>JAMJEY010000003.1:0-1203004 GCA_024713865.1 Morchella sp. 2016-72
CCTAACTAGCCCTAACTAACCTAACTAACCCTAACTAACCCCTAACTAACCTAACTTCTTAACTAACCTAACTAACCTAACTAGCCTAACTAACTAACTAACCTAACTAACCCTAACTAACTAACTAACTAACCTAGGTTCCAATGATAGGTAAGGTAGTGGTTGCGGTGTAACCGAACCCGGCTCTTAGCGTGCGTCATTTTCGATCGCGCGTCGGTATCGAGACAATACTATTGTACTTACGTGGCTGACAAGAAGCGATCGCATGGCGAATGAAATGTCTTTATTAGTCGCGTTCTGCGCTAGATGCGGACGGTGATCAGGTTTATCGCGTTTGAAGGTGTTTGTATCGCGTATGGCGTGATCTGGGAAATAAAAAGCAAAAAAAGTCGCGTAGTCTGCGTGAATTATGGTTATCGCTTTGGGCCCGGTGTCGGTAGCGCGGGTTGCAATCACGACAAAAGATCGCTGTAGCCGTAATAGGCGCGAAAGGAAGGCATCGCGTCACGGTGTTTTATTATGATAAGCATCCAGCTAGATCTTTTTGTTCGACAACGTCGTTATAACGATTTATCATTTTTCTTCTGCGTAGAATACATCTCTTGTCCGTACCATCGACAAAGAAGAGATAGTTCACAACAAATGAAACTTGTAAATTCGCGGCGCGGGCGCACATGTACGCTCAGCAGATCTGCTACTTATGGAGTCGCAACATATGGCGTTTCTGAGTCAGTTGAATTGGCTGAGGGCTGCGATCACTGGAGGGTGGGCTGGTCTATTGGTTTATTTGATGGGATACGGAACATGGGTCTTTGATCTAGTGGTATCTACAAGGCAGACCTGACATAGAACAGAGTTGCGGGGTGGGCAAAGGAAATATGATGTTGGAGCGGAGTTTCTTTTTGATCAATTCTGCAAGTCTGATTCTATCTCACTCTTTTCAAGTCAGGTTTTGGTGTGTGTAGATGTCGCGGTCACATGATTCTGAGGAAGGGAGGATATCTAGGAATGGGCTATGGCACGGGTTTGGTCTGCGAGGTTCTCCGGGTTTCTAATGGTTTCTGTTGCACGAAGGATGAGTCATAGCGGACAAGGATGCGGATTAGTATATATATGTGGTCATGGTTCTTCTCTTCGTTTCTTGCTCTCTTTTCTCTTGACCGTCTTCGCATTATCAGCCTCATATAGGGTATGCAAATCTCTGTTATGCTTTAGTACTCGTTCGATCGGAATCGTGCTCCTATTATCTTTTCCGAAGCTTGACAAACATGTAAGGCACGTGGCCTTGGCATTTCTTGGCTTGGCAAGTCTCTTGTCTGCCGTCTCGCCGTCTTGTATCGTTCGGTAAATGCCCGTCTCGCGCCGTTCCGTCCCAAGTGCATGCCGTCTGAGCACGCTCGTCTCTTTCGCGCCGTGCCGTCTTGCGCCGTCTGCGTTATCTTGATCTCTCTGTCTTGGTTGTTAGCGGCGGGCAACTTGATTGTTGTCTCCGTTTAACGTAGCAATTTACCTCTTCTTATATTATGACAGGTGGGAATTCTTGTACGCCATATGTTTTACTGTAGTGGATCCCAGTTGTCTTTCTGTGGTAGCGCATGCGGTAGTCTGATTTCACCCATTGATATAGCAACTGACTAGCCAACATACGCGAAATTCTTTATGGCTTGCTGTTTTTTCGTTTGTCGATAATAGGTGTAGGATAAAGCAATTGACAATAGTGGTATCTAGTAACCCAAAAAGCATGGCAACTAATTGCGCATAGTAATCAGTTGGGCCAAAAAATAAGCTCGATACCAATCAATATCAATGCCACCTTCGTGGGAGTTGTAGTTATCAATCATCTTAGGAATAGGTATATCAATCCTATGCCTGCAATCTGTCTTTGAGCTTGAAGGCTAGTTTGATAAGAGGATGTCGACTGGTAGTATTCGTAATACGAGTCTGGTTTCTCAGGGGTAGAATTGTTTCTAGTAATACGTGGACAGTTGATAACATATAGACATAGTTGTTGTATTATCTTAATCGCCATTGCATTGCAAGAACCATTCCATTACTACATTTATTACATCTGGCGCAAGATACTGTATTCCATGGTATATCTTTAGTGGTATTATTGTGTTCGATAGAAAACCAACCTCTTGTATTCTGGCAGTGCCGCATACACCAATCCCAATTTCCCCAAGCCCACGGACGGTTCTAACAGGGCTATCCACGAATAGTGAGGGTTATATATATATGAGTATGGTAGGGAAGAGACTGCTCTGATACACTATTACTATGAGGGGCTCTGTGATATTTTAATTTGAGAATAAACCCGCTAGTTCGTAATATAGACATGGTCACAAATCTTTACCATAGGCTTGCACCTCCCGCTACAAGACACGTCGCAGCGTAGTCGGTTGCAGCTTTTATTATTTGCACATTCAAATTTATCATCTGTGGGTGCATCTTGGCGCATTTTGCACGAGCAAATTATGAAAGTTGCAACCGGCTAAATCAACTAGTTGCACTAAGAAGGCTGGGCATGAGACAGGGCCCTGAACCCAGCCGAAAAAGGACCCAGCTGTGTCTATCTCTTTCACTGGTGATTGAATGCTGACAACTTTTGAGGGGCCACCCCCGCCACCGTGACAACAGTTTTCAGAAGTACAGACGGCGTATTTCTGAGGGAACCCCCCGGGTGCATGGTGCACTATGGGGCCTCCTTAAATATTGGCAGCTTCACCAGCAAAAGAGATAATAAGCATCATTTTTCTGGGAACAATCAATCTGACCCCTGCTAGCGCGTTTTCATGTTCAAGTTCCTCTTGCCTGACCGATTAACTGCGGGCCGTGGGATGTCTGAGATTTGACATGATCCATCTCGAGCCTTAGCGATTTTACCGTAACCCTTTTGGGCCACCTGTAGCAGCCTGTGATACATTCAAAGCTGAACTACTACCGATAGGTTGGTTATGTACATAATACCATTTTTGAATTAGACTGTGTCTATATATCGCTGCACAGGGTCTCCAACGGGCGGCCTGGGTTTGAAGTACCACGATACCCGGCCTAAAGCGGGGTGTTGCTTCTCTAGCCCTGGCCCCAGTTCATAAGCCCAGGCAACCCCGGGCCCAGGGCCGAAAGAGCCCAATGTGCTATTTACCCTATTCATGACCGGGAACACCTGGATATTAGATATGGAGGTCAGGCTATGACAAAATCTGACATGATTTTCAACATTCAGGTTGAAAGTATTGGTTCTCCGCAAGCCGCAAAGAGAGCCCAAATAGCCCGAGCTTTCATTCCCACAAGGCACGGCCTAAACATTCAGAAGTAGGCCTGGGCTTCACAATTTTGATGGCCTATTGCTGCCCTTGATTAATCATATCCCGGCTCGTGCAATGCAATCTCCATCAACCTTCGATGTGACTTATCGGTCTGCATTATCTTATATTACAGCTAATGTCTAGTAGCAATACCTTACCCAACAACCCTGTTCCGAAGCCGCCTTGGCGGCAGGTGAGGTGCAGGGGGCTGAGCCGTGATAGTGCTTTATAAACCCCGCAGCTCTGATAAATGAAAGATCAGTGTTTCTGCACGTTGTATGATATACTTTACGCGCAGGCCATACAAAAAGAAAAACGAATCGCAGATCGTAATGGAGTGGAAATGGACGCGGGATATTATGTAACATCTAGTGTCACCTACGAAGCAGCAAGTGATAGCTTAGTTGCTCCGTTCTCGCTGAAGGTGAGATACACCATATGGAAAGTTGCGCAAAATCTCTAGTTTAGGCCAAAAGTCAGACGATTAGGTAGCGAGCGGCGTCAAAACAAGCTTTTGATTGATCCTGTGTGCCTGGCGCTCCATTACAGGCTTTACCGGATTCTGCCGTTTGACGCTTCACAGGGATTCCTATGGAAAGAGACAAGATATCCGGTCCTTTTAATTTCTATTTGCCCAAAGTCCCCTGTTCGTCAACTAGAAGTATTCGTCAAGAGACGGTAAAAGAATATGTATAACGAGTAGCGGCCCAGCTACATGTCTTACTCCTACGGCCTTGCATATATATTATGATCTCGGGCCGCGTTTCATCGTTCCATCGCGAATTGTGGGGTAAGACGCGGGAACATCCGGATCGGCGTTAATCGCATAACAGGTACTAAGTCGCCATATATATTCCTGTTTCTGCTGCGCGTGAGCAACTTTGGAAACCAGCATGCATCTCTAGGGCTCGGGGAGAAGTCTTTGCCTGCACGGAACCAATGACATAATTCGCGCAAGTTGTATACAGGGCTCTATAAGCAATTCGTATTCATGTATCATAATGCCCGTCAATTATGAAGCTGAAATTATATGACGGCGGGTATGCGCAGTGTAGATTCTGCAAGATACCAAGTGAATCACGCGCACCTTTTTCATGATGTTCGTCTCATCCTTAGAGGATGTGGTGTCTTACTGGCCGATATCGCTCGTAGGGTCGATCGTCGGGGCGTGCTGTGGTGGACCATGTGAACCAAGCATGCACAACATTGCATACACAGGAAAAAACATGCCAAGACTATATCCGTATGCAATAGCAGTTGCCTCCGGAAACGCTGTGAAACTGGGAGTACTAGCACTGCTATGGGAAAATTGAAATCTACCGTATTAGAGCGCTTTGCCCAACACCTCTAAATCCAAATATTTAGTTCTTAGCGACAGCGTTTTGGATGCCTGCGGAGATCGAGAAATTAGAGTGTGCGTCTAGCCGAACCCCACAAAACATGCCTGCCCTAACTTGGATATAATCAATTACATTTGAATTAACCGATGCATATGATGCACGCGTTTTGCGCATTCTATCCTAGCATCGACCTTGTGATGTTCAATAGGGAGGTTTCGCAGCGTCCAACAACGAGGTTTTCGCACTGTAACTTGCACAAAGTCACGCATATGCGCCCATACCCCTCATTGACCCCCGGGGCGAGCCCTTGGGTCCGGCCGGCACCAGAACTCGCCACCAGCGGCGCCAAGGCTGCGTGCAGATCCACACCTGCCAGGGTCGATCAGATCTACCCGGGGGACAATGCCAGATAGGCGCAAGAGGAGCCAAGGACATGTCTTCGTCTGTATTCAGGCTTGTGGCAATCTGTGGCTCGCCATACAAAAACGAGAGTCTAGCTAAGAACGGCTGTCGGCGGTGCAAGAGCCACTTGTCGCGCAAAATTGTACAAAAGAGTGATGGTGTCTTAGTCTGTCAGTAAAATGCTGACCACCAGAAGAAGCAAATTTTGTGTGGCTTTACTAATAGATCTCGCTATCTCCCTTATCAGATAATAGATCTTCCATATAAATCTAATTCCTCTCAGCATTGACAGACTAAGGGATACTGTCGTTCACGGGGTATTGACGGGTACTGGGTCTTGACGGATTGCAGGCAAAACCTGGCTTGGCTGTCTCTCTTTTGGCTTGTTCCGTCAAGACCCAGTGCCCGTCAACACGCAGTGAACGACAGTACTACTTACCGCTAAGACCGTATCTATCGCCGCGCCAAAAAGTTGTGAAAACGAACAGACGAAGACATGCCTTAGGTGGGGCACGGGATACGGTTCGGCGTTGTGTCAGGGTGCGATAGCGAGTGTAGATCACCTTCCTAATCTAGTAATTACTTGGCCCAAAACTGCCCGAAAAATGCCAAGACGGTAGGTTATGCCAAGACACCAACCGTTGAGCACTTATCAGGCAGCCAATTGATGTCTTGGCTGTTATACAATCACTTGGTACTCTTGTTGGAGGATAGGTGGTTAGTTTCTTTCTCGTTGTGTTTCATTAGGACTAGTGAATGGTGCGGTCACATCAGCAAGATTTTACAAGTCTCAGAAGATAACAGGGGTCTCAGGAGAATCAGGAGACTGTCAGGAGACTCAGGAAACTCCAGTCACAAATGGTAAAGCTTGCTGATGCAATCAAACATCCACACATCTATTGTCACATTCATAAAACCCCTTTTCACATACTCCAGCCTATACCGTCAGCCATTGATGTATTCCCAATCGGGTGATTATGCTCTAGCGTAATTTTGAATCGGGTACTTGTTGGCCTGAAAGGTAATTAATATGCGACATTTGGTCGGCCTCTCCAAATTTTAGAAATTCAATAGCTCAACAACCACGACAGATAAAACAAATTGGGTTCTGTTATAGTGTTATTTACCACTTTCCATATTATCCTATAGATCTATTCAAATTTTAGTGGGTTGTGATGGTTGACCTCAAAGTTCGGCAACTTTGATACTCTATTTTAAGGTATCCCCAACCATATTTTTTTTTAACTTATTTGTGCTTTAGTTTACAGGTACAAACTCACCACATAAAGGATTATCTATAGCATAAAAAAAATCCTGTGCCTCCACCAAATCAAAAAACACTATCCCCTTAAAAAAAACACACAAAGTGGAAGAACATAAGAAACATAATGTTTTACCCTGCTAAATTAGTAAGTATGTAAGATCCTTTACTGGATGTCAGTTGAGTTGGGTGCCAAATTTACTATTTTCTACTATGATGCTCCCAAACCATATGCACCAGTAGTTGTTGCTAGGTCTCATGAAGGCAAGGGGGGCGATGACCACCCTTGGTGCGTTTAAAGACTATTGTTCCAGAGGGCTACTTGTTAGGCGAAGGGGTGGCGAGGAGCGAAGAGCGAATGTCGAGGAGAGGAAAAGAAGGGAGAGAAGGGGAGAGGACTCGTAGGCTCTAGTCCTTGATATCTCTTGCTACTAGCTACGTATACATCATAGGGAATGCTCAACCTATGTGTTGGGCGTAATCACCTCTTGCTAGCTAGCACGTTATCCGAGGGGTGAACCCCAGGCCTTGTAGCTGGACTTACAATAGGAGATGTGGAGTGTTCTATGAGTCGAGGGAAGAAAGCGAGGAAGGAGCAGCGACAACAAGCCACAAGGGCGAAGACAGCGAAGGCAGCGAAGAGGAGTATGTGTTTATTAGGGCCTGGCCCTATCTTATGAAGAGAGGAAAGGCAGGGCCCCAATGAGGGAATAATAAGAGGAACTCTAGTAGGAGAAGTAAAGTGTGTATTGAAGTATTTACTAGAGTTCAGGTGAGAAGACGTTGCGTAGAGAGGAAAGGAAGACAGCATGGTGTGTCCGCAGCCCTTTATAGTTCTCCCTACTTGGCGCACAAATACCTTCCCTCACGAGAAGCGAAGAAAGGAAACAGCGAGAAAGATACATGTGAGAGCGATTCTTGGGAGCTCAATCGCCAATCCGAGGATGTTACAGTGTAAAGAATAGAAGAAAGAAGAAGAAAGAAGAAGAAAGACAGCGATAGAATAAACTATACAAGGGTCTTCGGGACGCAAGTGGTTAAACCGAAGACCAAAGGCCCAATAAGCTATCAGCAACATCTATCTGGAAGGTAGTATAGTGTCTGCACCAGACGCACCTCAAACTCAGCTGAAAGGGAAGAGAAGTGAAGCGAGAGCGGTGAAAAGATAAATCGAAGTTGCGCGAATAAACCCATGCGAGATGTCGGAGAGTGCAGAATAAGAAAAGAAAAGTATTAACTGAAGAAAAACCCCCGAACCACGCACCGATTATCGTACTAAATCGATCTCTGCGAGATCGCATAACAAACCTGTCGTCGCTGTCAGCGTCTTGTACTATATGCGCCGTGTGTCGGGAGGCCGTTATCTGGTCCGATGGATCCACGATCTTAGGCGGGTTCGTGTAATAAGTCAACCGTCTGTAGTAGCGATGACTACATGCTCCTGCTGGAATCCTAGCTGCCAGTTTGGTTGGAGACCCCTGTAACCTGACCACTTTAGAGGGTCAACTTCAACTACTAATGACTTCCCCCAACCACACCCTAAATTATTTTTCTCTCTATTGGATGATATAACTGCTCCTTCTCTATAATTTAATAGAGTCAGATAAATTCTATCTTTCATTGTGGTAGAGTTATTAAATTTCTAAAAGTTGGGTTTTTGGTGGGGAGCCAAACGAATGTCACACCAGTAATTGCCTATTTAGGACAGGTACATTGCCCGATCTGGACTTATTTATCCCAATTGGGTAAGCTCAATTGGTCTACAGCCCTCAAATAACAACCTTGGCACATCCTGGCACATAATCTCAGCCTGAAATTATTAAATAATTACCCGATTAGGGAAGTGATCTTCGGAAATCAATGTCGCGAATGTTCCGGTTTCAGGTGTCCCCAACCATAGTCATTCCGAGGCGCCAGCATGTCATAGCAGCCAGGCGCAGGTGGTGACGGTGTTCCTCGCTTAATTTTGGTGGTGTGCGACCTGTGCGACCGTGGTAGTGGTACTTTGCAACCATGGTGTCATACTCGCTTAACCTGACATGCGGACCTGCAGCAGGGTTTTGAATACCGGGAGGAGGCAACAATATGCTAGCTGTATTGAGAAGTTGTACCAAGACACTGATTATAATTATGCACCTCGTCAATACATCATATTGTGGCTGTGCTCGTAATATTTAAATCCCGTCGTACATATCACTTCAAGAAATCCCAATTCCAACACAAGCACAAGAGAATAAATATATTTTAACCGCAACGCTGAGCCTAAAACAGTATCACAAGGGAGAAGCCACTACAGACAAAACATGATTGTAACAGTCGGTGAGATAATTGGAAATAAGGAACCAGAAGCCAAAATTAAGCTAAGATAAGAAAAGATTGAGGACGATCAAGCGCCTATGCGTAGAAATGAGGTCCACGACCCGACCCTATATGTGTCGGCGTCCTCCTCCCGGAGAGCGGCAAATGACTCTCCCAACAACGCAATTGAAGCAAAGAGATATACCATCTGCAGAAACCCTTTCAGGGTGAACAACTTTCGCAAGAATTTCCACAACCCACCTCCCCACCCCTCTCTCACCTCTCGAGCTTTCTGACTCTCTAGGTCACTTGGGTCCCCTTCTGGATGCACCGCCCACCTGTGTTTATATTTAGCCCACCTGAGCACCACAAGTATCACAGGCACGCCTGCTATCCCGATGCAAGCGCCTCGCCAAACCCATTTTTCCGCCGAACTGGGAAAGTGCTCCGCTGGCCAAACTGTAGCGTGTAAGCCTGCATAGACGATATAGAAGTAGCAGGCGCGTCTGCCCCTTTCGAGATTGGTCCCTTCCTTCACCTTACGCTCTGGGGGGCTAAAGGCACGACGACGAGCCCGCTGCATATGCGTGGTCCCCTTGCTGTCCGTGGTTGTCCATGTTTCCTGGCCTGGTTTTTCTTGTCCAATTGTCTCAGCGGATCTCTCGGAATCCGGAGCTAGTGGTGGGTCGGGTTCGTGATCATATATATCAAGGCGATCGGCAGGTGTGAGCCTGTTGGGCTTGGGGTTGCCGGTTAGATCCCGATCATTATCCTCATCCTTACTCCTACCGACTTCCACGAAACGCATGGCGTTAATTTGTATGACCGCCTCATACCAAAAATCAGCTCGGGTCATGGCTTTCATCTCAGCTTCGGTCTTGCGTTCGACGCTCGGGCTCACACTCTTACTTGCTGGAGGGCCTGGGTAGCCGATGCTGAGGTGTCCGGATGGCTGCCAGCGTGCCTTGACACCCTCCCTAACTCCAAACCTGAGGGCTTGTTCTGGGTAGTAACTCCACATACGGTCTGGTGCCCAGTAGCGGTCACCGATATTGAGTTCGATAGGTTCGTTGACGTCTAGCTGCTTATACCACCAAAATGCGTAAAGGAGGCCAGCAATGAGGATGTGAACAAATATGTGGAGCTCGAGCACTGCAACAGACAGGCCCTGCGCTTTTCGTCCAATCATCTGCAACACGAGTTTGGTAACCTGTGCAAGGATAATAAGCTTTGCGATGTTACTTGCATTGCCTTTATCGAGGATCTCCTTTTCCTCGATCATGCTAGGAAAGGCGTCGGGGTTCCTGGCATAGGCGTTGAAGAAGTCCTCGGGGGTGATAACGCTCCTCTCCTCCCTGTCCCCCGTTTTAGGCGGCCTGACGAATCCCTTCATAACGACGAAGAAAGCAACCTCTTTGCTGAAGGGATAGTTGGGATCTCTGGCCTTTGGAAGCAATCCAACATGTTCCTTCACCCACCCCTTTAAGGTTCCCCGGCCCCACGGTGCGCCCGATGCGACCGGCTGGGCTCCGGCTTCCGAGCCCTCTGTGGGCGTGTTTTTTGCTTCCTTCGTTTTCATATGTATGTATTTTACATCCGCCAAAGCCTCATACAAACGCTCCATCTCCCTATACTGCTCATAGGATTCTTGCACCACAAGGCTAGGAAATAACAGCGCCTTGAGAGAAATCCTGACCTTATGCCAAAGCCGATGTAAGGGCGGATGGGCCTTAAGATCGACATCCACATGTATCGATGTCCAAACACATAGGCCTAATGTGATGAGACAGGTAGTGACGATGGTCGTGGCACCTCGCATGTTCGGCTCACTCACCCAACCGTCGGCGAAACCGTCAGAGCCGGGGCTATTGGCACCACTGGCTCCATATTTCTCTCCATATTTGTCCCAGAACACGCAATCGCTTCCAGGCTTAGGCTTGGCTTGGGCGGACGACGCGAGGAGAGAAATTGTAAAGACGAGGAAGTAGCGTGCACAGCTCATCATGACCATATGAGCTGGGAGTGTCATTGAGACGAAGATATTCCCACTAGGGCGGTATATATGCAAGGGTACCAGAATAAATATGTTCCTATATATTCAGAAGCATTAGTTAATGGCAATTCAGTTGTATAGATATTGAATGACCCATATTGCTTACCTCCAAGGAAAGATATCAGGAAATGAGGCTAGTTCAGAGGAGTAGAGAGAGAGGATAGGCGAGAGTGGTTTGTGGCTGTCAAAGAAATATAACGAGAACTTGGGGGATGGGGGCGAAGGAATATATAATCAGCCCATGTCCTGGTTCATGGTGAGGGGGGAGGGAGAACCCCCTCCAGAGGCGGCTGCCGCGTGCGCTGTGGGCTGAGTTGCGCTTCCCTGTGTGTGCCTGGCCAGTGACCGTAGCCCACACAGTTAAAAAAAAAAGAAAAGAAAAAAAGGAGGAGAGAGAGGGTCCTTGCCTCTACTACCAGCTCTGGGAACGGGTCAATTGATTCATTTACGGGGTGTTACAATAAAAACTTTCACCTATTTACTTGATCCATTTACTTGATTCCCTTACTTGATTCGTTTGTTAATCCATTATCAATCTACAATCCTTTCTTACTACCTTTTCTTAAATGTTATTATCTGAAGTATTGGCAGAAGAGATAAGATCTGGCTAAAGATTCAGGGTAGTGGCAGTTCAACTCTTATCAAGATCAACCCTTGGGAAATTAGATGGGAAATGTGCAAACCTAAGTGGCAGAATGAACTCAAGATTCACCCACTAACCCGCTTCCCCATAGTTATTTGATGCCTTATCATATGTCGCATTTGATACATTTACTCGCATGATTCATTTCCCGATTCACTTTGATAGATTGTAGTGCTCTCCTTTCCGGCATGGGATTTGGGGGGAAATATGTATTCACCCCGACAGGGTTGATTGGTCTGCAGATTCCTAGGCGGAAGCTCTTATTTGTTAGCAGCTGATCAGCTGCTAAGCTCTGTTCGAGTGCGGTCAGTTGCTTTGGTCAATCTTCACCTCTTATTGTAACAAATACGATCCTGGCGCCGGCGGTCCAACTGTCCTTACCGGATCTGTTGCGATCTGCTGTGTAGGTAGGTTTACCCAGTATATATTACCAAAACCTACACTTGAGAAATTTACGAGATGTGAATCGCTTCTAGCCAGCTACGAACGTACAGCCTCCCATGGAGAAATTTAATCTGACTCAGCAAAGATTTAGAGCAATGATAACTGGCCAGAGATTACCGAATCCAAATAAAAGGTGTATACGCTACCTCTAATACACCTTAGCCAGATCATTGATGCTCTGAGTAAAACATGGCGAACTACGGCGGTTGAGATTTGACATTTTGGGACTCAATGCAGGACCTGAATGGGCCAATACTGCCGGCTTCTGCTTCCCCCCAGGTTGACGCACAGTTCCAGGATAGGTTATTCCTTATATTCAAGGAGGTCTCAAATGTCAATCACTGCCCAAGTAGGAAATTCCGCTGCTATTTAGATAAATCTTCTTCACCGAGAGACACCTGTCCCAGCCCTTCCCTGTGAGGTGATACAGTTTAGAAGACCGGGTACCCTTTCTTATACCCTGTTATAAGGATATCGAATTTACTATGTGTTCAAGCGTTTTTCTGCCAGTGGTATTAGAGTCTTTTAGCCACCACCCGTAGAAAAGTCCAAATGAAAACTCCCAAGAAATAAAAACACCCAAGACCATTGTGCATGCATTAGACGGACTTGGCCTACATGGGATTAGGAATACCTTAACAGTGCAATGCTCAATATTGGGGACTCAAATTGTCTTCAAGCGTATTTCTAAGTCTTGTGATTAAAAGTGACATATCACATGCAAACCTACATGCAGAGTGGTCTTGGGACTTCTCATTTCTTGGGAATTTCCGTTTGGACTTTTCCACGGTCGTTGGCTAAAAGACTCTATTTCAAATCTCTAAGAATTTTAGACTGGTCAAAGTGAATTTCTTTTTTAGCTGCCAAACCTCCAAAAGTGAGGGTGACCGTAACAATCTAACCCATAGTATCTCTCGGACGGACGAAACCGTCAAACTCGCAGCTTGCCTTCTCGAGCTAATCCTAGCCTAAGTAGCTGTTTTGAACCATTGAAGCAACAGATATACCCAACCCAGTGCGTGCATAGTCCAGGCTGCAGATTTGACGGATAGTTGGCAGCATGTGTTATAAATTCTAGTGAGGCTTGCCTAGAGTTCTTTACCAGTAACCAATGACCGACCCCCATTCGATAGTAACAGGTGCGTGATATTCCCGGGGTTGCAATTTATAGCCACTTGCCAACATGTAATTTCGATTCCCATAGCATCTCTGAAGTTCTTGATCATATCACCTTCTAGGGGTAAGATACCTCCTCCCAATTAAGATATATCCCTCCATTATATCCCTCCTGAAATAAGGACATCCTGTCACCCCGCGCTGAAAACTAACCTATCGAGCAACTCGATGGGCCGTACCCAATAGTTAAGATATCACATCTTACCACACAGGATTAGGAACCCTTGACAGCAGGATATCATGTCTCACCACGTGTATAAAGGTAGGGCCAAAACAATAGAGACTTTTAGCCACGGGTGTGAAAGGCAACGAACAAAAAATTCTTTATTCCCAAGACTTGCAAGACATGCAAGTTGGATGCAAGTAGGGTATGATATAACATTTTCAGCTACAAGACTTGAAGGTACGCATGGGGATATATTCAGTCCTTATGCCTATGATTTCCTTCTCAGAGTAGAAGAAATTCACTGCGGCCTTAACCATCGTAGTTCTGGAGAGGTCACCGATTACTACCGCGAGAGAGATTGACACTATCGCAAGTACGGTCTTTCCTTTTCCATGAGGCGAAGGGATATTGGTATTAATGGACTTGCGTAAAAGCACATAAAAACACGCCCCGATAGTGCATGCGCAGGCAGTGATTTACGGATTGCCAATATTCCGATGGTTATAGCTATCGGTAGAGTCGTTGCAGAAACAGGGCGCCGGGGGCAAGGCGGTTTTCCAACGCCACATTTCCGCAATAACTCTACCAATAGTTGTACATGCCGCAAAGGTGTTAAGCGCGGTGGTGCGAATAGTGAGATATGATCATGTAGCTGCCGCCTTGCGTGTATAAGCGCTGATCACTGTCTGAGGGCCTTAATATGCACTTTGCCTGCTGTGGGACATAAGGCCGATTCGATTTGCTTATTTGACAGGGGTGTAAAGTGGCCCCACAATAAAAATGCGTAGACTGCGTGTGCGCACGCTGGCAGTCTAAGTCTTAGGCACCACTGGCTACACTGATCTGATTTGCGTGAGCATTAATCCCCTGTACTGAGAGCTAGTAGCTGGACTAGATGTGGACAGCGAAGCAGATCGTGATAGCAGAAATCGATAGTTGCAAACTCTCTACCGATCTGCTACAGGGCTAGATTGTACATAGACTTGCTCGTGATATGTTCGTTTGTTCTTTGCTTCTAAAATAGATTTTATTGTCTACCTAAACTACCAACGCATATGTACGAAATAAGAGTAGACTGGGCCAACAAGTAACTCGGCGGCGACAGTTTAGCTGTTTATTTCCTTTGTTTGAGAGTGTTAGTGATGGCGGTTGGAGGGGTGCTGTGGGACAAAATAGTGCGATATTGCCATAGCCTTGAGGCTACATGGAGTTAATGAGTTAAACAAGCGGGTAGCTGACAGTTGTGTAAAGGTATGGCGTATGGCGGGAGCAGCTTTGTAGAGGCACAGTTAGGGACAATTTCCGGTCCGTTCCCAAATCCATTTTCCCTACAACAAACTCTATGAGTATTGCGGGTGCAATCACGTATACCTACCATACATGAATGTCTGACATCGTCCCCCTCATTCCTCATAACAGGTTTCAGATGCTGTCTATAATCCGCTGTAAAATCTTCAGAAAGAGTTGCGGTGAAACATGCATGTGCTCGTGTATCATACGTCTTGGGCGGGTGAAACATGCAGATTCCCCGACTTCTAGATTGGGGTGTGGCCCAGTGACTTCGCCATTGAAAGTTACAGAGGAAAAGGCTGCTTAGCCACTGCATATAACTCCTCTCTTGCACGTTTCACCCGCCCAAGAAGTGCCCGAGGGGCACAAGGTAATTAATGAGTTGAACAAAAGAAAACCCGAGGGGCACTTTGTTCATTTCCTCACACACCACACTAAGACCCCCCCCCCTCATTTCTTTCTTGTTTCTGAACCCCTCCATTAGCAAAACAGTGCTATGATCGGCGATTATATCCAATACCGCAAAAACTTGAAAAATTGGCTATCTCCGCCCAGGGATTACCTCCTTCACGATTGGCTGTAGGGCGTAGATCAGGTCTGCTTATAGTAATTTTGATCTCATATGCATAGCCAATTTTTGGAGTAATGGCGGTACTATTGATTTGAACACCCATTTGGATACGCAGTTTCTAATTGATTCTTCTTTAGTCTAGATTGCGAGCTCCTCACTTGTCGGCCAATTGGACTCTGCTAGGCTACGAGGGGTGAAGTTGGAACGGCCAGGGTATCAGCTGGCGTGACTTTACACCGTAAATGCTGTGGCTTACCGTCTTCGGCGTTCCAACTTCACCCCCGTACGCTTGTACCACCTTCTTCAAAACCCCGCTCCGCGGTACACCCACCCAAATCCGAAGTTGAGATTTGGAGAGAAGATTCTCTAAAGAATTAGTTAGAGAATAGATTAAATTCATCCACGTAATGGTAATGTCCAGAATACGATTTTAAACTGAATTGGAAATTACTAAAAAAAAGAATATTGCGCTTCCTGGAATAGAAATAACTCACTAGATGTTTCAATAATGAGAGGTTAATTGAGGCTTCAGATGCGAACTATGCTTTCACTGGATTATTCACTATTACCACCACGAGATTCAATAGGATCATGACATTGGCTTTTCCCACTTGCTTTTGATTGATGAAATGACGTAAAACATGCTTTATCAGCTTCGGTACACAGACATCTTTCGATTAATTAGTGATTTATATTCGTAATATACCTTTGATGATATATTACATTGATGTGGCTTAAAATGTTCACAAGTATTTTCTTCACGCTAGTTGCAAACGATATGACATCCCTTGACATATCAGATAGTTGAGTCTTAACAATCATATTCACCTTTAGCTTCCGTGTAGGATAAAGCCGGTTCAGAATCCTAAATTAATTCTAGGGCTGGTATTGGTCTGGTTTGGTTTTTTGACGATCTTGCAAAACAAAGAGCTTGGATCTGTTGATTGTCGATTCTTTCTTGATAGGTTTGGTTTAGCTCCTGGGGGTGTATAAACATGATGGTAATGGTCCTGGTAATGGGCTTAGCCCCTATTTGCGAGTATGGGTGGTGGTAGACCCCTTGCTGGCTGGTGCGGCTCCTGCTAGTGAGCACAACTGCTACTGGAGCTCCTGCGTGCAAGTGTAAGGCTGGGGGACGGTGCTGGTGCTGTTAGGGCCTCGGGCCTTGTAAATGTGCTGGAAAAACCCCTGATACTGCGTACAGCCAGTGATTCCAATGGTTGAAACTAGTTGTATTCGGGGGCCATACCATACCGGACTGAACTGAATTACATGTCCAACTGAACTGAGCTGAACTCAACTGAGTATTGGTTCTCTAAACTGGTTTAAGAACTAGAACCGTTCTCTTATTTGGTTTGCAGGTTCATGAACTAGGTGTGTTTTAGAGTCCAGTTCTTGTTTTATTACGTGCAATTGAGCCTGCCCAAAACCGGTGAAGGGTGGGGGATGCGTCCTCTATGTGGCGGGTACCTGCATAATAGAACCGTTTAGTAGACCGGTTTGAAGTGATTTTTGACTATGATGAACCGTTCAAACCAAATTAGCTCAAAGACAAAAACTCAACCGAATATTAACTGAACCGGTTTACAAAAACCGGTTTATTTAGTGAAACGGGTGAATCATTAGGAACCCTACGTACAGCTCCCGCTAGCCAGTACAAAGACCAGTCAGTTACTCTCGGTATTGAAAGCTCTTAGAAGAGTACTAGCTAGCAAGCGAGAATACTGGTACAGGTCTAGCTTACGGATGCTTCAATAATGGTAGTCAGACCAGGCCGGGGACGGGCCGAGGCCATAGTTAGAACGATTTGATTGGTTGGCGACAAAGCATTTGCAGCTCCATCTCAACTTTCCATCCAGCAAAAGGTCGTCTGGAAAGCTAGGATCGAGCCAAAACAACCCTGAGTAGCCAAAAAAAATACCTTGGCTCTGGCTCCGGCCCTAGCTCCGGCTCAGTCTGACTACCATTAGACTTATTAAAATGAAACTTCATCAGCTGAAGTCACCCATCTATCCCCAGGTCGAAATTATGTATAATTTGGGGTGACATCAAATAAATAGCTGGGTTTGCATCAGCAAACTACCATTTGTGTCCGTAGTCTCCCAGCAGTCTCCTGGGTCTCCTGAGAGTCTCCTAAGACTCTTGGATATTTTTTGAGTCTCCTAATGCTCAGGAGATAAATCAAGTCTTCCTAATGTCCTACATCCTCAACTATAAAGGGATAAACTCATGGTACAGCAAGTTAGACGACCTTCCTCTTCTGGTGGTGACGCCTAACTACTTGCCAGATTTTTTATTCTGTCCGATTCCTCATTCGGTTGGCCAATTGGAGTTGGGGAAAAGGCTGCTTTTCAACGAACTTCGCACACTTTCCGGATTGGGATCGGACAGAATAAAAAATCTGGCAAGTATAAGAGTAATAGAAGAATCGGCTGACACCCCAACTATATACTATTCCCTGGGCTGGTGAGACTCGCGGAATCCAGGACTTCCTGTTCGGGCTGTGGCAAAGTCACTGAGCCCGTCACTTTCTGTGGGTGTTTGCCAGAGATTGTTGGCGTTTGTTAGCAAAGAGTGGGACTATTATTACTGAAATAGGAAGTCCTGGATTCTGCAAGTTTCAACAGCCCAGGGGATAGTGCTCAAACCCTATTACGGATCGGACTCAAGCCTTAGACACCCCGAGATATGTCTGATGTCTATATTACTACTTTAGATAACAATAGCTGTATCGATGTCAAATAACTGAAAGATGAGTGGTAGAATTATACTTTAATTAGACTCAGCGATAAGAAAATCGCTATCGTGCTTATCAATAACCTCCAACTACATATGACTACGCTCGTACCAAGCTCTCCAACCACTCCTACAACTCCAGTTCCGGGAGAAGCTGGAGATATATTGTTCCGACTTTTGGTGAGTTCTTGTTGCGTAGGTACTGAGAGCTCTCCGAACGTCGGATCCAGAGAGGGCAGTAAATCCAAGCCTTAAAGGAACTCAAACGGGACAACCGATTCCCAACAGACAAGGAATGCAAAAAAGAGATAGCACTCCAGCGGAGGTCGGGGGGCTGTTGGGCCCTAATACTCGCAACTTCATAGCGTTTCTGAACACAACCGCTATTACATGCCATATAAAAAATGTAGTCTTGGCGGTTTTTTGGGGTGCATGCAATATTAGTCGTGTTCAAAAACACTGAGATTGCGAGTACATACAAAAAATAATGTTTTTTTTTTAGCTCCCAACATGAGAATTTAGTCTCCGATATGAAAATGAAGGTTTATTCTGACCCCGATATAGTGTTCCAGCCTCTCGCATCACATTTTGGGCTCCTATATCACAGTTCATGGCCCAATATCATATGATGGGCAATACAATATCGGGGCAGGTAAAGTACATGAATGCTAAATCTATCTCCGCAACCACAACACAATATATTTTTAACTAGAGGCCGTAGAATGACAGAGAATCAAGAGTAGAATCATTGTACAGCCCTTAATTTAAATTATCTTGTATTGTGGTTGAGGAGATAGAGTTTGAAGTTTGCTGATTTTGGTAGGGAGGCAGGTCAATTTTAGCCCATAGAAGCTGTTAAGGCCGGATCAAACTTCGCCAAAAACACCCCTGTCAATCGATCGATTTGTGCCATCTGTGAGCTCAAAACACTGGCTTCACTTCCTATACAGGCGATGATTCACCTGATGGAGATCTCTTTCCATGTGCCAAGACCGACCTAGATATCGTGTCGCTCACCATATTTCAGAGACCAACATAGGAAATGGAGGGTGTCGGAAAGATATTATTCCAGACCCTATATACTGTAGCAGGCGAAGCACGAGCAGCCAGTAGGGGATGGGTACGAGACTAACATATGACCATCCTACTGTCCCACTGTTCGCCCAACGCATCCACTGTATGAATCTGTCATCTAATTGGTATTCGATACCGATAGTTATATAGGTTACTCATATGAGCCAGGACAGCACTAGCAGCTCTCAAACGCCAATTACTAAGCCCAGTCGGGTATGCAGATATGCCTAATTGGGAAATAATTTGTGCAAAATAGGCGGCATTCATCCAAAACAAAACAAGTTTGTGTCTCATGTACTCGAGTACTCCACCATTAGAAGAGAAAAAACTGGGGAACTGCAGCTTCGGCCACACCGCCATGTTCTACTTACCGTGGGCCTGGGCCCTGGAGCACAGTCCTTCCATAGTTCTACTCGCTATCCACCAAGTGACGAAGACAGGGGTAATGCATTTTCAAGTTCTTATGGTGGATAGTGAGTATAATAAATAATCCTACCTTCAAGTAGCGCTAACACCGCCTACACCCAGATGCTGGAGTCTCGGCGTCGAAACAGCGCGCGACTTCACACCCACTAGGGAGTATCACGGTGCCCAACTATAGCCGGCTGCAGTATCCTTGTAATACTCGGGGCAGGTAAGAAGACCCTGAACATCGTTTTTCCGGTAACCACCACTTTGACCCCTGCTAGCGCGTTTTTATGTTCAGGTTCTATTTGCCTGACCCGAGTAGTTGAAGTTTCACGAGGCTGAGCCTGCATACGGAATGAAAAAAGAGAAGGAGAGAGAATTTGATTAGGGTGCATCTAAGTGGATTGGTTAAGCTTAGGGTTAACAACACTGGAAATCTAGTTTTTGATTTTTTTAAACTCCCACGAAAGGTCATTCACTCTATGTGCACCCCCGGGTTATTCTAACTAATTCGAGGATGTTGCGAGTGTGCGTACCCCTTGGACTGGTATAGAATTTTCCTATATCCTCAAGCTCATATAGCACGGTTGTTTTTGCGCGCGCGGAGATTTTATACTTCACAATTTTCTGATAAAACAAAGTTCATTCAGTGTACCGGGGATGTTGCGGTGGAAAGGAACACGGCGAGCACTAGGCTCGTTCATTCCCAGCCCTCCTTGTAGAGGGACCGGACGCATATCCTTTGAGCAACTCTCAGAGCCGAAATAAACCAGACCTTGGAAGCGGCGGAAGCCCTAGAGGTAATTAGGTAAAATGGCCGCTCCCAAGCTCTGCCCCCTCGGGGGGAGGGGTTACCTATGCTCGGTGGCTTACTCGGTGATTCACTAAAGATGCAGATTTTGACAGCTGTCCCCGGTATTATTTTTGTTTCTTCGTTGCATGGGTGCTCGGCGGTGCATACGAGAATCCCGGGTGCATTCTTATGTATGCAGGTGGCAAGTGTGATGCACCAAAAAGTACTGAAAGTGCTGTTTGTTTGGTGTGCCAAAGGGCAACAACGCTAGCGATTTAATCAAATATCCACGGTACTGTGGTGTGATGGTTGGAACATCCAATTGGTTGTGATGCCATCTCCAAGCGCTAAACGCGCCCCCACCGGGAGATCTCGATCCGGCACCAGGATTAAGGCGTTCGGGGAACAAAGTACATATATATAAAAAAGGTCCCCGACGGAGCCCATTTTAGACCCCGATATCACATTTGAGCACTCGATATCACATGGGGGACGGGGTTTTATTTGTCGGAAGGCTAATGCTCCAGACGTACCTTACGGTGAGAAGGTAATGTGCGAGTATTCTTTGCTCGGGGGTATTTTTTCTCTTGTCTTCCTGGAAATCGCAATACCGCCATTACTCGAAAAATTGGTATGCATATGAGATCAAAATTGCTATAAGCAGACCTGATCTACGCCCTTCAACTAATCGTGAAGGAGGTAATCCCTGGCCGGAGATAGCCAATTTTTCGAGTTTTTGCGGTACTCCCCAGCTGGTGTGTACCTAGCTACAGCCCACTCTCCCGCGCGCGTTGTAGATTTCAGGGACCGCAGTTACACTCGAGTCGCCCTGCATGGGCTCTGGGCTGCTCACGATTTGGCAGGTAGGCTGCAGCATTGATGATGTTGCTATTTAGGTTAGGATTGTCTGCTCTCGACCCACTAGAGTGTAATCCAGCCGAGTATGTATATATATCCCTGTGCTTGCTTTGGCGGTAAAGCGCTACTCCGTTTCCCTGATTAGTGAGATCCCTACTGGAGATCCCCTGCCATCCGCCGAATTTGTAGCTAAGAAACATTTGTATGTGAGTCTCGCTCAGTACAGATCTCGCTGGGCATGCAGTGATAGCTAGCTATGGTACAAGTGTTCTATGGGCTACAAGAAGGTCAGGAGTGAATATATGAGGACTATAAGAAGCTGATGGAGTCTTTGTAAATAGCTATACAAGTGTAGATTTCTTTCCTTAATGGCTATCTAGATGATACCGGGACCTGCCCAACTTATTCTCTATCTAGAGTCCAGCCACCACTACGCCCCTGTAGTCCCGCATGTCAAATCGGAATCACATCAAACTATGGAGGGTTCCGGCCATTCCACACACCAAGATCTAACCAGCTTTCGCAGACTACGGGTCATCATCAGACCGCAGACCGGAGGATCACTTCACCTGGAAAAACGCTGCTGACCTTCCCAAAAGAGCAGACGCTTGTGTGGCTCTACTAAAACTACCCTTCTTAAATAATAGATCCCCAATACAAATATAATTCCTCTATTACCTAGCTAGTCAGGCAAAATTCTATTTAGAGGCACCCAACCATTTCCGGTAATCGTGATGAATATAACGCCCAGAGCGTACAACTGGTAGTTTTTGGCATGCATGACAGTTTGTAACATTATTTCCATTCCCTGTGTTGTTGATATCACGATCACCGGAAACGGTTAGATGCCTCTAATTACAATTCGGCCTGACCGCCAGCCAGATAGGGGGTCAGCATTGCCAGACTGAGGGATACTCCCGTGCCGACTATGGTACCGTAGTTTAAAATTATTCTGGGGGTGAATACCCGGAAACAGCGCCAATTTACAGTCTTTGTTGCTTAAGACTCCACGCTGGTTATGCTGTAGAGCAGTGGCGGCGGGATTGGGGTGGATTGAATATGAGTGGATGGAGTTCTCGTGGGTGGAAGCCAGCTCAGTGATAGGAGCTTTCCCAGTTTTGGGAGCCGACTCGCTGTGGAAGCCGGTCTGTAGTAGCCAACGCGGTGGTGGTAGCCATTCCGATGGTTGTGGGAACCATTTCGGCGGCGCGGGCCAGGACGGCAGTGGGATCCAGTTGGGTAGTAGAAGCGTGGCTTCCAATTTACCCTACCAACTATTAAATTGAATCGGGAACCTGCTATCTTGAGCCTGTTTCATAGATCCTATCACTTCCGCCAACACTTCAGATAATACTACTAGTATACTACTAAAAAAAAGAATCATTGATTAATCAATCAAGTAAATGAAAGTTTTTGTAAGAATTAACGCCCCTCGAAGACGAACCACCCGATTCATCTCCCAAAACCTCCGTAGTGGGAAAGCCAATCAAGTGACCCATCCCCAGACCTAGTAGGGGGCTGATAGAAACGCAGTTAGGCCATAATCCCATTTAAATCAATCCCTTAAGTTATCGATAAATGCTGACCCTATGAAAAGTAAAGCTCGAAGCTTTTGCCAACAGATTCTGTTATCTGGCTTATCAAGTGATTGATCTCCCATTCCGACTCTCTAAAGTATTAAGGGGCCAGCATCGATAGCTTAAGGGATAGACAT
The DNA here is from genome assembly GCA_024713865.1 of Morchella sp. 2016-72. NCBI lineage: Eukaryota > Fungi > Ascomycota > Pezizomycetes > Pezizales > Morchellaceae > Morchella > Morchella sp. 2016-72. Next base: position 22,536 of record JAMJEY010000003.1, read on the forward strand.
GCACTCGACGGCCAACTTTCTATGTCAGATAATGAAAGACCTCACTGAATCGCCGCGGGTGCAAGGCACGCCTGAGAGCACTTACCTATGTCCCCTACATCCCACGGTACATGTAAACCACGTCCCCCTAATTAGTTAGTTAATTATCACTCATTAATCACAAAGTCGGAATTTTAGTTGTACTTGCGGCGAGAATAAGTTTCCACCAGGTTTGCGCGAGAAGACGCTGTTGCAACACAGAAGTGGTGGCAGAAACTTATTCTCGTGGCAAGTATAATTCTACAATGTACTAGCGCTTTTCGGTTACCCTGCCTCCAGTCAGTTAGCATAGCAACGGGTCACCCTACCATATATAAAGAATACTGAAATTCTGGAAATAATTCAATTCTAAACCGAACCCCATTATTCCGGCCGCCCCTCAGATGTGTATATAAAGGCAGATTAAATTTGAGGAAATGAACCTGGGGAATGGGGGACCAAAGCTGTAAGCTCTAAATGTGAACGGGGGTGGAAAAGGGGGGGCATATGCTCTAGAGGCCCAGGAGGAGCGAATTTGCGAATTGATACCCATAATTCAAGATAGAGCCCCTGCAACTCGCGGTCGCTACCCCTAGTATATAAGTATAAGTACTTTATATACATGCATGCATGCACGCGCGCGCACTATATAGCTATGACAATTCAGTTGTAGTTTCCGTATTTCTACTGTGTAGACGATTCGTAGGTGTGCACATCCGTGTGTTGGTTTTGTGTAAACTAATGTTGATTTTTGTGTAACCATCTACGCAGTTTTTTTTTGTTTAGCAAAAATCCTAATATCTCTCCATCAAGCTCATTCACCAAAGACACGAGCTTACACCCAACTATCAATAGGCCATTGAATTTAATACATAAAGCCCAAGAAGAGCTTATGTCTCATTCACCAGTTCTCTCGAACGTGCCTGAAGGCACTCGATAAATTGGCTATCTCAGGCCAGGGATTATCGCGATTTGTTGAAGGCCCTCAAAAGCGTCCTTGACTCAACGCCGCCAAGACTTATAATTAGTGAAGTGCTGGATCACCACACAATCGATTAGACCTAGCATAGGGGTAGGCTTGTTAGCGCCATAGGATTTTTCCTGCATGCGATATCCCTATACCAAATTATGATTTAAAAAGGAATCTAGTTATCGGTAATAACCAGTTAATCAGCCTACTACAAAAACCAGGCCAGCCAGACGTGGTCTTCGGGTGCACCTATATGTTCCTGAGATTATGCGGCAATGAGTCAGCTTGACAACCCAAGGTAAAAAAGGTAGGGTAGCTAACTCATTTATAGGCACCCGGACCCCTTCCACCTTGGTTCAATCCACTAGATATTGATCTATGTACACGCTATAGCTCTCACAATAGATCAGGTAGATGAGGTTAATGAAACAAATATATATCCTGGGAATTAGTCCCTAACAATCGGGATAACCCTCAGCCGACTACTAGCCTAGCCAGGTAGCCGAAAATCATTTTTGATTTGCCCTATAAGAGTTTCAACTGCCCAAGGGATAACGTGTCCCATTAACATACTTTACGGCGAAACCGCCCATGAAAGGGATTCCCCTCGGCGCCGAGGGCGCCGAGCCAGAGGCAGCAAACGAGCCCCGCTGATTATAGAAAGAGTACGAACCAAACTACAACGCACAATGGGTCGACTATCAGAGAGAAGGATGAGCAGGACAGTCACTTAACTTGGGAATTTTTGAGCCATCGCATCAACCCCTACTTCTGTTACAACCTCTTGATGTCGGCCTATTCAGCCCCCTACAAACCGATAATCAATGCGCATATCCGAGCCCATTTCGTTCCTTATGTTCTCTCTCATGCATTAGCGTTGCCTTTGTAGGAGGTTTATGGAATTTCACAAGCAATTTCAAGACTGATATTGCAGCAGACGGCTTACCCGGACATAGTTTACAGCTAAAGTGAGGGTCACATAATGTCTCATACGTCCAGGACATAGCTTACGGTCAATTTGAAAAACCAGGGTTAGGGTTTCTTGAATTGTTTTCCGCCAATTTGTTGGTACTTGGCATGCCAAGCGGAGAAGGAATCGGGATTACCCCCCCATCTATAGGGAAGGCAAGGGGGTGGGTGTGTAAACCCCAGAGGAACCCTCTCTGCATGGAAATTGAAAACTCCACCATTATGCTAGTCACTAGTATATTTATGGGAGTAGATCTCCCAATTCCTATGTACTGATAGGCTGCAAGGGCCGAAGTTTACACACCTACCCTCCATAGCTTCTCTTTATAGCGGATTCATCCTGTATGGGGACAGGGGGGTGACGGCTCTTTGGGTGAGTATTTAAAGGGAAGAGACAGAGGGAACGATCGACACCCGTACCACACAGCCTAGTGCCAAGACAATACACCAAGCCGCTTGGTTGCACGCAATGGATATCCAAGGTCTTGGCGGCGAAGAAAGCACCGATACTGGATAAATTCGTCTCGGTGGGCGCTCGTATTGGCGTTGAAATTGCTTGTTCTAGTCATTTATCTAGTGGGCGCCCCCTGGTCTTCTGCTGTCCTCTGAGACGAATCACTACGGTACTAAAGTGAAGGGAGGCGCCTACAATACCGATGGCGTAGGTCCCCCATAACGGGTCCAGGGTAGAGGCAGGTTCTTGAGATTGTTTTATAAACTGTGTGCTCAAGCGTTTTTACGGATTGATAGGGCGGCAGTCGCGTTGGTCATGGACTATCACTCGGGCACGGGTAATCACTCGGCTCAATCGTTTTCACCTTTTTTTTTGTTTACATCAGTAATCGTATATCGTTTCCGCCTTGCTTCCGCCCCGCTCTCAGCTGTTGCGCCCCCACTTCCACTTGTCTGGCCCTAGCTAGCAATATTGTATTGGGCGGGGGGTCAAACCCAGTGACATTAACGGCTAGGTCAAAATCTATAGGATAGGAAATTCGTGTGTGGGTGGTTGTTGGGTGGAGGATTCGTGACGGTGATATAGGGTGGGGTCGTATGTATCGCATTCTGCACCATGTATGTACTTGGGTGGGCAAGTCTCAAACTTACTACGGGGTATTTCCAACGTAGTCAGCTGCAGGTTCTAGTAGTCTTGTTATCGCTGATCTGATCTAAACATATAGTGGCATTTAGAGCCTAGCTGCTTCGTTCTTTTTTTTTTTTTGTTTAATTCATACTCGTAATGCTTCGCGCTCTATCATTAGTTTAAGATTCTGTGACCTGAAACTCATCCTGAGGATACATCAGCGTCTTTCTAATATCGGATACTCCTGCACGCCAGTAGAGGGAATGACAGACGCTACTGGGTCATAGTGCGCGGGTAGGATGGAGAGACCTCCACCGCGTTTTTTCAGCCCGAGACCGGAGGCTAGTCCTGATGGATCATATCACTGGACTTGGGCCTACCTACACTAGTGGGGCTTAATCGTTTTCATTTCATTATCCGTATGCAGCCCCATGGCTACGATACCCTAGTAGGAGTAGTAATGGGCCCGGTACGTAGGGGACTAAGGAGACTCAGTTGATGAATAACCTAGCTATCATCGCCCCCATTTATGTACCAGGGTGTAAAGAGTTGCTTAGCTGGGGTGATTGCTGCAACCGTATATGAATAATTAGCTCTTGTAGATTGTCATTATATGCCTCATGTCTCCTTTAAACCTACCAGACGGGGGTTAGCGATGGGGCGGGCGGTCACTCTGAGAACTGGGCGTAGAAGATTAGTTATATTTACGGGCGCTGGGACATACCGTTGGGGGAAGTGCCAAAGCAAGAGAGGTTGGTTGGTCTGCCCTGAATTAAATTCCATGGATAGGCCCCCAGTACCGCTGCTGTTATAGTTGAATGGCCTGCTCCACGAGGGCACCGGTAATTTGGCGTATGTCCGAAGCGTTTCTAGAGATCTCTTAAGAGGCACCAATATATGGAAACATTCCGATGTGAGAAGAGCCCGATTCGGTACTAGTAATAAGTCACCGATCCACGCAATCATAGTTGAGAGGTCCCAATGTACAGCGGTAGGTAATAAGTGATGGAACACAGTGATGCCTGTTTTGGTAAAACGCCACCCACATTTGGTGTTGGTACCTCGGGGCGTCAAAAAAAGCCTCTCTACCTATTCGCAGATTATGAGGACCATTGATTATCATTCGCCTCTCTACCTACCTCCCTTGTTGGAATTATTGTTGCGATCCCGGGAAAATATATCCTTACTGTAATAATGGTGGCAAGGTCTAGATCACTCTTGCATTATGTCACTACTGTCTTTTACCAAGATAATTATTGTTATAAAAGGGCCACTGAAATCTCTCTTGTATATATTATGAGACATCACAGGAATTACTTCCGCTACAATGGTCAATATCACGGACATCTCTACCTGCCTCCCTACCTTCCTACGCGCAAATCACAGGAGATATGTGGAGGCGTGGCGCGGTCCCGAGTTTCGCAGGAGACCCGTAGTCTGCCAAGGGCCTTCAAACTTTGGTGCACGCGACATTCGGATCCCTCCCTAACTTTGGTGCGGACCCAGGCTGGCATACGAGATTACCGGGGCGCTGTCGTCGGGGAGTTTAGACAGGTGTTCCGGGTATTCGTAGTAATGATACTGGTTTAAGTTGGACGTGCTTATACGTTACTGGTGGTGAGGTTAGGAGCTGAACTTATATTTTCGCCCGAGTTTTCTTCGGTGTCGCTTAGAATTTTGTCTACCTATTCCAATTTTGTCACGGCCATTGAGTTGTTTGCGAGTTTTTAGTTAGTTCCTTTTGTTTGTGATATGCTTTGAGCTTCAAAGCAAGATAACAGTAATTCATTCATTAATTCTTACCCTTTGGCTCGGAGGAATTCTCCGCATCGAGGCCTGAAGACCTTAATGATACAATACTGCCTTCTTGAATTGCTGTTCTGACTACCAAGGTGTCCCTCCTCTCGATCCCAAATTAGAAGCCCTCACAGGTGTGTGTTTCGTCCCTCTTCCTTCCTCAATGTCTGTCAGATAGATGACAAGTTACCCATCTTTTCCCCCCATCCTTGATCACACTGCCGGTAGCCTGGAGGTCAGCGGCGCAGGCACGGTCGGAGGTACTCGGTACTACCCCGCCTACCAAAACCAACAATTGTTAGCTGAGGACCCCGACCCTTACCACCACTGATACGATTACCACTCCCGCTACGAGTAGTTGACCATTATGTTGATTGTACCAAATCACTGAAGATAATATCTTTTTATGTACTAAAGGGCAAAAATACTAGCCAATTAACAAAATATCTACGTCATGTAGAGGTAGGAGGGGGGGGTAGCCTAAAGCATATTACACGTCAAAAGCAAACCGAAAGGGTTTAAGTCACGTGCTCATTGCTAGGCATTTTAGGCTAAGGGTCATTCCCACTTGACATGTTTAACCTAATAATCTGAGATCAACACTTCTTTTCGTAAAAGGGCTTATTAGAGTGGTGGGGGGTTGGGCGGGAGGGAGGCTATAATGAGGCAGAGATTTCGTAAAATGTCTCTAACTCCAGGGGATACAATTGAAAGAATTTGAGAATGTAACTGTTGAAGGCATGGGTTATTAGTTAAACATTTACGATCATATGGTTAACCGATTGATTGACGGAAATAAGCCTTTGGGGTAGGGACATTTCTTCCTGTATGTAGATTAATGATAAGAACTGCTAAATGGCTCTCTGCAGTAACATCTACCAATCATCTACTTGCCTCGAGAATAAGTTTCTGTCACAACCCCTGTCTTGCAACAGCGTTTTCTCACACAAACTTGGCGGAAAATTATTCTCGCCGCAAGTACGGAATCAAAATAAAGTTAGTGTGGAGGGGTCCTAAGTTCAAGCACACGCCTTTATTATTTTGAGTAGAATCCTATTCACCAAGCTCAATGAGCGGACTCACTCATGAGCATGAACCGACAAGGGCTAGCTATTAATGGCTGGACTAGAAATCTTAAAACAAGGTTGCATAATGTATCCAGAGCTACGTTCACTTAGTAGATGGTTGTCCAAAGAAATTTACCCGGCTATAGCTATTCTGTACGAATATTGCGGAATCGGTCAACACCTTTGAAACTATCGGTATGGCTCTGATTGGTTGATATGTAACATATCGGTATTACCTACATCTCTCTATTACCGTGTTAATTCTCACCATCCCTGTATTTATATGTGGTAAGTCCGAACCAAGGCGAATTAGCCTATCAAGCTTCACAGACCCGTGCAGGTACGTGCCCCTTCTCACCGGGAACTAAGATTTTATATAGCGAAACTGAGATAGTGGATATCTAAATAGACCTTTTAAGCCACCGTCGTTTGCGGAAAAAAAAGATCGGCGAAAAAAAAGATAATCCTCTACCTGCCATACTATAGTATACCAGAAAATGCTGTTGCAATGTTTGTTTTGTGCTCTTGTCCCCAAGCTTCTAAACAGGATTGCTACGACATGACCAAAAAAAAAGGCTGTCTTGGTGATCCCCTAATATCAGTCGTGTCCAGAAGCGCTGTGGGGGTTTTTAGACCTAGATGACGCAACCGCATCGATCTGCCCCTTGCATATCGGAACTGAACAACTTCAGCTGAACTTCCTCCTCGATCACCGCCTCGCGAACGACTCCTTGAACGTACCACAGAATCTCAGGAATAAAGAATCGAACTGGACTGGAATATTAGGCTTCGGATTGGTCAAATGCCTCAATTCGACAGAGCCAAAGCGTAACGTTTAGTCGTCTTGGCCAATAGGTAAGTGGGATTCCAGCCTAGTCCGATTCGTTATTCCCGAAATTCTGCGGTACCGCAAAATCTCGTTGCGCTGCAGCAAGGACCACTCACACCAAAACTTGCAGATTGACGTCTAAAGGTGGACTCTGGTTGGCCTATATGTACCCCTGCTGTCTCGCACCGAGATTTTGTGGTAACTCTATCTTAACGGGCTATGGAATCACATCCGCTAGCGCAATGATCTGCGCCTTGCATATCAAAATTGACCAACTTCAGCTGAACTTCGCCCTCGATCGCCTCGCGAACGATGTCCTCAACACAGACCCTACTAGGTGCCATGTCTTCGCTTGTTGGCGGTTTTCACGGCTTGTTAGCGTGGAGATATCCAACAGGCTAGCTGTTATTGGGGCTGCCACACTGCCCATAGAGAACAAACCTGCCCCAGGCAAAAAAAGATCTGCTGAAGAGGTGTGACGAGCGTGACGGAGTCAGGTTTAGGTCTACTTTAGATGGGATTTGCAAGGTCCTGAAAACAAACGAAGACCTGTGAATATTAGAGACTTTGCGCAAATAGACCTCTTCAGCCGCCGTCCGTCTCAACAAAAAAAAGACCAGCGAAAAAAAAAAGATATGGTGGAAGAAGCGTTGTACGGGTAGGATCATTCTACTGAACTGGAGATCTAGCAACTAAACAGATACATGGTTAGAACGGAGTCCTACGGTATTTTTTTGACGTTTAGAGCAATGACACTCCCATAGCCCTCAATCTGAATCGATAATTCTCCATTGTGAGACACAGCCAGCAACTACTTACATAGTGAATAAAAAAAAAGAAAAAAAAAAAAAAAAAAAACGCCGCCAGCAACCAGAGTGGTCGAGTGATCATCCGTGATTCAGCAAATGAGTGATAGTCTGTGATTCGATTACCATGGGCATTCCTTTATTCCTTATGTGCATTACAATCTAAAGGACTAGCACTAGATCACCAGGGGTCTATTGAGGCAAATGCCTAGTTCAAGTTCGCAGCCCACCTGATTGCCTACTCGATGGTTAAGCAAAAAGCCTATACCCGTAGACTCCATGAAGGAAAGTCAGTGTGAATATACGAACCTGTCGCCCCGCGGCCGCTCAACTTAATAGTTAACCAAACCAAGTTGTCCCCAATGCCGAATAACACCACTCCGCGAACTTTAAGAAAAGCCGGTTATAATAGCATACACTATCCCGTTTCCACACTATCGAGGAGAAGTTGTTACCCAAGCTCAACCCGTCGCGTACCACACAACTACCCAATGGGTCAAAGATCGTGGTGCCCTACCATAATGCAGAAGCCCTTGTTGTTTTTAGTGAGCGGGTTAAATTAAATAATATAAGGACTGATATCATATAAAGATCGCGTAGACAAGGACACCTCCAGGTTTTGGGGTCACCTCCGCCGCGTAACCACCGCTTTGTGCCCTCCAGCTCCCTTGCGAGCTTCTTTTCCACCTTAGTCCACATATAGTCCATTCTCGCCCACATAGCCATATCGCTCGCGCACCTACTCTCTTTAGCTCTTTCGGCTGCACCGGATACAGGGTGAGTGGTACTGCCGCCAGTTCGCTTGGTTACCTTCAGCCACTCGCGAATTCCATCCGACGCCTTCGGGCACCTGTCGATGACATGGAAGTTGGTGTCCTTGAGAGCATATGTAACGGATTCACGCCTCCATCCATTCCACGCTCTGATTCTGGCATCGGCTCGTCCCCCGACGACCCTCCACCCCCGTAGAATACGTGATACATTTCTCGGTCTGGATCCTGGGATTCGTAGTCGGGAAATCCGGCGGCGGCCTTGGCGGCGATACACCTCTTGAACCATATCCGCCCTGTGTGAAAGCTTCCCTGGGTTGAGCTCAGGAATGATACAAACCAGGCCGGTGCCAAAGCAGTCATGGGACTCTGGCGACGTGAAAGTGACGTTCAAAAGGAAATCTACAAAATCCTTTCCTGACCCAAATATAGCTCGAAGGGCGGCGCTTCCCTCTTGGCCCCGGAACATGACAACCAACTTCCAGAATTTGAGCCCAGTCCCACCGCGGATACTGAGGGGGGGCGATGTGTGCGACGGCGCCGTGGTAGGCGCGTCTAGTTCTACAGCATTTCTCTTTGCCGCGAAGTTTACACTAGGTATCATCAGCGAGGGTATCATTGGCAGGTTCGGTTCACTGTGTTGGCAAGCTCGACGGGCTCCGATTCTGGCGTGTTAGGGTCCGCTCCCTGTCCAACACTCGCAGCATTGCTTTAAGGCTCTCGGCGGCTAGGATAGGCAATGTAGTCTGCTGTTGTTACACGCGCAATTCTGGAACATATGGGGTGAGAAGAAAGAACAGATCCCTCTGTGATGCTTTGTCTGATGCGCGAGAGTTAGAGGTCGAAGCCATCCTGGTTTGAGAGGAATATCAGGTAGAGAGATATATACCAGGCTTTGGTCACCATTTGGCGCCAACAATGGAATAAGTTGATTGGGCGTGTACGTATTGGAAGGTCTTAAAAGATACAAGAGAGCAGGCCGGGCGAGCCGAACAAAGGTGCCCAATATGGATAGATAAAATAATAGAAATCAAACCAATTAAGGAGGCCCCCGGAATCAAGTCCCACCCCCGCGAATTGTCCTACCTGCCGCACCTCTTGCATTACAGGCAGTCCCACAGTAAAATGGACTATATAGACGCCATTCCTGCTGTTGGGGCGGTAAGACAGCTGCAATGGGTGTGACAGTGGTATGATAAAAGGTGAAGGCTTGGCGGGTCAAAAACCAACGGGCAACAGAACCCACCCGAATACATGAGGTCCTAAAACTTGAACTAGTAAAACTTGAAGAGAAAAATTTGTTCTCTTCTTCAGCATCTTCAGTATCGAGGGTAATTTGTTCTTCTTCACTAATTGGCATTAATGTTCGAGGATATTATATTGGCCTGCAAAATATTATTAGACACTAGTGTAATTTAGTTTGTAGTGACTTTCTACTAACCTCTACCTACTCCAAGCTATCCTGTAACCGCTCCTCAATAGGGTTCAAAAATCCGCCGACATCCATTCCTCCTTGAACGAAGTTATCCCTGTATAACACAGTCATATTGGCCTGCACTTCCGCCCTAATTTCAACCATTTCATGTGTATTTTCGGGTGGATTTGGAATAACCGTAATATTAAACTCTAGTGAGGCTACGCCCAATCGATCCCGACCAGAATTAAGACTTTATTGAATCGCCTTAGAGTACAAACTTTATTAGGGATCGGGATAGGTTATCTCGTGGGAGGGTAAGATCGGCTGATTCGTCAACTTTGGATGAGATACCTTCCTGCGCGGGGTACAGCCACTAACCGGACCTTTTGTAGCTCCTGGCGGGGATGACTTGACGTGTGTATCCCTTCTCCTAGATTTGTACTCCTTTGGTAGAGATACAGACGGCCTTATGCCACGTTTACCCCCCTCAAAGGATAATGCCGTGGTATCACGTCACGTCACCCTCGTAAGGGTAATCTCATGATACTTGACTGTGGTGTCCTTGATTTGTCGTAGCTACCCGTGTAGCCCTCTATTCTTCCAACGAGCCTCAACACTCGCCCTGTGCGCCACAGGTTTGCGAGGCCTATCAGCATTTGCGTACTGAGTCCTGGGCCTGTGTATCACGGGTATGGGGCGATAAGTTGCGCGGGGTCGGTCCTTCTCATCCAGCCGGGGCTAACTACAGTGCGTACATTGTTTATATGTAGGGAACGGGTCGTAACACATGCAGCTCCCAATGCAGCAGTGGTATTCGGCGAAATGGATACCTGTACGTCTCTATAGATGTTTTACAGATGATCTCGCGTCGTATGGTTCAACGGTGGCGATGGCCTTGATTAGGCGCGTGTATTTGTCATTAGCTTCATGGGCGACTTGATGGGAGGATTTAATATTAAGTAAAGCAAAGGATAGAGCATCCCGTTGATTGACAGGCTTTACTGGATTCCCGTAGTCGAACGAGTTGTCCTCACTATGGTACCCATCTATCGCGCTCAGTAGGATAGGGCATCTGTCATCTGGCTTTCTTCGACTCGTCTTTATCAACTCATCCCGATATAACACTGGCTTTAAAGATCCGCCCTCATTTACCCTGGAAAAATATCTTAAAAGACTATGGAAGGCCAAGCCCATCCCCCTGACCCGGCTTAAGTACCAAGAGGCTACGTAATTAAACACTGACGTCTTAGGCACGGCGGTAGTGCTTGCTGGTTGACAGTGGAGTAGCATTAATATAGACTAGGAGTGCCGCACGAGGTCGATTTAAGTGGAAGATGTTAGGCCCCATCAGAGACTCCGGCTCTCCGCAAGCTTTGGGCTGAGGCTTATCGTGGAATTGGGTCATACATAATCACTCGGTTGCCTTGGGAGGTATCTGTTGTTAATATGGGCACGCGCACTTGAGGAGGGACGAATAGCCCGATTGTTTGGCAGACTGAAGGCAGGTGGTATGCCGGACACCATTCCTACAAAATTATCATACCCCAACTTTATCCGTCTTATAGCATCCAAGAGAGAGTTGCAACGCTTTTAACCCATGAAATCGATCCCAAATGAGACGCACTAGTGTAAGAGAGAAAGCACAGCAACTTTCGATATTTTGAACTCAAAAATGAGAACAATAAAAATCTCCTTGATATTCTATCCAAACAGCACTCTTGATAGCCCAGCATGCTTTACAGTTCCTTCAAGAGCAACGACGAGCCGCAAACAACAACGAAACTGCGGATTTCAGCCAATCATAACACATCATATCACCTCGGCGCCACTGTTTGATCGTAGTACAGGCACCCCTGCTCGTTGTCCCAGTCTAACACCTGAAGTACATATGCTCTTCCGTTGTTATATAAGGTTTTGTGGTCTAGTGGTATGATACTCTTCTGTGTGTTACAGTTAGATGACAAAGAGAGTCCAGGGTTCAAATCCCTGCAAAACCATCGAATGGAGCCCGTCAGGGGCGTTCCGCCGGCGCTCGGCCCTGGCGGGCCTCCATTCCCCCCCATCTTTTGTGCTTAAGAACGATATTGACCACCCCATTGTCCTATTTGTCGGAATATCGTGTAATGATAATCCTTTTCAGGCGATTGATAGAGAAAGATACAAACTACATGTAGCCTCTATGTGCGGCGCATGTGGTGTGTGGGGGGGGGCACAACCTCCCCGAGAGCCAGCCAAACCATGAGGACGCAATACTCCCTAAGAGATAAGTCGTACATATCCTGATATTATACACCTCACTAACTCGTATATACACGAATCGATAGAAATACTCAATTCTTGTTTTCTCACCGGCTAGTAGATTGAATACAGCCTGTGTCCTCTACCCCAACAAGATCCTAACTAAGGAGAAATCAAGGAGGTCTGTTGGAGCATATGTAGAAAGCGGGGATCGAAGAGCACTTAGAATTGTTTATATAGGTATTAGGAGCGGTGATTTTTAGGTAGTGGGGATACAGAGTAGGGAATACATGTTAGGTGCATGGGGGGCCTAACCTAGCTCTGTTGTTTATCTCACGTGAGTGTCACGTGGTGTTCGCGTATAACTTCCAGATACAAAAATAGGTAGTTTTAATAGGAGAAAGATGCCGTGGATAGGACTGTGGGTGCGTGGGGGACCGCTTTTCCTTAGTGATAGGGGCGGCCAAGCTAGATCTTTCTCGTTGGCTGCCCGTCAAGCATGGTCGGGGTGGCTAGTGTTAGCAAATTCCTATCAATTATTGTATCTGAACCAATCTCTCGTCAGTATCTGCTCTGCCCATCTTTGCACCCCCTCCCCCCCCCCCAGGGCCCACCAAAAATGGTCAGCTCAACGGACGAAGTGATAAGTATAGATTACAAGAGACTGTAATAAGCCACTACACGGAACGCCAACAAAATACCTATTTGTGGTAGGTCGCCTAATGCCAACCACTTATAACCCACCGCTGTACCCCTCCTAACTAGCTAGGCCCTTACTAGCACTACTTTAAAGGAAGGGGAATGCCCTCCCCCGTGGCTTCTAGCGCCGAAGGGCGCGCCTCAGTAGCGTGCACACACACACATCGTCTCCTGTACGCGTACGTACATATCGATTTTATCATATATTACACATTAGCTCTCCAGGAATGATGATATGGGAAATGATATCATATCAGTGCAATGTGCCTTCCCCCCTTTATAAAAACCCGTTTGTTTGAATCACATCATTCACCGATTCTGCGCCATCGTGGATTAGATTATGGGCTACGGCATAGGGAGATGTTCTGTTTTTGTGTAAGGGCTGCATGAAATTGCAGATATCAGCATACGGGGGGTAGTTTTTCAGTAAACTGCTGCCCCCCCCCCCATCCCAAGAAAAGACAAATCTGGTATGGCTTTACTAACAGATCTCGTTGTTCCTCCATACAAATATAACTTCTCTATTATAAGGGGCAGCAATTGACAGACAAAGGGATACTACACCCCTGAAGGGATACATGATGGCTTGCTGGCGATGTCAAGTGAGGGGCGGCGGAGCACAGGGTATTTCCGGATGGCGTGTTGAGGCGGGGGGGTGGGGGAAGGCAGGCGAAACCCACCTTACAACTTGTAAAGCCCGGGGGGAGGAGGGGTGGTGGGAGTGGGACGGTGTTCCTATATATTGGGGTTGAAAAAAGGCAGTAGTTGAGTGGCGTTCGTGGAGTGTTTCAGAGGGCGTGGGCGACGGCAACGGTCGATGGGGGGAAGACCGGCTGGCCTCTTGGTGTCTGACTACTGCCTAGGGGTGAGTGTGAGCAAGGGAGTTCGTGGGAACAGGAGGAGGACATCATTTCGAGTGATAGCACATGAATTAAACACCACTGGAAATAAATTGCCAAGCCTTCTATCTGTACTCAAATCGCAGCACACACTCGATGTTGGGTTACATACTTGGGTATATACGGGGGCCATTAGACACCGGAGTAAGATACTACAGTATAATACTACATATCTTGGGATACGGGCATGTATGAAGTTCTAGTATACAGGTCCCATGCTTCCTCCGTAGCCCAACACAAGGAAAGTGTGCCGACGTTCACCATTCTCGTCCCAAGTTTCTTCTAAATCTTTCTAGTCCCACTAAATATAACTATCTCATGTTTTATGTATATTCGATATCAGATAATGTTCCGGACGAATCGAGGAGTTAGTTGGTAGGGTTAGGGTTCGCATCTCAGGAAAGCACTCCATCCAAAATCTAAGCTGGGGTTCCAGTTTTTGTCATGCGTGACAGCTTGCAACTTATTAACATTATTTCAATTCGTTGTGCTGTTTGTATCACGATTACCAGAAAGGCCTTAAGGGTTTAACTTTCCTCCACCCACCCAGCTGCAGCACAAACACACCTCTGCTAACCATACACATGGCCGTCGATCGATGTGTATTTTGAATCCTGCCGCATCTATCAGCCACTACTAAACCACCAGCAAGAAGATATGATAGATATGTAAGGAACACACCTCAAGTTGTACCCCAACTACCTGCAACTTTGTTCCTGCGGCCTCATCACCCCCTACCATCTTCCACAGTGCCCCCACCATCGCCTTCATAAGCTCACTCAATTGTCTGCAGGGTGCGAGACCTACGCACAAATAAACAGAAAATAGAAATGTGGTTTTACTCTTTCACATCTGATTATGCGCCAAGAACTCTCCCTAATCCTTTTGTAGGTAGATAAGTATATATGCACCAACTAGCGTTGTTTAAATGGAATGCTCAAGGTTACCAACTACTGCCCTACAAAAACACCGGAGAAAGACACAGGATATTGCTTGGCCATCCATCAAACAGCTTGTACTCGTAAGTTTATGACGTTTCTGAACTTGACCGATATTGCATACACACAAAAAATGGCAAAGATCATACTTTTCTATAGCAAGCAATAGCAGCCGTGTTCGCAAATGCTATGAAATTGCAAGTAGAAGCTGATACATGTTGATAGTGACGTCGACGTATCACTCCTCAACCTCGCTCCCCCTACCAGTATGGGATATTGTGATTTATTGTGCTTAGTCAAACACCTCCTATGTCTTTCCGACCAATCATGATGATAATATTTATTACACCAACGGCTACTTTAAGGATTTCGGCTTACTATGTACTACAAACCCGGAGAGTGACGTAACGGCTTAATTTACTACAGTACCAAAAAGCGGGTGGGGATTAGTACGGTAGTTTAATTTCAGAGAATCAAGTAGCGATCTAGTATTCAAAATGGTAAAGCCGCACTTCAGCAAATACTTTATCAATGCTGTACCAATACCACATTATATAAGATAAGTGTTCCTGCGTAGTGTGGGTAGTAAAATTTACACTGCCCTTGTGCTCCCGCATTTCCCAAAATACGGCATTTAGAGCAATGCCACTCCCCTAACCCTCGATCTGAGTCGATCATTCTCCATGGTGGTGAGACACAGCCATGCAGCAACTACGTAATGAATGGAAAAGCGCTGCCAGCAACCAGAGTGGTTACGGGCTGTATGCATGTATGAATTATCAATCAACCAATCAACCAGAGTGGTCGAGTGATGATCCGTGATTCAGTAAACGAGTGAAAGTGTGTGATTCGATTACCACGGGCAATATTTCTTTATTCCTTATGTGCATTGCAACCTAACGCACTAGCACTAGATCACCAGGGGAAGGTTTATTGAGGCAAATTCCCAGTTCAAGTTTGCAGTTCATCTGGGTGCCTACTCGATGGTTAAGCAAAGGCTCTCACGGTGGCCGGGATCGGCAATGTAGTCTGCTGTTCTTACACGCGCAATGCTGGAACATATGGGGTGAGACGAAAGAACAGACCCCTTTTGATGCTTTGTCTGATGTGCGAGAGTTAGGGATCGAAGTCATCCTGGTTTGAGAGGTATATCAGGTAGGTAGATACCAGGCTTTGGTCACCATACGGGGTGGAGTTCTGTGAGCTAGTATTGAGAGGGTCTTCTGGGGAAAGGATACTCAAGTGTCCAATACGGGTAGATAAAATAATAGAAATAAAACCAAGGAGGCCCCAGCCCGCCCCGTGAGTTGAGAATTGTTCCGGCCAGGGCTTGGCGCTCCCAATCAATCAAGGCTCCGCCTTTTCCGTCGCCTCGCCCGGAGTTAGACCGTGTGCACCTGCGGCGAGCATGTACTTGTGCCGAGCATCCTATCTGACCTCTAAGGATCTACTACAAACGAGGGCCTTTATTATGTGGATTAGATACGCTCGGCACAGGTACATGCTCGCCACAGGTGCACACGGTCTAAGTCTCACCCGCCCCCCCCCACGTACGCCGAAGCCCGCCTCCACCAAGCTTCCCTCCCATCCAACGTCACCCCAGCGCCGCCTCCAAGATTGTATTGATCAAGTTCTAAAGTACAGACGAGTGACGGGTTTTTGTGTTTTGACGTAATTAGCCAGCCTTCGCCCTGGCTACGCAGTACGGGGCACGCATCTCTTGGATGACAGGTGGTCCCTGGACAGAGGATACAAAGCGGGGTGCGAAAAGGCAGTGGAATGGACTATGAGACTTGGTCCCGGTTGGGGGTGAAGGGGTGAGGATCGATCGGTGGCCGGGGTTGTGTGTATGTGGCGCGGGGAGCTGGGCGATATATACGGCGGCAGCTGCCGATACCCCGTCATCGCCACGGTCGCCACAATCAAACACCGCAACGCCACAACCGTCCATCCACCGCCACGCGCCAGTCGGGTACCCGTAGCGCCCCTCCGCGCGCGCTACGCTTATTTCACCCAGCCCGCGCGTCTTTGCTACTCCTCGGCGCTATCACTCGTTCTGTCCCAATTAGGCATTAGATCGCCCATGGGTTGTTACTTCCGCCAAGTCCAACTTCGATATACTGGCCCCGATTTAATGATTCTTGGTCAAAATTTACTAGTTACAGAGATCCTTTTGCTGGGTGGGCAGCATTTCCCAAAACAGATGCTTGGCTGAAGTCTCTAATACTACCCCTTGGAGGACGAAATCCTCAAATTCGCGACATCCTTTGTGGTAATTGATGCCAATTTCTCATGATCTATGTCGCGATTTCATCCGTCCAAGGGATAGCTATCACAGTACGGAATGTTGATTAAGTTATCCATTCTATCACAAATTGTGATAATCGCCTGAGTCTGCCCCTGCGCAATTGGCCTGCAGTATAATACCTCTGTTACTAATCTCTCCGAACAACGTAGTTTTTAGGCAACCCACCTAGAGTACATACATGTCTCAAATGTCTCAATGCGGGCCTCAGGCATCCAAGTTTCAAGAAACAGGTATTCTGGGGTACCCCGCAAAGCGTTGTGCCCTTTCTTACATGAACTATTTTCACAAAGCTTACAAGCAACACGACATACCTTCTCATCCATACATAGAGTGACTCCCAAACAGCTCAATGGCGTCCAAAAGAGCGTCTCTTTCCCTTCAAGGGGGCTTTATACCTGTTATTTTTGGCGATCAAACCCTAAATTACTCCCTGTGTGCATCTGTATACACCCAGCTTGAACGAGATCCTAGTGCGCTAGCCAGTCTGTTCACAGATGACGATCTGTTACTCAAGCTCCTTTCTAGCTTCGACCAATACGCCTCGAGACTCACTGAATTCTTCTCCCAACTCAAACGTGGTGGGGCCGGCCGGGCCAGGGAAGGAACAAGAAGGAAGACGTCGGCTTCCCCCAGCATTGCCGATGAACTAATTGGGAGCGTCCTGTTTCCGCTGCTCGGCCAGGACCTCTCGCCGCTTCACCGCAGTCAAACCTTCCTCGACCTATTTGCTTCTATCATCGGATTCTGCCTTCCATTTCGCTCCCGAGCGCTGGAAGAGCTTGCGAAACGGTTGCTTGCGAAGGACTTTTTGTTGGAAGCACTGATCTCTGGAGATGGTAGTAGCCGTGCCATAATTGACTGGACAAACATATTCCAGACCAGCATTTTCGATCCCGATATCATCGCCGGTTGGACAAGGAGACTAGCTACGCAATGCCGCCGGTGCCAAAGCAGCCATGATGTATCGGAGCACATCGAGACCTGGCAGAAGTTGGAAGTACTGATCGGACGTCTTAGCAACATCATATATGACCTTCCCAAGAACGAGTATGCCGCACGGGACTTTCGCGTTGGACGAGTACTCGGTCGCGATGAGAAGAAGTCAGATACTATCCGCAATAGCGGACAGAAAACTATGGAAGAATTGCCCCTAGATGTCCGAAATGCAATAAAGGACTTTGGATTGTTACCGCCTAAGTCGGCAGGCGCACGAGCATTGGGTGTTTTCAAGGATCAATTGCAAAAGGAGGAGACATTGAAGATATTGCAGGCTCTCTCTGCGTCATTTCCGTGCCGGCCGTGCTACGAGTCTGCTACCAATCCCTCTGCCGGGGGGTCTTACGAACGATACGATATGAACAGCCGAGCTTTATTTGGTTGGTTCCAGTTCACACAGTTGCATGGTGGTGGAATAGGAGTCTGGAAAGTTTTAATTTCTTCTCATGTGCTAGATGACATGGAATCCGCGCGACGTTCAGGTATGGCCCTATTCATACATTTCATGCCCCTAGTTAACCGGGAATGAACCCAGGTGACTTCGATCAGGTTCAAACCAAACTATTCCAACTGGCCACCGGGGACTGGCAGGGTAGCGAACTGTGCAAGAATGTTGGGGATAGTCGTGGCACACTTTATATCGCACATTACGGCAGAAATGGAGGAATATTGTGGCAAAAGGATATAGAATTCGACGAGGGGTCTGGGGAGATAGGGCAGGTGATAAAAGGTAAGCACCCCACGCTTCAGTATGCTCAATCGCAACGCAACATACTGACTCCTAGCTCCCCACAAGTTTGGAGGATTGCCGAGAATAGCATGGTTCGGAACCGCAATTTTGCCAGAATAATTCGAGCCTGGGCCTCTTACTAATTTTCAAATGTGGCAGATTCCTCAGAGCCTTGGGCACATCCGTTCCGTTCATAAAACATACCCACCCTCACGCCTCAACGCATGTAAGGAGGTCTCATTTGGCATGTTGGCGAAAAGGAACTATCCAGCGTCGTTTGGACGGGACCTTGACATATCTCATCGGACCGTGGAACCCTTGCATCAAGGGTTTTCTGAGACACTGATTCAATTCAGTGAATAACCCCTATTTCCTTGCAATATTGAAGGAGTTATTCTGACAGTCTCCGCGTTTTGCAGACAAGTTTTACATTGTTACCCAGACACTCCTTGATAATTGCCGTTTGGGCATCACCAATGTAGAATATCCGTTGGTTCTTTCCGAGGAGGAGTTGAACATCATCAAAAGCACGGAAGCATCGACCTTGATCTTGGGTAGGAGTGGGACAGGAAAGACAACATGCCTTATCTATAAGCTATTTGGCAGATATGTTACAGCAGGCGGACAGGAAGCTGGGAGACCACCCCGACAGGTATAAGATTCACACCTCCAAATAGTAATTGTACTGACGACTAGTAACAAGGTGCTGCTTACTCGGTCCAATGTACTCTCGGATAAGCTAGAGCAGTATACCAAGCGTTTGATTTCTACTAAGTTTGGCAAGAGAGACCTCGACTCAGATGAACGAAAGGACCATTCCAATTTCATTGCCGAAGAGGACAAAGAGGTCAATGATACATTCTTCTCAGTCAGTGAGGAGTGTTTTCCTTTAGTCTGTACATTCAGTCACTTTATGAAGCTATTAGAAAACACGATTAGGTAGGATTGCCATATACATCATTGTATTAGGGTGAGGTGTTGCTAACAAAAAGGTACCAGAGCCGCGGACCGAAAGGACTTTTCGATGGTTGCGAGACCTAATATTACCGGTAGGGCATCCAAACTCAAGTCAAATCAAACCCAGAAACGCCTGTACAGGAGGCCCCAAAACGTCGATTTCGATGTATTTAAGGAAGAGTATTGGCCGTCATTCCCGAAAAGGTTGACCAAGGGCCCTGGTATTTCAGTCACACTGGCATTCATGGAGATAATTGGGGTGATCAAAGGATCAGCGTGGACTTCTACCACGTTCAGTTCTTTATCGAGAACGGAATATGTGTCCCACGGCCACAGAATCTCCCCCGTGTCTCTTGATAGAAACGCATTGTACGACATTTACCAACGTTATGAAGATATAAAAAGTCAATTCGGGGATGTCGATGATATTGATAGGGCGAGAGCGGTACTAGAAGCAATCTCAAAGAACCAGGTGCTAGGGAAGAGGCTTGAGGGGGTGTTTGATGAGATATACGTTGACGGTAGGGGGGCGCTTAATAATCCGGCCCCGAGTTTGCGCTGACTATCCTTAGAGGTTCAAGACCAGAGACTGCTGGAGTTAATGATCTTACTTTCTCTCATCAAAAATCCTAATAGGATCCATTTTGGTATGATCTTCTGATACTTTATGGGTGTATTAACTCTAACAATTTTGCATTGAAGCTGGTGACACTGCGCAGTCCATCTCTAAAGATAGTGTCTTTCAATTCAAAAGGATCAAAGAACTCATTTATGCACGGTTTCCTTTGGCTCGGACGGCTATACCCAAGCCCTATGAGCTCTACAAAAACTATCGGACACACCAGGGCATTCTCTCTGTGGCTACCTCGGTCATGAAGCTATTGTACACTTGTAAGTGCCTGAAATATTCCCAACATTAACTTGATAACTTACACTGGTATTAAAAGACTTTGCGGAGTTTGTTGATCATCTTCCGGATGAGATAGGCCAATTCTCGGGCCCCAGGCCCACCATCTTTGGTAGATCAGCCTCCTTATATTACGTCTACAGCTACTGAGTATGGCTTTGAACAGTTGGATTCGATGCCGCAATCTTTTCTGCACGCATGTTCGGGGCAGGGGACCTAGATGATGATAATGCGCAGTTCGGCGCCGAACAAGTGATCATCGTCCGCGACATTGCTGAAAAGAAGGAGTTAAAGGCCACGATCGGTAATTTCGCCCTAGTACTAACGATATTGGAGAGTAAGGGCATGGAGTTTGAAGATGTCGTGTTATACAACCTTTTCACTTCAAGCGATCACGTGGAAGACCTCCAAGCAGCTACAAACCTACCCGCCCCCGCTGATTTCGATGGTGGGAAGCATATTGTTAGTTTCTCTCTCCTTCTCTGTTTTGCTTGGCAGAGGACTAACCCACGTCTCGTGGTAACAAGGCGTTATGTTCGGAGTTAAAGGTAAATTCATGAAGCCACACTCTTTGTTGACTATAAAAGTTATCTTAACAGCTTGCGTAGCAACTATATGTGGCGATAACGAGGGCCCAAAATCGCTTATGGTTCTTTGAGAAAGATGAAGGCAATCTCAAACCAATGTTAAATTACTGGACGGCCGGTAACCCTCTTGTCCATCTGGTATACAGCAGCGATAACAATGTGAGTTCAAGGCGATTTCTAGGCTGTAATGGGCACTACTAAGTCTACTTACAGATCCAAGAAAAGTTGAACCAGTTGCGTCCTGGCACCAAGGCAGACCCGGCAATATGGTCGGCGAAAGGCTATGAGCTTATATATAAGAAAGATTATGAGAATGTTTGAACCCCCTCGCCCCTCGCCCATTACCACTGACTTTAACTAAATTTTCAACTCCTTTGAAGGCACTGTTCTGCTTTGGCAGAGCAAAAGACAGTCATGGGACTTCTTTAGCCAACGCTTTTATTGCCGAGAAAAGTGGGAAAGCTTTCTTAGCTAGTGGCGACGAGGACGCTGCCGAGGGGTGCTTTCGAAATGCAATCGATCTTTTCCATCATTGTCGGCTACCAATTCGTGAGGCGGCATGTTACGAGACCCTCGGAAAGTTCAAAGAAGCTGCAGGTGAGTACAACTTCAAAGCCTTACGATGCAGCGATTGACTGGAGCAACTCAGATATCTTCTCTGAGAACGGCGAGTATGGTCGAGCTGGTGATTTGTACAACAAAATAGATCACTATGTCGATGCGTCCCGAAACTATTGTCTTGCTCAACGTTACGAGGAAGGTGCCTCTACCCTGGCCCGAGGGACCCTTTTTGACGATCTCGTCATGTATCTTGATAGGTATGTATCTCCAAAGCACATGGGTTTATCAGATGACTAGGAAGGTTCTGAAACATTCCCCCCCTCAGAAATACTTCCTTCCTCAACGATGGATGTCGATCGCACTATTCCCGGCTGTGCAACTTACTCCTCAAACGTGGCAAGATAAACCCTGAATTGAAAGACCTTACACTGGCGGCGCTACAGACAGATGAGGAGAAGGAAGAGTTTTTCCTTCAATACGAGATGACAAGCCAGCTTTCGAGGTTTTATATTGACCGACAAAGATACTCGGAAGCATGCAAATTGGCTATTAAGGACGGTTATTTAGACAAAGCGTGGGAATTGAATGAGGAGTACGGGGGCATGAACCAACTACCCGAGCGGGAGAGGCTAGATGTATTCAACTACACCAAAGCGAGAATTCTATTGGCCACTCTTTCAAAAGAGCCAGAACAAGTGCTACAACCCGAAACACATCAGAGTACAGAGTGTTCTTGGTTACCGGATCATCCGTACGTACCGCGCTTTTGGGAGGATCTCCCACGCCTCCTAAATGATCTCCTACATCGTAAACAATCCTATGATAGCATGAGCTTTCCAAAATTATGGACGAAACAGATTTTCGATATAATAGTGAGTTACGTGTCAAATGCAGTCTTCCATATTTAACTAATAGGTCTCAGGTCACCTTCAAGGTAAACGCCTTCATTCACTCAGCAAATACTATATCGGAGCTACCAGTGGAGTCAATAAACGAGGTTTTGAGGATGGCAAGGGAAATGGTTACCACTGCAACAATCCCCCTAGCCCTCCTCATACTCTTACGTGTGTCCCCGATTGGGTTGGAGGCGAAAGAATATAGGATATTGGACCCCTCCCCCTTGCTTGAGGGATGGGATCTGCCACCATCAGGTCCAAGCGGCACTAAGGACATGATTACAGAGTGGGTCCTGAGTCAAGTGCGCAGGGCGGCAAAAGAGCTTGACGGGAAAGCACGTGAGCTGTATAAATATGGGGACCGGTGTTTTTATCTTTCGTCCAATGGAATGTCTCATATTATTCCCTGTTGACTATAGAGTTGTATACTAACACCATGTAGGAGTCTGCCGGTCACAATGTCTCTATAGTCATGAACAAATAACCCCTGAGCGTTTCTCGGCCCGGATAAATGTTAGTGTTGGTGGATCTTTGCTTGGAAGAACATTAAATTCTAATCTGATTATAGGACGTTTTGAGGGTTAACTCTGTATATGGCACTCTTTTGCCTTTATATTTTCATTTCCGGGTGTCAGACACCATGGACTCTTGGGGCTTCTTCCGCAAATCACGTGAGTTATCCAAACTAAATCTACTTTTACGTATATATTCTTATTCGGAGCAGAGCGCAGATGGCTCGAAAACCTATTGGCTATAACAACCTACCTCTCATCAGTTGAACACGACCCGCGCATCACGGTATGCACAAGACGAGTGCTTGCTAATGGCAAGAGCCCCCATTTTGGTGTCTGGGGAGGACTCGGAAGACTGTCATACCATAGACTTGGTAAAAATTGGGACCAGATGTGGGACTTTTCATCAATGTTGGAACAGATCCAAATTGCAGAAACGCTTGGTGAATCACCATCCCGTAAAACTATACCACAGCCCAGATACTGACTACCAGCAGGTGTATACGGCTTCGAGAGGTCTCTAAGAGCCAAGGTCCGTTACCAGGGACCTCTGCAGGCACAAAGGAGCTGGGACGCTTTGCAAAGGATAGAAAGCTGCATCCGATTCGATATCAATTTTCATTCGGTAAAGGTGGTTGACGAGGTCATAAGGGCAGTTGACACCAGAGAACTGTCTGCGTATCATTCAGTGATCTCGCTGTACGAAAGAATGGCTACATATCTGGTATGAAAATATTCTACTTTGGGAAGAATGTACACCGTCGGATATTAGCTGATCTAATACCCTATATATTTGCGGTCCCAATAGATTTACAAAAGCCGCCCTACTGAGTTCTTATTACCAACTGGATGGGTGGAAATGTACTTACGGCCTGTTTTGCAGCGTCGCAACCCTGCTGAAAGACAATGGGAGCACCATAAAACGGACTACCGGGAGGCGCTTATATTATTGATACAGAGCCTCTGCTCGTTGATTGAAAGAATTGATAGCCTAGGTCAATTTCAGCATAAGTTGACAGGGACCCCGCAACGCTCGCGCCCCAGCACCTCTAGGATTGCTCGCCGCAATGCTGATTTCCTCGCAACCTGCTTGGTGAACTCGTTTGCGTGTTACGCATCAACAGGCGGCCAAGCGGGTACCCAGAGATACATACAAATGAGAAATTTTGTAATGCATGTCAGTAAATTCCCTTTCTTCACTATGAAATAGCCACACATTGTCCGGTCCTAAGGGTGGGTGCTAGGTATTTGGTTTGCCATTTGCCCTTTCGCCGATGCTCCGGCAGTGCGCATCCGAGTACCTCCTGGTGAGAGAGCTCATTCGGTCATTTGGACAGTACGATGGCAAGGATGACCTTTGTCTCATCAGAAGCTCCGAAAACATTCAACCTTACTTCTTCAGCTTTGTTCGATCGAGCGTTTCCACGGTTATCCTAGACACGCTTCGAGCCTCGGAAAACTCTCAATCTAACGTCGTCCCCAAAGAAGCTGAACCATCGGTTGACACCGAGTCACTAGGCCCTCTTGAGACTGTACTCCCTGCTGTGAAAGCTATTCAGTGTATGTGGCGAACCCGATTCCCGATTGTTCAGAAACGGAGGGAGTTCTGCAAAAGTCCGTCTGGTCGAGCAATTCTGTATATGCAAAGGGTCTGCAGCTCGTTTGCGGCTGGGCCATGCCTTGATAGGAGAGAGAAGATATGGCAAACCGGTGTGCTTCTCAGCGATGGCGTCGATGTTTACCTCTATGTGAGAGAAATTGAGAAGCGGTTTCTGGAGAAGAAGGATGATATTAAATCACGGATTGACATTGGGGACTCGAGTCATATGGAATTGTATCAGTACCAGTGGGAAAGATTATTGCATATCCGAGAGCAGATCATACAGAGTGCAGGGTTCCTGCTCGAAAGGAACTGGCACGAGCTTAATATTCCACCTAAAAAGCTCAAGCTGAAGTTTCAGGAGCAATTGGAGGTTCTGAGGAGTTTAGATTCCGACATGGCTATGATCGAGTTAACCCAAGAGGAAGTAACAGCTACCGTGGTCATTCAACGTATGTGGAGAACTCGTTACCCCATTGTCCTAAAGCGTCGAGAATTTGCCAAAACCACCACCGGCCTCGCTGTCAAATACATCCGCCGGATGTGCAAGAGTGTGCGGGACAACTCGTGCTTAGATCCGAAAGAGAGAACACGGAGTGCGATTGTCTTGTTCATGTATGGTGTGGACATTTACGAAAATGTTAACTCAATTAAGGGGCTATACCTGAAGGCACAGAAGAGCCTGCAATCACAAACCAAGAATCGCAGTTTGTCTTTGAGGAAGCTTGCCACAGAGAAGTTGGAGAGGTTGGCTGGAATGCGAAACGATGTAAGTAGGAACGTCGGCTTTCTCGCGGAGGGAAATTGGAAGGAACTCGATCTCACATGCGATGAACTGGCTACCAAATGCCAGGCGACTTTACGATCCCTCCAGCATATCCAGAGGGATTTAAATTCTCTGATAGCCATAGATAAGTGACGATGATCTCCATTATTCTTTAGTTTGTTTGACTAGTTTCTGTTGTCACATAGGATAATGTTGTGATATCGCCTGTTGGTGTCTTGTCGATGTTAGATTTAATTGAGTTTTTCCTTTTGTGTTCTTTCATTCAAATGTAACAGCTCAGTAGATAAACGGAATAAATATGTAGTTCGGT
Organism: Morchella sp. 2016-72; assembly: GCA_024713865.1. Lineage (NCBI taxonomy): Eukaryota > Fungi > Ascomycota > Pezizomycetes > Pezizales > Morchellaceae > Morchella > Morchella sp. 2016-72. Next base: position 48,185 of record JAMJEY010000003.1, read on the forward strand.
CTTGACCTTGAATCAGTGCGTTATACAAAGAGGGTATCGTGATAGGGCAACTATAGTAACTGTAGAGTTTTCCGGGATGCGCAAGTTAGGCACCGGGGAGATACCCGGGGGCGTGTTACATGCGCGCTCGGTGCTTGATACTGGTATTTATAACTGCATGATACTGGATTTTGAAAATGACTAGTTTGTGATGTATGGTGCGGCGCATCTTAAAGGTGACAGTAAATTCCGTCGCTAATAACTTTTTATCAAGACATGATATTCAAAATCTGTCTGATAGAAGTGTAGGTCTAGTGATGATGAATACTTCTATCAGACGGATTTTTGATATTTTCCCTTATTAAAGTGTTATTAGAGATTGAATTTGCCTGTTTTTGTATGTAAAAAGCGCCAAGACCTGGTGAAGTGGAACAGTATTATACCCATTTATACCCTACACCACAGACCTGCAGCCAAGATTTAGTTTTCAGCCATAATATGGCTGGAATATAAGGCTTCAATTGGCTCAAGAGCCAATTGGAGTGGCCAAGATTGTTACAGCTGAAATGCCGGCATGTCACCTTTAAGACCCCGCACCATACATTTCTCATGCCCCTTCCTCCCTCAATGAATAAAAAAACTAAAAGAAGAAGATACCCCTTCCCCTGCTTAAACAAATGACTTTAACATTTTTTACCCCGTAACCACAGTAGCTCTGAGCAGGAGAGCGCCGGATATGCTCCAGTGCTAATAGTACTTGCTGTCTGGGCATTGTCTTGAGAATGACACTTTGAAACTTCCGTCTCGGTATGTGGTTTTGGTTGCTGGGTCAATGTCCGGATACATGCGGTAACCGACAATACTTTACACCCACTCAATCGTACCCTAGTCTATAGCTGGTTTTTAAACAATATCTTTCTAGTGGGGTAGGCCCGGGAACTGAAGCCTAGGAAACACCTAGAAACAGTGTCTTTCTAACCTCCAGGAGCGGGCATATCCGGGCGCTAACAGCAAGTGATAATTCATGACCGAGACAGGCGAGTGATATCTCATGAGCTGACTAAGGGGGCAGTGATAGTTGGTGATCCAGGTTTGACATGGATTACATGTAGTTATCAATTGACAACTGACGTAGCTCTTACATTGAAATTTAGAATTGATACAGAGATCATACTCTCTCGATATATAAGGATGTTATGAGGTGCGGGGTTGCGGTGTCGATCCGCGTTGTGCTGCGGCGGGAGTACTCTAACGTATGCATTATATAATACCTACAGTACCTATGGTTATTATGGTGTGAACTCTGTAAATTACATGTACATACATGTACTTGATACATGTATCTTTGAGACATGCCACATCATACGCACATCTTGCGTGGATCCAGGAATGTAGTAGGCCGCTAAGCTTCGAGACACACGTGCGTATGAACACCGCCAGCTATAAAGCTATAGCTACGATCAACCCGCATGAAATCAATCCGTGCGGCCGGGGAGTTGACCATACTTCGAAAAGATAATATTTGGGTGGAGTAAACATGATCTGGCCGGCAGATGGACACGGAGCTTAAGGGTAGTCGTCAACGGCGCAAAAGATATCGGGTTTCTGTGCACTGAATACGCATATATATATGATCTCACCCCAAAGCACAGATGGCCTAGGTCACTGTATTGTTCAAGGCTGGTGCCCTCTATGCATATATATTGCATATATATTGCATATGTGAACCGGCTCGAGTGGGTGTCACGGCTGCGGAGAGAGGCTCCCCTAGCACCCGGCGCCCAAATGGGGCATGCAGAGAAAAATGTGGAGGAGTGACTAAGCGAAGGTGCCGGCCTTAGGGGCATTCCACACTGGAGAGGATTAGTGTGCCGCCATAGCCTAAGGGCTGGACGCGAGGGTGAGATGACATCTCTTAGCATAACCACGTTAGATATCGAGTGATATATTGTGATGCACCCCCGCCCCCTGTTACATGACCCAGTCATGGTACAGCACTTGGCGCCTATCGGCGAGGTGGGATTCCGTATGTGCAAGATCAAAGGAATCACCTCTCCCAAGCCATTTTCGCTCGGTTATACCCATTGGCACAAGAAACCTGCCCATAGCCTTGCTTATAGGATCCATAGATACCCATTGGCACAACCTGCCCATAGCCTTACTTCTAGGATCCATAGATACCGACCCACCAACGTATGGAACAGGTCCTTGGCCTGCCGTACCTATGTTGGTGGGGCCGGCCGCTGTGAGTATGGGGGCGGAGTAGGGGGGACGATTCCAGAAAATGTTCTCCGGTGGAAACACACCTAACTCTGGCGCCAGTCTGGTTCCCCGGACGAGACCTATCGATCAGCGAATAAGTATCTGGCTCAGTAGCCGCAAAATCATGAAGACTAGATATTTAAACTTGTATATAGTGTTTAGAGCCTGCACCTCCGTCCCTCACTTCGCTTGGCGACTGTTTCTCTACGGATCCTTTTACTTAGAGCCCCACATAGCTATAGGACCATGCCAGACCCTCGCCTGGCGCCAAGGCCTGGTATCTAACAGCCAACCGGAACGAGAATTTGGTTTAAATATTGGATTCATCTATCAACACCTAGACCTTACTGGCCGAGGGTTTCAAAAAGATCATCCTAGCTCGAGACATAAATATACGGAATACTACTAAAGTGGTTACGGGTTACTCACGTGCGGGCCCTCGTGGTGCAGTGCAGGCCTGGAAAGGGGGTTCGTTGTCCCGTCTCTGTAGTTAGGTACGACCTTCTCTTCCCTAAGAAGCACTTCATTTCTCAAATTATACTATAACCAGAGCACTGGATTGCGCGGATTCCTTGTATATACAACTTGTCGTGGTTCTCGTTACAAAGTTCTAAGATATAGTACACATAGGGAAACAAAAGATAGTTTTACGCTGAAAAGAGCTCCAAAAGACTGAGAAGTGGCTGTCTGCATACAACAAAAGAAGGAAGAATTAAGAATGTTAAAAGAACGATCGCAATAGATTGACCACGCAAATCCGGATTCACCCCCGGACAAGACCCAAGAGAAAGGAATTAAAACTGAAAATCAAAGGTCCCCGCCTCGACCTCATGCCCCAGTATGAATGAATGGTGACCATAGGAGAGGTGATTTCAGGTTCTCGTCTCTCAACTTCTTGACTGCGTAATGGAACGCAGAGGCGACCTTCCTATGCCCACACTTGGAAAGGCCCCCGTCGAACAGGTTTCGATAAAACTCGGTAGAGACCTTTAGGCAAGCATTGTCATCTGATGGCCACATATTTGCAAGTACATGACTGAATCCGGCGAGCTGGAAGGCGCTGGCAATGTGGACTGACTCATCTGCAGAACATTCCGACCCAATTCCGGCAGTTGAACAGGCTGACAAGTATGCGATCTGCGCTGATTTCAGGTTGATGTCCGATATCGCCCCTACTGTCAATTTATCAACACCGGAGGTGCCAGCGTGAAGCAACAAATGGCTGTTGAAAGGGTCTTGGGGATCAGAAAATCCGTGGCATGCAAAGTGAATTGCACTGAACGAAGGAAGTTTTTCTAGTATGTCCTTGACACTTGGACTAGGAAGTATCTCTGCCCTAACCCCCTCTGGCACCAAACTCGCTACTGATCCAACCTCAATATCAACACTTTCCAAAGGTGATTGACCAGGAGTCTCAGGCATAGCAACCATGAGCAAACTCGAGTCACCGTCACTGTCTCTGTCTAAGAAGGTGAGAGGTTTCTCACGCGCGTAGGAAAGAGCTTTGATTGTTGGGATGTAGGAGCTCATTGCGTAGGATAGGGTGTTGTTGGTCGACCCAGGTGAGTGGTCCCCAGCTGCATGAAATGGTGCCAAACCCATGAAACCTGCTCCGACCCACCATATCCGCGCAGGTACTGACTGGTCAGCCTGAGGGTTTGAAGACACAAGACCTAGTATCTTCAGTTCATCAATAACAGGCTTTACTGCGACCCGCCACAGCCAAAGTAGGAATTCTTCCATCTTTTCGGTCCTTGATCGGTATGTACGGCATTTTCCAAGAAATACCTTGTCGAGCGGCACAATTCGATTCCGCGCATCAGAGTAAATAAGACCCGGAAGTGGTATAGACTTTACACCCGAGCTTGTAACAATTATCGCGTCGCTCCGAATATCCGTACATACTTCTATAATGATCGGACCATCTTTGGCCATTTCAACGAGTTGTTCATCTGAAGGTGGCAGTTGGAACCGTTCAAACCCGGGTTGATTTCTTATCTCTTGCAACGTCTTCACAAGCTCCTGGGAGTCGTTCACTCTCTGTCTTTTGTGCTCCTCTTGTGAAAAACCCAGCTCAGGGACTTCGGGATTCGAAAGCCGAAAGAATCCCCCGCAAGGGCCATCCGGCTCGTCAGCGCGACTGCGTAGGTTATTAAACTTGTGAAAGAGCTCTGGATTAATTTCCCGCAGCTCTTGGAGGTTCCCTGTACTCCTGCAGTCGATTGTGAATCCTAGGGTAACTCCTCGACACTGCTCAAGGGCAGCTAAACAACGAGATGCTGGTTTCCCCGTGTAGAGGCCTGCAGAAACCGCTAGCTGTCCTAACCTACAAGCGTCCACATCTTTGTCATAGACGTTGTATCGCTGCTTGCGCAGAGAATACGCAGGTGTGGCTGTAGGAAGGATTGCGATTGCTTCCTCAAATATCATGAAGGCTTCCGACATTTTCTGGTCTCTATGCCCCAGTGAATGGGTAAGCTGGGTCCCAGCAAGCCACGCACCCGCCACCCGGTGAATTGGACTTAATAGCTCGCACCTCAAAACCGCTTTGCTGAGCTCGCAAATCTCCTTCGCCTTCAACGGATCGGGGGGTTGACCCAACAACTCATAATAATCAGCCCATGCATTGGCGATTTGTATGCATAGTCCAAAATCATCAGGTCCCTCGTCTAGGGTCAATACAAATAGCTCTTCTAATGTATGAATCCGATCCAGTAAAGTATCGGCATCCAGCTTCTGTGAACCAATGGCCACTTTCTGAGATATGCAGCGGAAGAAAAGCAACGTATTGTACACACCCAAAAGCCTAGATTTCGAGGGCGATTGGTAGGAAGCCGTTCTACTAGCATATCGAAAGAAGCAAAGTGTCGAGTCTACCTCAGAACTATTGTTTCCAGGTTCCTCCAGATGGAGCATAGTGGCCAAGCATAGTAGAGCCTGCCCGAACCTGGTATTGCGCCACCGATGATCCGACGCAGTAATGGCGCCTTTCAACTCTCTACATAAACAAACTGCTCGCTTAATGTCGGCTGCATTCTCGAGCATCGTATATCGGGTAACAAGAATGAGCGGTAGCATTAACAAATACTCTGGCTGATCCTGGTGGTTTAATGGTGCTATACTCGCTAACTCCTCCAATTGCAGTATAGACTGATCAAGATCTCTGACATCGGATAGGGCGTAAAATCTATCCGTAAAGGCCATAGCTAGTTCACCTAGGTTTCTTAATCTGATCCGCATGGAGACATTTCCTGCGTTGGCCGCCGCATGTAGCAGATCTAAAGCATTGTTTATGTCCGGAACGGCCTTGGAACGTTTGAACCGTATCCTAAGGGCGGACCCCAAGTAGTAGGCGCATTCGCCCCTGAGAAATCCATTTCCTAACTGAATCCCCAAAGCTTGTTGAAAGGGACCAACAATCTGGTCGATGTCTCCCGTGTTTCTCTGCTTATGCAGCCATAAACCGCATAATCCTCTCGCAAACAACACCGCCGACAAGCGCCGCATCGGTGCTGATGATTCCAATTCGTTGAATATACCTCCCATCTCGATGATTTCTTGGAACTCAGGCGAAATCATTCCTACGCTGCTAAGCCAGAGAAGAAGGATAAGATTTTGGCCATTGTGGTCCAACGGTCGGGAGATCAACGCACCGGTTAGTGCGCGAATTGAATGTTGGATATCCATTGGGTCATCACTCCATGTGAACCTCTGTTTCCAGTATGCGCCAAGTCGTACTAGATCGGATCTTGACGGTGCAATTTGTTGATTCCCCTGAACAATCTCTATTGCCTTTTCGAGATCCTTCAGTGTTCCGTTGGCGATGGACCTCTGGTAAAGTACATCGGCCGTCCATGTTGCTCGCTTGGCCCACCGATATTTGGTCTTTCCTGTACGCAGGATTGGGTCTTCGAAACCGTCGAAGTTATGTTTAGGTTCCACTGTAACTGTTGGGGGGTAGTCCTTCACGTGGTGTTGCAGCCCCAGTCGTGTGAGATTGAAGCGTAGTTCATTGCGTCTTTTAAAAGATAAATAAAGGGTATCGATCAGTTTGTTGCTCTCCTCCTGATACACGAAGATTATCGGATATTCACGCTCCATGTTCCTAAGGAATCGTATTAGCCTCATCTTAACTATACTCAGGAAGGGGCATGTTCAAACCTTGTCGAAATTTGCCCTTTTTAGGTGTGTTAAGTTGGGTTATGATCTGATGATTTTTATAACCAGCTGCCGCCGCTACCGCCGCCATGAGCTCGGGAGAGCACCAAGCATCTTATAGCATGTTATAGTAATCGGTGCTATGCGTTTGTGCTTGGTGACCTAAACGAGACACCCGACCACGCGGTCCTACGCTGCCCCGCCCCCCTCACACCCGCCCAAGGCGTCTTCATCGCCGCTGCCGGATCAGCTGGAGACCCTCCCTCATCCACTCGGACTCAGCCTCCGCGTCATCCCTCAGTCCCCCCCCACTTTATGACAGCGTTACAATCACACAGCTACACCAGTGGTACATGCACCAAAGCCTGCATATTGATGGTTGGCCTATCGTTCTCATGCTGAAATTGTCAAATTCGCGCGACCTGGTCCGTGCTTTTACTAGAATCAGTAACCTCCCGATAAGCAGCGAGTAGTAATAAGCGCGGTGCAACCTTGATGTCTCGAAACGCATTTTTTCAACTTGACATCCCCAGACCTGCAATACAACCCCACGAGCACTCCATAGCCATGCCTTTTGACAAGCCTGGAAAGTGGATAGAGGCTACTCTAAATGAAAACATAAAAGTTATTGAAGCCCAAGCTAGGGAGGAGTAGGAAAGGCCAGATTGGGGGGAAATGTATATAAAATCATTGACAGCATGCCAAAGAGCATTGCAGCAGTAAAGGACTAGGGAGATCATAAAAAGTGGCGAATATAGTTTAGAGGCCATAGTATCTATTCTGTATTTTGTTGTTTAGTTATATTACTTCTTTTCATTTTTATTTTCAGTTTTGCATTGGGGTTCGGACGGGTTGCACCCGCTGTCCACCTCTTTCCTGCGGGTGTACATACATACAGCTAACGCCGACTCGAGGCACAGGGTCGAAGAGGCCAGCTGAGGCGCCTCGTGGGCCATAGCCTTCTCAGTGGCGTGTTATTCAGAAATCGATATCTATGGGCTGCGATCGTGACTGTATGTATTTAGGCACCCTACGCAAGGCTGACCCCCAATTAACACTCCCTTTAGCATCCTACGTATACGCGATGGCGCTTGGCTTTGCAATTGACATGTCGCTCCCTCGTTGGCTAATAATCTTTCAGCCCGCACCAGCAAGACACCCGCCTCTATGTAACAGTAACTCACGTACTCAGGGGATAAGGCGGATCCTGCCCGTGATCATGAGTGGGTGTATGTATGGCGGATCTACTCATAGAGGGTGAGCGGGAGTACTCCCACCCCCAAAAATGCTATTGGCTGATGGCCACTAAATCCAAGTGATGGCAACCAAGAAAGAACCCATAGCTCCTTAGACAGAATTAGTTTAACACTATTACAGGCCCCCAACCAATGGTATTTCTCAGGGTGGATATGTACTCCCGCTCACCCTCTATGAGTAGATCCGCCATACGTGACCAAAACCCGCAGACTGACGCCTCAGGCTGTTGGGCCCTAACATCAAATGCAAAGCCCAAAGACTATAGTACGTACACATCCAATACTTAAACCTAGTCTAACCCAACACTTGGATCATTACTCCCCTCTTTCATCACAACCATCTTAACACCTTGCCGGCTCAAATGTCAGCACCCGCGCCCCCTCTCTCAAACATTGCGACCCCCAGTTCCCTTCCTATTGGGGTTCTTATCACTAACCCCCACGATCCATTTCAAGATCTCCACGACTCATTCCCCGAACGGACCGCCCTCTCAGCTAAAATAACCATCACACCATTCGGAATCTACCAAACCAACTCCACAAACTCAAAGGTCTCGAATCTACGCTCCAGCCTAGTCGATATTCTAGGTCTCTCCCGCCAACGCACCAAGACAAGTAGCAGTCGCCTTTCCGCCCCGGAGGGCGAGCATCACCAGCTCAAAAACCACACACAATGGTTTGAGGCTCAGTGCAGAGATGAACGTACACGACACTGGATTGTCGATACCTGGAGCAAGGGAAACGACATTTATCTGATCGTGGGGCTTCTTGTCCTGACTGATGCCAGGTTGGTCATTGAGAGTGCTATGAGCAAGGAAAGAGGTCAGCAAGCACACATACCTATACCTCCCGGGTTCACCATTTGCAATTGGGTAAGCTCCATTGGTGGCGTATTATCAACAAAAGACACTAGAGACTCAATGGACGGCCATTTTGAGACTCCAGGGAAGTTTGTATTTGGCGTATGGCACCGAAAAATTAAGGTTGGGTGGTTGCGAAGCAAGGACTTGGACAATAGTCGGCTTGCAAGTACAACGTGGAAACCATTATGGAGGTGGAGGGGTGAGGAGAAAGAAGCTGGAATAGGTGAAGAGGGGGGATTGGAGGAAGATGATGATGAGGAAGACTTGATAGACTTGGAGCTTGAGCAAGAGAGTGAGTGGGGTAGTGAAGATGAAGAGGACACTGAGTCTGAGCACGTAGGCGATCCGTAGCTACTGACCTTGGTTAGCCAAACTCTCTCGCACCATCTCTGAAACGCAAATCTAGCCAAGATGATGTTGGTGAAGTAATTAAACGGCGAAGAATGCATAGATATGATCTTCCTATGTTTTTAATCTCTTGTAAACCCAATTAAACTCTGGTGCTTAGTTAGATAGTATTTTACTTATCCAATTCCTCAATATGTGCGTAAGCCGTTAGGTAACAGATAGTGAATGACTCGCCTTTATCACTCCGTTGACTTATGGAGTCAACAACAATATGAGTCTGCCAAAAATATGGTGTCAAAAGTGATTTTACCATGCAACGGTGGTAAATTATTTTGCCAAACCCTAACCCTGGTTTTGGAATCAGTAATATCAAATTGTATGGTGGAAAAAAGTCAAAAAGGCCCCGAGATAAGTCTCGAGATATCTATGGCCAGTCTTGTCTTTTTCGTCTTGCTCTGCCCAAAGTCTCGAGATAAAGTCTCGAGACAACTTGTCTCGTACCCATCACTGAATGTATGAAATAGAATGACATGCTATTGCGATTTGAAAATTATGGTGACTTTTAACCCCATTTCCCCGTGATTTGCTTCGAGCCTTGGGTATTGTCATCAACCGGGGGAGCATCATGCGCTATCACTCGGTTCCAGTGGGATGGCTAGTGTGAGCAATTGATTGATTGATTGATACTTCATACGTGTATGCAGCCCGAGGGCTATGACAAGCTAGTGTGAGCAAGCTTAGGAGACTAATGCCAGGTACTATTGTCCTATACACCAGGAACCTGTAATGCAATATGTCAGCTGCACAGGGTTGTTTTTTTCAATTTGCTGTGTCCAGCCCTAAGACTATGACAATATCTATCATTCTGTCTCCGCAACACCGCTCTAGCTGCCGCCACCCTAATTAACATAATTGGTGAGATAAGAGCAGTCAAAACAAAAAAGAACGTGCACATGGTGTCATGTCCATTCCCTTTTCTTCTATAACGGGGGCTTCCTTCGGGTAGCGACAGCTGCAGTAGACTTCTAGAGGTCCCTATCCTAGAACAAAGGGAAGATACACTCGGTGGAACTTGCCGAGAGTATAGAGGATTCTTTAGGAACAATTAAGTACTTAGGTAAATCGATAATTTTAAGCACTGTTGCCGTAGGTAAGATGTTCGATAATTAATAGTCAATGGGAGGCTGTGATAGCAGGGGCTCTCAAGGATCTTATACAACTTGTGATGATTGGAGAGTAGAGATAGCGGCTAGAGATTAGTTCGTTGATAGGGGTATGATAACTATTTCCTATCGGCGGAGGATAAGACTTGCTTTATACAGACCTCAGAGTAACTTCCTGCGGAGTTGAAATCGCCCAACTGCAGGAGCTTACTCTGGAACCTAAGAACTAGCAAGAGTGACCGATCAGATTGGATATGCTGTCGAAAATATCAGGCAGTTATTCCTTCCACGGATGAAATTAGTTCAGCTATCACTAGCCTTATTAATTTCTAATTGGCTCTAGTATTGTTATCAACATATTTTTTTTTTTTTTGGGGGGGGGGTTGGACACATAGGGTAGGGCGATAGAGGGGATGGGGGTATAGAGGAATAGTGATATTAGAACACGGTTTAATATTTGCTTTAGGGGTTGCGGCTGTTAAAAGCTCTTTTTTTGTTTCGAGCTGCTATTTATATGGTGGGCTTCGCGGCTGTCCGGATGTGTCCTCACGATGTATATCGTTGCGGATTTTAAATTTTAGATATCCTACGCTATTACGGCTATAGACCCCATATCCTCAAGCTACCACGGATCTTGGTGTGTTGCGGGCCTCGATGCGTTGCGAGTTTTGGTGTTTGTGGATTTTAATGAGTTGTGGTTTTTGCTGTGCTGCGAGAGTTTTGCGGATTTTATTATACCGTGTCACCGGGGATGATTAACTATGTGCATACTTACATATCTCTTCACGGAGATACAGATCAGAGCCTTATCCTTTCTCGCTGATGTATACTCCTCTCATAAGTATATAATCATAATTATCCCATGACTTTATAATTTATACTCTTCGCGGGATACCCCCATGATAGTTAGCTGTTTAGGGCATGGTGTTGGGGTTTAGGCATCATGGTACCCCTATTATAGATACGGCTGTTGATGCTCCCGCGCTCGTTATCCGGGCTCCCGTAACTCTTTTGTTCGATAAAATATCGCTCTTTGGAGATGAGCCTATTCCGTGTGCTTAGGACGATCCGTATCGGTCCTCTGAGCTTGCTGTGTGTATCGTATCCCATCCTAATGGGGGGATAAGGGGGTGGATATTTTATGTTCGGCATTTCTGGGGGTGCTGGATATTGCAAAATCTGAGATATTTCGTTACGCTGCAGCAAGAATTATTTACACCAAAGCTTGCAGATTGACGTCCAAAGGTGGGCTCTGGTTGGCCTATACGACTCTTGCTGTCCCGCAGCGAATCTTTTCTGATAATACGGTACGTATTCAGGTGTCTATATATAGCTATAGGGGTGCTCGCGGGGGAGTATATATCGTATCTTATTATATGCAGGGTAGCTGGGGACGCGCCGGAATATATCGGCGGGAATGTATCATAGCTTGTATATGGGAATATGAGGTGCTATGGGTTGCTTTCGGAGCCGAATTGTGGATTTCTGAGGACCCGGGGGTGCCGTAAAATATACATTATATCCTATATATTCTCTGGATATCAAAATGGAGTATTCATGAGTATGATCTCGGTGGCCAATGGTTGGTTTGAGCTTAAACTCGATACCGTAGCCCAGTTTCGAGAGATATTAGTGATCCCAAAGCGTTTCTCGGCGAAACAAGTTTCGTCATGTATGCACTGTACATGTCAAGACTTATGAAAATGCGAAACGTCATCTCAATATGTATATCTTATCAATTGTTAGCGCGACCGTGCAAAAGGCGTTATCTCCGATCGAGGAGGCCAACGGGTAATGAATTTGTGTACCCAGGAAACCTGTCTCCTGGAGCCACGCGCAAAGACCGTTAAATAGTTTTACCGGTTTATACAGTCCGTACATTGTTAGCGGATAGGTTGAGGAACGGATTAACTCTGCTACTTAGACTGTATGAATCGAAAGCAGTGGCAACAGGCCAAAGATCAGCTTATGAAAAACTGAAAGATAAAGCTGCAAGAGTGGCTACTCTGTATATAGAGATCAGGAGTATCCTTAACACCTATATAATGATAAGTGGAATAATTTTTGTATGAGGGGATCCGGAGTCTGACGCAAGGAAGGCATGGGCCTGCCGCGATGTTGTTGCGGATTATATTAAGACTATTAAATCATAGTTGTGGGTTACGGCGATATGTTGAACAATTCCCCCAATCATCAACTATCACTCGACTCTGTCTTCTCGTGTTGTTAATCAACCCTAGGAAAGATAGTGAGCTTAGTAAGTACATGTATATATCCACCCGAGGGAGATATTCAAGCAAATGGATGCAGCAGACAGTTGATACGTGTAAATTACTACATAATGACCAAGCTGATGCCAAAATCATACATGATATCGAGTGTTATTTGTTGGGGGCAGCTGTGAGGGATTTTAGGACTTGTATGAAAATTAGCCCGGAACGGCATCAATTTTTAATTGGTGATATCTGATATCTAATGTACATCGTGAGATAGTTGGCTTTGGTAAAAGGGTGGAATCTTTGGGTTCCCTCTGGACCGCGATGCTAAACCGGTTGTGAGCACCAGCCCGGAAGCCACTAGGGATCCCCGGAAACTGCCGCAAACGAGTTGTACCAGGCTATTAACTCGCGGGTCAATTATTGCGGTCGGCAACTTCTATCCCACGCGACAGAATCAAGTTCTACTGTCCTCACTGTCTAAGCAGGTGGTTTCCAGCCCAGCGTTAATGCGGGCTTCGTTACAAAATCTCTCTACTTTACAATGAGATGTTGAGTCTCACTAGAGAGTCGAGTGTATATATATACATGTATACATGTAGGTCTATATAATAACGTATTTCACCGGTACGCACACTAGCTTACAAAAAATCATTTCCTTGACCTTAAGCTACGGCCTGATAACCCCAGAACCCTAGGTTTTACTTTTGTAGTCCTAATAGGAGTATATATATGAATAAATTCATTATCATCATTCTATGAGTTGGGGATGATGTCCAATATATTCTTCCACTCGCACTCTGACCAATCTGTGACGTGCATTAAGCCCATGGGCTTACTCGCCAGGTTTGGTGGTAGTTTTGCTAGGCTATGGGTACCCGGGTGGGAAGAGACTTGATTGACATGACTGACTACAGTACAAGAGAGATCTCTTATATGTGTCTCATATGGCACAATTAAGCTCTGCTGGAATTTTATAGGGGACTTTCATTTGCTTTGGGAGTAGAGCTAGTAATTAATCTCCGCGAAAGCTAATTGCAAGTATACCAGTTTGCATGTTAGACCTGCGTCTCCCCGAACACCTGACTGTCCAACGCTGAATATTGGATGCCTTTGTTTAAATCAAAGACCTAGCTCACTGCCTAGAGAGAAGGTCTATTATCGCTACTGACCAACCATTAGATCAAAGATACCTTTCACACACTATCTGCGTGTACATTCATGGTCTGCCTTCTCAGTTGCTGGATTATCTTTGCTAATTATAGAGATCTTTGCTCGTGCCGCCGGCGGGTGGCGCGCTTCGGGGGGAGTGAAAAAAGCTGTTACACAAACGCTTTAAGCGAGATGGGTAGGTGAGGGGTTATGGATCGAACCTCACCGCATTCCACTCCCCTATAAGCTTTAATATCAACCTCCAGTGCTAGTAGGTGAAGGATATATACTACCGAATTTCCAATCAACGATGCTTCTACTTCTACCTATTGAGTTGGTTGACCAGATTTTAGACTATGTATAAACATTCCCCTCTTGTCTCATTCCCCCCCCCTTAAGCTTCTCCCACCAACTCACTAACCCCAGTACTATATTCTCTAGGCCGTCTATACCCCCACAAAGATAACCGGAAATCTTCCGACTTCCACTGTCTCTACTACCCTCCCTTCCCTAATTGCCACCTGCCGCACCCTCTATGAACGTCTTATTCCAAGACTCTACCAAACCCTCCCCATCCGTATCGCTCCAGTACCAGTCTGTGTTTTCAACCCCGCCCTCATCCAGTATACTACTACTGTTCTCTTTCTTCCTCAAAATCAGCGCCTGGGTTATAAAGAAAAGCGTGCCCAAAAGCGTGATAGCCTTGCCCCCCTCGTTACAGCCCTACAAAACTTCCACAACCTTGAAACACTACATATTTTCAACACCTGTCCGCCAGGTCTCATCAGAGCCGTCGCCGATCATAACCTAACGTCTCTCACCTGTCCTGGAAGTTCCCTAGTTCATTGTACACCTAATCGGTGGCGCTTGCGTTCACTCAGTGTCGTTAACTGCCCCTATTTTCCAAATGCACCGATGCTGACAATACTAACCGCTCATGCCGCCACACTTGAACATCTGGGAGTGAACTTTTGTTGGCGGCCAAGAAGAGCCGCATTGCCTAGATTACCCCTTTTGCCCAAGATCCGGAGCCTCAGCCTCGTCGGTTGGAACACCAATTTACTCGCAACATTTTGTGCGGTTATAAAGTTTAATGAGTTGAGAACATTACAGTTAGTCAGTAATGAGTTGAGAGACCTTGGGACCGAAATTGCCCTCCATATTCAAGCAGCCGGTGGGCTACACGGTTTGCGGAAAATGAGCCTACAGCTCATGATCCTCCAGGTCTGTCCCCTGTTAGAGTTGACGAGTGAATTGGAAGAGCTGCATATTGTTTGTCGGGTTAAAGAGCCCCGGCGGACTGCAGAGTTTGCAAATGCGGTGACGAGAAGGTGTAAAGGACTGAAGGCGCTGACTTGGACCAATCCGGATCTTCTCTGGCTTATTCCCGCATTTACATTGCGCGCTGAGGATCTAACAGTTATAGCGGCAGGATGTGAGGGGCTGGTGGATATCAGAGTTGGGGTTGTGCTCGAAGATTTTGTCAGTTCATCACTGGCGTCATCTTCCGATACGGTATGAGTAGGGCCTTGCTAACACATTATAGGAATCTGTAATTCCTACACTAGCTTTGTTTCCCAGCGTTCGTTATCTACATATCGACCTAGCCCGGACTGATGTCTTCACGCAAGACGACAGCCTAATGAATGCACCAGCGGAGCTACGCCCATTGGGTGAAATATCTGAACGTGGGGCGGGCGCACCATCAAAAAGGGAGGCAGCGGTGGATTGGGCATTTGAGAGGGCGAGGTCAATATTGCAAGGGACCGGTCTGAAGGGACTTTCAGTCATGGGAGAAAGGAATGCATATATCAGGGAGGCATGCGATGCTGGAATACTGCCAACTCTTGTGAGAATGAAATGTTGCTAATGGGTGTATAGTGGGTTAAACCGGGCGTGCCCGTGAAGGATATCTGCTTCGGAGAGGTGAGAAGTAGGTGTAGATTTAAGACAATGGGAAGAGGCGCTTGGAATGGGGCATTTGAGCCTGTTGGTTATAGTTCCGAGAGTTGGAGGGCGGGCTCTGCGTTTGATTTGTAGGGCAGGGAACATCGTTTGCATACATGTAGTTAGTTCCGGAGCTATTATGTATGCCTCCCTTTTAGAAAACCTTATAGCCGCGATTTATCAACTCGCTAGGTGTAGGGAAAATACTCATCACAGGGGATTGTTGCATTACTATATATATAGCCAGCGACGGGGGCCAGGTACATGTCATTCGTCGCTAATATCATGTTCTCATTTCAAAGTCTCTGTCGCTACACTCAGCATATTCAGAAACTTCGCACCGTATTACACTCATGTTTAAATACA
The DNA here is from genome assembly GCA_024713865.1 of Morchella sp. 2016-72. Lineage (NCBI taxonomy): Eukaryota > Fungi > Ascomycota > Pezizomycetes > Pezizales > Morchellaceae > Morchella > Morchella sp. 2016-72. The sequence continues at coordinate 63,895 of JAMJEY010000003.1, forward strand.
GACATACTAGGGGTTCCACTCGCGACCGCGAGTTGTGTAGATTTTGGGGAACAGCGGTAAACTAATCCTCTCTCTACGGTACGTACATGTAATTACGGGAGGCTTCGGCCCTCCGGCCCTCCCCCCCAATTCCCCCCAGTTTAACCTTTCATTGCCTTGTGATACAATTCAGTTCACAGGTTTTGATGTGTCGTGCTTAGTCAATACCTCCGTCACTCTCAGCCAATAAGGTTGCGGTTTTTTACCAAGGAGTGCGAAAATGTCATAATCTAGTACATAGTAGAAGAGACATGTATCCTACTCGGAAACTATTCGCAGGCCTATCCGTCTCTTCGCAAACAATATGGTGTATACTTAGGATACCCCTTGTACTATTCAGACATGCCAACTGCTGGACGATGAAACACTGATTAACTCAAAACAGGATCCCTTATATATATATAACATTACAGGATTCAGACAACTAATGAAGCTACTGCGTTGCGTCCCTCAGAATATATATATTTTTTATGAGGTCGTAAAGTAAAACGTCCTCATTTCAAAGGTCAATCTTGGAGTTATAAATCTGACAGTAATTATTACATACCATAATGTTTTCATTGTCAAAAACCGAAATATCTATTAAAATAGCGCAGTATATAACTCTAACTAGCCACTGTTGGGCTCGTGGCCGACCGAAAATGTGTTCAGATTGAGACACGGGGAACAGGAAATGGACAAACAGCAGGATGAAGACAAACAGGGGCGGGTTCCGATTCCCTTTGAGTTCTTATTTCTTGTACCCGTAAATCATGAGGGTATATATATATTCAAGGTTTCTGTGTTTCAGATTGGGGAAGTTGGAGTTGTTATTGCGAACCTGGGAAAATATATATATCCTGGCCGCAATAATTGTGGTAGGTGTAGACCACAGTTTCTTATGTTATTACTGTTTCCTTAATATACTAAAGCAATTCTTGTTCTATATAAAAGGGCTACTAAATTCCCTCCTATCTTAGAAGTAGATCTAGACATGACAAGGGTTATATCCGCTGCCGGATCAGGGTTTATAACAGGGGCCGGCCTCAGGAGAGAGGGGCGAGTGATTTTTAATGATCTGATATTTTTGCGCGCTGCAGAATGCGATGCAGCTGTTAGTGAGGTCGCATGATCTGAACAGGTGATCACATGGCTTGCTGTGTATTTGCCGGTTTTAAAGGTGCCTATACTATCAACGAAAGTGCTCGAAGAAGGAACATAGACGAGAGTTAGAACAACAAGAATCAGGACTAAACAAGAGTAGGACAGGTTAATGTAGCGAGCAAGAATTGTGTCCCATTGAGTATAGAAAGAATCCATTACATTAGAGCTCAAAAGAAACAAGATGGCAACACCCCCAAATACCTCTGAATGTGCAACCCTGCATTGTTATGGAGCGGTAAATGCGTCAAAACTAATTTTACCAACGGTAGTAAATTATTTTTACCACCGGTGGCGAATTGTTTGCCATTGGTGGCCTGGTAAGTGCTGAACCTTAGCCTTTGTGCCAGTATAGACACTGAATATTAGTCTTATGCTGCGCTATACCTCATTATATTAGTAAATGTTGAATCATGAATGCCAATATTTATGAAGGTTTCACACCGGTAATGGACAATAGAACTCTTATATTGCCATTATATAGTCCCTTTGGCCAAAAGATCTGTGCTTTTGTCCATTTGAAGGTATAAGTTCTGGTGTATTTCCGCGACCGGTGGTAAAATTACTTTTGACACATTTACCGCTCCATAATAAAAGGTTTAGACGATTTGGGTAATCGTAATTAATTATGATTCTTCTGAACCTTTCCTGTAAGATGGTTGTATGAGTTTATAATAATGCTAAGAAAAATATGGAAGGTCTTTTTTTCATTGTTTGGGGTACATTTGAAGACGTAAGAGCCCTGAAATATTTTAATCTTTCACCACTAATTCTGTCAACTAATACTTATTAACAGATGCTATAGTTCCTTATTGTACCTATCCCAAACCCATCAAGAGATACTAGATGCTATCTGTATACATATATATGTGACATCCTTTATACATAGTCCACTAGCTAGAACCAACCTTAAAGTGCACCGCATATTGATGTAACTATCGATATACCGCCCCCCTTCCCCAAACTAAGTAAGGTATTACGTCCAATCAGGTAAGCTCTCATCTTTGATCATATCCCTAGGCCTACCTCTATTTCAAACCGACCGACTACGGTTACTACATCCATAATACTATTAAAGTCTTTATACTTGTACGTATATTTCCACACAAGCTATAAGGATTCAAGATATTCTAATCTAACATTTTTCTCCTAGCACGATGGGTTATTTTGATTTCTAATCTTCTTGAAGCAAATTATATATATTTCGGGATTCAGGCACTCCGGAAATGAACTGTACTCGATTGACTATCAGAGCTTGACTCGTGTAGAATATCTCAGCCCGTGATGATGCAAGAAATGTTAATTATCTGAGCACCGAGTCAGTGGCCCTCGTTTCACGGTGAAACATATCTCGATCTCATAACCGTTTTTCTTATATCCAACGGCTACTCGAAGATTTATTTTAAGAGGTACTTCATGCATGCCGACGCTTCCCCCCTTATCGCCACCACGGTTTTTTCCTTTTCCAGTCCCCACCACGTCACAATCACGGACATTTAATTAAGTGGGGTGGCATCAGTTCTTGTCAACCACCATAAGCAGAAAATGCAGTTGCCCAAGACGGGGATAATATGTAGAGTAGCAATAACCCCTTCTACAAGTCATCCTTTTTCCATCACTTGCATTTCCTGGTTCTTCTCGTGGTATACGCACGTATACAATTGTACAAGTACTACGTACTGGTATATATATGAATATATTGTGCACTTATTAGAAAGGTTTAGTCCTACCAACGGTGATATATCTCATGTACGGCCTTCTTTCTTTTGTTTAATTCATTAATTGTATCCAATTTGTACAGTGTTTTATTACTCGCTAGAAAGTTTTACGGCCTCTCAGAAGATTTTCCAGGACGCTGTGGGGCTAGCTTTAGGCAGCTCATTTTATGCTTAGTAAGCGGTTATGTGGCGCTTAGTTAGAGGCGGTTAGGTTACGTGGCATAGCTATAGTGGGGCATATGTTGTCTGTTTCTTCCTTGTCCCCCTCTTAGCATCATCATTGGTTCCAGAGTATATTTAGTTCTGCTAGTGAACAGTGAAAACATCTATCTATTGAAAACCCCTACTTTACACACTACAGACGACAACGCCGAGACTTTGGTATAAGACTACATATATCCCTTAGACAGATAAAACTACGTCTCAGCTCAACTCTCATCTCAACTTCAATCCAGCTCAGTCCTACACTAGAGCTTATAAATACTAACCACATCTACAAATACTGAACTCCTGTACACATAAGTATTTATATCTAGACAGGGCTCTGCATGTAGTCAATATCACTTGGCTAACTCCAATTCTTCAGCTTGAGCCACGGACGTGACAGATTGTGAATATCGATTTCACAGTTATACTACTCTAGCGCTATCGAATAGGTGAGTATACTTATCAGAGATTTAGTTTCTATTAACCCCGCGTGGCATGTATACTCACTTTAGTGCAGATTAACTATGCTTGATGTTCGATACTCTTCAGTTCGTCAGCTTACATCGTATACTGTCTTCCTAACGGTTGCACACATCCCACCACACGTTGGGGCATCCTCAACACTACAGAGGGACCCAAGAACATATGTTCCGGAGCCAGAGGGACGAGGGACTATGGGGCTTATTCTAAGCTGTCTAATTACACTTACCCTCTGCGTTTGGACAGCTATTCACCTGAACATCATTGTTAACCCCTCGATTATAAAGAATCTTTATCATAAGACCCTATGGGTATTTATTGGTCTTTTTGCTCCCGAGCTAGTCCTTTGGGCAGCCTTTGAACAATGGCGGAATGCCCGCGCCATCTTACATTTTTTAAAGGATGGTGGTGTCTCTTCTACAGATGAGGAGATTGGTTCGGCTCTCGGCCCAAAGAGGGATTCGATAGAGGAGGACTTTGGGCTTGAGAGTGCGTTCTTCGCGGTTATGGGAGGATATACTCTGGGCCCCTGGAAAACGTCTCGCGGAGGTCTTCTCACTCTAACACCTAAAGGGTTATTATATCTTCTGTCGGAGGAAATGATAATTCCGTCTGATTTGGCAAAACTCAAAGGAGACATACTGGATAAAGGGAAGGCCGACTTTCTGGCAAAGTTTCTAGTTTGCACTCAGGCGCTCTGGATGGTGGTACAGTGTATCTCCCGGAAGTATTTCGGGCTGCCCACCACCTTGGTTGAGATCAATGTCGTTGTACATGTTGTTTGTACGGTCGTTATGTATGGGTTTTGGTGGAAGAAGCCCCTTGATGTCGGCCGACCGTTAACTCTTCGCGGGGTCGATCAAAAATTTTCCGCTCTCGCATATGCTACTACTCACAAATATCTGAAGATACACGTTTCGGAAAGCTTACCTGGACCCCCACTTGTTGATATAAACAACCGCGAGAACAGTGACTGGCCATCGGATGGGCTCTCGACATCCCGCATCGTTAATCCTCCGTGCTTAAAGATTCCTCAAAACAATACTAGCTTATTCGTAACTGGGCATCCTTACCCAGAGCATGAAAATATCGACTTTGTCTTGAGCAAGCTGATCCAGAAGGAGCGCAAGCCTGACGGACGTGTGATGATCTTCCGGAACCAATATCTCGTACACAATGAGAAGGGCTTTCGGTTAGTAGTTGAAGACAGAGAAATGTACCATGTTAACAATACGGAGTTGGAGATCTTTGCGGCAGCGGCCGATGCACTACGAAGCCCAGACTTCAGGCACCTCGGTATCTATGACGGCTCCTCCTACGACTTATACCCACTCCGTATCAAGATAGGACAAGGCTCGTTATTCGTCGAGGAAAGCAGCAACCTAGAAGTTAGAGGCAGTGTAGCTCAGGCAAAATCCGGTCTTGTTCACCCAATCATGATCCTTGGCTATCTCAGTTTATTCTACGGTGCCTGCCATGCCAGTGCCTGGAACAGTCTCTTCCCCTCTGCGGCCGAACTTTGGCTTTGGCGACTTTCATGCATATTTATTGGAGCCGTTGTCCCTATTTGCGCTATTCAACAGAGCCTTATGGAGTATTACAAGACACACAACTCCCGTCTAAACGTTGGTGGGGAGTGGCTTGTCCGCTTCAATAACTGGACGGACACCATAGACCAGTCTTGGTTGGGGAGTTTCTTTTTGCTTTTTTTCTACACTTTCAATATGCTATCTATAGCGGGATTGAGTATCGCATATGTTATGGCGAGGCTATATATTGTCATCGAGTCGTTTGCCAGTGTGAGATGTCTTCCTATGGGAGCTTATGACACAATGAAGTGGGAACAGTTTTGGCCCCATCTTTGATATCTTTGATACCTTCCTCGGACATGTTCATATTATTATACGAGAATACTAAGCGTTATTAACTATGCGCGGTCTAGCCACATAGATGTCGTCTTTTACGACGGTAATTGTCTTGTTATGGTGTATATTCTCGATGCACCAACTGGCCCACGTCGTCTTCAAAGCTGGTGAAGAAAGAGTCTAAATGGCAAGCGTCTTTTGAGGTTTGTGTGGGATCGTCAAACCTTAAGCAAAGCAATATTAAACGTGCGGTAAATCCTAATCCGCATTGTGGGGATACCCCTCTTTCCTCGTCATCAATTCGTGTTGATATAGTGCATGCAGTTCTTATACTCTGAAAGCTCCAACCTACGCGTTCGACCCCCTCACCTCGAAGTATTATACCACTTACCTTAATTCACAAATAAACCTCTACCTCATTCAACAAAACATCGACAACTCCGGTTCAAATATCTAGTTGTGACTTCATAACTTACGTGTTACACACAGTTTGTGAATTAACAATACCCACATATAGTTATCCCGTGGGTTAGGGTCACACGAATACCCTCGCGGAAATATATCACTACAAAACTCCCTCCCTCGTATACCTCCAATAGATCCCCTCTGGAGTTTCAAGTTATTACCTCATGCGTTGTGTATATTCCCAGCGAGACTAGGGTTTAGGATGTCCTCCGGCTTCACATGAGTATAATGCGGTCGGCGTCAGCATATATCACTCGATGATCGAAGGACGGTACACGTTTAGGCACGAACACTTACCATTGACTATGAGTGCTAATTGGTCGTCAGGCTGGATCAATATTAACGAGACGAGTGGTGAGGTGACCTTGGGATGCGCTGATATATTCTCTCGCGGTTATAGACAATTGCAGGACGTATCCTCTTATATTCGATTCGTCACCATCAGTAACTCCACGAATGCAATATAATGGTATTCTAACGACCCAGTTAGTAAACACCAGACGTTTTGCTGACCCGTACACACACACATATAGCTGCCTGTGGCTACATATTGACATAGTACAACGTCTCGTTTACTCCCGTTCTCGCGCATGGAAAGCTTGACGTCGGTCATCCCATGAGGTAATTAGGTACCCACATACACAAAATCACATCGGATGGGTATATAGTGAATAGCTGTCGGCGTACACAGGTGGGGGAAACATTTCCCACATAGTGTCTTACCACCCAGTCCTCAGGTGTTTGGTTTCAGGTGTTCGTTATGATTAGTGTTTTCTTCCTCCCCTTGTTCATGATCACAATAGAATGCCTCCAAAGGGCTGGAAGTCTTCTCTCATCATGTATAGCCTTCAAATATACGTGACATGACACACCACACTCCATCTTTCTTCTAGAAGACGGAGTGTTACAAATCTCGCCGTTCCTACCAATACCTGTTATATAGGTGCACTCTGGTGAGCAACCCAAGAGATCAAATGTATACTTGGTACCACTATCCAGTGGTACGTCAATGCAGACATCCTTCAGTAGAGGAACCGAATTTGTATAGGGATCTATTGTTCGATAAGTGAGGTAAAAAGATTTTATTAGTAAATTTACACCAGACTTGCTTTTTCCCCGGGGCCAGCATTCCACTGACGGACGATGGGATAACACGAGTTTTCCGTACCAGCCTCTACAAATATATATCCCCTAAACTATCTACCCGCTTGCTCCTCAAGACACCTCCTAATAATGTGTCGATGTCACTCCAACCCTGTATGGGATTGAGAAAATTTGCGCACTCCAATCAAGAAGTTGGCCCCAGGAAACTCCCCGCACCGGGGGATCAACCCCCAGGTTAGAACAAGCTATCCTCCTGTGAGATACATTTGATAGAAATATATATATGTACCTTTTCAGAAATACCAAACCCGTTCACCTTGGCCAATCATATCCTTTGGCGTGACGCGCATATTGCAATGCTAGCCAATATATCTTTATCCCTTAGTCTGTCAATGCTGACCCCCCTATAACAGAAGCATTAAATTTGTATGGAAGATCTATTATTTGATAAGGGAGATAACGGGATCTGTTAGTAAAGCCACACAAAATTCTCTTCTTCTTGGGGGTCAGCATTTTACTGACAAACTAAGGGATACCTGCTAGGTATGCCCAAGATAAGGTAACAATGGAAGCCTTCCCGTGGATATTCTGAAGGTGCCCAAACTTGAAGCCTTGAAGATAAATTACAGATCTTGCATAGAAAGAGCTCACAACAACTCTGTAGACACCCCCTGGGGGAATCTACAGACCACATTTGAACGCCTATAAACCTTCAAAAATATCCACGGGAAGGCTTCCAATATATACATATATCTGGAACCAACTGAACCCTGTTTTTTTCTGTTTTAGTTTTTACACTATTTAGCACGAATAAGGCTGGGAAACACACTGCGCGCACACGGCAAGCAAAGATTCCCCTTGGTCCTTCAAATCTCCATGCGTATTTATATATAAAATCCCCATTGTTATAACTGGCATCGTATGAAATAAACAACTACAATGAAAGCAGATTACCTCCAAACATCCAAACATCACGTCCAATTGCATCTGGCAATGGCTACATTCACACATTCATCGCCAGCCCAACTCCCATACGTTACCTCACCTACATAACACATTGCAACCTCTCCCCCATCACATCATAGACAATCACTCGCACTCATTCACGTGATCACACCTTAACACCTGCACACCATCACATAATAACATTTTTTTATTTGCATCCACACACACTACCACAATCCCAATCCTCACAGCGTATCAGCGCACAAAATACATGACCCCTGGCTTTTCCGCATCTACCCACCGCCCAAAAAAGAACCCCAGTAAGTCCGTGTCCAACTACCATCCAAAAACCACAAAAACACGGTCCAAAAAAACACAGCAGTAAAGGAGAGAATCAAGGAAAGGAAATTCCAAGGCAGTCCAAGGCAGTCTTCCATCCGGATCCAGTAGGCAGGTCAAGAAGTCATTTACGCATCATTTCCATTGTAAAGGAGGTAGTTGGGGCTCCCTGTTCCAGTGCTAGTGACGAGCCCAGACCCCGCAAGCGCAATGATACGGGCGCGGACAGCGGCGGGAGTGGACAGCCCCTCGAGGCCAATGAGGTACGCGACAACACCAGCGACATGGGGAGAGGCCATGGAGGTTCCAGAGATGGTGTTGGTGGCCGAGTTGCTGCCGATCCAGGTGGAGGTGATGCTGGAGCCGGGGGCAAAGATATCGAGGGCGGAGCCATAGTTGCTGTATGAAGCGCGGGCAAGGGAGGAGGTGACGGCGCCGACGGTGAGCGCACTGGCGGCAGAGGCGGGGGAGTAGTTTGCGGCGTTAGCGTTGTCGTTTCCGGCGGCGACGGCGAAGGTGATTCCGGCGGCGACCGCGTTGTTGACGGCGCTGTTGAGGGCAGCGGAGTAACTGCCACCGAGACTCATGTTTGCGACTGAGAAAAGGAACTATTAATCACAACTACTCTTTCAATTCAATAAGGAATAGATAGTACACCTACCAGACTTTGTGGTTCTTCCGTTGCTCTGAGCGTTGGAGGTAACCCAGTTGATACCGGCAATGACCCCGGCGTTGGTACCAGAACCGTCATCTCCCAGGACCTTTACGGCAATGATTGTAGCCTTTTTAGCAATACCATAAGTAGTGCCAGCAATTGTTCCAGCAACATGAGTTCCGTGACCATTGGCATCAGTGTTGCTGGATCCAGAGACAGCGTTATAGCCCCAGACTACACGGCCGCCAAAGTCATTGTGGGTGGTCAGGACACCTGTATCGACGACATATGCATAGACACCGGAACCTGCGCTGCTGTCGTAGATGTAGTTGGAACCGGTGCCAGACTTGTGAGAGACGGAGCCAAGACCCCAAGAGGAGATGGGGGATTGGGTGGTCTGTTTGACGGATTAGCTACTGTTCAGACATATAAAAATCGGGTTAACTCCAAAAAGAAAGAAAAAAAACACTTACAATAGCACTAGCAACGACAACCGCATTGGGCTCGATATATGCCACCTCGGAACGGGTAGCAATCTGCTCAATGGTCTCCTTATCAAAGGTACCGGCGTAGCCTTTCAAGCTCCCCACAGTGTAGGTGTAATCAAAGGTCTCTGCACGGGGCTCGAGACCACGCTTCTTCAGAGATGCATTGCTGACACTCGAGGCCCAGGTGGTATGGGCCTGAAAGGCGGCATTAGAGACACCCTCGTTGAGAACGACAATGTATGAGTCTGGAACAATGTCACCAGCCTTGGGCACGGATGGAACGGGGCTTCCAAAAGCTGGAAGAATCGCGAGGGCCGCAAGGGCGAGGTTCGTGAGAAACTGCATTTCGAGGATTGGAATAGAATACTGGATAGATCAAAGGCCAGAAGAAAAAGAAGAAGTTGTCAGTGAGTTGATTTTGCTGAAAGCGAATGCTGATGGGGAAAGGGAGACTTCTCTTCGGGGGCGGATATCTCGGTATTTATATCAGATGAAGCTTCGAATTTGGTGCAATTCGATTAAGAGAATGTCGTGAAGATGGCGGCGGCGGATTGCGCTTGAGCCGGATTGATACTGAGAGAGAGATCAGAGGGAACTCTGCGGAGCGTTCCGAAATAATACTTCATGAGATTATGAGAGTTTAATTTTTCTTGGGCAGCATATTTCGTTTTACTCCCTACTAAGACTTCCGCCCAAGCTCCTTCTCATTCAGATCTTGTAAACATTCACCAAAACCACTTTAGGCAGGACACTGAACCCGAGAAGTATAATCCCAAAGTCACTGCTACAGTCCACCATGGGAAAGTAGTGGTAGCGGGGCGGAGGATGGGGTAGGGCTCCCTAGCCACACCCCATCTACTCTTTTTTTTTTCCCGGCAACATTTCCAAATTGGTAATGAAATCCTAGCATTTCCGGTGATCTTGGGCTTTTTCTCTGTAGAAAAACGGCAGAATTAGTACGTTTATAGTCAAGCCACTGCGAACCAAGAGATTGAAATTACCCTCCGCCCCTCGCCCTACCCGCATTAAACGTAGCTTCAAGGGGGAAACTCGCAACAAGTATTAGGCTTTACCAGGGCCAATAGGATACCGAGCTGGTGTTTGTAATATCCAATCATTTCTGCCTTTGGGAAAAGGCAAGCTTTTGGCATATGCAGTCGGTTGTCAATTCCCACCTCATCCCTGACATATCAGGGGGAGAGGGGAGGGGTGCTATGGCTTTCCGAGAAGCTTCCGTTTTCTGGTTTCACAACGTTTCTGCTGCACGATTGAAGATCCGATTCACGAGAAGCAGGTGCCAGGGGTGAGAAAATTCTATAAACAGCAGGTGTACCACCATCCTCGAGAAACATCTTATCAGTACCCACGCTTGATAATGGCTGTTATGCGCCAACGGTTCAGGGGGGGATGCTACTTTCCACACCTTCTTTTTCCTGATTGCGGGGTAGAAAACAGAGAAGGTCAATCCCCAGCTATATGTGCAGGGTTATATAGTAATCGACAGCTTCCCACCCGGGCACAGGCCCGGGTGCTGCCGATGACGTTATGGAGAGTGAGGGAGTGTCTAGGAATCAGGGAGCCGGATGGGCGTTCTGTTATACGTGTTGTTATTGCTTTGGGAAGAAAAAAGAAATCCTGTCTGCCCCTGTCAGTCAGTCAGACAGATTCGAATACAATTGTAATAAATTGCCAGCTCCTACCTGTGATATTTGACATTTCTTTTGCACAGTAAATGTTTTTAATTTTTCTCCTCCTTCCCCCTGTATGGTATGTAATCGGTTGTCGGACATGAAAAGAATAACGATGGCTAGGATTACTATTCACCTCAGCTGTGATATCTCTCGTGACATCTTGAAACTTAGTGATGATCTTTGTTCCTTCAGGGACAGGGTCGACTCGCGGTATTAGAGTACTGTCTTATTAATGCTAATCGAGAAGGTAGCAAGCTTCGGAAAGTAATAGAGATGACATCGAATCCACGAACGGGGGCTGGGGAAGATGGTAGAACCCAAAGTCTGTCTTCCGGCCATCTGATTGGTAGTTGTGAGATATGCGATAGTTGATGTTAATTCTTTTTCGCAATAGAACCTGCATGTTATGTTCCAGACGCAAACCCTAACCCACAACCACCACCGCCACTTGGGTGTAATTATATTTAATTAATTCATATCGAGTACTTGAGTAATTATGTACTTGCAGATCAGCCGGGACGCGGCGCTGACCGTTTTGTTAATTGTGCGATCTCTGGCGTTGAATTAAACTCTCTGGCTAGGAGATATAATAATAACAATAGATGTAATAATATACATGGGAGTACATACAAGTTATGAACTTGCATGTGTACATGTATAGATACCGCCCACTGGTATATATCTGGGACTTGTGCCATCGATACATGCGACATTCTACATCCGGTATATTCTCCGCTATAGGCCGGGTATCTGGTCCTGTACATAAATAAATATATATATATATAGCAGTTTCAGTTATAATTAATTCTCAGGTGTATGTCAGTCGCGATGTGTCGAGCCGAGGTTAATCGTGTGAGTTTTGGGAAGGAGATCGACTGTCCCGTTCTGGTTGTGTCGATATCAATGCGAAAGAGGAAAGTGGATATATTATTACAATTGGCACCATTGGATATTCGGTGTGGTGCAATAACCGCCAAAAGATTTTGTAAATGTTATTCAGGATTGGTCGTGTGCCTGAATATAAATCCACTGCAGTTGAAAGAAGGTTTTAATTTCTTTTTATTTTTTTGACTACATTTAGTTCTTCCCATGACAGCTGCAGGGGGGCCAGAAGGCACATATGTATAAATTTACCCCTCCCCCTTACCAGATGACCGATCGGATATACACGGCTGTCTATGGAGTTGATCGCCCCCCCCCCCCACAATATAAAAACCTTGATTTTATGCATAGATAACCGAGATCGGTTTTCTAATCCTCTAATTTCAAAAGGGTTGGCACAGCTAGCTTCCCTTAGAAGTTAAACGCCGACTTCGACCTGCTTCCTATTAGGGTCTGTATTCTGCGATATATTTACAAACTACATGCACTACACAATCGACATTCTCTTTGTAGAACCCGCACATGCGTACAGATCTACTCACGATGGGTAATAGCCTATCTCTCTTTATAAAACACGAAAGAATAGTTCTGTCATTATCATGGCGTCCCCTCCGGTACCTTATGCGGATCACATTGCGTGCAGAGACTTAATCCCACTAGCTCCAGTCATACCTTCCGGTTGTGCTCGCTACCGGAAGATGAACCAGAAGAGGAAGACACCGGGGCTGGCCTGATGTGGCAGATCTGATGTTTTCACAGTCGCGGTTGCCGTTCGAGTGCTCTTCATCTGATATCACTCGGGCATATGATCAATCCTTTAATTTGTGGATCTTGATCACTATGTGCATACTCTCTGGATTACTCTCGATATATACAAACCAAGCAATTCCCCGTAACGACCTATCTAGATGATATTTTGAACACCAAGACTTCCGGATTTAATATCAACAACTGGGTGGGGGGATAAACCGACTGTCCAGAAAACCACAATAACCAGAATATGAATCTTTACGGATTCCAATAAACCCGGTAAGAAATAATCATCTCTAGAGGTGGTTATTTGTAGAAGGAAAAAGAAGAAAAATAAAAATAAAACATTGGCTCACAGGCGCGCGGTAACAACACAGTATAACACTTTGAGAACCCTCGTATCCTTCGCCCAAGTAAATATGTATATACGTATTTGGTTCCCATGCCCATAAAAGTGAAAAGACAGAAAAACTAAACCGGTACGCACGGCATCCAAACCGGACTTTCCCACACCACCCGAATCATAAGCAGCCAGAAGGCCTCAAGCCCTTGATCAAAGCATGCCGAGGTCGCGTATATACTGATTCTGCCCTGAGAATACACTCACTCGTCTTTCTAAGAAACCTCACGATTGTATTAGGTGTACGTATCTGACATATATGGCTCCTTGCTTACTCATCCCCTTCAATTTACCGATCAGTACGCCGGACATCAGAATACCATCTGCTGACACCATAGCTAGCCCACTGAACTACACCTTTCCAAGATCTATTTCCTCTCTACAACATCAAGACCCCGAGCTATAGGGTCAATCTCTACCCCCCCTCGCCAAAGTCCCCTACCTTGATCCTGTCTACCACTAACTTACTCCCCCTCACCCTCTAACCCCCATCCTTCCAAGCCCCAAACCATCTATCAGTCGACACCCACCGCACCGCCACACAAACGGCTATCTCGGCCGGACATCACACCCCTTCCAGCTGCTGCTGCGCGGCTTGGCATGTGCACCTATTTACATACAATGCTTGGCGATCAAGGGTTTGCGAGGCCTGTGGGTGATCTTCCAGTGCCACGAGATCCAGTCGGGGTCTGGGCTAGGCTTAGCAACGGGAGTATGTGGTCTGAGGGAGTGGAGCAGATCATGGGATATCACTCGGTGGCCGAGCTAATTAATCTTTTTAGATTGACTGACAACCCATACATGTATGCAGACAAGGCGACCGAGCCACCTGGCGATGAGACCTTTTTCCTTTCTTGTGGGTGGGGGGCGGGTGCCAGGGGTTGGTGTTGAGATCTAGGAGAGGGGTTTTCACTTTACACCTATCTAGATATCCGCTATACCGCATCCCTATCCCCTATCTAATCTCTAGTACAAACCGTCGTAGACTCAGCTCATCTATGCCATGTCAGTCACAGGGCGCCCAGGACGGGCCCGGGCATTTTCATTTTCATTTCAAGTTTAGGGTTATTATATTTCGAGCTGAGGTGCGGTATTAACATAGTGTTGGGGGCCTGAAATAACTTTTCCCTGTTATTATTGAGCACTGATATGTTTGATTCCGGAGAGAAAAACTGCCAGCCTACGGACTATGTACAGCCCTGTTCGAAAAGTCCTGGCACCCTACTATATTGTGCCTGTTTATGAATTCTAACCCACCAGCAACCATTTCTCCTACACATACTCAGAAATTGTTAGGTATGGCCACAACGAAGATATTGTAGCTCCTTGTTCCAGTCACAGTAATGGGAGAATTAGAAAATAGGAGAAACACCCTCGCGCTTTTGACCCGAGGGCGCCAGGACTTCTCGAACGGGGCTGCACACACAATTAAAGGATCAACAACAACCCCAAACCTAACCCTGAGCCTAAACAAACTACAAAACACATACATCATCCAGAGTTATACTAGAACCAATCCCCCATAATTACCGTGCTTTCTTCCGTTTTTTCCCCTACTCCCCAGAGCCCGTACCTAGATTAGCCAAAAAAAAAAAAAAAATGAGTCCGGCGGAGAAAAACAGTACCCCAATATATACACCCAGATTCACCCTAAACCCAGCCACCTATATTATCCCAAACCCCAGACCTAAACCCCCCCTATATTTCCACGATCAAAATGACAACCCCCTCTAATTAATGGATTAAACAAAAAAAAGCTCTCTCCCCGAAACATCAATCACAACCCATCACTCGCCACACCCACCTAGCTACATGTATCTAGCCGTTGGGGTTACAGCCCCCACCTGAACCGATACGTATGTACCATATCAGCCACAATTAACAACTAACCCAACATACCACCCCTGAGTCCTCTCCCTCCTTCATCTCGCTCTAGTCATAGTGCAAAACTGTTATAACCTCCACCAGATCAGGCCCTGGGGTAATAATAAATACGGGCTACCATTACTCAACAAGACCGGTCCAGCCCACACCCGCCTATCCCAAATTAAAATGCATACGCCTAAATACGTCAAACTAAATGTTTCATGTACTTACTTAATATACTTAATGTCATAAGGAACAAACTCGTACCTAACTTGAACCCACTGTTCATGATTCTCGCGGTCGGGGTAAATTCTTCGCAAAGACACGTGATTGGCAGACTAATGTTCAAATCGATGGTAACCTATCAGGATCCCCCCATATCCCGGCCTCACCCCTACCATAAGATTCCATCAACGGAACAAACAATTCCTAACCTTCACCATCAGCCTAGATCACAGTCCATCACTCACCCTCGTTGCATATAATGCGGATATGATTGGTTCAAAAGCAAGAGTCAGTCGCGTATCATGTACTCAACAATGAGCGTCCAATTCGTTCTCTACCCCCATTTCCCAGCAACTATATTACAAAATCACACTGATAATCCATTCCTTCTTTGCATCTCGGTGTCATCTTCCCATAACCCACACAAAGTCATCATCTGTGACTTATACAACCCATGCCCAAAGAATGGTGATTCATGGAGATGCATACCAAACCGAAAAAGAAAAAGAAAAAACATCGCCAAATTTTAACCAGGCCTAAGAAAACTGGTGCCAACAACCACAACCTCGCTCCAAAACCCCAACATTACCCAAGGAAAAAAGAAGAAAAATAATACTCCCAGTACAAACTCACAAACACACACACGCACACATACTTGACTCATGCTCATTCATTTACGCATATGCCTTTGCCGCAACTCGTTCGTCGTGTTGAGCCTCGGCGAAGACACCAGAGGCAATAGCCTGCTGCTCTTTTGAGGCGTCAACGGCCTCATGTCTGCTAGAAAGGCCATGGGGAACCCATTCTATGTCATGTTAGTATCGTGTTTTCTATTATTTGGACTAGGCTTAACCTACTGCTAGAATTCCAAGCGTTGACATTAGGGTCGTTGTACATCTCCTCAACCTGTTCCAACGAGAGGTTGCTGCTTTCGTAAAGGAAGAAGTAAACGATAAGGGCAGCCATAAAGTTACATCCGGCAAAGACATATCCGTATCTGTATCCAATAGCATTGGTGATAAATGGTGTAAAGAAAGTCAACAAGAAGTTCCACATCCAGTTACCAGTGGTTGCGACAGCGCTCGAGTGAGATCTGGTGCGAAGAGGGTACATTTCTCCGACACAGACCCAAGTACCAGGTCCCCAGGTTGATGCAAAGGAAGCGATGAACATGCAGGCGCAGAGAATAAGGACGCCACCAATGGACTTCTCGGAGGTGTCCTTCTCGCTACCAATGGCACCAAAGATCACAAGCCAAGCCATCTGCCAGAGAGCACCGCCGATGAGGGTCTTGCGACGCCCAAACTTCTCAATAAACCACAAACCCGGGAAGGTACAGACAACGTTGACGGCGCCGAGAATGATTTGAGTAGCAAAAGAGTTTGAGATACCGACAGACCTGAAGATACTCGCACCTAGTTCGGGTTAGCTTTGGACAGTTTCTACTTAATTTAATGACATCCGAATTATAAGCATACCATAGTAGAAGAAGTAGTTAGCTCCAGTAAGCTGTTGGCAAACCTGCAACATGAAACCGAGAAGAGTTCTGTAAAGAGCCTTGCCCTTAGGGTCGAAACTGGAGAAGAAACTGGCTTTACCGGCGGCAGCTGCTTCACGGACAAGAGCTTCGATATCCTGGTATTCGCCCTCAATAAAGCCCTTCTTGTTCCTGTTCTTGGCACCAGCAATGAAGCGGAGGGCCTCGAGACACTCCTCGTTTTTGTCGTTTGCAAGAAGCCATCTGGGGGATTCGGGCAGGAAAAACATTCTATGAAAAGGTTAGATATTGAAATAGGCAAATTTTTAGGCTGACCTGACTACTTACCCAACCATGAGGGTAGCGGCCCAGAAGTAACCGATTGCAAGAGGTCCTCGCCATTCTCCACTGTTGCTGATACGAGAAGTACCCAAGTTGATACAGTATGAGGTCAAGAGACCACAAGTAACAAAGAGCTGATAACTAGCAACCATCGCACCACGGACCTGTTTAGGAACCGTTTCAGAAACATAGACGGGGACGAGTGCTAAGACATGTCAGCTTTTTTTTCTTTCAACTAGATCAATGGGGGATAGAATGGGGGCATACATGAAAGTGCACCGATAGCAATACCACTGAAAACACGACCGATGATAATTTGGTACCACGCATTTTGAGCCGAGATGGAGATGGTGTTTCCAATAAAGTAGACGAAAACGATGCCAATCATAGCCTTCTTTCTTCCAAAAGAGTTTCCAAGAGGACCAGCAATCAAAGCACCGATGAGAGCACCAATTGAGAGCATACCCACAATGAGACCCTCTCGAGTCTGACTCCAGGCATAAACACCCAAACCACGGTCCTCGGCAAAACGCCTCATGAAGTCCTCCATGATAATGAAACCAGAGACTTGACCAGTGTCGGCACCAAAGAGGAAACCTCCCATGGAAGCGACAAGGCCAAGAACCATAATTGGTCCGGAGACCACGGATTTGATCTCATCGATACGAGAGGTAGGTATAGAAGACATTGTTGGAGATGTTGATAGGAAATGATGATGATGGGATAGAGAGTTGAGGATAAGCTGGGAGAAGAGAGTATTTAAATATAAAAAAAAAAAGATGGAGAAGAAGAATGTGGGTTAATAGGTCAAGGTTGGTGGGTGGGTGGGGGGGTGACCCACGGGGAAACCTACATGTACAGTAGGACGGACCACAACCCACTAGGGACCCTAGCCAATGGTGGGGTGACGTCGAATTGGTACCAAATTTGATATGTAGTAAAAGGTCAAGTGGGAAAATTGGAAGAATGAAACAGCAGACAACGTACATACATACAATACATTTTCTATCCCGAGAGGCCGACGACTAGTTTGTGACAGAGACGAGACTAGACAACTAGGAAGATGCCTATGTACATTGCATACATGCATCCTTACAAACACCCAAACCTTACAGAAACCCATGATCATGATCCTACGATGATGATGATGATGATGATGATGGTGGTGATGATGGTGGCAAGAGACCTTTCATCTTTTTGGGAATTGATTACTATTTACTGAAACAAAAGTACCAGGAAGCGTATCCTTTCAAACAATAAACATCTCACGATGTGCTAGCTATGGGGGCATAGGCTTCTTTTCCCCCATACCAAGCTCAGTACGTGTCCATGTAATTGACCCAAATCCCAAATACCTTTGACTTTCCTCTCCATATCTAACTTTAGCTCTACCTAGTGCCATTGAACCTACATACTTTGTACATAAGTACATACATTCAACCGTCCTAAAGGTCCACTACCCAGATGTGCACAAATACTGTATGTATTTTACCCTCTGACCAGATACATGTGTGTATTTTACCCACTGTATAATCAAACACAATCTCACATATGTACGAGTGGGAAGAATTGGTGGCGATTAAGCCGTAGGTAGACCGATGAGGTGGGGGATGGAAGGTTGGCCCCTCCTTGATGTTGAGATGTCGAGTGACGAGGTGGGTCCGGACAAGGCACCGAGACGGAACAAAATACTATCGGAGGCATAATAATCCGATCCGCCTTCCGATAGCGCCTCCCACGTCACATTGAACCTGAGATGGATTTCCGCCAAGCCAAAGACCCCGATCCTAGAAAAACTTTCGGAATAATCTCCAACTATCGAATATTCGGTCTCGGCATGAAGCCTTTCATCAAAAACCAAAAAAAAAAAAATATTCTTGTTAAATTCCATGTCCGACGGACCCCGAGACAAATGCTTTCGGCATGCAGCATCAAAGCAACCCTTAAGAGGAAAAAAAAAACTTTTTATTTTAATGATTACTACTCCGTTGATCAAAAGCTGACTGCACTTAACATGAGCTTTTTCAACCTCACCCAAAACAAAATTGCAGATCCCTTCTTCTACTTCGACGCACTTATGCGGCGACTAGCCCAAACAAACTGTTCTAACTAAACAAAAACGTTTTATCCGAAAAGTGGTCTGTAACTGGTTCATTCATACCTAGGGAATTATTTCGCTATGATCCCGCCGATATGGAGACTACTACATACTACCATTACTACTACCACTACTGCTAGCTACTATAGTCTATACTAAACCAATATTTCATCCGTTAAAATTTTTTTCACCTTCTCTACATGTAGTTATCTCCTGTCTCGAATCACGGAATCCTCAGGCTCAATAATCAAGCATATGGTGATTTAATTTTTTTTTTTCTTTCCTTTTTTTTTTTTTTTTTTTTCTCTTTCTGTATTTTCCCTATCAGTTTGGCCGTGCCGGCACGTCCAGTCGTCGTACCATGCCATCTGTTTCTTGACATCTCCGGAGATTTCAGACGGATGCAAATGCAAAGGCAGTAGAGCTGCAAGAAAGCTACCCTACGGCGAGATCGCGGCCGGCATCATGTAGCGCAGTGTGTGGTGCGGTATCTTTCTTTTTTTTCTTCTTTTCCAATCAGCCACCCGTTGTTCGCACTGGCTTCCGAGACATTTATTACCCTAACCCATAGTCATTTGAGATATTTCTTGGCAACTAAGCCCAAAGCTGTTCCGAGATGCCGCTAGCGCACCGGCCAAAGGACCGCAGCTTCTTTCCCTCCCCCACCCCGGGCCCCTGGATCATCCTTTTCAACAAGTACGACCATGAAAAGGAACAAGTCTGGAAAAAATAATTTACACACTACAAAGGCGAATCAATCTACCTCAAATTTGAAGACCTCTCCGGTTTGCCGATAGCTTCTCAATACCTAGCTTTCAGGACTGATAATCTAAGCCAGGGTTCTTCATGCCGCGGTATTTCGAGAATGAAATGGAGGCAGGATGAGCATGAGGAGAGGGAAAACAAAACGGAATATTCTAAACACACGGGATTTTCATGTCGCTCAGAAGGGGGGGGAAAAAACTACCGGGACTCTCATCATCCGACTGAAAAACAAATAATTTTCAAGATCGAGATTCCAAGATAATCAGCTCATGAAACAGACTAAATCATCTGCTTGAATCTCGTTACATCTCCCGAATACATGCAGAGAAACCAGTACCTAAACTCCTACTGGATGATTCACCACGTTATTTCTGGGTCCTTGCAAGCCAATCATTCAACATCTCCTACGGATCTGCTCAAGCGCCATGCGCGGTTAGTCCAACCCGTTGCAAATAATAACTCCGATAAAATTCACCGACAGATCCGACCCTTGTCTATCTAACCGTACTGTTCCTTGCAGAGTGCACCGGGCTGGAAAAACTTATCCCCGTTCCTTTACAACACTATACCCAAAACGTAGCTATCACGCAACAGCCTCCACATCATTTCCTCGAGCAACAAAGGTGAACCCCATCCAACGCCCGCAGCTCGCGTTCTCTCCACCGTTTCTTAATGTCCCCTGGGGAAGCCTTCTTTGAATTTCCCCAGTGAGGGGGTTAGCTATACGCTCGAGGCGGGGAAGCGGGGGGCTTAGACAATTCATTACGGACGAGACGTAGTAACTACATGTATCATCTTGAACGCTTGCCGGCACAGCTTTTTGAAGGAAGAAACGGATCAATTCAATCGCGCACTACGGAACGGAAAAATTCACTTCATTCTTCTTATCGAAATTTTAACAAGTGTCGGATAATTCAGTTTGTTATTACCGCACTCACAGGGGCAATGGTTCGTTTGGCAGAGTATGAATGATCACAGACTATCACTCGATTCTAAGACATTCTCAACACAATCAGTGTTGATGCTTTAGACCCGGACACAACAGCGTAATTGACACCTCAAGAGCACTGACCACCCCATGAACCATGTATGAAAGACGCCACCAATACTCTTGCACTTACCTGGTCCATGCAAAAAATCACCGGCTATGCAATATGTAATTCTAGATCTCCAGCCGCGCCTTTGCGCCTTTCCCTAGTCCACGCGAGTAGACTCAGTGAAACATCAATTCAATAGGAGGCGAATTTTAATATTACTTCCATAGTAGAACGCCTGTATACATGCACCTCAAAGGAATTTCCTTTGCCGCCCCATCCAGAATTTGTTTCTTGGGAGTTGACAAGCTTGTTTTTGACCTGGAAAGGCATGCCACGCTGGCCCCGGATAAAGCCGAGACTATAGTTACAATATGAGATTGGGCCTGCAAATTTTAATTAGACAAAGCACATACTATTTCGTTTACAGAATAGCACGTTTATGAACACCAGTTTTTCACGAGATGTATGCATATGTATACTATACGGGACCGGACCTTGTGATTCAAGTCACACCACAAAGTGATCAACCTAGCCTCGATCGACTTGGGTAACAGAGGGCTTAGAAAGTAGTGGCCCTTCCTGATATAATAGTACTCTTCCTCTATATATACAGAGTCTGGTAGAATTATTGCGAAAGTGGGTCCCCCGCGACCCGATAATTCCATTGGCTCTTGAAAGGGTTTTTGCTATGAGCACGGACCAAGAAACCCACTCTGTTAGCTCTGACTTTCGCATTAATTCTACCAGGCTCTGTATGTTCCAGAACCTAACAATCCAAAGTGGTCCCTTCATGATCATGACATAAGAAATGTCGATTATTGGAAATTCGATGCGATCTTGTTAGGTAGCTAGCTATGTTAAGTAGTTGACTAATTCATAAGGCCTAGATATTATATGTATACTCCATCTTTCCTCCCCTGACTTCCCCGAAATATACCTAATTTAAAAAAAAAGACAAGCTTCTCCGTATTTATGTAAAATGCCCCAGACCCCAAAGTATGGGGGATGAGAAATCAGAATCAACTTCAGCTTTGGGCCCATTTGTGGTGTGCCGGCCACCGTTGATCTACCAGGCAGGAATCCTGGGACTGAGTGATCTTTCATACACTAACTCCTTGTGCAGCGTACAAGGGCTCGGATTATCTATTCAAAGCGCGCGAGCCACCGGCCCCCGGCCCCCCTTCGAAGCTTCGTCATTGATACTTGATTAGGGCATGTTATGGAGATCTATTAAAGCTTCCGCAGCTTCGCGTATATACGACTCATGTTGATAGATACACGTATACTAAACACCAGAGTACCCAATATTGGGACTATTACGATTTTGTTTATTTTGTGAAGGGGATTAACCAAAGATCGAGCTTACATATAGCTAGAATAGTTGCAGGTGCACCGGTAGAGAGGTGCAACAAACCTGGGTCGCTTAAATACACAGGGACATAAAACGGCGCACATGTGTACTTGATATCTATAATAGATTCATGACGATATCAATCATCCGGAGGATCGACCTGATAAAGTGGTTAACCTAACTGGCCGGATGACTAATAAGTTTCACACAAAATAGAGTGATACCTTATGAAGCAGATCTCATTTTGACGATAAGCGTTCCGGATAGCTAGAGCGGGGTCCTAGGGGAGCTTAGACTAATTATAAAATTGAAAATTTCATATTGCTGTGATCTACAAACCCGTAACTTCCTGGGTATGAAACTGACGTATACGTATAATTAAGCACATCAGTACCATCCTATAATAGCCTAAATATCATATGCCCCTCAGCCTTTTGCGATCTTCACTTCGGCCTAGCAATTAAACGGCGGCTAGAAGCCTAATGTAATCGTAGCGCGCGTCGTTACTCATGGGGGTGTACTGTGGCGGAACCGTTTTCACAATTGAACCGTAGGAGACTTGGGGCCAGTTTTGTTGCACCCAAGTAGTGATATAATACTGCGATCCTTAAAGGTGGCACAAATTACATCGTTCATAACCTTCAAACCAGATGGGATATCAAAATCTAACAGATCAAAGTCTCCATCATGCCTATGTCTACAATTTTCTATTTGATTTTTAATATCTTATCTTGTTGAAAAGTTATAAGCGGCGCCATTTACCTAAATTTATATATATATAAATAGTGTTAAGACAGTAAGTACATGTATTATCGCATAGTATAACATCCGTTCTGGGCAATAGTTGACAACATATTATCGCCTCAGCTCTCAGCAATGGGAAAGTTGCCAGCCATAGCATGACTGGAATCTAAAGCTCTTATTGGTTCGCAAGCAGCCGGAGTGGCCAAGATTGTTTCAGCTCAGATACGGGTGCATATCACCCACCGCCGCACCATATCTGGCATAACAGGGGAAGGGCCTTGACATACCCGGGTCAGGCAAGAAGAACCTGAACATCGTTTTTCTGGTAACCACCACTTTGACCCCTGCTAGCGCGTTTTTATGTTCAGGTTCTATTTACCAGACCCGAGTACCTAGCAACAGATCCTCCTTTTTGAGTCAAATAGGTGCCCTTGGTACAGATAAGCATCGTTCCACGCTGTATATCGTCTCCGATCGCTTAACTAGATGTAATCACACATGCCCGTCCGTTGGCGAACCTGTAGTTAGACCTAGGTCTGCAATATAAGCACTTCATGCTTCGAGCTATTCTTATCATAGGCACGTGAGAGATTAAGTGAAGATCGATTTTGGAGGCTCACATAGTTCGTCATAGGATCTCACTCGGTTTGCGCCTTGGCGCCGGCAAGAGACAAAATATTCCAAGGCACCGGCCTCGGCTGAAGTGTATGGCCTAGTCATTCGCAAGTTTGAGTGGTAGCGCTAAGCTTTAGATCTAGGTACTAAGAGGAGTAATCGAGACTGTCCTCTACCTCCCGCTCTAGAATGCCATTAGCCGGAGCTACGGCGCCGGGCGCGCGCCCAATCTCCCATCCAAGAGTATATTTTCCTCCTTCTCCAGCCGTAGGTGAGAAAAAGATTTAGCTGGTTCCCCAAAGATACAATCAGTAGAGAATCAGGTCTATTGTGTTTTTAATTAGGGCGTGGTGTTGGGATGGTTTCGTGTACTTATACGTACATACGTAAGTACGTACTCATTGCCCTAGCCTACTATTAGTGCTGGTAAATGAGCTTGCACTCCTCTCATCCGGTTCCCGACATTCTTTCATCCCCGGTACCCCCTTGTCTCGGAGCTTTATTTGTTTTACACTGCCAGGCCTAGAATAAGAAGCGAGCCAATACAGAAATCAGAAACCTAGACCTAGATTTTCCGGCAACCAACCAATCATATTGCCTCTTTGTCAAATATCACCATGTCAGTACTACGGGTAGGGGTAGGTCTGGCGGCACTGGCCGTAGTTGCAACAGTTCCTACTGTCGCCAGACTTACCCCTACACCCGTGATCACTACATAGGGGTACTACATTAGAGGAGGAGTACGGTACCTTCGTTCACGGACACTGGAATGCCAAAAGAGAGACAGCCAAGCCAAGCAGTACCCGTTTAGGCGCAGCGTGTATTACATCAGACATTCCCTACATGGCCACCCCGCACTCCTCAATCCGTTACCATGCCGGTCTGCGTTTCTCACTTCCCAACCAATCAAAGCCCCGCAAACTTCACAAATCTCTACTACATGCGGTAATATTAGAATAGTAGGAGGGATGTAACTAATAGCCGGCACTCTATCATGCAAAATTTCCGAATCTTAGCACCCATTATATATACCACAGCTATCCAAAAGTTACATTCCTATCACTGCAGGTACCGGCGCCAGAAGTACCACGGTGTCAAGGGTGTGAGTAGAACGTAGCAACGTAAACCGCACCGTCGCGTTCTGCCCACTTACCCTCAACACCGGAGTGCAACAGCCCGGCTCTCGATATATTTATGCGGTATTATGATAATTCCCTGGAATTAACGACTTGATAGACAGATATATCTATAGAGCCAGCGGCCTTATATATAAATGCATTACTGGCTACCTTAAACCTCTTTAGTTAATGAAGGTACTATACTGCATAGACATATATAGAGAGCCCCGCAGAACAGCCAAGCTGACGCCATTAATCCAGGCCCTTGCCAGTAGTGAATGTCACATAAAAAAAAAAGTTAATAAAAACTCCTCAAGTACATAACTACAAACCAGTGCTCATAAATACCCCACTAACCGAGCTCTCCAAACTCATTCTGCGTTACCACCATTAATTACCCAAAACAAAAATCTCGGAATCAAAGGGGAAAATCTCTCCAAATATATGAATACCACTATCGCTGCGGTGCATAACTCATCTGCCCCTGGGGCGCATAGCTCATCTGTCCCTGTGGTATATAGCCACCCATTTGTGCCCTCGCCCGCTCTCTATCTCTGATCTCCAAATCCTCTTGAACCATCGTGCAACAGCTGCAGCATAGATGTCTACAACAATCACCCAACCCGCTTCCTTGGAGGTTATACCTGTATCTAATTTCATTGCGCTGGCGACTTGACGCTTTACCGGCTGTTAGGCACCAGAAGCAACACTTTCCGATTAAACATCCGTCAGTATTAACGTCCTAGCGTCCCCGGACAGCGGCAGACTTACAGAGCCGTTTATGCACGACCAGTTTCTCAGGGTTGAGGGGTTAGTCCGCAACCGCTCATGGGTTTTACCGTATAGAACACAGGGCAGAAAGCATCCTAGAAGACCTTTTTTGTGAGGTGTTTTATAATCAGCAAACCCGTCCTAACGTCGACATCATGGGTTGGTTGAATTCGTGGGAATGTACATGTTGGAAAGTCGTCAAAGCAGCCGCACATATCATGCTGCCACGGCCCCGGGGCCCCGTGTTGTGGTGTATAGTGTTCGGCAAGTTGCTGGACCGGCTGGGCCTGTTGCGGGTGGGACTGGGTCTGCATCTGTATCACAGGCTGCGGCTGTAAAGGCTGTTGCGGTGGATACTGGTATATGGGCATTGTGTGCGCTGGTGTTGGCATCGTGGGCGCGGGGGAGGTGGTAACATTCGTGGTGCCATTTTTCTCATAGTTTGATATTTGGTTGTGGGAGTTCATAGTGAGGTTTTGGTGGGCTTGTAATATTTGGAAGAGGCACGACCGAGGGATGAATGGGAAAACGGTTGATGCGTGGGCGGTCGTCCTTTTTCAAGTCATGCATGCTAGCTATATAAATTCTGGGGAATCCTAGTCTGTATGTCCCAATTATTGATCACAAACTCGACAAATGAGACATGGAGAATGTGCTAATGTATGTATGTAGTTAATTGTGGGTCTCTCTAAATTTACAGCCAGGAGTCTCAGCCTATGATCATGTATATATTCCAGATCTACCACTCTTCGAGTACAAGTATCTGTCTTATCTCTTAGGTACAAGTATGTATATGAAGTATATACTGACCAGCTCACCGAATGCTACCTGAAATTTTTGTTATCCTCTACACCATCGAACAGGTTTGTTGGGCTATGAGATGGACTTCTCTACTCTCTACTAACGCTGGGGCTGAGATTTATGTTCTTTGTTTTTTTAACGTCACACAATGCATGTGCCTGTTAGCACAAACATAAGCCAAGAGCCAATGGAAAGGAGGGAGAGTAAAGTGGCGTATTGATGCATACGGAGATTACCTTGGGGAACATAATTATATAAAACAATGCATAATAAAAATTGTTGTACTAGGGTGTCGCAAAAAGTGATCAGAATCTGATAAGACAAACACGCATTCACTTCAACATTCACTTATCAGATTCTGATCACTTACCCACACACCCGAGTACAGCCTCTGGTAGAATTATTGTAGAAATGTGGTAAGGGTCCTATTGGCTGGGCCAGCCACCTAGACCCTGTTTTTAGACCAATAATTTTCCCCCATCGCTGTAGAATCAAGCCATTTCCGTCCCAGTCACCAGAGCTAAACCATCGGACTGGGCTGTAACCGACTGGAACGAATTATATTTCTCGGTCAATAACGATGCAAAAATGTTTTGACGAATTAATCTATGTATACCCATAGCTTATTCAAAGGTGGTATATAAGGGTAGTTCTCTTTTTATCCTTTATCACGACAGCCATCAACCAGCCGAGTTCCAGATAGCACACAACTTGGGGATTTTCAGTCTATAATTGGTGCTCTAGATTCTAGATTCTTATATGGGGCTCAAGTTGATAAAATAGTCCAATAATAATTGGACCTTAATCGATTTCCCCAACTTTCAACTTCCATAGCTCTCCCAGTACACCCTCGGCCCTACTTCGAACCGCGTTGTGAAGCATGACATTCGTCACGAATTCCTTCGCACCCCTAATTTTTCCAGCAGTCTCCCTCGAGAAATCGTAGTCGACATACCTAGACTTAATTAGAAATCGATTTAGCTGGGAAGATCAATCATATCACCTACATATCTTCGATATAGGTGGCAGCGAAGACTGGAACTTTATTTTGTGCTAATACTTCTTCATCATAGAGCTTCGGCCAGTCTTCATACTCTGCAAGGAGCTCCGCCACCTCCTCCATCTTGTGGAGCTCAGCAAAATCGCTAAACATCCACTGATATATCTGATCCTTTATTAGCTCTCCTTACGAGTATCAAACGAGGAGGCGGGAAATCACCATTTCGCCGGTGAAGTAGACAGGTTCGGTATCTTCATCGTTTTTCATGTCCTCCCACGAGAATACTGAGGGCTTGCCAAAGGCCTCTAGGACTCTTTGGGCAGACCATCGTGATGCTTCTCTATAAGAATGTCAAGGTTAGCTGTGTAATACCAACAGACGCGGAGACAGACCCCTGGCAGTAGATCATTTCATGGCCGATGGCATAGATGGGGTTTGTATCAAAACTTTGATGGGACTCGATAGATGAGAGGGTTTTGTAGGTCAAAGCTCCAAATTGATCAAGATCGCTGGCGGCATTTTGGACAAGGACTACGGATTGTTCAATTAATATATTCACACCAAGAGGTCAAAGGGGCCGGTACTCACTATGCACAGAATCAATCCCTCCTATCCTCGTTAGCACTTGAAAACAAACAGAAAGAAGTCAAAGTAGATGAATACAATACCATGTCCTCCTAACGCGAAACCCAAAGTTAAGAATCTTTCGGGAGTTAACATTCCCTCGCTTGGCATAAAAACCTCATTGTTTTCCAGGTACTTCATAATGTCTCTCACCCGTTTGATATCTCTTGGATACTTTTCGTAATATACCTTATTTCTAGACTTGACCTTAAGGTATGTGCGTCTATATACTTCATCAGGGTTGTTGACGAGTGGGGGCATCCCACCAGTGGTGAACACTTATGGGTGGGTTGCTAGAATTAGAATAGAATAAAATATGAGGTGGAATTGTGTACCTTGCTTAAGTCCTTCTGGGCTACGGCGGAGAAAGTGTTAGTATAGTGTAGAAAACCCAAAATGGGAGATTTTGCATACTGAAGTGATAGATAAGTAACCGCACAAAAGCCACCAAATGACTGCCCAATGACCGACCACTTCTCACCCTCAGGAAGCAATGCCAATCGTATAGCTTCGCAATCCCTCACTATAAACAAAAATAGAATTAAAACCAATGTAATCCTCAATTAGGTGGTTAAAAGAGTCACCAATATTGTCTGCCCTGAAAAGCTTCACATAGTCTGCCTGTTCTCGCACATTGCCTTGTTTTGCTAATGTGAGCGATGAAATCGGTGTACTCATTCCAGTACCTCGCTGGTCGATATATAGTACTTGATAGCCTTTTTCGAATAGGAAATCCGTTGCCGGGTGAGAACTTGGAGGACCACATTCAAAGCCAGGGCCCCCTAGTAAATTGTCAGGATATACGTTTCATTCACTATTCACCCGGAGCTTAGACCTTGAAGGTATATAACTATAGACCACAGTAAGTATTATAAACTTCAAAGGGTATAAAGAGTTTACAAACAGTAAGGAAGCTTTGCCCCAGCTGTACCATTATCATCCTTTTTGTTTGGAATCGCGTTCCTAGCGAATACCTTGATAGTGCCCTTCGTAAGATTAAAATAGTCTAGTGGAACCTGGAACCACCTATCCACTATCTTGAACCCACCTTTAAACACCAAGTCACCTGTTAGTTTGGGTAGCTTAGGAGTATGAGTATGAAGCTCTGGCTAGAAACACGAACCGGTAACCCGATAAGTCTCGCTCTCACCCTGCAACTGAAGTGCAGGTCCGATTTTGGTTCGCTTCATCTTGGACATGGCACGCTTGAGTCGTATGGGTAAGGTGGTTAAAACGGGCCTTGATAAACCGCCCCGCTGGAATGAGAACATTCAAAATGGAGCTTGCTGTGGTTGGCTGGCTGGCTGCCGAGATCTGAGAGCGGGGGTGGGGTTTGGGGTGGGTTTTGAAGTGGATGTAATTAACCCTAACCCTTGTATATACATATGGTGCGGCGCGCCTTAAAGGTGACATAAATTGCACTGCGAATAACTTTTCAACCAGACAGGATATCAAAAATCTATGAAGCAAAGTTGTAGGTATAGGTATGGTAAAGATTTTGGCTTTATAGATTTTTGATATCTTGTCTTGTTGAAAAGTTATTAGCGATGCCATTTACCTGTTTTTGTATGTAAAAAGCGCCAAGACCTGGTGAAGTGGAACAGTATTATACTCCATTGTATATGGTGCGGCGCGTCTTAAAGGTATTCCAGCTGGAACAATCTTGGCTACTCCGAATGATTTTGAACCAATTAGAGCATTGCTATCCAGCCACTTTATGGCTGGAAATGACATCTTAGCCGCAACAACTCTTAGATAATTTTTTTAGCAACCACAACTGTCAATCTCCATCGCGATCTTAAACTCAGGAAACTCCTGGGTCTGTACTAAGTACGTGTATCTACTTGTCGTTTTTCGCGTATATAACTAAAATCTGATTAGTCGTTCCTCGCTTGGCACTCAACCGAAACTAATATTAACACTGTGGCCAATCAAATATTCCATACTCCCCACACTTCCTGGCTTCTCACCCTGTACCTACTATTTCAATTAGTCCCGGATCCCGTTATGTTATAATCCTCTGCCTTTTATTCCCAGGGTGCCCAGAACAGAAACCTATCACTCCCGCCACTCGCGTGCGCAGATTGGCCACCCCAAAAACATCTTTAGCCTATCATGATCAAAGGTTACTCAACGGGATTCTGACGTTCTACAAAACGAATTCATAGGATGGATCAGGAAGGACAGATCTATAAATTCAGGAACGTGATTGGATTTCCCGAGCTCATTAATGAAGAGTGAGGCTGACCCCCCGGCATATTTCTCGGAATCTCGGGACCCAGGATATTTGTTAAATAGAGCCTTCATATCCCTCTCTGTTTTTGTTTGTTTCCTCTACATCTGCTCATTTCGGTAGTGAACAGTAAGTAAACGACTTGATATGGCTATCTTTCG
The DNA here is from genome assembly GCA_024713865.1 of Morchella sp. 2016-72. Taxonomy (NCBI): domain Eukaryota; kingdom Fungi; phylum Ascomycota; class Pezizomycetes; order Pezizales; family Morchellaceae; genus Morchella; species Morchella sp. 2016-72. The sequence continues at coordinate 94,291 of JAMJEY010000003.1, forward strand.
CTACCTTGTTCTTTCACTGTTGCCTTTTACGGCCTATGCGCTTCAGGCACCACCTGTTGATACCACAACATGTGGTAGGAGGGCTTTCACTTATCAAGAACTGAGTGGGTATGGGTTTGTGCCAAGCGATTTCAGGGACAAGTTTGGGGACACTCTCTCGTTTGGTTCTGGTATCGCGATTGAACGGAGTTCGTGGAAAAAGACAAACGGGAGTTATGATGGGATATTGTGGATGCTTCCTGACCGTGGCTGGTGAGTTCATCATAAATAATTGACAACCCCACCAACTTTACCGGGCGGTCATTTTTAAGACCCGCTATGTAAAGTATATGTACCGTTGAACAATTATTAACTGATCACTGGCGGATCCTTACTGTAGGAACACCGAGGGCACAACCGCGTACCAACCACGAATTCACAAATTCAAAATCTCTTTTAGGCCTGAGATAACCACTACTCCCTCTCCTCCAAACCTTCAATTTAGCTACCTCGACTCAATCCTCTTCACCGACCCCTCTGGTAACCCTCTCGCCGGGCTAGACCCAACTACTTCACTAGCTTTCTCAAACTTTCCAAAGCTTCCCGCGAGTAACTTTACTGGCAACGGCTTTGGCGATGCTGGCCCCGGTGGTGTTAGAGTCGCCCTAGACCCTGAGGCGGTGGTCCTTGGCAAAAAAGGTTTTTGGATCAGTGATGAGTATGGCCCGTTCATATATCACTTCGACAAGACAGGGAAGATGACCCAGGCTATCAAGCCTCCAGCTGCACTTATTCCCATGAGAAATGGTGTTGAAGAGTAAGTTAATGTGGCCATCTGTCTCTAATGTCAGTGTGAATCAGGTCCTTACACTCCCATGTATAATCTAGCTTCTCGTCCGACAATCCACCTAGATATGACCCGTCTCTTTCTCCGAGCCCGATCGACCCAACTTCTGGTCGCTCAAACAATCAGGGATTCGAGGGCTTGGCGGTCTCCAGCGATGGCAAGAACCTATTCGCACTGCTTCAGTCTGCAACAGTTCAGGATGGTGGACTAGACAAGACTACTAATAGGTACTCGCGAATGCTAAAGTATGATATCTCTGATGACGACAAGCCGCGATATGCCAAGGAGTTTGTAGTCCCACTTCCTCAATTTAACGATGTGAGTAACATTGATATATCCTCTTAACTCGCACTCGATTCGATCGCGAGGTTTGACGGCTGACTTTATTCTCAGCCCTCCAAGAAGAAAAACCCCCGCATAGCTGCCCAATCTGAGATCCTCGCTATTAGCAAGGATCAATTCCTTATCCTTTCCCGCGACAGCGGCTACGGCCACGGTGCGGACGGTACTGAGTCTATCTACCGCCAAATCGACGTGTTTGACATCACAAACGCGACCAACATCAAGGGTTCTAAGTATGACTCCCAAAACTCCTCAATCACGACATCTTCCTCTAGCGGCGTCCTCAATTCCGACATTACCCCTGCGACATACTGTCCTTTTATCGACATCAACAACAATGATGAACTTGCCAAGTTCGGCTTGCATAATGGTGGAGACCAGGGCTCAAGCTTGCTAAACGAGAAGTGGGAGGGTCTAGCAATGGTTCCTGTTGACGGCAAGGATGGACATGATGATTGGTGGTATGTCATTGCTGTCAGCGACAACGACTTTATCACCCAAAATGGTAAGTTCCTTTTTGAACACAAGATCTACTAGACAGCTGCTAATAATTATACACAGGTACCTACAACTTTGGAAGGAACTCCTACGTTGATTCGTCAGGGTACAACCTCGACAGTCAAGCGTTGGTATTCAAGGTGAAGCTGCCATAGCATTAATCGAGACCCTTTGACAGGTCGAAATGATCGCCTAACCCAGCGATTCCGTGTGTGTGCGCATACGTGTATTTTTTTTTTTTTTTGAAAAGCCATGTACTCTACTGTACAGTAATATAATTCTATAATCTATTTTACATCGAACCTCACTATAATATAAACGTACCTGGTAAATTATAAATCCGTGGCGTCAGTATCTCTTTCGCTGGTGATTAAATGCTGCCAACTTCTGAGGGGCCACCTCCGCCACCGTGACAACCATGAACCAGTTCTCAGAAGTACAGATGGCGTATTTCTGAGGGAGTTTTCAGGTGCACTATGCGGCCTCCTTAAATGTTGGCAGCTTCAGTGCCAGGGAAAGAGATAGTTATACCCATCATGCCAAGGACCAGAGTAATCTCCTAAAGGCAAACCTCCAGAGATATACCGGTAGTATGTAAAACCAGCTCCCCCTCCCCCCTCCCCCTCCCCTCTTCTTCTTTTTTTTTTATATGATTTTAAAAAATATATTTATAAGAAATCCTCACTAAATAATAATTACTACATAAGGTAACTATGTTCTCGTACCCATACCTGAGGAGGACGGACCCATTGGCATTTGAAGCTACATACATACATGTATGTACTGTACTACGGGTAAGTTTGAGAGCTCGGTCGGTGTCGCCAGACTTACCCCTACACCCCCGCACAGTAGTAGGTACATGTACTCGCGTACAGGAAGAAGAACCAGAAAATGCAAGTGAAAATACGGGGATTATTTATATGGAGCGCCATACAAATAACCCTATTGTATTTCTGGTTCTTCCCCCATAGCCCCAAGTATCTATGGCATTAGCATCTGGGACGCCGAGACTTTATGGTAAGCAGGGACTTAGGGTCTGGGGCTGGGGTCCTACCCTGATATTGGTCGTCCCACAACCCTAACCCACTTGGCGAACTATCACCAGTTTTATAGTTCAGAGCAATATTTACCAAAGATGATTCATGAGACGGTAATGTGTTCTCTTACTCACCGATTTACTCATCTCATAGAATTGTGAATAATCTTATTGTGGTCGATCGGTTGCCCTCCAACGAAAATAACTTGCGCACCACTATTACGCCTATTCCTGCGCCCGGATGAAACAATTAATGGCTGTTTTTCTTGTTGTCTGCCAAGACATTCCTGCCACGCCTACCCCCTTCATTCATCGCCGTTCTCCTCTTCTCCCTTTTACTCCTCAACGCCAAAATGCCATACATACGACCCAGCATATAACTACTTTTTCGAAAGAACCAGCATCATCATCATCATCTCCTCACATTCAGCTTCAAAATCAGGTAAATCTCGACTCGATATCTTGCACTGGAACGGCCGTCTATGGGGACGGCAATGGGAAGGAAGCATGGCTCGGCTAACAGCCCATCGGTCGGCAATCAGGTCGTAGTCTCGCCACCATTCTCAACTCACACCCCAAATTCAAAATCGACAAAATTCCGCCATAACCAGAAAAAAAAATCGCCACGTACATATTTTAACCCTCAATATCATATCATTTTTTTTTTGATTAAATACCAACAAATTTCTGTTTAACTATATCTTCATCTTCACTCCCTCCTTCAAAATGAACACAGATCCACACTCCCCACCATCTCCTGGCTCGACAACTTCGGAGACACCTTCAAACCACTATTCGGAAGTGCCCACTGAGCCTATTCCTGCTAGCGAGATCCTTCGCTGGAACGAACATATGACTAGGCGAAAGCACTTTCTCTCCGACTATGAGCGCTACAATCCTGTCCAGAACATGCATGCACTTGCAAATCATGTTTTCGATCTCTCTGAGAACGTACACAGCATATCTAACCAAGTAACTGTTTCGGGTCGGACCTTGGGGTTTGTCCAAGAGCACACCAGGGATACAGCAGATTCTCTACGCTCGGTTGGAGAAGAATTGACACGGTTGAAGGGGGATGTGGAGGGACTTAAGGGAGAGATTGGAGAATTAAGAGGTTTATTTGAGGAGAGTAGACGCGAGACTCAGCAAGGTTTTGCAGAGCTCAAGGGGATGATGCAGATGCTCATGGGGATCAGGGCTTAGGTGTGTTACTCCCTTCTATCATATAAAGTCTTTTGCTGCAGGCACAGCAACTGAGAGATTTATCAAACCATAGCATTGGGACGGCGTTATTTCGGATTATGGTAAAGGTGCATTTTTTTGGTTTGGAACTTTGGTGTTATTTCTTTTTGGACTTTCCTCTGTGAAGACTTCTTGTTTTCCACCCTCCTTCCACGGCGTAAAGCACTTTGTGTGTTATCATCGACCGGTTCGAGATATCCCGTGCAGTACATATTGCAGCCTTTCTTCCTGGCGAGGCGTTTTATGTTATGGTAGCGGAGTATGTTACTGGTTGATTCTTATTTACATGCGAACTTACTGTCACTCTACTTTATTTCGTGGATGGAGGGGATTAACTGCTATATATCTGACAGGGAAGTGTCACGTTCATTGTTTTTGTTTATACCCCCTGGATGACTTCTCTTAACTAGAGCTCCTTGCACATGATCACTCCTGTGTATGAAGTTATAGTGTATGGGGAAGGCGTTGTTTATTGTACTATCAGTGGACAAGATGCAACAGGAATTGTTCTTGCGTTTTTTTATTTCTTTGGTTTTTCTTTTCCTTGGTAGTAGAGACTTTGCGCAAATGGAGCCAGCTCTATATTTCGATTATCTGATTGGCAGGCTATGGGATCGGCATCTATCAGGTTACCGGAAAATGGGGCTGGCTCCATTTGCGCAAAGTCTAGTGTTTCGGGGGCTGCTTATTGTTATAATGTTTTTTTCCTTGTTTTTTTTGTTTTTTAAAATATTAACGTTTTATTCTAAACTTGCTGCAAGTGAGTGGAGACTACCCGGATTAACAGGACTCACATCAACACGGCGCACGGCTTAGTATAGGTTACCACTGAAAGAATGCATATATAAGGTGAGTTATTGCTTGAGTTTATGAAATTGGGAACAGGTGAGGGACAGAATTGGCAGACTAGCGATTAATTCGGATTTCCTCAAATATTCAATGGAATGTTTTTATTGATGCATGTTGTCGTTTACGGATGCCAATACCGCAACCGGCCTACGAAGAATTTGTGAGCATTCCGTCTACACTCGATTGGAGCCGTGCGGTCGTGGAGAAGTTTATCAAGCTGTGGGAAATACATCAAGAAAGGAGTGTGGTACCTAGATGATCTGGCTCTCGTTCAAATGGGACTTTTTCCGTTACATTTAGGCCTCTGACAAAAATCAGACTCTAGCTAGAAGGGATATTGAGAGGTAGTGGTGAAGGTTTTTTCTACCACCGCCACCACGCTGTTTCTTCGGAAGATACATGTTGGTCTCAAAGTGATACCTGGCAGAAAAAAGTGTAATAGGTGCGGTTGGGATTAGTGAGACCCGACGCCAGTCTTGGCACGGTTTCTGGTCGCCTAATTCACCTCCACCTCCACCTCCATCCCCGCCCCGAGTATCTTCCTGCCCCCTACCTACCTCTACATATTGCAATTATACCAACGTCTATATAGATTCCCAATTTTGAAACCCATTTCACCCCGGAATCAAATCCTAAATCGATGCCTAATTGGGCGACGCCCAAGCCAGCGCCCAACCTGCGCCCAATTCAATGACTTATACAGGCAGAGTAGCAGGCAGTTAGGAAGGAAAGGATGTAAATAAATCTTATATAGCATTGTATAGAAATGAGTGGGGACGGTCTCGGGCATGATTGCCGCCTGAATTGTCCAATCGTCGTTTTACCCGCTGAAAGGGCGTACAAGTTCTACCATGATTTCTGCAAAAGGTACCCGGGTCTGTAAGCAAACCGACTATATCGCCCCTGCTCCTATCTCCCCCAATAAGCCCTATGTAAACCAAAATGAGGTTTATTTTCTTTTCATATTATGACGTTTGATATCAGAATATTGGACAGGACTTTGTTAACATTGGCTGGCATTAAGTGAGCGAACCAGATGGAGTGTAACTTATATACTTCCTATAAGACAGTCACATAAGTACATGTACATAAGAAGTATGTGTGTACCGGACATAGAGTCCTAGGTACTTGCAACAAATATTACAAGACTTAGTACAAAAGATCCCTTGCTTCGTGACATGAATTTTAGCCACCCGGTATGTTTTTGAACAAATAAAATAATTTGAAATTATTGACCTTGGAAACTGCGCTTTTGATCAGATGAGGGTATAAATGGGTATAATCCCCAAGGCCTAATAGCTTCACTAAAAAAAAAATAGTCTGGACAACTTCTACTGGTTGGTTGAAAAGTTATTAGATTGTCTTTAACTAGATCGGGCGCATCATACCCATATAACGGTCACATATGTGTACCGGATCGACAGTGCAGAACTCGATCCTGGGTACATATTAAAGCTAAGCTCCCAAGCAAATAAATGTGACTGGGCCTCGGAAGTCAAAAACCCACACTATCTTGCTGATGACTATTCGAGTGATGTTCTATGATGCTGACTCGCAGCCTTCCACGTGCTGCCTAATAAACCGTCTCGCAAGTTCATGGCGCACCTTCCTTTCTACTAGAGGACAGTTATAGATGTTTCAAACCCGTTCGATATTCGATAGACGTAGCAACCTTGGGGCTCTGTTTCGAGAGGCCATTGGTTGGGCATAAGTGCAAAAATAGGGAAGAGAGCAAGCCTTTCACCATTTCCCTGAGTATCGCCAAGCCTTTCTCAGACCGCCCCACGCGCCTGCCGCGCGCAGCTTGCCTGGACACCCGCAACTTCATAGCCTTTCCGGACTCAACTGATATTGCTACCTTTTTGTATGGAATGCAATGCAATCTAGTGGTCGTGTTTGGAAAGTCATAACTACACAAAGCGATTGGTTTCTTTTTTAGAAGTGGTGGTCAGGCTCGAACCCTCGATATAACTGGTTAGGAGCAACGCCATATTTTTAGAGAACTTTCTTTTTTGGTACAGGGGGCAGCGCCAGCATCGGGTTTCATTAGAACCCCCTGGCCTGGCCGTATAGAGATACTATATAGCATCGGCATTGCCGACGGAATATCCTCGAGTCTGGCTGACGGCCACGGAAAGTCCTCCATATTGGAACCTCAACCTCAACTCTTTCGTCAACTTTAAGATGCCTATTCAAAACGGTGTCGACTCTAATGAACCGGTCATGTACAAGTGCGGCAGTCCGGATCTTCATGGTAAACTGATCGAGGAGTACGTATTTCAATCAAAGCCGAAGAAATATCCAGGTTATGACTAGGAACATTTTACTTATAATTGCCGCCTACAGCTTGCCTCACCAATGCCAGCGGGAGGAGGTTGGTAAAAATAAACGTGGCAGCGCGGCCTATATGAAGACTGTTATATGTGTGTTTCCCAAGTGTAAGATGACCTTCAAAAATGCGAGGCAATTCTACCGCCACTACAAGACGGTTCATGTCCGCGCGATGGACGAGAAGCTTGACTGTACCATTGATGGCTGCCGCCGTACGGGTGGGGAAGGGTTTAGCCGAAAGGATAATCTTATTCAGCACCTGAGGAGTGTTCACGGCGAAGAAATCCCAAGGAATTTAGTGAGGTTTAATGGAAGCCACTCCTGGTATAGGGGGCCCGCGGCCGGGGGGGGTCACATTGTGAAGTTAATTCCTAGGGACTAGCAGCTGGACGGTGGGAGTTAAGATGCTGGGCTTTTCATGGGCACGGTCTCTTCTATAAATTGATATCTATGTGTCCCTTTCCATACTGCAATCATTCTGACTTCTCGCGTGGTTTGATCTTTGTTTATTCCTAGCCACATGTACATTTTCTTCGCTGGAAGTTCATCATCCTTTTGTTTTTCTTCTTTTGATGTTTTCTTTATTGAGTCGAGAGTCTTTTGAACTGTTACTGTCTGGATCGTCCTAGATTTAGCTGGTTTTATAATTTTCTATCATGTACAGTCGCGCTCAACAAGTTTTGGCCGTTTCACCCACTTGACGACCACGGACCACACCCAGATATCCACAAAAAAGTCAACTGACAATATCTTTGATAGAGAATACATAGCAGTATTTAATAAAATATCAAGAAATTAAATATATGACTAGATTTTGCTGTGCCCTCCAACTAATCCCAGAAATAATACATTTATTTTTGGTAAGGAATTTATCAACTTGTTTGCCTTTGTATAGAAAAATTGGCTCTTACTATTTAGGGCTATGATGAAGAGCTTATCTTCGTTATAAGATAGTTCCTATCTATAACCTTTTAATATTTTAAGAGTTCTCAAGGTTGTTTCTACGTGTGCAGTATAATATTGAAAAATAGTGATTAGCCATTACCGTTTTGTGACATCTATATCAAAATACTAAAAACGATACCGCAAAACCAATTATCAATATATTCAATTGAGAATATATATCGACGACAGAGAAGCAATGATGATGCAGGAGAACCGAGGCAAACAGACAACGGCGACACCGACGAAGACAGAGGCGGGCGCAAGACAGCAGGCACCGTGGCGCGGCAGGGGCAAAACTCCGGGCGAAGCGAGGACAAGGCGAGAAAGTGAGGATCGGATGGACCTCAACGAGAACGATGATGATATCAATGATAGATCTCGAAGCTAGGTTCTGGGATCTCAGAGACTATGATTCAGAAGATAGGAGTATATTCCTATGTATCGAGATAACAGGAAGACGAGACAGAGAGAAAAGAAAGAAAGAACTAAAGAAAAGATCCGCCCGCTCTATTTAACACATTCCTTCGCTGATCCATTATGACTCACACCTCCATCCACAGAAACCCGTAGAAATCCATCGTAACCACACCTTCGTATTCCTCCCCACCATCTCTTCTATTTTCATTACAAATCCATCACGCCATAGAACTCCCTGGAAACTAATGACGTCACCATCTCCCCACCTCCGTCCATCCTCGTTTAACAATCCCTCCTTCGTCGCTAACCTCTTTCTCCTACCGAACTGTCGGAACCGATGCCAAGACGCCGGGACAGTAACGTAACCAAAAATATTAATATACTTCTATACATTCTCAATCTATTCTCAGAAACACTTTAACTATTAAAAACAAAGTATCTTTCGGATCAAATCAATAGATATTTATGCTATAATTCATATATGAAAATTATACAACATACTATCAAAATACAATTAAGTTGTAGCCAGAGAGCATCTTATATTAAACGTATATTTTAGATTATAGTCCTAATAAAGTCGGAGCATAAATTTCGCATCGAAAGTGAATGAGTTGATAGATCTATAACTAAAAGGAAATGGAGAATTCCTGATTGCAAACCTATCACGGAGAGAAACGGGGCGAGGGCCAAGGTCTACAACCGAGGCGAAATGAGATAGAGCAATAGGTGCGGAAGATGTGTCCAGAGGTTGACGACGAGGTACGAGACGAAGCAAAGCGAGACGAGACGAAGCCGAGCGAGACGAGACGAAGCGAGGCTATGATGATCGGTCCGCCTTGTGATGAGACAGGACCGCTGGAACGAGAAGTCAAAGAGATATATTTCTAAGGACTACAAGCTCCTAGAGATAGGAAGGTTGCGTGAAGAGGAAAGGAAAGAAACTATCTACAAGCGCGAACAGAACCCCTATATATACACCATATACCAATCCGATGACTCATCCCAGTAACCCTGTACAGAATCCCATAGAACCCTCCAAGACCCGTAACCCCGCCTCTATCCCTAACTCCTATATTCGTGCCGTTACTTCCGAACCAAACCCCTGTTACCGAATCCCTCAGAACATAGAAGAAATCCCTGACTAATCCCTCTTCCCGCAACGTTGCCAAGTGTGCTCTACGCCGTGATAAAACCATAGATATTTTAAACTCTGGTCACATTTAATTTACTTATACCCTATTAAACACTGCTATATCCTATCTATTAAGTATATTACCATTTGATCTTTCCATTGATATTTGTGGTGTGTCGCGCTGTCGCTAAGTACCCCCAACGGCCAAAACTTGTTGAGCGCGACTGTACTAGCTGTTAGCTTTGCTATTTGCTTCGTTTCCCTCCAGAGGAAGATCATCCGCACTTGAGTATACTTATGGTAAATAAGATGAAGCCGAACCATAAGAAAACCGGGCCCAGTTGACTTCGTCCCGGTACTTACTACGCATGGGTAGAATATAGAGGGCAAAACCAGTGGATACCGGTAGATAGGTTCGAGCCTTGTTCCATGCACTCGGGGCGAGTAAAAAGTGCCGGACAACAAGGGCTTTTGGCTCACCAATGGGTGCGAGAACTACTGCAAGACTATTTACCTGCCCGAGTATATATAACCTACATGTACTCTAGGGTGTGCTCGCTGTGGGATGATGTTGGCTTCGAGCCTGAGGTGTAGTTTATATACGGGGCCATCCCCCCTCCCCTCTATCCATCTTTTTGCCCATCCTTTACTATTCTCATACACCCATCCTCTCCTGATTCGACCGTTAGCCTGCAGCTATACCTACAACTTGTCACATCCACACATCCACACACGCACACACACCACACCCACACACCACACACCACACACCCCCTGTCATCCACCATGTCGGAAACTATTGGTAACGCTTTTTTTTTTAGGCTGCTGACGATCAGGCTCGAGTCATGATATGTTCAGCTTACTTTTGCGGCAACTGTCTCGATTGGGCCCTGCATCATGCGGAGGCAGAATCTGGTCTGAACGTGCACGTGCAGTATCAGCCTAGCCATATTCCCTGTTTCCCCATCCCACCGGCCAATGAAAGCATGAGAAATGAGTCCCGGTCTTCAGCGTCGATAACATTGGAGCCCGCTCCACCACTACCGCAACGTCCAAATCCACAAGGTCATAAATGCAGTTTGGTTAATAGTACGGGTAGCCGTCATAGCTTTTGCGACCATAGGTTTAGGTACTCATCATTCCATACACATATTTCTTCATTAATCAAAGTCTACTTAAGCTAACAAGTTAAGACTTTGGCCCCATCAATGCCATTGGTTAAATCTTGCGCTCGCTACCCGCTATCAAACCTGTACAACCGAAATCAATGGCGAAAAATGTTTGAAGACCTTTAAAGGTTACGGGGGGTTTAAGCGACACTATCAAACCGTTCATGGCCAGGCGAAGCTCAACTGTACCCACGAAGGCTGCCACCGTGTCGGCGATAAAGGCTTCACACGCAAGGATAATCTCACTGATCACATGCGGAAGGTCCACGGCACGAACATTGCAAAGAACCGTGTCCGCCTCATGGGTAGGACTCGGGACGGAGTCCCCATTGTCCAGACTCAGACCGAGGAAGTCGAAGCCATGGATGAAGAATAAACGATCGAAGTGCTATAGTTGTCGACAGCCGTGAGGAAGGACAGGAGTGTTTATCTCTACCATTTCTTTATCCTCTTACAGGTACCCGATCGAAGTCACATTCTTTTTCTGTCTTTGTTTTCGTATAACGCGCACGCTCTTTTAATATTTCTCTTTATATTAGCTTTTTCTTATAACTGTCTGGAATATTTATGTTTCCTTCATCTCCTTGTATTACTCTACAGTATATTTCCTTTGTCATTTTACCACAAGGCCTGCGGCTGTCTCATTCGTACACTACATGTAACCGTGCCAGTCGTCAATCATTAAAAGTTTTTCCTAATAATTATTACGTCGTCGCACTAGTATACACAGTATACACGTGAAGTCAGATACTGGGACTAAACCCTTTTGGTGATACTAATATTTGCGTTGAGAAGTATTGTAGTTTTTTGACTATTGAACACAGGATGTGATCGTCACTCGGATTACCAGCTGAAAACTACATGTAAATCCTACAATTTGTACTACGCACATAAAAGACAAAAATTCATACAAGGTCGAGAAATGAGTGGGTTGGTGCCACGTCGTCTGTGGTATTAGAGAGAAAAGTACCGCAGAATCTCACTTACCTGTTGGTCAAGTTACGCTTTGGCCTTGTCGGATTGAGGATCAACAGGCATTTGACCAATCCGAAGTCTAATATTCCAGTCGTTATTGCTGAGATTCTGCGGTATTCCGTCTTGTATCAATTATATAATTATAAAGGCGCAGTTGCGATCTGAGGACGATTTACTGTTAACGTTAATTTATTACTACAGCGGAGTCCCGATAGTAGCATACGGTTGGGAATGAAAAGGGGCATGCCACTATCGGGAATATGCTATTAGCGAGGTGGGCTCGGCACAGGCTCGGCGCCGAGATGACCGAGTGATAGTCTATGATCGGCCTCGATGGGGTTACGGGTGAATCGATAATGCCTTCGAACACAACCACCATTGCCACTAGAGGCATATAGATTGTAGTAAAGATAGAATGAATAGTATAGATGAATATTTACAATTTTCGAAAATATCCCACAATGTTTCTTTCTTTTTTCCTCCCATTCTCCAGCAATTCTCTTTGCATAACTGACTTCTTCTCCCTTCTAACCCACTCTGCCCCCGCTATCCCATCCTCTTGCTGCATCTCATATAAATGGAGACGCTCTAGAGCTGCTAGCGCCTCTTTATGGGATATAACTTCAACAGGTATATCCTCTAGTTCCTCCTCAACCTCCTCTTCAGCCTGATGATTGTGACGGAGTAACCCGAACAAGAGGAAGACGACAATGATGACGCAGAGAGACTCGAGGAACACAGCCGACAACGAGGACACCGACGAAGACAGAGAGCTTGCCGGGCGGACACAAGCACAGGCACTGGCCAAGCGCAGCAGAGCAAAGCCGGGCAGAAAGAAGCGAGGCGAGTGAGAGTGAGGATCGGATGGACCTCAACGAGAACGATGATGATAGATCCCGAAGCCAGGTTCTGGAATCTCAGAGACTATGATTCAGAGGATAGGAGTATATTCCTATATATCGAGAGAACAGAAAGACGAGACAGAGAGAAAAGAAAGAAAGAACTAAAGAAAAGATCCGCCCGCTCTATTTAACATACCCCTTCGCTAGTTCACTATGACTCACACCTTCATTCACAGAATCCCATAGAAACCCACCGTAACCACACCTCGTATTCCTCTCCACCATCTCCTTTATTTACATTACAAATCCATCACGCCATAGAACCTCCTGGAATCTAATGACGTCACCATCTCCCCACCTCCGTCCATCCTCGCTTATCAATCCCTCCTTCGTCGCAACCCTCTTCCTGCTACCGAACTGTCGGAACCGATGCCAAGACGCCGGGACAGATATTGTTGTATAATGCTGTCCTGAAATTCAATTAATTATTAACTGATAGTAGCAGAGTATAGAAGGATATTAATACCTCTATTTCTTGCTCAGTAAGCTCCTCGTCCTGCACTATTTCGTCTGCATTATCCAGTAAATGTTCAATCAATAATGGATTATGAATCCCCAAAACACCTGAAGCTGTCTCTAACTAATCCTCCAACCTATCCATCTCCAGTCTCACCTCCCTAGCTGGGTAGCGAAAGCGTAGGTTATCAGGATCAGGTAGTCCTGGTCCATGTACTTTAACTTTCACCTTTAGGAAGCAATTCTGAATGGTGGATTCCTTGACTCCCTCCCTCCATGCGTCCGTAGCCCAAGAAATTGCATGTAGCAAATTGATATGTTTATGGGGTTCAATCAAGGTAGAATCTTGATCCAGGCATTCGGTAAGGTAAAGGAGTAGATGGCACCGGTAGTAGGCCTTCCAGGCTCGTATAATACTTAAAAAAAATAAAATTAAAAAAAACTCAGGATTTTTCAGGAATGATAATTCACACTACAGACCTTGATCCATGGGTTGATGTTTTGAAGTGATTCCGGGTAAAAAGAAGTTTACTTTAACATAAGTTAGATGTCCTTCCTTCTCCAACTCTTCCACAGCGCAATTATGAGCCGAAAAGTTATCAAGAAGAAGAATAACATTTTGCCTCCTCGCACTCATCCTATTATTGAACCACAATAGCCATTCTTTCATGATAACAGTTGTCATCCAAGCTGTTTTATTTGCACGGTAATGATATCCTAATATATTTCTGTTGATATTAATAAATGCCCAGGGATTTTGGGACTTCCCTATAAACCAAGGGGGGCATTTATCGCTAGCATCCGCATTTGCACACAAGGCAGCTGTCATCCGGTTTTTATCTTTTTTGAATCCAGATAGCTGCTTGGTTGTAAGGGATGAATCAGGTGTCATTCGCCAAAACAATGCTGTCTCATCCATATTATAAACATCAGCAAACTCAACTTCTGACTCCAGTCTCCCAACAGTCTCCCAAGTCTCAGGAGAGTCTCCTGACACTCCTGGATACATTTTGTATCTCCTGAGGCTCAGGAGACCTCAGGAGACAAATCAAGTCTTGCTGATGAATTTCGTGCTGCTCCTTATGCATAAAGATGTCCTGTATTTTACGTATAGATTCCTCCACCTCCTCATTATTTGGGGCAGACTGTCCCGGCGTCTTGGCATCGGTTCCGACAGTTCGGTAGGAGGAAGAGGGTTGCGACGAATGAAGGATTGTTAAGCGAGGATGGATGGAGGTGGAGAGATAATGACGTCATTAGATTCCAGGAGATTCTATGGCGTGATGGATTTGTAATGAAATTGGAGGAGGGGGCGAAAAGGAATACGGCGGCATTACGCTTTCTATGTGATTCTGCGAATTCAAGATGAAATATAGCGACTGGCGGAGGAACGTTAAATAGAATGCATGGATCTTTTCTTTAGTTCTTTCTTTCTTTTCTCTCTGTCTCGTCTTCCTGTCTTCTCGATATATAGGAATATACTCCTATTTCCAGATTATAGTCCCTGAGATCCCAGAACCTGGCTTCGGGATCTATCCAAGTTATCATTATCGTTCTCGTTGAGGCCCATCCGATCCTCTATTTCTCTGCCCTTGTCTTTGCCCCTGCCCGGAGTTTCTTCAGCCGCTTCACGCGCGCTTCGCCCGCAAGAAGATCCTCTGCTCGCTTCTCGTTGTTGGCTGTGTTCCTCGAGTTCTTCTGCGTCATCATTGTCGTCTTCCTTTCGCCTGGGCTGCTCCGTCACACAGACGCAGCTTCCCCATGTTGAATAAATTGACGGATACCATATTGTTGCTTGAATCTTGATAGCCATCCTGTTGACCATTTTGTGACAGAAAGAATCTTGCACGCATTTACAACGATGACGCAGGCTCGGCGAACACGGCCGACAACGGCGACACCGACGAAGACAAAGAGGCCACGGCGTGACAAACACAGGCACCGCCAAGAAAGGCAGCGCAAAGCTCCAGGCAGCGACAAGAGCAGAGAGAGTGAGGATCGGATGAACCTCAATGAGAACGATGATAATAACTATGATAGATCCCGAAGCTAGATTCTGAGATTTCCGAGGCGATGACGAGGAGATAGGAGTATATTCCTATGTATCGAGATAACAGAAAGACGAGATAGAGAGAAAAGAAAGAAAGAACTAAAGAAAAGATCCTCCCGCTCTATTTAACATATTCCCTCGCTAGTCCGCTATGACTCATACCTTCGCCCATAGAACTCCGTAGCAACCTAACGTAACCACACCTCGTATTCCTCCCTACCATCTCCTCTATTTTACATTACCAATCCATCACGTCATCGAACCTCCCAGAATCCAATGCCATCATCATCACCCCATCTCCGCTCATCCTCGCTTAACAATGCTCCTTCCGTCTCAATCCTGTTTCCGCTACCGAGCTCTCGGGACCAATGCCAAGACGCCGGGACAGATCAGGTCCCCTCCTAGGGCCTAGCTCCTGATAGGCTGAGGTTTCGAAGGATAGCGACGATGAAATAGTTGACGAAGCTCAGGACTGTGTTCAAGATCGCTCGAGGGTTGCCAGGACGGTTCTTCATACCCAACATATTTGACCAAGTATTCTATCCGGCGACCACGTCGTCTTGAGTCCAAAATCTCCTCCACCTCCCACTCAGTCTCCCCCTCTATCTCCACGGGTGGCGGAGGTTCGATAGTCTGCCCCGGAACAGGACCACCTACCACGGGCGAAAGTAACGAGACATGAAATACCGGATGTACCTTCATTGATGCCGGTAGCTTCAACTCGTAAGCATAGGGACTCACGATTCGTTGAACTGAATATGGCCCAACTTGCTTCCAGTCGAGTTTCTTGGAAGGACGCTATTTCATGCTTTGGCCGATAACCAAACGTCACCGATAAAGATAACGGTTGGGATTCACGAGGTTTACCATTTCTCCTGTATTTTCTGAGCTCTGAACATCTCGCTTTTTAAGAAATCGAAAACCTGGGACATCTCCCTTGCCAGTCCATTTGCTTGATCTGCATTTGTTGTCCGTCCGCTGTAGCGCCAGCTATTCGGCGACGTTCTTCCGTAATTTGCTTGAAGTGACATATTAGTCGCTTTGAGATGCGATTATTCATAAGAAATTCCGCCAATGAGGAAGTCACTTAATTATCCGCCGATAGACACATACCGCGTAGATATCGTTCCATAATCGTGACGGCCCTTTCTGGGCCATTCACACCGAGGATGACGAAGGCCAGAAGATCGGCGAGCAATTTCCAATCGCCGCAGAATCCTCCAAAACTCAAGAGTAAATCGAGCCTCGATCTGAGACATAGTCTCAGAACCCATGAAGCTTCCAAACCTGCTCCAGTATATAGACGCATGCATCCCTAGCTAACGCTTCGCAGAATGATGAGATGTTTCATTTTTGTCAACCGATCTACCACCACCAGTATGGCATTAAACCCATTACTCTCCAGAAGTCCAGTGACGAAGTCCATAGTGACATCCGTCCAAAGCCTTCATCGAGAAAGTCAGAAGACGCCAGAGGTTATGGTTCGCTATTCGACGACAAATGATAATTTGACATAATGGTCTCAGATACTTCCGCATTGGCCAGTAAATTTTGACTAAGCGAGTTCCAACGCTTCGATCTTCCGTGACGCCTACGGAAGCGCTTATCACGATGTTCTGCAGAAGATAGAGTTTAAGTCGTAATCGTGACATAGAGAGATTTCGATACAACAATAACCTCCTCGCTTTCTCAGACTCCGCCAAATAAATCTCCTTCGATTGTCGAACGTTATCTCAAGACTGATAAAATTTTATTGGGAAAGTTTATCACGCTGCAGTTTCTAAACAACTCAAGTATGGGAGACGATCCTTCAGCGGGTTCATTTGCCAAAGAACCCGCTAACAAACCTATCCTTGAATCCAAATTCTCCTTCTTTAACACTACTCTGCTTTGTTGTTCCAATCTCTCATCTCCTTCCTTTGGTAAATCCTTTGTCCTTCTTGTTAAAATATCTACCTTCCTTCCCTGTTTTCCCGGCCTGTACTGAATAACAAAATCGAATCGAGATAGAAACTCCGCCCAACGAGTTTGACGCCGATTTAGCAATTTAGTGGACATAAAGTACTGCGTCATGATCTGTCAAAACCTTAACTTGAAACTCCGCCTCCAGATGGTGCTCCATTCTTCAAAACAAATAATAACAGCAAGAACTCTTGTCATAAATTTCATACTTGCATTCCACGCGAACGCGTCTTGGAAGAAAGCAACCGCCAGAATCTGTTCGCCATCTTGTCGCGACAATACTCGCCGACACATAGTCCGACGCATCGTTTCCTACGATAAACTCCTTCGTAATCCAGATCAATATTGGGGCAGTGGTAAAGCAGTCTTGAGCTTCTGAAAAGCTTGTTTCAACCTTTTGGGCCCACTCAAATCGCATGTTTCTTCGTTAGAATGGCCGAGCCACTCGAGAAAGAAGATAAATGAACGCCGATAGAAATTACAAACCCGCGAACTCCTGAACCTCTTTCACTGTTTTCAGCACCTCCCACCACAATTGTCTGTACTTTGGCCCATCTTCATTCCTCCCGAGTTAGAATCATCCCGAGATACTTGGTTTCTTGCATTAAACTCGCATTTTTCTGGCTTTTGCCGAACCTCGTTGCTCCAAAGCTTCCAGACTCAGAATACATCCTGCTGCTGCTCCAAGCCTCCGAAAGATAAGAATATCATCCAGATAGGCAGCAGCACGGTCGATGGCCAAGAATATCATTGATCCACCGCTGAAAGCAAGAGAGCGTTGTTAACCCAAAAGGCATCACCAGATATTCCCAACGCCCATAGCGAGTCGAAAAGCCTGTTTTCTATTCATCCCCTCCTTGATTCTAATACGATTATATCCCCATCGTATCCAATGAGAAAATAATTAGCCCGCTAGATTGCATGGTCTGCAGAACGTCCCTTGCCTAAGATCGCTTTCCGACAAGTTCGGTAGAAGGAAAGCGCTACAGAGGAGGAAGTGTTATGGCGGAAGGCGTGAGATAGTGACGCCATTGGATTCCGCGAGGTTCGGCTACGTGATGGATTTAGAATGTAAATAGAGAAGATGGTGAGAATATGGCGTGTTACTACGGGCTTTATGGACTTCGTGGGTGGGCGCGAAGTCATAATGGACTGAAACGTTAAATAAATAGAGTCTTTTCTTTAGTTCTTTCTTTCTTTCTCTCTCTCTGCCTCGCCTTCCGTCTTCTACACATGCGAATATACTCCTATCTCTTGAATCATACTTCCGAGATCCCAGAACCTGCCGGATCTAACTCGATATCATCATCATTCTCGCTGAGATCCATCCGATCCTCACTTTCTCTCGCTTGCCCTCGCTCGCCCGCCGCTTTCACGGCCGCTGCCGCCGGCAAGTCCTCTGTCTTCGCGCCTCCGCTGGCTGTTCTCGAGCCTCGCCATCATTGTCGCCTCTCGCCGTCTGCGCCACCTCACACTAAGACGAGACCACCCCTACTCGACCAATACAAAGACGAGCCTCGCACCATAGTTTGTCACGACTCCCGCACTGGAGCGACTATCGTGCTCCACGACGACCGCGGCTTTCTTTGTCGCCACCCTGAAGTGGACCCGCAGCGACGGAGGAGGCGACACAGGCGTGATGACTCCTCCTCCGCCTACGGAGGAGTCCGCAAGACGTCATTGACCTCAAAGCCCACCACACCGAAACCGAATGCCCGAGCCCATAAGGAAACCTGCGACTATGAGCAAGATCAAAAAGTTGCAAGCATGAATCAAGCAAGACTTGAGCTCCACGACGACTCCAAGTCCCCAAGTCTGAGAAACTTCCGACCCGAAAAATACCATGGGGACCGGAAAGTTGAGGACGTTCCAGAGACCATAAATCGTTCACGGCTAACTCGATCGGTTTCACTCTGCTCAACAAATTGCCTATGCTATTTCTCGGTTGGAGGGACCCGCGGCGGACCAATTTCTTGCTTATATCTCGGATGAAGGGATTGCTTTGGATTCAATGGCGGAGTTTTTTGAAATTCTGAATAATACTTTTGGAGATCCTGATCGCGCTGCCACCGCTGCCCGCAACTTGAGGGAAATCAGACAACGTCAACGTCCCTTCTCGGAGTACTTTGCAGAGTTCCAGCGCTATGCTGCCGACTCTGAGTTCAACGAGGCGGCCAAGATTGAATGTTTAATGGAAGGGTTGAACCAGGACTTGATGGGACTTATGATACAGAATGAAACTCCCGATACCATCAAGGAATGTGGCCTGCTGCTACAACGGTTGGATAACAAACAAAGGGCACTACAGGCTAGGATGGGGAGGTTTCGGTTTCAGATCCCAAGTGCTCCCGCCCCGCGCTCCTTCAGTTCCCGACCACCCATCGCATCAGCGACACCCCACATTTGACCACCACCTCGCCACACCGCACCGCGGGAATACAAAGACCAGCCCACCTGCCTTATACCCTCGTGAAACTGTTCCTTGGCTGACCTGTCTAATAGTCGTCGTCGTCCGGACCCCAAGGAGAGAGAAGCCCGCCGCGTGGAGAATCATTGTTACTATTGCGGGGGCGTTGGACATTTGGTTAGAGATTGTACTTTGTCGCCCTCGGGAAGGGCACCATTCAGGATGAGGGGAGCATTGTTGGGAACAAAACAGGAAAAGAAGGAAAAGGAGGAGGACAGTTCGTCGGATGAGGAGGGGTTAAAAGATTTGTCCCTGGCCTAAGCGGCATAGCCCAGGGACTTTCACGAAGTTTTTCTAAGGTTGCTATTTCTACGTTCTCGGTATCGGAAGGAGAAATGGATGGGAATCAATTGATTGTAGTATGTTCTATTTCAAGAAAATAAAAATCTATTGTACCCACCTACGCTGATCGATACTGAGCTTCGGATATACATTCATAGATGAGCGACTTTGCTACCGCCACGAGTTAAAACGTAAGAAGTTACGATCGAGATGAGATAGATGCGATCGACTAAGACCTATTGAATCAGTGAAAAGACAAGAGAACCCTGGAGTTAGAAATCAATGGACATGTGGAGGAGTGTTCTTTCTTTGTTACAAAGCTGGGACACTACCCGATTGTGGTGGGAATACCCTGGATGAGGAAACATGGAGTCGTAATTGATAGCGGCAGAAACGAGATTTGCTTTCAGTCAGCAGTATGCCTCGAACATTGTATAGCCAACCGCAAACCTATCGTTGCTAGAGGGATCTCGACCCAACCCCCAGAAAGACCAGTTACTCACATCTCAGCAATCACCCCACGATCGTTTAAGAAGCTTGCGCAAGATCCTACGGTTCAACTTTATTCCACTACTCTGTACGCTGTTAATAAGATCTTGGAGGCACCAGTCAATCCTGATGGAACAATACCCATAAACTATCAACGATTTCGACAGCTGTTTGACGAACGGAACGCCGCCAGGCTACCCCCTCATCGTCCCTACGATCATGAGATTAACTTTCAGGAAGGAGCAGTACCGCCTTTTGGTCCCATGTACAGTATGTCGAGGGAGGAATTGAAGGCTCTAAGGGATTACCTGGCCGATAACTTAAAAAAAGGATTCTTACGTTCCAGCAACTCACCGGCGGGCGCTCCGGTTTTGTTCGTCAAAAAGGCGGATGGCTCGCTACGCCTTTGTGTCGACTATCGGAAACTCAACGCCATCACCGTCAAGGACAGATATCCTCTTCCCCTCACACCCGAAACCATGGCTAATCTGGCAAGGGCTAACTATTTCACTAAACTGGATTTGCGCTGGGGATATAATCAAATCAGGATCAAGGAGGGGGATGAGTGGAAGACCGCTTTTAGGACACGTTATGGTCATTGGGAATACCTGGTAATGCCATTTGGGCTAACCAATGCCCCCGCCACTTTCCAACGTTGGATTAATGATATCCTACGTCCCTTTTTAGATCGCTGCGCCACGGCCTATCTTGATGATATTCTCATCTACTCAGAACGCCGGAAAGAACATCAACAGTGACGCAGAAGAGGTGCTAAGTTCTGAAAGCCAACGGCGCTCATCTCAAACCTGAGAAGGCGACAGACAGGAAACAAAGTATTTCGTAAGATGATCTCGACTAATGAACGACCCGCCAAAGTACTGACGATCTGGAACGGCGACCGAGAACCGCGGCGATGCTCAGGAATTTTTGGGTTTTGCTAATTTCTATCTACGGCTCATCTACGCTTATTCTCTGGCGCATGCTGACTACCCCGACCAAAAACATATACGGTTTGAAATTGACCTGCATGCGATCGTTTTCAGAAACTCAAGACACTTTTGTTACCCGATTCTTACGCACTCACCTAAAAGAGCTTTATATAAACCGACGCCCGACATGTATCCGCCAATTTATCACAACGAGATAACGAAGAAATTTTATATCCAGTTTTCTTTTCAAAAACACACTCACGGCGGAACGCAATTACGAAATCTACGACAAGCGAGCTTGTCTATCATTCGACGTTATGAATGGAGACTGCATCCTGAGACGGCCATTTCAAGTCAAGGCCGCCTTAACAGACCATCGAATTGGAATATTTCATGTCAACTAAATTGCTGAATCGACGCCAAACTCGACGCAGAGCTTTCTTTCGATTTAATTTCATTATTCAATATGGAAAGCTAGGAAGGTGGATATTTTAACGAGGAGATCCAAGGATCTACCAAAGGAAGGGGATGAAAGGTTGAAACAACAGAGTCGGGTGGTTCTGAAGAAGGAAAATTTAGACACCAAGATAAGTTTGTTACGGGCTTTTAAGAATGAACCCACTGATCGCCCCTCATTGATCTCTTTAACAAAGTTACTGTATGATAGTTTTCCGAATAAGATTTTGTCTACGCTCTTGATGGCGTCGATACCAAAGGAAATTTCTTAAATTAACGTCGAGAAAGCATGGATTGTTATCAGATCGGAATGTCATCTATGTCCCCGATTGCAACGAACTTAAGCTTCATTTGTTGCAGGAGCATCACGATAAGCCCTCAGCAGGACACCCCGGAAGGTCAAAGACGCTGGAACTTCTCAAATGACTACTATCACAACCACGCGAAAGATGCTGATCGTTACGTCCAAACCGCTATATACGCCGACAAGAAATAACAATAATTTACTACAGGTATTACGACTTCGTCTGTACCCAAAGCGACTGGACGTCACAACGGACTTCAGAATCGCTCCGGAGAAAGAACGCTTAACGCCATTCTCGCGCAGATCGTTTAACGAAAATGAAACACTTTATTGCCACCAACGAAAATGTTAATGCCAGAGACCTGTCTCGTCTATACCTAGAACAGATATGGAAACTTCATGGACTACCGGAGACCATTGTCTCGGACCGAGGGACACAGTTCACCGCCGAATTCTGGAAGACTCTTTGCGATCGTCTGGAAATTGCACCTCGATACTCCACTGCTTTTCATCCTCAAACAGATGGACAAACCGAGAGTGACTAACGCCATTACGAAAGAAAGATTCAAAGAAGCTACGATCCTATCAACCGCGATAATCGGCTGACTTTCTTCCAATGGCTGAATTCGCTGCTAACAATCATTTTTCTGAAACAACCAACATGCCCCTCTTTCGTAATTCACGCGACCCACGAACGACATTCACTCTTACAAAGACGAAAACAAATGTCGGCGATCAAGCAATAAGAACGACGTCACGCGTCTGACTTCGAGGAAATAAACGCTCGCGCCCGTAAGATACAAAGAACGCTTAATTTACATCTGACCAAGACTTCTGCAGATGCACGATGATTCGGCTCTCGACACTAACATCGAAACCAAACGACCTTCAAAGAAACCTGACCAAACAAATTGACCCTATATCGCTAAGTAATTGTGTTCCCTACCCCTCATTTAACCTGAAATTTACCCACATCCACGGCGACATCCCAGATTCCACGCTTCACTTTTAACGCCAAGAATCAACGATCCTGGCCCCGCAAGAATTGAGTTGAACCACCCCACCTATGTGTTTGAGTGAAATCGAATGGGCGGCAGGCCTTTGACTCAAGGAAAAGAGGATGGCTATAATATCTCACAACATGCGATATGAGCGAACCCTCCCGCAACCATCAAACGATTTTAACATAGTCCTGAACTTCGGGCGCTTTTCACGATAAATATCCTTCGCTCTACTATCGTGAGCTTTCAGAGAGACCTGATCTGTCCCGGCGCCTGATCGCTTTCCGACAAGCTCGGTAGGAAGTGCCATACAGAGGATAAGGTTGTGGAAGGACGGAGTGTGAGATATGACGCCATCGGATTCCGCGATGCTACACTACTGGATTTAGAATGAAATAGAGTAAGATGGTGAGAATACGGCGCATATTACGCTTTCGACTTCGCGCGAGCGAAATATAATTGACTATGAAATGTGTTAAATAGAAATGCATGAGCTTTCTTTCTTCTTCTTCTTTCTTTTCTCTGCCTCGCCTTCCCGTTTTCGACATATGCGAATATACTCCTATCTCTTGAATCATATTCCGGCATCCCAGAACCCGCCGGATCTAACATCGATATCATCATCGCTTCGCTGGCGTCCCATCCGATCCTCACTTTCTCGCTTGCCCTGCCCGCTTGCCGCTTTCGGCCGGCCGCCATGCTTCGGCAAGTCCTCTGTCTTCGCCAGCCTCGTTGCCGCGTTTCGAGCCTTCATCATCATTGTCGCTCGCCGCTCTGCGCCACACCTCATACTAAGATGATATCGATCCTTAATCGCGATGGCATTTAACTTCCGATAATCGACGATGGTAGAGATCTATCGCCTTTCGACAAATAAGCATATGAGCCTCACCGTGAAATATAGACCAAGAAACCTTTCTGCAAATTATCGCCGATACCCTCAACGCTTAACCTCCTCGACACGCCATACACGACCAAAAGCGCCATGGCCTTCCTCAGAACTCGATCTCACGATCATAGTGACGATGCGCAACTCGACGCGCTTGGCCTCATCAAACAATTGTCGAAAAGCGCTGATAATCTATTAATCGTCCCGCCAGTGATTGGGCATGTCTAATATTTTATTGATATCACTGCCAGATCACGCCACTAGAGGTTATGATATCGGCGAATGGTTCCTGCTACGATTTCTTTCTTTCGCTTCTTGAGTTTCATGGCTCATACACGACGCATGAGTCACGACTGTACAAGTGATTAGAGTGATATATACGCCGCTACGAATCTTTCTTTCGTCTTTCTTTCTCTTCCTTTCCTACGCGTTCTTCCCGTTATCAACTCTATCGCTTAGTTTCGATCGCCTTTAGTCAATATAAACGCCATCAATACTTCTTCGCGCAAGACTTCTCGCCTTCCATAAGATCTCGCCTGCCTCTCGCCTTCGCTCGCCTCGCTGCCTTCGCCCCGCTCTTCGCCGCTTCGCCTCGCCTCACCTCACTACCATACCACATCAGAAGATCATCTACTCCAGACCTTCGCTTCCATAACTACGCCAGAGAGGCCATCTGACCTCTTCTGCCCCACGACCGCTTCCTGCTATACTCGCCGCCGACCTTGTCCCTCGCTTCGCCTTCGCCTTGCACATGCACTTCGGCCTTCGTTGTCTCCGCTGTTCGCAACAGCTGACAGCGATATGAGAATGAACAGACTTGAACCGCAGGATCCGAGAGAGTTTTCTAAACGATCGGCGCGAGATTTAAATACGAGCCAGGTCTTTCTAAGTCAAATTCCGCGAAAGAACAATAGGCCTCATTGGCTATGAATGCTCAAGACATACAGTCGACTGAAAGCGAATCTTATTCCTCCCGCTATCAATTATCACTCCATGTTTCCTCATCCGCGATTCCCATCACGACGGATAGCTCCAACTTCAGAACGTAAGAATCTGACATTCCTCCACACGCCCATCGATTTCCGCCCAACGTTACCTTTCTACCACTTTCCCCGATTCAATGCGCTTCCATCAATAACGCCGATCTCTCTCCGCCCTCAACTTCTTCATTTTTAACTCACAAGACACAAAGTTCATCTACGAACGATACCCCGACGCCCCAGATCAATCACGATAAGCAAGATAATAGATTTTTTATTTCGCAAATAACAAACTACAATCAATTGATTCCCATCTATTTCCTCCGACATCAAAACCTGTAGATAAGAACCTTAAGAACTCCGTAGCGCCCCCGCTTATACCGCTGCGCCAGTGACAAATCTTTTAACTCCCTTCTTCCGATACCAAATCCTCTGCTCCTTCTTCCTCTTGTTTCTAGCAACGCCTCCTCATCCTAAGTGAGTTCTTCCTGACGGCGAACGGCGATTCCTTACCAAACGCTCCAACTCTCCACAAGAATAACAATCTGCTTCAATCCGCCGCTTTCCTTTCAGGCCCTGGACGACGACGATTATTTGACAAATCCACGAATAAATATTTGCGCAGTAAGAGGTGCCATTGCCACATTTTTGGCGTGAGAGATGGCCTCAGACGACGCACGATTAAGGACGGACGGACGGAATTATGGCGGAGTCTGAAACCTAAACCTTCCCATCCTAGCCTTGTAGGCCTTCTTGCTTATTATCCAACCGTCAGAAGCAGCGCGCCTTCGATTGTGCCGTTTATTCTCAGATCATTACGCATCGTTTCGACAGTTCTCCATCAAACACTCAATCTTGACTGCTTCGTTGAGCTCAGAGTCCGCGGCATAACGCTGGAACTCCATGAAATACTCGAAAGGATCGTTGGCGTTGTTTGATTTCCTCGGGTTGCGAGCGTGGTGGCGTATGATCGGGATCTCAGCGTTGTTCAAAATTTCAAAAAACTCCGTAATTGAATCAGGCAATCGCCATCCGAGATATAAGCGAAACTGATCCGCCATGGTCGCGCAGAGATGGCGTAGGCAATTTGTTGAGCGGTGGGAACCGTCAAGATTAGTGAGTGAGCGATTTATGTATCTGCTGGAACGTCGCCGAGCTTTTCCGGTCACGTGATCGTCTCCGGGTCGGGAAGCTTTTCAGACTTGGGTGAGTTGGTAGTCGTCGTGGAGCTCCGAAGAACTTGATTCCTTCTTGCAGCTTCTTGATCTTGCTTCGTAGTCGCAGGTTTCTTTATGGGCTGAGCAGAACTGTTCGGTTTGGTGTGATGGGCGTTGAGGTCGATGGCGTCTTGCGGACCTCCGTAATGGCGGAGGAGGGCGCGTCACGCTTGTGTCGCATCTTCCGTTGCTGCGGGGTCCACGAGTGGCGACAAAGAAAGCGCGGTCGTCGTGGAGCGATGTCAGCCTCGGGTAGTGCAGGGAGTCGTGACAAACTATGATCACGAGGACTCGTCTTTGTGTTGGTCGAGTAAGGGTGGTCTCGTCTTAGTGTGGCCAGATGCGCGCGAAGAAGGCGATGATGATGGCGTAGAAGAACGAGGCAGCCGGACAACGAGACAAGCGAAACAAAGAGTCGCGGCGGGCACAAGCACCGGCCAAGCCAAGCAAAGCAAAGCTCGGGCAGGCGAGGAAGAGCAGAGAGAGTGGGGATCGGATGAGCCTCAACGAGAACGATGATAATAACTATGATAGACCCCGAAGCTAGATTCTGGGATTTCCGAGGCGATGACGAGGAGATAGGAGTATATTCCTATGTATCGAGATAACAGAAAGACGAGACAGAGAGAAAAGAAAGAAAGAACTAAAGAAAAGATCGCCATTCTATTTAACATATTCGCCGCTAGTCATTATGTCATCGTACGCGTAGAACTCCGTAGCAACCTAACGTAACCACACCTCGTATTCCTCCCTACCATCTCCTCTATTTTACATTCTCAATCCATTAGCGTCGTGAGCATAATCCGATGCCATCATCGTGGCATCTCGCTCATCGACATGATGCTCCTTCCGTCTCAATCCTGTTTCCGCTACCGAGCTCTCGGGGCCAATGCCAAGATGCTGGGACACATTTTGGCTCTTCGGACTCTGGTAGGTCCTTATAAATCGGCAGATTGATCCAAAAGAAGTGAGCTTTATGTTGTAGAATCATGCCTGTTATATTCGTCCGGGTCTGCATCCGTTGATGCCACTCAAATAGGGCACTCTCATGTTCGGGAAATTTGGCTTCTTTTAAACGTTTTTGCTCTGGTCTAAACTTCTCATCAGGGGTAGGTGGCTTTCTTTTCTTCCAACGGCTAATTTGTGATTGATCTGGTGTCTTCCCCGCATGATTTTCTGCAAACCATTGCTGTACTTGTTTCCATGTTCTACCCGGGTTCAGAGTATAGTAGGTTTGGATTTCTAACTTTTCTTTTTGGGACCAGGTTTGGCGGGTAGGGACAGAAGAAAAGGGAGGAGAGATGACAGTATTAGAGGGAATGGCAGGGGCAGAGGGAGGAAGATGAAGGATAGCTTCTTGTGACATTGTAGAAGTTCAAAAATGCGGAAATAGCAAAGTAGATCGTTCAAAAAACCTGAAAATACTTCAATATTAATATTTTTTTGCCCTTCCGCATTTATCTGTAATGTGTCTGTGGCCATATGGGACTGCTAATACTAGCATATTTTCTATTGGCGACTTTAGCATATGTCACTACCGGGATATGCAAATTTTTCCTTAGTAATTTCTTTGGGATTGCCCGATCATATGCTACAATCGAGACTATGCTTATATCGAGTATGCTACTATCGGGACTCCGCTGTAGTGGTCATCACACTTAATTATTGGCCGCAAAGGTTAGTAGTAGATACCAACCACGCCCCACACCCGGGCCGGGTAATCCCGTCTTCCGCAACCTCAACTGTGTAGTACTAAGGCTCGAACCTTTCCAACAAGGCCACCAATTCCACAGGCCCTGCCCCCACTCATCATCGATCACACTTGCAAAAGGAAAACAAAAACAAAAACAATGCGAGCAATCCACCGTCTCCTAGCCTCTCATGGCATCCCAAACAAGGCGAAATCAGCTCTAGGTAGTGTTGCATTCATGCATGCAGTGCAGTACAGTGCAGTGCTAATCGGAGACCAACAAGTTGATAGCTCTTCTCCCGCCAATCCCGCTGTATCGGCGGCTCTTTAGGGCCCATAGGAGGAAGCTGTCGCCGATGGTATGGCTGCGGGGTGCATGTGTTTGAAGGTAGTTGGCTAAGCAGCTTGGGTGGTATATAGGCACGGCTCTTCGGGGACGAGTACATCAAGGCCGAGTTTAGGCGTCACAGGGACGTTGAAAACCCACTGCAGATTGTAGGTGTTCTGCCTGAGGGGGTCTGGTTGGGGTGTTGACGGGGGTATAGGTCGGGTTCTTGAAGGAGTGGCAGCTCTATGCGCAGAAGATCGAAGGTGATACATGGCAGGGTGAGAAGCTGGACGAGGAGAAGTTGAACAAAATGAGTGGTAGGTTCAACTCTCTCTATTTTCCATTTATTGTTACTGGATTCTAACCATCTTCTTAGACCAACAGATCGGACAGCTCTACGAATTAATGAAGGCCATCAAGAACCCACAAGGCGACGGCGAGGAGGGAGAGGGAGGGGATGCTCCTCCAGAGAAGATTTAGGGGAGCATACCAATGTTTTTGTATTATACTCTATTAACATACCTATATATTCACTTTCGCCCCTTGTCTTAATTGTAGTAGTAGGCAATCGTATCAACGGCTCCTATTACAGCCTGCTTTGCCTGCGAGGATTTATTGGTGTGAAGGTCTCGGGAATGTTCATGAGATATCACTCGTGATTGGAAAGGTGGTTTTTTTGAGATTATCATTGCCAGCCGGGGAAAATATATCCTCCCATGTAATAATTGTGGCAAAGTCTGGACCACTCTTATATTATGTCATTACTGTTGTTTGCCAAGGCTATTACTGTTATAAAAGGGCTATTAAATTCCCTCCTGTATTACAAGATGATATGATAAGAATTATATTCGCTGCAAGAGTCAATATTCAGGACAGGTTTTTCTTATAAAATTCATAATTCTACGTGAGCGATCTAAATTTCTACAAGATCTGCAAAAAAAAAAGACCAAAAACCACCACCATAATCCGTCAAGGCGTTTTTATGACCTGAAAAGACTGTCATTTAAACGATCATCCTGGATTAATGTTAGCGCACAGTCTTTGCATTTTCAGAGTAAAATGTCTTACCATCTGCCCATCCAAGTGGAAGTGATGTTCTTGGCTTCATCGACCAATCCCATCTCGAGCATCAACTGCACCGTTCCCCTCACCGCAGATTCCAAAGCACTGGAAATCCAAGCATGTGTATAGGCGGTATGCTCACCAATGAATATGACCTAGGTTACAGGAGTCAGCACGTAATTTAACCCTTTAGAAGGGTCATATTTGTGGGTATTCCTCCTTGGACTACTCACGTTATTCTCCGTCTGGAAGTAACTTGGAATATACAACTCGTGCTGACCGGCGTCCGGTGCTGCCCAACTAGCAGCGGCATCCTCATCAATCAACCAACAATGGCGGTCAAACCTACATACGCAGTTAGCAACTAACACTTAGGAGCTGACCAGGACATAGGAAACTCACTTTCCGGTGTACTGTTCCTCGACAACCGGCCCATGGATCTCAGCGATGGCATTGAGAACATATTGCACATGGTCCTCCTCGGACATGGCGAGGGCGCGGTAAGCAAAGTCGGAGGAGGTGTAGCTGGCAAGCATCACACCAGGACCGGTCCGGTTAAACTGATAGGATGGGTAGCAGATTGTGCCAATACCTAAGAGGGCGGCTATTAGAGTTTTTGGTTGCAGTGTGGGGAGGGCGAATTAACTTACCATGGATGTCAGTGGAGGTACAACCGCCAAAAATAGGCTTGTCTAGGTGTTCCCAGAAGCGAGTGCTAAATTGGAGAGCCACCTGTGATTGTGTTAGTTTTCCTGATATCCGTGATTTCTTTTGGGCGATTCAGATACCTTGCATGCATTGTCATACCCCAACTTATCGATAGCCCTCGACAACACACTCGAGAATTCTACATCCAGTTATGTACCTATTAGCCGTCTACACCACATTACTTATCCTCAGAATATCGACTCACTAGGAAGTCTCCAACTCCGGACCTGCGTAAACGGTACTGCAACGAACGCATAGTCAAACACCTCCTCCTGGAACACCTTCTCCGTGAGATCATTTCTCCATGAGAACTTTATCTTGTCCTCGTCGGCTAGGTACTCGGCCTTCTCTATACGCTGGTGGAACTTCACCCTGTCGCCGAGGAATGGACGGAATGCAAGTGGGAGCCTTTCGAGTCCTATGAGATGCATGGATTAGTCATGCTCCCACCAGAATATAACAGAGATGGTCTAAATATCACCTTTATCAATTGTGCTCCAGGTCGTTGCCGAAAAGTAGAAGCTCTCAAACCTGATACCCCCTAGGTTAGCTACTACTACAAACAGCCACCGCCAATTGAAAACCTACAGCACCCCCCAGAATGAGGAGTGTCCTGCTCCATCAAGGGTGTCAAGCGCCAAATCAGTAATATTCAGCTCAGTACTCAAAAGGTGCCTAATAAACCCATACTCGGACCAACTGTCCCATCCTTCGTCTATTCAAGAGTTAGCCTGCGCCTGGTGGTACTCAGGGTTAGGGGTAATAATTAGAGGGCACTTACTGATGAATTCTTTGTGCGCACGGTACATGTTGTCTCCCAATAGGGCGAGCTTTTCCGGGGAGAAAAAGATTTCTCGGATAGAAGCGTCAACTTGCTCGAGTCCGGGTGGAAGGACGGTAGTGGCATTCATGGCAGCAATTTCGCCCACCTACCATTGTTAGCACATCACCCTCTCGGGAAAGAAGTCGCAAATACTTACAGTGGGGACACTTCCGTCGGCATTCCGAATCCCTCCATTATAGGAAGGTGCGTTCAGAGACCTCTGGATCCATGGGATGAAGTCGACGGAGAGGTCATCTCCAGGGTTGGCGCCGTTGAGCTTGTTGATCGTGTCCGCGAGCTGGAAGACGATCTGATGGTCCTTGATTTGAAGGGTTTCGTTGGTGGAAGGGTATTTAATGGCTTCTGGGACTACATATGGTGAGTACTCTTAATTTAGAATGGGCTATGTCATGCTACGGGAACCTACAGCGCATGGGTCCCATCTCTTGATATTGGTAGTCGGAGGGTTCGCCTTCGAGGTAGGTAGTACGGATACGGCTGGCTAAGTTAGTTTGGTAAATTTAAGAGTAGTGAGTGCACATACCCGCCAACACGGTGGGAAGACTCGATAATTTCAAAATTGTGGAATCCATGGGTTTCAAGGATGAGCTGTGGAAACACGCAAAATATTAGTACGATGTAGAAGTTGTCAATGATAGGAAGACCCAGTTTCGCTTACAGCACTCATCAACCCCGCCATCCCACCACCAATGATACCAATCCCTACCATCAGTAGTAGCAACGTCAGTACAACGCACTGTCTATGGGTGATACTCAAGCATCACGAAAGGTTAAGTCATACTTTTCCCCTTAGCAAGCTCCACATCAACCTGACTAACGTTCTTGCCCTTTAGATACGCCACACCATCAAACCATGGCCCACTCGCATCAATTCCACTCGAATTGTCCATCTTGATGCTCTCCAGGTCTCTCCTTCTTCTTTTCCTCCGTAGGCTTAGGTCCACGACCTCGCTCCGGCATACCTCATCACCGCTTGCCTCATCCCAAGCAACGAGGCACCCGCCCTCTGGCGAGTCATCGGGCAGACTCCATACAAGTCTCGATGATTTGAGCGCGTGCACGTTACTTGCGACAACATGGTACGCGGAGCCCGAGCCCGGGTCGGCGCATGGGCTGTAGGTTATTGTGAGAGGACTCGGGTGTGGTGTAGTCACGGTGAGGTGGATATTCGATAGACTGGTGTCGACTGGTGCTAGGATGTCTAAGCTAATTGAGCTGGCAAGGGCCCCACTCAGGAGAGATAGGAGAAGCACTTTAGGGCTCTTGGACGGCATTGTTAACTGTGGGTTTGTAGTATATCAGGCTGCCCGGTGGTTTGGGTAGAGGGAGGGCAGAAGAGGGCTCCTATATGTAGTGGGGTCGATGTGGGACAGCCCCCTCTGTATAGTATAGAGTGAACCCCCCCCCCCCTTTCAGCTTTGACCAGTAACTACATGCACGCTTAATAGAAAAGCTATAGCCAACTCTGACTTACAGCGTGGGCTCTTTTTTCTTTTTTCCCTTTCTTGTGCCGCGCTATGGTATACGTGCAGGTACTTACAGCCCAGAAGGGGGAGAGTTAGGCGGTTTGGGGAGGGATCACACACTACGTGCCTGACAAGGCTCGAAAGTAAGGCCATGATATCTGAAGTGCCTTACAATTGTGGTCCTGGAGAGTTCTTTGTGCTTAGAAACGTTTTAATCTTCGTACAAATCTAATGCGCATGTCAGGAGCGTAATCATTTGAAGCTTGTAGGTATAATAGATACGTACGACCTGGTACAACGTGTAAACAAGGCAATAACGAATACGGGCCCAACTCGGCCTATCATCTAGGCTGTGATGTTACTATTGCCGGGGGTGACCACAACATCAAGGGTCCTTCAGTGTATATGTAGGTATCTTTGCCAAGCTATCGTCATCGATTAGCAGATAATCCCGGGGTATTGATTATTTTGCAATCGCACGTATGATCGATCGCCTATCTAAGCCCCTGGCCACGGATTAAGAGCAGGAACTACCCGAAGAGTCGGCTTGATTTGTAAAAGAAGTGGGCGGATTTTACCTTGTGAGCCGAGTTTATTATTATTAATACCCGCACCGATGACTGTATTATTCCACCAATTCTAGGAATTAATGCAAGGCATTGCAATTGTGGAGGGGTTTAAGAGTATTGAGACCTTATAGGCAGTAAGCTTATAATTAATAGAATGACGCGTCTGAGAGAGAGTGGAGTAGAGTATGAGTACTACATGAAGTATATACATGTACTCATGATCATATGGTTGGAATGTAATTACATAATGGGATGAACATAAGAGGCCCTGCAGGACGGATGCAAAGACGTAGACACTGCATGATGTGTTCTGGGCTGTACTTAGCCTCTGCCGCTTTCATCCCAGGTTTGGTACCCCACTAAAGATATCAGAACAAATATACATGTATGTACATAATAGACTGGTATATCTATTACATCCCATATTTTATCGTTTTATCCGGGCTCGGCCTTATAGATGGATTTACAGATAACGAATGGTGTGTAACTTGTAGCCAGGAATGCTCAGCTTGGCCTTATCGAGAAGGTGATGAGGAAATTCGAACCTTTCGTGGGAAATACATGTATACCTGCATACAAAGTAATATCGGAGGAACGTTGGTCCATGTAAGTAGGCCGTATAACTTGAATAGGCGAGTATTAGTAGATGTGTAAGTACAAGTACCCAGAGTAGAGTAACTACGTTCACTCATGACGACGGAGTGAGCGCAGATCCAATCTGGTTGCCTAACAGACTATTTTTGACTTCGGAAGAAACCGATGCATCAATACCTTATCCACCATACATACAACACCAAATCGCCCATCAAAGCTCAACTACATGTACTGTCGTTCACGGGGTATTGAATTGCAGGCAAAACCTGGCTTGGCTGCCTCTCTTTTGGCTTGTTCCGTCAACACCCAGTGTCCGTCAACACCCAGTGAACGACAGTACCTATATGTACTTGACTTGATAACACATCGAGGTCCTTAAGGTATTCACCGACCCCGGATCCCCACCCCCACCCCCGATCAACTCGCTCCTCTCGATCGAGCAATTCTTGGGGTACTAACTATTGTTGAGAACCACTCGACTGCACACAGTTAGGGAGACTTTAAGAGCCTGTCCGAATTGCTGCAGATTTGCACGTGCACCAGTCTTGGCATGCACCGTGCGGTGCCAACGTCGATGCCATGAGGAGAATTTTGCAGAGGAGCTGAAACCCCTTAAAGGAAGGGATCAGAGCCTTTTAGACAATTGCTGATCTGTACAGCACCTATTGCGACTTCCAGGACGATTGTCAGCTGTCAAAATTCTTTGCTCGCGAAAAAATATTAGGGCGTTTGCAATGTAGATGTTGGATATGTTCCCATTTATGTGGTGCTTCACCAAATACAAGCCCTAGGCCTATTGTACACCAACACTGGGCGCGATGTCTAGGATGGCCAGATCGGGAACTTGAATATTTCTTTCCTCTGTCGGCCCCGGGGGCAACTGACAACTGACCAGGAAATAGCAATAGGTGCTCTACTAGGTACACCCTCGACGCTGGACTGCCGCCCTGTTTGATAGTGGTGGCGCGGGTATTTTCGAGCACAAACTGTTTTCTAGGAAAACTTGGAAGGAACAAACTTTTAGCTAAACACTTCACTGCGGGTTCTTGATATAGATACATAAATGCGCTATAGCGCTTGGATAAACCACGACCATACATTCACATACCATATCAGCTGTCGTGCATCAATCATGGACGGAGTTCAACAGATACATGTACATGTGGTATATGTATGCTCCGACTACTTTATACCCCGCCTTAATTTGCTTTGCGGCTCGAGAGACCTTGAGAAGGGCCGGATTCCCCAGGGAGCTTAGATTGCAAACTATAGCTCTCCTTGCTCCAAAATCATGACTGCTAGTAGTCCCAGTATTGTCAGCTTCACGAAGCGATCTCGGTTCAGTCTCTCCGGAATCGCTTCAGGTTCAAAATCATCGATTCTTTCTTCCGCCGCGCTCTTTCAAATACCGACAACGGTCTTAGTCCCCTTGACACAAGAAGCTACCTTAGCAATGAGAACTATTCGCAAATCCGAACAATGAGTAGGGTAATTGTGAAAAAGTTCGACAAGATGTCGACTTCCACCCGCTCAGTGCTATCGTTTGGAGGTGCTGGAATTAATAAAGAGGGATACAAGAATGAGGATGAAGGGCCTGATAGGATGCGCTCTAGGGGACGGAACCTGGAAATGATCCTCGGGGCTGGCATGGATGTCTCTGCAAAGCTAAGAGTTTTTTTGAGAAGAGCAAAGATGTTCTGAGGGGAGATTCGAGGGCGGGAAATTTGAGAATACAGAATGAAAGGATTCTAGAAGGGGACTGGGGGATGCTTACGGAGATTGCCGTATTCGGAGACAATGGAGTTGATAACGTCCTCGGAAAGGAAGAAGGCTTAATTCTAGCGTTGAATAGGGAAAAGCTCCTTGATCAATGCGTTATTGGATGTTGAGCGTATCACCCTACTGTAAGTTGGCGTATATTTATCTATGTATGGTTGTTACAGTTACATTGACATTACTACCAAGAGAGTAGTGATAATTCTTGCACGGCTACACTAATTGCACCTTTCTGACTCTAGCTGGATGGTTACCTTTCGCGAAGCAGCTTCTTGATGACATCCGGCAGATATGAGATGTATAGCTGCTAGGGCAATTCTAAAGTCGCTACTCAGCCTATCGGAGGATGCGATGGTGGTTTTGGGGGATATTCAGGCAATACCAGCACCCTGTGGAGAGCTGGCGGAAAGATTAAGCACCTAAGATATCTCGGAGGTGAATACAGAGAAACTACCCGAGTTAGTTTTCTCCCATTACGAAGAGTGTGCAATAGCTTGTCTAAAGGGCTTAACATGCACCTCAAAGGGTTAGAGGATAAGTTAATCAGTGGATTGAATGAAGTACTGGGCGACGTTAGATCAAATTATTTTCACCAAAAACCCATAAAAACAAAATACATATAAATTTGAAGCCAGTGAGTGGGGAATTGGTAGAGCTTTGTAAGTTGATGAAGCAGTTGGAACTTGAGGCCATGAGGCCGAGAATAACTGTCGGGGGTGCTCCTTACAAGGATATTGGGATTTAGGACTTGTAAATACTGTGAAGAATATATTTGAATATCATGAGTTTTATTATTGTATAACCTATGAATCTATACGGTTGAGGCTAGGAGAATAGGGGAACATCCTGTCAATCAATAATCGCCAATATCGAAAGCAGTTGCCACCGGTACCAATAGACCACGGTAAAGTAAAAATAGATGGCATTATTATTTCATGCTGATCCTCTTCTAGTGATTTATTTATATCGGTAGGAAATACAACTAATAATGAAGTTCATCCAGAGGGCAAATTAGTTTCCCCCGAATCGTTCACGGCGGCGATGCACATTCCTATTGCGGACGCCCTTTGAGACTGCCTTAGTCCCCGCCGCAACATTTTCATTTGCACTCCCAGTAGCGGTAGCATTATGACCATCAATCCAGATATCAGTCTGGGCACCGTCAAAATATCCATACCCAGTATTGTAAGTAGGTGCATAGTGCCCCGGCTCAAACATGTTGTTACCCTCCAGGTTTTTCCAGTACATTGGAGACTTTGCACCCTGCACACATTTGCTCTTGTCGCCCTCGCAGTTTACAGGAGCAACAGGCTTTCCCAGAGGAGTGGTGTTTGTGGCATTGGTGACATGGCAAACGAAGGGGACCATGTACATCTGGTCAGTCCCACCAATCGATTTGTGGATCCAGAACCAGGAGCACATACAGCGGTCGTTCGGGCATGCAGGGAGGTCGGGAACGTGGAAGGTCTCGAGCTGACGGGCGGGGCTGTCGTGGACAACGGAGAAGACTACGAAATCGCTGGGGAGAACGGATTTTGCGTCGCTTTTATAGGCGATTGCAAGGGCGCTGCCGGCGACGTCTTTGCGACTGGGGGCGTGCATGTCTGGGGGGTTTGGTCTGTTAGACGCTATGCTTTTCAAGGCGGAGAAAAGATGGGTATACTTACTACCCCAGCCGTTCACATTGAGCCATGGGTCGGGTGCAAGTCGGGGGTTTGCATCTTTGAAGCCGTGTCCAAGGGTTGTGAAGGCCTTGTTAGAGGATATCTCGACATCTACGGATCCTTTTGCGGGGAGAGCAAAGCTCTCGTTGTCTGCGGGTGGTTTATTGAGGTTTCCATGCCACCACCTTGGTATTATTAGAATCCTACTACCTGAAACTTGATGTTTGGAGGACGAAGTTCATACCACTCATTAAAAGTATAGTCTTGAAGAGGTTGGCTAGCACTATCACTGTTAATGTTTGTTGGGTCGAGGCCAAACATGGAGGATGTCCAGATCGAGAGATGGGCGTTGGATACTAAGGCCTGTGAGAGGACCAAGGGGAGGAAGGCCGAAAGGTTCTTGATGAAAGCCATTTTTGCAGTTATTAAACCGGTAATAACGGAAGTTGGTTATATAAACAAACTGAAAAGCAAATAACTATATATATAAGAAATAAAAATGAATGGACCTGCCCTGGGGTGAGTGAATTAAGTGATCGAGCGGAAAGAACGAATGTGCGAATGAGTAAGAACCAAAGGGCCGGCAAGGTCGTCCTTTATGTACATTATTACTCCAAGCTTTGACCATGAGGAAGGATCGACTAATGTTTCGTGAGGTTCCAAGCTACTGCACCTGCCACGCATAGGAAGAAGGGTATTGGGCGATCCCTAATCAGTATCCGGTAGGGTGATGATTAGTTATTTAGCAAAACTACATGTAGTGCTTAAGAGCTTAATATAATATACTTATATGGCTGGAATAATAAACTTGATACACACAGGACATCAAGAGAAAATGGGTGTAAAAAGGATACATACCTCGTTTATACCTTAGTCGAATAAAACATGATCGATTACATGTAGGTAGTCTTTATCTAGCGACACCAGAGCTGCATTACACTTAGACCTTTAACAGAGCCAGATTTGAGAGGCATCGCATAAAATCATAAACAAAAGGTCCACTGCATGTGTATGTAGTTGAATAATCAACTCATCCGTCTCGGGCCGATGAGGGGGTTCTTCACCGGTAACTATACCGCTGAAGAAGCCTATTTCTGCGTCTCCTATTCACCATCTGCGTGTACCGGTAAAACAATGGGTGATGTGATAGCGATGTTACACCAGCTCTGCGGAGAACCTCCTGCTCTCGCCTCCTGTTATGTGAACCCACCCCTAGATCCGTCTGCTCCGGGGCTGTGGAGACTTTTACTTTAAAGTTGCGGGGCGGGCTTCTTGAGGAGTAAGGCTGATGCTACTAATAGCCAGGGTAACCCAATCTATTAAGGTAGAGTGCATTTATATGAGTTTCCATCTGGGGAGTGTGTGCAAAAGATCCCTGCACACAATTATTTAGAAGCTTGATCGATGGTCTATTGCCAAGATTTATTCGCTCAGCCTCTTTTCGCCGCGGCCGCTGCTTGGGTTTGTTTGGTTTATCATCATGTAGTTCATGCGGGACTTTCAGCCGATCGGTCTCTTCATAATGTATGTAGTTAACAGTCAGGTATGAGTGATATAACTGGAAGTCTCTTAGTTGCGGGCGGACAGGTCTCGGTCTGCCAGACTGTCCTGTCAGGTAATGAGGCAATAAATATCAGTCCATTCGTGATAGAGATCAAAGACCGAGTTTCAGTAATCATCGAGGCTTTTGGGTCTGTTGAAAGTGTCCGAACATCATGGGTTGGGTACAGGTATGTTTAGTACTGGCACCGCGCTCAAGGTCCAGTCACACAATGCCATCAATGCCACCGGCTCTCAAACCCCAAACATCTCGGGAAATGATAGTGATGGTGCGCCAGGGGGGATAATTCGGTTATCCATGCCGAAGCCCTGAAGAAATTTAAGGCTTGCTCGATATTATTTCATGGACCATCTTAGGGGTGTCCATAACTCTCTTGAGTGGTCATAGGCACATATAGATTTAAAGCCTTTCACACATTTATGTTCATTTTTTAAATAGAATATAGCTATTGGCTTTTATCGTCGCCACTTCGCTCAGTTGCTACGCTTCCTGCTCTGCATTATTTCAGTAAGCAAGAACCCATACTAGATCTGATACAGAGAAGGTTTTGTAAGCCAATTAAAATATACATGGACCTACTTACTACTAACTACATGTAATATATTACTCCTCAGGATCTCTTGGCCCTTGTTTTTTCAAAATTTCTAAATAATCCCCGTCATCCTCGATGTTGAATTCCAATGGCAAAGTTATCGGTGTTAATGGTATCCCCCTCTTCTTCAGCTGTGCAAGCCGCATTGCTGTGGGTTTCTTAGTCCTATTAACACTATAAACAAAAAAGCGGTGACAACTTGAAGTCACATGCAGATCCCGGTTCCTACATGGGCCTTGCGTCAGCAATTTCCTCTGAGATGGGGTATGTGATTATCACTACCATGCCGAGCGGACATAGGTTGGGTGTTAGGACAGTTATCCCAGCATCTGCACACAAACTCCAACCACCCTTCCGCATCTACCGGCAAATCGATAGACCAGAGCCTCCATGCGTGGTAGTACTTTTTGCTTAGATTTTCCCATGGGACTTCATACCATATGGAGCCTCCATCAGCTGAGACCTCTACTCTCTACGGCCAGGAACCTCCACCACTATAAGCCCAGCCTTTGACTGTAATTTTACCATCATGTTCAATGACGTCCCTGTCGATAGGTGTCATCATAGCGCTAGAGACAGGCATTTCTTGGATCGAAACTCCAGAGTTATAGGTAGTATTATGTTTGCCAATTTGTTGGTTGTAGTAGAGATATTCTTTGCGTTGGACAACATTGTTGCTTGGCTCTGGGAGAGCACACTACTCCCGCTACAATTAGCATCAAAAGTATAGTAATAAAGAAAACGTAGGCATACATATATCCAAAGGTAACAATTCGTAGCACCCATGAATCTTAGGCAATTGTTTATCGTTCATCTCCCACGCTAAAAGAACTTCGTTTAGTTTAGCTTTTCTCCATGGAACCGAAACGCCGTAATTGGAGACATTTCCCTTCTTGAAATACGTATCCGCCCCAATAAATTCTAGATGTTTCGCTTCCGGCTTTAGACCACCGCAGTATTTAATTACCTTCTTCAAACTAACGCTGGTCCATTTTGCGGTCCCAATTGCCCCCTCTGCCCAATATCCACAATATTAGTTTTAATACCAAACTGTTCTAGAAGATCTTCTTACGGGAGTATTGATAAGCTCGTCACCCTCTCCGGGATATAATGCGATCTGCTCCAGTCTTCTAGTTCCCGAACATTGTATTGTAACGATATTTCTCTGTCTTGGGAACAGCCCCTCATTTTTGAGCTCAGCGGGAGTTATCCGTTTAGGCTCATTAACAAGTCCTCCGGCATCGGAGAAATAGGCCAATTCGTCGATTTATGGGATTCCCTCATGGTTTCGAACAAAATGGAGGTTGGGTGTAATTGGGGATTGGATCAAACGATCCTTTAAAGCACAGGTTGTAGATACTTTAGTATATGTCATTATAAAAAATTATAAATGGCCGGTATTAACTTACCCTTGGGGGCTCTCCATTGTACGGAAACTATAACACGTGTGTCATATCTTCCGCCTTCTCCTGCTTAACAATATTCTGGCATCTTCGCAGGTGCTGAACCAAGGGCTGTGTGGTATTGTTTCCAACGAACACCCTCTAGAATCGGGTTTGTTTTCGGTAATCGAACGAGTTGGAGTTCAGGTGGCTATCTCAGAGGTAAATAAAATAAATATTCAATCGACATGATTTGAGCACGATGGGACATACTGGCGCAAAATTATGCGTTGCTAGAATCTTTGCAGCTTTCTCACGCTTCTCTGGTAGTCTTCCCACTCGATGTATCCATACCACCCTTCCCTTTCCTCAGGGAAGTGAGGGACAATCGTGTCATTCGTTCGAGTAGAAACTCTGATAGTAGCCATTGTAACTGCAGTGTTCCTAAGTTGGTAGAACTAGTACACTGCTGTACACTCTGCTCCTTAATATTCTTTTCATAGAGCAATCCGAGCGGCTACGTGCTACCATATCCGACACTGGGGCTGTAACGATGACGACAAAGCGTTGCTGCCATTTTTCCGATGATTCTTTTACGGTATACTCCAACCAACTGGATTCGAGGGCTGGTCTAGCGGCGGACTTGGGGGCACATGTGGTTGAATAAGTCTACTTCTGCCGTAGGTGGTTGAGTGTTGCTAGCACTTTACCAGGACCCTGACAAGCTAGCTAATAAGCACATAGTACACACCTCGAAAACCAGGAACAATTTTCAGGCTTCACCAGTTCAATGAAGTTACACTTCGCTTAGAAAAGCCTTCGATTATCACTCAGTACTTAGGTTCTTTCCCAGGCATTTATGTATCATACAATATTAACAAAAGGATTTAATTTGAAGTGTAGATACAGCCAAGAATGCGAAACGTAAGAAAGACGGAGCTTTATGATACCGAACTTCCGATATTTCTTCCGATGATCTAACTCCTACCTATCACTTCCTTCCGATTTCGGTCTGTGAGATCCCCATTCCCCGGCTGGGGGGTTAAAATTCCTTTTCAAATTCCCCCAGCTTTCCGCGCTATAGTCCGCTTGGACTTTTCTACATGTTTTCAAGCCCCATTCTGTTACTCCAACCATAAACATACCTGGATTCTCGTTAGCTGATGGAAATACAGAAAAGAAAGTCGATGGTCCATACTTTCGAACATAAATGCCATGCTGCCTTCTCCAACCTTTTGGGGCTTGAGTATATCATTGCTCGCTTTCTCATGTGTACCATGATCTGGGCCATGGGCAGACATTACATTGTGCAGACTCGCGCCGGCCGGGAGGAAGCCACCGCTTGCCTTAGCATCGTAGTCTCCTGAAATCAAGCCCATGAACTCTGACATTGTGTTTCGATGATACCACGGAGGCCGAAAAGTATCCTCACCCACCAGCCAACGCGGTGGAAAAATGACAAAGTCCGCGACGGCAGTACCATTAACAGCAGAATGTACAGTCAGCACTGTAAATATACTTGGGTCTGGGTGGTCAAATGAGATGCTGCCAATGGTATTGAAACGCCCGAGATCGTACTTCATGGGATAGTAATTCCCATGCCATGCAACCACATCAAAGGGGTTGTGTGGTTGTACAGCAACAAAGAGATTTCCATCGAACTTGGCAGTGATATGATAAGGTTTAGACGCACTTCCAGAATCATCTGTAAAGGATGCGACAGGTGCCTGAAAGTCACGGGCGTTTGCTAAACAGTTAGAACCGATAGGACCAAGCTCGGGAAGCTCAAAGTGCCCTGTTGTGAATGTTTCTAGTATATATCCGCGGATCGGGCCTTTGGGGAGAGTAATTCGGAAGCGAATCCCACGTGGGATGATAAGTATCTCGTTAGGGCGAACATATAACCTATTTGCTTGAGTATATCACTTAATAAAAACATAGAGGAGGGCCACACCTCCCGAGCTCCGTCTCCACATCCATTTCACCATGTTGTAATACAACGAGCCAGTCCCCATCGGCATTGTAAAAAGCGGAATAGTAATCCATGTCCTTCCCGGCAGCGAATGCGTAGATACCAATTCCGTTCTTCGTACTCGCATCACCAGCTCCGGCAATCATATTTAGTCCTTGAACAAAATCCCTATCTTGATAAATCTCAAATGGATCCCATCTCAGTTGGTTCGGGATCTGGTGAAATGCTGACGGGCGAAGAGTAGATTGAACCCCCGGTACTGAATCTGGGACCGGGGAAAATGAGGAGTGTGAGGCTGATGGCATAATGCGGTAAAGCCAGGACTGCTTGTTTGTTGCTCGAGGAGCTGTAAAGGCTGTACCAGAAAGTTTTTCCGCATAAAGTCCAAATGGTGGCTTCTGTGGAGAGTTCATA
Organism: Morchella sp. 2016-72; assembly: GCA_024713865.1. Lineage (NCBI taxonomy): Eukaryota > Fungi > Ascomycota > Pezizomycetes > Pezizales > Morchellaceae > Morchella > Morchella sp. 2016-72. The sequence continues at coordinate 137,059 of JAMJEY010000003.1, forward strand.
CCGACCGGAAGAGCACCTGGGATAGCTTCTGTTCTGGGTGTGGCGGGGGTTTCAGCAACTGTAAATTAACTTCCGTGACAGATGTCTTACTCATGATAGGAATTAAACCCATTCTGATATTTGTACGGGTCTGGTGTACTAAAAGCTGTGAAAGGCATCGTGGTGGCCGTGGTAGTTGTAGGTCTGTTTATAAGATGAGGTATAGTCGCTGGAGAGAGACCTAACTATATAGAAATTTCCCTACTATGTTCTGCTTTGGGATCGAATTCGTATCGTGATGTTGAGGGGAGAAGGGATGATGACGTCTCTTAAGGTTTATTGAATCTCGGTTATTCGCGGCCCTTTGCAGATCATCACTCCCTGTAAGGATATGCAAGTAGATAGCGATAAGACCTCCGTGTCAAGTCATGCACGAGCAGCGCTGCCAATACAGACCTTACATGTACTTATTAAGACTTAGGGACCTATGGAAGCCTCTTACTTGCCTACATGTACTTTCCTACAATGTAGAGTAGGTACCTTAGTACATGTAGACATGTACTATCGTTGTAGATAGACCAGACTAACTTTGCGGTAGGCTAATAACGTTTAAAGCCAGGGTCCAAACCGTTGCCAAGCTGACGATCTTCTACTATATACTAGTTAGTACTCGTAGTGTCCTGACGTTTTTGAACGCGACTGATATTGCATACCATACAAAAATACGCCAAGCTCCTGATTTTAGGTGGAGAGGATTTGTCTACCACCGTTCCCTAAAATTTACATAACTCGCGGCTAAATGATAAAAAAGCCGGCAACAAAAGACTTACGTGAAGAAGTACTCATCCCTCAAGAGCGTCGCTACCATGTTGGGCTTTCTCATCACTGCTCCCACCAGGATTTGAACCTGTCGTGGTCATATGACGAAGCCCAGTGTATTACCACTAGACCACGCCACGATGCTTTTGTTTGTGTCGTTATAGTTTATGAGCCCCCCGTTTGTGGAAGATCTCCTTGGCAACGCATCAAAGGCAATGGACTGAATTGCAATGAAAGGGTTTTTTTTTTTGTTTACATCATTAATTTCAGGGCAATGAAATGTCCAACTGGCAGGAATGGGATTGGGGGAGCGGAGGGGGGATAACTAGAGTACATGTATACATGTATGTACCTGCTTGAGGCGAGGTGGTAACCCCTAGTATACTAGTACGGGCAAACAACCACAATACAATCAGTTGGTTGGTTCGCCATACCATGGTTTGAACAGATTGTGGTGCAGTTAATCGGAGGTTGAACCCGGAGGTTGAACCCGGAGGTGAGGCTTACTTAGTAGAGGAGTCAAGCAATGTTTCAGTTTCCGAGTAGCAAAATGGCTTATAGAGGTATTTTACCACGTTAGATTTATGGTCATGGCAGTCCACGCAGTTATCGATGAGTACATTCTTTCATGGTTTCTCACGGCCTGGGAGGAGCTGGCGTATTAATAACTACATGCAATATCTATTAGTTAGGATCTCTTTCGTCGATTAGCCGCTGCTTGGTAGGTTCACTCGTTCGGTTTTTACAAAGGTAAGTCTCAGGCCTCGATGGTTTTCTTTTCTATACTAATTAAGGTTACTTTACAGAAGAATATGCTCGGGGTACATCCCGAGTCAATAATTAGCGGAGAAGTAGAACATGAATTCTATGCGAGAATACGGTAGCTGAACAAGTTTTCAAAATAAGACAAGGTAAAAGTTTGCAACACATTCATTTGGAATATACTAAATAGCTGTATAGAGAACCAAGTGCAAAGTATCCATCAACTGGCTGAGAAGCTTGATCATTGGAGCCATGGGAACTGGTGCCCCTGGAGTATATGGTCTGATCGAGAATGGTGAAGAGCACGGTGTTTACAAGAGGTTGTGTACTCATCCAAAGAAACTGTGTACAGTGTGACATAGGTAGTCTTGTGTAATACATACTCGTGTGATCCTCGCATTACAGGTTAGTTAATTGTACTGCAAGAATATTTTACCTTCGGAGTACTCATTTATTCTGAGCGGGGCCTGTTTGGAGGAAGTGTCAAGATTTGAAGTGTTGATTTGTAGTCCATCTGCCTACAATAGTTAGGCCCCCTGCAAAGTAGTTTAGTCTATGAGCGGTCATATTATTAACGTTACCTAACCACTCGAACACCCCCCTCACTCGAACAACTGATAACGATTGGTGAGTTGGTGGTAGAGAAGCCGGTTACAACGAAGATCCTTTTCGAGTGGCTAGGGAAGTCGCGTCTATATGTAAGCACTCCGTTGCGGCCGGCGGAGGATCTCTTAAACTTATCAGGCAACCGCGAAGCAATGACGAGTCGTGCGATAACGGATTGTTGTGGACATTGTCAACCAGTGACTGAACTGAAGAGATGCGCGAGGTGCCTATCAATCAGTTACTGTTCGCGTGATTGCCAGAAGGCAGATTGGGAAGATCACAAGAAGGTTTGTGGTCGTGGCGATAATACGGCAGGTCCAGGTCCTTCTGGATACCCAGGTAGTAGCTCACGGCAGATCACAAGTTTGTATATGAGCCGAGTCGATATGTCGTTGCGAGACGGTAGGTGGTTGCAATATTACAGTGATGATCTGGGATTGAGTGAGTTGGATCTGTCAAAGTATATTGGAAATGATGATGGTAAGTAGTCGTTGAGTGGGTCCGAAGTGTGTGGGGTGTCAGAACTAATGTACTCCCGAAATATAGGCAAATTGGTGTGGGATTCTTCCGGATTTTGTTCTTCGACTGTGAAAGCGATGTTGGTCAATGGACATGTGTTGACCGCAAAGTTATACCGGTCGGATGGTTCGACGTTGACGAAGTCATGGATTAATTTGGATACGCGGATTCACAACGATGATGAAGTACTGGTTTATGACGCTGAACGTGCTCTTCTTGGGGAAATTATTTAGCCTTAGACTATGAAGGACTATCATGTGTTGGATTGAGGTGGGTTTGCAACTGCAGATTTTTGTTATTTTTTTTTTTATTATTATTTATCTTTTTATCTGGCTAATGATTTGTTGAATCTATTAGATTCCTTTGTTGTTTTGTGTGATTATAATATAATATGATACTTGTAAGAGCTTTGTTTTCATGTCTCTGTTACGATACTACAACTAGGTTTCTACATGTACCCGGAGTATGACTTTACTAGTATGAGCGGGGGGCCCCCGAAATAAAAATGAATGAGTGAATCTCTGAATAAACACTTGAATCAAAATTGTAAATTGTAAATGTGGACACGTAGACTATCGTCAGTCGAAGAAAAATATGTATATATCACCAATTAACTGAACAGCCCAAAATGCAAACCCCGTCCTCCCATGACCTCACCCATCGATCATGCCCAACTCAAAAACAGGCTCGCCAGCTCACCAACACAGCCCGCCTGAAATGCCGCCGCAGAAGCTCGGAGCGGGCTAGGAGGTCTTCGACCACCGCCAACTAAAGCGTTCAAGCATTTTCTGGCGTCCTAGCTAACGTTCGGCGCCTGGCGGTGCATGCCCTTGATGTAAAACACGACCCTACTCAGGTAAACATTTAACTTATATTCATCTTCTTTTGAAAAACAACCTGCGGGGAATTTCAAATCGCTGATAAGAACCTACATGCATAATTGGGGCTACTCATACTACTGCCATGGGTTTATAGTTTATAAGAAATCCACCCGGTGTACTAGTCCATCTAAATAGCTTTAGATTATATTTCTAGGGTCCGGATCCCATCGGAACTTAACTAACGACAGAGATCCAGTAATCGCTCTTGAATAGTTTAGGATCAAAACTACTCTAACTACATGTATGTAGGTAGGTACATCTATATCTACAAATTACTCTAGGTACCTACTCTAACGGGTTTAACCCTACATAGCTAGTTCCACAACCCGGGGTTACAACATCAATAACACTTCCAATGCGCTATCATACCCTCTACACTTTAAATAAGCTATCCGATGAAGGTCCCCTGGAGCAGGGCCCGCCTTCTCTTTACGTACGATCTACAACGTGCAACCATCCATGGTTAATGGTATAAGCTCCTATGTACCCCGCACTCAACGGGTGATTTACACACTTCCCGCTACCGTCTTCACCAGCCCGTTCTATCTAGCTAGCACATCGAGAGGGGGGGTGGGTTCTAAAGAATCTAGACCTGTATTTCACATACCAGGGTACACCATTCGGGGCGAGAAACACGATTAAGTGGCACCCCTTGAAATTTCAAACAGCCCGCTAGAATGGCGAGGTGGAGGATCAGCATGGGTTAACGGAAATGAAGCTTTATCTCGACCAACCAATCATCGGGATAGAGCTCTAACCGTTTTTAACACAGAGTCATCTCTGCAGAGGCTGAGAGGAACAAGCCGGGCGCCTATATATGGGGGCCGGGGAATAGGCGTTACAGTGTAACAGAGTTACAGTGTAACAGAGTTACAATCCGTATATGCACATATAATTATTATCAGGACGGTAACTTCTTGCGTTACAGTACCGCAAGATTTAAAAAGGGGTGAGAAAGAAAGAAGAAGAAAAAAAAGAAGGAGAAGGAAAACAAGAGCATCTGTGAAACTACATACCTAAGATTAATTCAGGAAAATGTTGTAATGACTGCGGTACTGCCACTATACTCTTTACTGGGAGAATAAAACTTGACTTCTCAGAATCCCGCACTGACCCGAGCAATGTCATTCATTATTTTAGTCATAGCCTGCATTTCCGGGATTGAGAATAGTGGTCATGAACTATCACTCGATGATGCAACCCTCTCAAAAGGCTCCCCCCCCCCCCCAACCGGCCTGCAAAACCTGCTGCCCAGAGCATCATATCAACAGTGTCCGGGCTACGGTCATGTCCCACACAGACATCGGGAATATGTTATTACATCGGACTTGTCCATGGATAACAGAACGACCACGCAACTCGAGCATAAAACCTTCTAGTCGAGTGGAAAAGCCTGTAGAGTCTGAGGATCAGTGTGAGAAACTTGTAAATATACATGTATATATAAATACACCGACATTGCAAAAACACGGAGACGCCTACTTCCCGGACCACTATACGTCCCCCCCTCCCCTCTCCCCCGGGTTATTAATAGCCACACTCAGCTATAGTATTTACCCATCCCCAGACTCTTGTGTTATACTATTATCGTTCCCCGTGTGCGGAGTGCCCTTTTTCGAGCTTAGCTACGTACACCACCGTACATAGCGGTAGAAAGCGTGTGCAGCCTATCTATCTGTGGTACTAGCCCTCCATATATGCCAGTAAGTTTTCTCCCCAGCTAGTCCCACCATAAACCGCAGTCAGCACGATATCCGGCCCCTGTACTGTGCAGACGGACATGGACCATATCCGTATTCCTCCAGCTCCAGCTCCAGCCATGTATACGCCGTGCTCAAGGGCGCACAGAGTGGTACGTTATCAGTATGTAGGGGTTACCACTTCGTGACCACGAGTTGTGCAAGCTTTAATCCTCTAACTCTCTCTATGGTAGGTACATATACATGTACTCTACATGTAGTTATGGGGGCCTTCGGCGCCCCCCTCCCCCCTCTGCCCCTTCCCCCAATTCCCGCCAGTTTGACCTTTCATTTCCCTGTGCATGTGATGCAATTCAGTTCACAAGTTTTGATGCGTTGCCAAGGAAAGGATCTTTTCGCTCATAAACTACAACGACACAAACAAAAGTATCGTGGCGTGGTCTAGTGGTAATACACTGGGCTTCGTCATATGACCACGACAGGTTCAAATCCTGGTGGGAGCAGTGATGAGAAAGCCCAACATGGTAGCGACGCTCTTGAGGGATGAGTACTTCTTCACGTAAGTCTTTTGTTGCCGGCTTTTTCTTATCATTTAATTATTTCCATGTTAATTATGGAACCTTCTGGCGGTACCCTCATGTGTCGTGCTTAGTCAAATACCCCATATTACAGAAACTTTCGAAACGGATGTAATCCAGTACAGTACATAATAGATACACAGTTTATACCATCACCGGCACAACATCAAATTGAAGCAATACCTGAGGTTGAGAACAATTACTTGTATTGATAATGAGAGAGGAGAGGTTTCAACCTGCTCCTCTCGATATAAGTACAGTTCCTTCTTAGTAGACAACTCTTATCCCTATTAGGGCTGCATGCTTATTAGTGGTATCGTAAAGTAGACTACCACACAAATGGCCTGTATATACATCCTGCGAGCCTTGTATACACATCTCCAGCACCGACACCTCAACAAACGGGCTGGAGAGGTTATTCCAGAGGAACAAATACATTGGTTGCGACGATCGTGGTAACTCTTCTGTGCCATGGCCTCCGGGTTGCATGTCGACAGCTAAGTAATTGATTCAGTTGACCTACCAAGCGTATAAAAAAGCATGAATCAACTAAGCCCCAGCGAACAGCTACTAACATGCAGCTACCGTACAGCTACAGACCGACCCTTTGCGGAGCACGCATGTTGTGACGAGCCGCGTGACTGAGGTATAGCCATGTGGACAGATATGTATGTACATGGTACTGTACTGATTCTATCAATGCCTCTCCTGTATTATATTATATTATATAGTATAGACCCAACTATCGCGACAAAGAAACCAGCCCTATCACATACCCCCCCCCCCCCACACACACACATACAACATACTAGTACTTTCCTGACGTTTGGAAAATGGACCACTATTGCATACCATACTAAATTTTGGACTTGGCGCGTATTTGTATGGCATGCAATAGCGGTCATTTTTCCAAACGTCAGGAAACTACGAGTACATACATATGCACGCACGATCAATGTCTCACCACGGCCCGACCCAAGATCCCCCAGCGATATCTGGCGCCTCACCCGGTGAGAGGGCATCTACCTATGTACTCTATCTACACCGCGGTGCGCCAGATCGACTGCGCTGCACACTGTCTCGGGGGGTGCTGCAGCTAAGTATGTACTCGGGTCCCTCCCTCCCTCCAGTCTCAGACCAGGTCTGCACTTCAAAAAGTCCATGACCCCAAAAACGCACTTGGAACCCCCCCAACCAGCAAAAATCCCTCTCCCGAAACCTGGCGAGTGACGGCCCATGACTGCGGCCAACCAGAGGTAAGAAAGAAGGTATGTACCTCCGCGGGCGGGCCGGGGTGCATACATACACATAAACAGATCTTCATGTGCACTTTTGCGCATCAACCAACCACCAACCAACCGGAGCTCATCAGCTCCCAGCCACCCACCCACCCAGCCATCTCATAAACGATTTGATATCACACCGGAGGGATGAGCATCACAATATGACGGTATGACGGGTTGTGAAGACGGGTTTTGATAATAGATAAATATACATATGACATACAGGGCGATAACAGAAACCAGAAGTGGAGTGCTGCCATCTACTCGTCGCAATGCCCCCCTCAAAAAAATAAATAAATAAAAGAGATCTCAAGCCAGTTGGTCGATATAGTAGTAGGTAGATATTCAAGTATTGTTGTAGCTTATTTGCTTTTCTCGCTGGAAATAAAGAAAAATGGAAAAATGGAATCCCAAACCCCAGATGAATACGCAGAAACGCAGAAAAAGCAGAAAGGAAAAATAAACTCCCGGAAAGAATAGTCCATGGAAAACCAAAAGGAGAAATTGTACAGCAATGCTAAATAACCAGCCGCCGCCGCCACCGCCCGCAAACATCTAATAAACAGTCAGTACCCCCAATCCGATCCATTCCGCTCCGATCCATCCTCTAGTTAAGTTAATCCCAAGCCTCCTGCACCGCTCTCCCGAACCGCTCCCCCGCCCTTCGTAGTCAAAAGAAGAAAAATTATAAAGAAGGCCAAAGAAACTATGTAGGAAAAATTAAGACAAAAAAAAAGGAAAAATTAAAGAAGGGCGCTTTTTTCTAAACCGACTCACTATCACATTCATCTCCTTCGCAACCGGAACCAAAAAAAAGAAAGAAAGAAAAGAAAGAAAACTCCGGCTGTCAAATGAGTTCCTGAATCACCGTCGTAGCCCCATCCCTTTTGTATTTGTTTGAAGAAAGAAACCCCCTAGCTTGCCGCATCATCAATTTCGCCCGGCAAAGGCGGTGTTCAACTGTGACTCGAGAGTGATAGGTGCATCATCCTTGTGTGTAGGACTCATCGGAATCATAACGATAGTCGAGTTATCTGGGCCTTCGAAATCAAGAGGGGGTAAGGCTTTCATCTTGATAGAGCCTTGAGAACTCTGCGACCTATGCGATCCGTAGCTTTGCGGGCGTTCGCTCTCAGTGGGCGCGGCGGGCATATATGTCAGAGGCCTATATTTTGGCTGGTAGTTCTGGGATAGGATGTCCTCTCGTGACTGAACCGCCCCCTGCTGGTGGTACGGGACATATCCGCCCTCGGTGACGTTGATCTCTGGTGACTGCGACTCGCTCCTCTCGCTGTTTGGATAGCTCTGTCTGAATGGTGCTGGGCTCAATCCCAAAGGGCTCGTTGGGCTTTCGGCCTTGGGAGAATCGGGCATTGGTTGATCCAGTGGGCGGTACTCGATAAAGTCCTCACCACTAGAGTCCCCATCCATCTCAAACTCATCGTCAGCTCCAGGTACCGGCTGAACCATCCTCCAGTCCTCGGCGATATCGAAACAGTGACTGCGTCGATAGGTGTAATCTATCTCGTCATCACCGTTAAGATTGCCTGTGGATCCCGCAGGGCCGAGACCTCCATAGGGCCCTGAAACTCCCCAGATACCACTCATGCGGCTGGCCCTGTTGTTGCTCCTCTCCCATGGCAGAGATCCCTTGACATTTTCGCACAGGAAGTACTCTACGCCATCTCCGTACTGGCAACCAACAGCATCAACAACCGTCATGGGAAGGTTCTGGAGAACACAGTACATGAAGATCCATCGTCCCCTACGGGCTTCAATGATATCGTCCAAGTTCTTTCCCTTCGCAAAATCAGCCTCGAGCTTCAGGTAAGCGCTAGCAAACTCATTCTGCCTTGCTCGCTCAATAGTATCCTCGTTGTACGAGTTCTTTAGTATCGATGCCAACTCGTCCGACTTCAACTTCTTCTGCGACCTCGGCTTCTTTGACTTCTTTTTCTCGGTGGAAGCTGCCGCCGCAGGAATGTGCAAAAGGCGGGGTTGGTCGAAAGGAATGTTGGGCTGTACAGGGACAGTGGAGTTGTCTAATGTCTCCATAATCTTCCTCAAGGCCGTCCGCGCGTTTTCCTCCTTTGTCCTCTGCTCCTTCCCCTCTTCACCCTCAGAGAAATTGCTAGCGTCAAAGCGAATCCGCTCACCATGGATCCATTCACGATCCACCAACAAGTCATACAGAACACAGAAATCGTCATAAAGCCGTTTCAACACCAGCCTGTTCAGACCACCAGTCTCCGTGTATCCACCTCCCTTCCCATGCTTCCCAGCCTTTGGTGGCCACGATCCGTAATAATTCTTGTAATAACTCAGCGTAAGTTTCCTCATGGCTTCAAACCCTGCCTTCCAGGGCTTCAATTCCGGGTACTTTTCATCGCCAACCCATACGGATGGGTAGTCAAAGTTTGTCAGTCCAGTCGTAACATTGTACAAGCGAATCTGGTGGAGGTTGAGCGAAGCACGATCTAGGCGTTTCTTTGTTTCCTGGGAGATGTATTGCAGTCCGTTATGACCCTTGATATCCTCCCATCTGCCACTAGCATGGATGAATCCCTCCCTGTACAACCTCTGGCACCTCCAGCGCTCGCCCATTATCAAAGCCTCAATAATCGCGTCATCATCATTTCGGATGTCATCAATCTTCAACTCCTCGACGTAATACAAGAAATTTCCCTCTGCCGCGTTGATCCTCCTTGACATATTAAGATCCTCGGCATGTAACTCTGATGAATGGGGGGGGCCCTGCAGCTGCTTGAATATCTTTTCCATAATCTGAAAGGGAGTTTCCCTGTGCAGCGTAGAGACAAGGAACGTATAATTGAGAAACGCAAACAGGTTTCGTACGTCAATAAGTCTCTGAAACGAGTCATTGTTTGGGTCCGAGTTTGAATGCTTATGTTTCTTCCCCTTCATAGGAGCAGCAGATGGTTTCTGCTCCGAGTCGGTCGGGGGATAGTAAACCTTGTACGCGACATATTGGTCCATGAAACTCTCACCCTCTCCTAATTGGGCTAACTGGTTGAGAATCCCGGGTTGGCCGGAAAGGCCCTCATCTCCCCCTGGACATGATGACGTTGGCGCACTCCCCGGCCTGTTATCCTGCTTGAAAGGGGCCGATGGAACACCCCTTGGAACCTCCAAAAACAGATCCTGCGAGTCCTCAGGGCCTTCGGAAAATTGCAAATCCTCGATATACTGACCCAAAGCAGCAAACATTAACGGTCCCGAATTAATCCTAAAGCTCGGCGCAACGGACTTTGCTGCGTTCCTGGGCGCTAAAAATACCAACGTATCACCCGTGGGGTCCCACAGATCCGGAACCTGCAACCAAGTAAGGAATCGATGAGTCAGCCAACCTAATTAAAAATACAATACGAGCAGGGTTCAGCAAGTCAAATGTCCAACGTACCTGACCACCCCGAGTCAGGGGGCCGAAATTGTACCCCTCCAGGCTCTCGCTGCTTCCGTGAGCTAGCCTCCACGCAGCCGGGATCTCAACGCTACCCTTGCGCTTCTTGCCAAAGATCCCGCGACGGCCCTTCTTGCCCTTGAGCTGCCTAGGGATATCCGCTGTCGTCGGACTGGGTGGCATCGGCAGTGCCTGTGTCTGTGTCTGTGCCTGTGAGGATGTGGGCCGTGAGGAGCCATACGATGTGTAGGATGCAGCTGAGACAACTGAGATGCCAGACATTCCCGACATTGCCGACATTGCTGATGCTCCGGAGAAGTTTCTAGAAGCTCTCGATGATCCTACCGGCGAAGGTGAAGGGTGGAGATATGGCGATAATGAGCCAGATGCAACGGGTGGATGAGGTGTAGGTGCTAGTGATAATGATTCAACTCGTCTTGGGTGGTTTACTGATGTAGTAGGTTCCTGAACTTTTGGTGATGAGGGTAGTGGCATAGAAAACGTACGGGTAGCCTTTGGTGTGATGCCGCTGGTGGGTGTTCCGTTCAGCGCGGTGATGGGTGTTTGAAGACTATCCGACCTTTGTTGTCGAATGTTTGTGTTGAGAGGAGGGAGAGGCGGTGGTGTTATTGTTTGTGGCACACTTTCCTGCACTTTCTCTTGCACAACTTCCTCACTGGCGGGAGAGCCCCCAAAGAAACCAGTGAGCCGTTTCATGGAAGTGCTGTCAAAGATTGACGAAGCTCTGCGTCTGGACGTCTTAGCCATGATTATTCAACACACACACACACACAACACGAATGATAAATAAACAAATCCAGCTGCTTGCTTGCTTGCTATTTGCCCGCTGTTCTGCTGATCGGACCTGTGGCTGTGATAGAAATAAAAGGTGTGTGCAACTGCAAGTGGAAACACCCAAATAAAGATAAAAACAAAAATAAAAAAAATGATATGACAAAATATGAGGAAGATAAAAAAAAAAAAAGTAGATGTGGGGCGTCGGGATTTTCTTTATCGAAACCACTAGCAAGAGGATTGAGGGGAGAGGATTTGGAGGGGGGGGGGGGGGTGGGGAGATATAAAATAGAAAAAAAGAGAGAGGAGAGGTACACACCGATGAATGGGGGGAGCAGTCTTGAATTCCAACAATCAAGAGATTAAGTGTGTCTGGGACGGGAGTGTAACCACGGGGATCCTCACAGGCCAGTTTCTAAGGTAAGGGAAAGAAAAAAAAAAAACTGCTATGAAGTGATAGTCAGTACAACCTGGCCGTTTCCAGTATTTACCTCTGCGGTCATTGCCGCATAACCTGTTATGGGGCGATAAAATAATGGGAAATATGTACGTACTTGGCTGCTGGCGTTGCAAAAAAGCAAGTAGTGGACCTAGAAGTGGAGATGATGGTAGATGGTATGATGCTTGGGGGAGGGTGGGGGGGGGACGACAACAAAAAAAACACTGCGCAACGTCTACTATATACCAAACGGGATGTGACGAGTAAGGGATAGGATGTAAGTGACGAGGATGGTTGTTGTGGTTTGGGATCTTGGAAACTATTATATCAGTTTGAAAAGGTGGTGATATGCAGTCTGTCCCTGGATGGATGGATGGTGGGCCCTTGAACCTGGCTGCAGTAACAGGCGATGGGTAATGCTAGGTATAGCTGATATATAGCTCTCCAGCTCTGGGGGCTGATGATGCCGATGATGATTGACGTTTAACTCTGACTCTTTTTTTTGTTGGTGGGGGTAATAGTACTAATATAGTGAGAAAGAAAGAGATGGACCAGTCGGGTTATTCAAGTCACGCCCAGCTTGATGTATTTAGGGATTATAAACCAAGATCAAGTGTGTCCACATTAAGAAAAATATATATTTAAAGAATAGGACGGTTATGCAGTTGGAATGCACCCCTAACTATGCGTGCCTGTATGTACGAAGTATGAGCGTTATATGTAAGATGTAGTAGTGGATAGAACGGAGCAAAAATGAGGCAGAAAAATCAAAAGGCTAGAAGTAGCTAGTCTAGTCGATCTAGTCTACAAAGGAGACGCAAGCAAAAAGACCTCTCAGAGAACTATGGGAAAGAAAGAGAACCGAGGCTTCCTTTCTCTCCGGTCCACGGCCACCACCAAGTAGCTAGCTCAATTAACGGATTTCGTCGGATGGATGGGACGGACATGCTGAGATCTAGCAGGTGTAATTTTAGAAACCCTCCTCCCTCCGGTCCCTTCCCCCTCCGCAAACCCTCTTTCCACCACCTTACCTGATCACTAAGAATGATCAATTCAAAGACAGAAACCAGCGGAACAGAGAAAGAAGTACGAACGATCCAATTCATGCAATGGCGCAAGCCCCCAGACTCTTTCCCGTCTGGTAATTGGCCGTCCCATACCTGAGGCTCAACCACCAGTATGTAGTGCCTCAGTACCCACCACCCCTGAACTCTAACCGTTGCCAACTTACCCTACCCAATCGAGGAAATTTTATTTTAAACTCCGCCCCACCCTTCCATGTCCTTCCCTCTTACGGATCAAGGGCTTTTCCAAAAGGTTAATGGGCGCACCCAAAACCGTCAGACAATTAACGCCTCGCCCGACAGCAGACCCCATTTTGGAGAGAGAAAAAATCTACACATGCAGTCTGAGAAAAATAATAATAATTACTTCACTTTGATGTAGGATGGATGCACTTTTCTGACGGAATGGGAAAGAAGAAACGAGCGCAGTACTGCATGTCCACGTTTCACAGGCTGCGTGTTTGTATGGCTACATTAGAGTAGGTACACCACTCAATACCTACTAAGTACGGTACCCGTCGCTTTCGAGTTTTCCTAAAGGAAAGCTGAAACTCGTGTCTAGCGTACGTTCTACCTCCAGGAATGAGTAAAGGAGAGGAGTAAACCATGAAGCTTGGGGGTAGAGTAGGTACATACATGTACCTTCAAGGTAAGGAAAGATGTGTAAGTACATGTACATACCCACATGTAGGTACCTAAGGCAAGGTAAAGGCTGTATCAAGTGCCAACCCGAGCCCTTGTTTACATCCACCACGGCCCATGGCTATGGCTCACAAATCCAGAACCGGTACCTTTTCAGCCGATGGTGCTCATGTGTACTCATATTATCTATATCCCCGAATGTTAATGCATCGGTTAGGTTAGGGGGTGTGCTTTTTTAACTCCTTCTCGATCGATCCTGTGACAAAAACATTTTTGTCTTGAGGCTTGATATCTTGGGTCACACCCACCCCCGTGGATCCTTTCTTAATTCTCTCCCCCACCACCGCCAAGGAAAGTGGGGACATTATTATTAGAACTCGACATCTTTTAGACTCTGAATACATGTACTTCCTCTCTTTCTCTGGATCGAGCGCGGGTAAAGGAGAGTAGAATCAACCCACATTTGGTCTGAAGTCTTGATATTGAATACAGGTATATTGCAAGGGCACCTACATACATAGCTGCAAACACATCACCAACAAAACAAAATCGAGTATGCACCCTACATACATCACTCGGCGGCATACAGCACTACATAAATATACGAACCTCCCCAAGCACCCCCGTGGCGGCGAAAAGGTTAAAAACACCATCGATCCCCGATCCACTACCTACCTACCTTAAATTACTAATGTTGGTACCCGGGGAAAGGGGGGGGGGGGAAGGGGAGGCGCCAACCAGTGCAATGTGTAACAGTCCCGACATCACGTGCGATATAGCCCTCGCCAACGTTCGCGATGCAAGTGCTGTTTGTCGTTCACGATGAGGAGGGGCAATGGAGCAACCGTACCCTCTGTAGGTAAGTGCCTCTACCACCCCCCATTTTCCGTTATATATATATATACATCTGCTCTAGCTAGGTACCTCACTGGAACCCAGGCCAGCGCCGACCAATCGATACGCACCGCATAGACCAACCAGGTACCTGCCGCAGAAAGACAGAAATACCGAAAAATTTAAAGGGGGGATATTTTTAAGCCAGAGACATGCAGTCAGTACATAGAGTCAAGAACCAAAGACATTTAGGCCGCGAGACAGCAGCAGCGCAAAAAAGATTTGCGGCGTGGCGTCTGCAGGGACCTAACACCACCAACAACCCTCCTCTCTCGAATCGGAATTTTTTTTTTTTTCTTTCCCTTGGGCGACCGACTCAGCTCACGCTTCGAGTAAGTAACTCGCCCTGACACTGCAGCAAGCAGCAAGCAGCAAGCAACAGCACGCAAAGGAACAAAAGGAAGCAAAAGGGCAGTAATATGTCGTGCCGTCAGTCGCGCGCGCGAAAGAAAAGCAGAAGCACACTCACTCGATCACTGATCACTCTCTAGGCAACAGACGCTGCAGTTCACCACTCATGGCCCATAAGGCATCATCACTACACAGCACAGCTTCCCAACCTGACAGCCCCGAGATTATTGCACTCCCCAGGGGGCCTGTTTCGGGGCCCGGCTTGTGCAGCTTCCGTCTTCTTTGTATTCCAGCTGCATCTGTCTGTGCTGCTTACATAGTACTCGGGTACCTAATAGTAGTTACTATTCTACACTTCACCCAATACTGCACATACATAATATTGCACTTTGCACACAATACGGGATGGGCATAATAAAAAGGGCTCGTACCTGCTCCTGCGCGACACGACACGACACCTATGACTAGACTGGACATTTATTTATTTATTATTATTATTATTGCAACCGTACGATCACAATTAACTCATCAGTCCTTAACTACAAGTAATTACCCATCGATCGCAGCCCCCATTACCCATTACTCAACCCAACACACCTAACCCACCAGTGCTCGACCCCCCCGGAAATTAAAGGGTCGGGAATCCCAATTGCAATATTGTTTTGCGGAGCGCCGAGCGACAATGTTACTCACGTACCAGCGGACAAGCAATACTTGATGCGTACCCTCATGTCGGCCCCGGATTCGGCATACAGGCAGGTAGGTAGGCAGACCACGGCGGTTTGGGCAAGAACGGCGACCGGCGGTTGAATGTGTGGGTGTCTCTCTAGAGGCACAGTACGGCTGGACGGGCCTGGGGGGTGTGCTGATCGGTGGAAGGAGCGAAACGTAAAATACACTCGGATCTTTGCGCTCTGCACGTGTAGATATAATGGATCCGGTGCTCAGCTCTGCACAATAAAGTGCAAACCTCAACTAACTGACTAGCTAGTATAATACACCCCTCCTCTTTCGCTTGTACATAGCACTCCACCCGGCGCAGAATAGTCTTCTTCTCGAAAGTCGATTGACTACTTCTATATTAATTACTTGCCTATATTGCTTGGGGTCCGTTACCAGGTAATACTGTGTGTAGAGATTAGTCGACATGTATTATCACCATTGCCTGTACTACGACGTGCTCTCTGTCCTACACTCCCTCCTTCACTCCTTCAGCTCATGTGCAGCCATACACATGTATTATCACTGCAGAGTATACCAGACAGCCACAGTATAGTATGTATGTACTAGGTGACACTTCTCTCAGTCTTCATACATCAAAAGCGTAGATCCAAAACACACGTGGTGCTCCTCCAATTAATACCTGGTGCAGCGGCCCCCAATCGTACCGCATCCACTCTCTTGGACCGTACCGCAGAATAGAGTATGTACATACAATACACCAGGGGTTCAGATGCAATACAGTTCCAGAATCTATGTGAGAGTGGAGAGTAAACGTCAAAAGGGCGAATCAACAGAGCCGAGTGCGTCCGGTTCCTCCGCCCACGACTCTAGACCCCCGAGCTCCCCCTCTCCACCCTTCTCTCCCCAACCCCAATCCCCGGGAGCGGCGGGCGCCCCGAACACACGCAAATTAGAGCGTGCGCTCGGCCCCGCAGCGCAACGCCCACGCCCGACCCGCAGAAGTAGCGACAAGATCTCACGACGTCATCCGATCCATATATCTCCCCCCTAGTAGGTAGGCCCCACCACGAATTGCTGTAGCGACGGCACAGTACCTATCCCCGTCGCATCAATTTTGGGCGGAAGGGGTCCCATGCCGGGTCGGGGGTCCGCGTCCGGGCCGTACGTGGTGGGTGCGGGGGTGGCATGTTAGAGAAACTGAGAACAGGTATGGACTCTAGAGTAAATACACCAATGTTGGAGTAGTATGTGTGGCAATTGCCTGTATGTACTACGAGACAGAGACCGGGTGTGCACTATGTAGGTTCCCCCCCCATACCCTACCTTTGGAGGAGGGGGCGGGGGACGCATCTGGGATGGGCCGCGCTGCGGTCCCCCGTACGAGAGCGGGCAGGGTGCTTGGGTTCTGTGTGTCTGTACTCGCATGCGGTTGGAAAAAGATACTACATGTATGCATGGAGTCCTCGACCACTGCTCTACGTACTGCGTGGTGTAGTGGTAGGTACAATTACAAGGCCATATCGATATTTATCTGTCTACTGATCTGATCGACCCAGCAGTTGGGAAATGGTATTCAATTCTGACGGACAGTAGCCATTGACCCTGAAATATGTACATACGTATCGCCGTACGTGTCGGCTTACATGGGGTGGTTCAATTGTAGTAAAGTCGATATAATTCCCTCCAACTGCCTCACGTTATGAAAACGTGTGTACGTACTCGTTGATAGTAGATCTAGCTAGTAGCTAGCTAGAGATTCCGTCGTAACCGGGGGTTTACCCTCTACGCTGCAGAGATCATCCCGGTTGGTATGATAATTGGTATTGGTATAATTCTCCATATAATTTAGTACATACCCCCAGTACAGTGTGTGCGACGCGTGTGAATACTAGAGTATCTGCTTGTAACTGGCTCTATTTCGAGTTCTGCATCTGATAAGATCCGCCATGTCTATTACCACCATCACTAATAGCTACACCGCATACCAACCTTCTCTATATATATATGTGGAGTACATCGATGACGTGTGGTTTCTCCCGAATCCTCCTTCCCGACTAATATCGATAGCAATGGGGCTGTGTAGATACCCTGACATATGTACCTAGGTAGCCATAGGTACACACGAGAAACGTGATTGTGGCTGTGCTAAATACCTATTACCTACTGGCTAGCTGGTATTCATACCTCCTGTACCCAAGTACATAAATGTTGCACCACATTAGGATGTACCTAATTGAAATGCAGCTTTCGTCGTAGCAACTCAGCTACATATATATATAGACTACACCTGCCAGTATATTTTATACTCGAAATTAATTCATAAGAATCACAGGATCTCACTGGCCGACACATACCCCGCGCTCTCCAATATGCTCCAATCATCGAACCGGATCCGACTATCTTTTAATTCCCGAAACGCACAGGCGCCCCCACACGAGAAGCCCGCCGTGTGCGCCGTATAACATCGTTCCCTTATCCATTACTTATAATTACCTGGTCTGTGGTGTTTCAACATGTCTAGAGACCGTTCCAGCGACAGCCCCTGGGGAATGTCCTTTCTATTATATCAGATCAGTTTCATCTGCTGGGGTTAGGGGAAATGGGTGTATTTATTGCCCAGATTTTCGGCCCAATCGAATCAACTCAGTTTTGTATTTCAGGGCCTGGCCGGGCTGGAGTTTAATTGGTGGGTAGATGTACTTGGGGTGAAATTAAGTATTGTCCTAATTGCGCCGGCAACCATGCTATCACGAGAGACAACACTTAATCTCACCGCAAGTACTTGGTTAGAGGGAATATATGTAGAGTGATAAATGTGTTAATTAAAGGTAGTTTTAACAGCGGTGGTATAAGCACTGAAATTTAGTCCTTGCGCAGCGCTATACGTATATACTACATTGGTACACTCTCAGTCATTTTCTACAGGTGGTATAAACACTGAATTTAAGTCTTTATGCTGTGCTATAATACATAAGTAAATGTTCGGTCACAAGCCAAAACCTATGGGATTTTCCTGCCGGTGCATGAACAATGCTGATATATATTGGCATTATATGGTCCCCTTTGGCTAACATTAAAAGTCTGCTTTTGTAAGGTATACATGCAATTAATGCTGGCACCACCTTCACCACCGGCGACAAAACTACTCTTGACATATTTACCACCCCATGTAGGGAATAGATTGCCAGTACCGCCACATATAAAACACATACCTCCTTACGTGGCGGGGAACAAAATCGACCAGTAAGTTAACTTTGCAGCCCGAGTGATCACTTGTGACTAGGGCCCAGTATTCATCTATTTCATTATAGTGATTATATAGGGCCCCTCATACATGTTGCCTAAATATAAAGACTAATATAATATATGTTTTAGGCGGAGGGTAATGGTAGGTTACATCACTAGTCTACTAGTACTTACAAACAAAAAATATAGCTATATTTACACGTACTTGTACCAATGGGTTTGTGTTTTTCCAATAGCTATGGGATTGATCCACGTCGTCACATATTATCACTCGACCAAGAAACAACCGCACTTAAGCTTGTTGAAGGGGTAACAGGGCAAAAATTCAACAGAGTAGCTACATGTCCTTAAAAGCAGGTGCCCGTCTGGTGGAGAAAAATTAAAGTTCAGGGTTAGGGTTGAACTTTAATGAATGTATTGCGAGTTGTCAAAAATGGGACGCACCGAGAAGGCAAGGCTCAACGAACACTTCGATCGACACTCACCCCGACCCCGTAGGTCCCGATGAGCCCAATGCCAAATCTGATGTAATTTGGGTCACTAATCTTTTATTATTACTATCTACTTTGTTTGTGGCTTCTTCCTGGTTGGTCCTGGTTGGTTGCGTCTCATTATTTTTGACAATTCGCAATACTTACATGCACATAGCGCTATATCTACGATCAACCCACGGTTCCAAGACTCCAAAGTCCATCCGGGATAGACTCTATGGACGAGACGACCGTGGTATGCTCTTGCCATTATATGAATAGCGAATCCCCCTCGCCCACCCTCCAGAAACTCTACATGTATCTCTCTACAGTACCGGTACCTTCACGCGGACCGTGGCCTGTGAGGTAACCCCTCCTCGTGAGGACGTGGCTATCATCCTATCCCACTATCTACGAGCTGCTAGTGGGGTTACAGGTGGATTTCGCTGGAAATTTATTTCTCCCAACTCTCAGAACTTGGAATACGAAAATCGGGTCTAGCTACCGAGGATGGTTCCAATCGGACTGGCTCACTAAACAGCCGGCCCAGCCCGAAACCAAGACTCTGCTCAATCATTTTTCGTGTTATGTCATTGTGGGCGGACCTTTTTGTTGGTCCGGATGATTAGACGACTTGATGATTGGATCAATCCGCCTTGGGCATGAGGTGAAACACTCGGAAGTACAAGGAAACGAGTGGCTCAAGCTTTCTCTGATAGGAGTGGCCGAAGAATCAGAAAATATTAGAATCAGAAAATATTAGAATCATCAGTCTCATGTTCTCTGTTCCAAATAGGCCTGGAAACGAGTTTGTAGGACCATAGTTTGGGTCTCTGAATATAACCTATACAGGACAGTTTGATCAGAGTTATTTTTCGGTTTTTTTTAACCACAATATCTCTTCCGCTTGTTCGGGAGTTGGTCTAGCCGGCTTTGGCTTGGGCTGACCAGTCATTTTCTGGAGTAGCCTGGACCACTGGAAGCCCTCTACCTACTGCCAATATGGGTTGAGCTTATCAATATGGTGCGAGAAGGCCTGGAGGGCGACGTTGTCAACCCTGTTCACACCAGTTCAGTGTAATATCTTATTGGCTCTGGCGGCCATTGAGTCGAGCTCAAGGTGAGGCTCTTCAATGTTTGCTTCCCAGAGCCAATGAAAGAATTGGTTAAAGTGGTGTGTACAGGGTTGTCAAAGTCGCCCTCTACTCCTTCTCAGAAAAATGAGTGACAAATGATCTACTTGTGGCTAACCAAGACGGAAAGAGAGTGCGGGGTGTGTGGTTACATATAAAACACCAGGGAAAAACACCAGGGAAAACACTAGGGAAACATCGAGGATAAGGAAACTCTGAAGAATAAGTACATGATGAAAAATAAGCATATTATAAAGCTTTCAACTTACGGTACCTTGTCTGGGCTAGGCCCTAGATCTTGTCAAACTAGCTGTTAGTTTTCAACGTTATGTTCAATAAAATCTGACGGTTGCAAAGAGATTAGGTGGGCTGGAGAAACTCCCGCGGAGCTCTAGGAAGTTTTAATTAGGAATTATGGTAAAACCGCCAATTCTACACTCTTAAGACCCCGAGGAACAAATATCCAAGCCCATAATCTAGGGCTTATACGGGGATGTATCGGTGATAGGGCGGGTTTAGCGGAGAGAGAGTCGTGCAGTTGGATAGAACATAGATACAGATGCCTTGGATACCAAAGAATATGGATCGGTGATATATAATACCGGAAACAGTACTAGGTACTTGACTGCGATCGTATATACCCCTTGTATAGAAGCCCCATTTCGACGAAGTACTTGCATAAATTCTCGTCTAGGATTTAGGGCTTGTGCCCGCTCTTCCCGCCCTGGTTGATTAGACTGTCGCCTAATATGGTATCTCGAGTCAACATGGCCACCGAGATATGTACATAGTGCCTAAATTCTCCTCAGAGATAGTGCGCTCTACACCCATGGTACAGCTCTCGAGGCTGCCGCAAAGTCTGGGTACATGTGCACAGCTGCTCATGTATGCATATGTATACATACAAATACATGTAGGTATAAATATCTTCGCCTACCAATATGGAGTACACCGCGAGGGATATATATGGAGAGGTCTAATAAATGGTGCAACTCAGTTCGACCGGATTCTCAGCTAACGTGAGCTAATAAGGTCTCTGATAGGATAGATCATCACCATCAGCTGTTTCTATACCGCCAGCCTTGCAACAGTTTCGTCATGAACCAGTCAAGATTTCAAAGAATCGGAAAGCTAGAACTTTGAGTCCGCGGCTGTACCTGCAGGACAGGGTAGGAAAAGTTCCACCTAAGGGTATTCACCGCTTTAAGTACTGGATAAGCCGTCTTACATGTAGCGGTTGTGCTCGGAGGTCATTGCGTCTATATAAAAAAACAACTCATACATAGGGCTATCTCAGAAGGGATGGGCTCCCGCTATTTAATCTAGAAGCATTAATTAAGCTTTTTAGGTCTCTATCTTTGAGGGGTTTTAGGGGTGGATCACTATCGCCATTCAATGAATCAAACGGTTACGCTTGCAGGGCCCATGTCTTGATATACACAAAATTATAGCCGTACCGTCATTTCAAAACCATAGACATAGGGTGATTAGGCCTAGAGATCGAGAAGAGATATTGGACCTACATTAATGCAGATCTTCCGGACCCGGAAGGCAGAGAAAGCGCATAGAACCACTTATAGTATCATAGATATATATTCAGGCTAATTTAAAACTGGATTTAGTTATCAGGATCTGTATAGTACATTAAAAGTGTCTGGAGATTGGAGATCGTGGCAGTTGGTTGTGGCAATTACTTATCCCGAGCCGCTTGTCGGTTATGGCTGGGTGTAAATCCATGGGGTGATCCGTCCGAATATGGTGTATTTGCCGATCTTAGGGTTGTGCTTAGAATTTCATATACGTTTCAGCTGCGGTTTTTGTAGGATAAACCGTTTTATGTAAAGCCCCACCAAAAGTTTTTCGTGAAAGCCTGAAAGCAGCTGAGTGGTCAAACCCATACAAATCTGCCTAGCAACGGGGTTCTCCACTAAAATACTTATTTTATTATACCCAAACCGCTCCCTTTTAACAATTCAAAAATGTGCGAAAGTCCTCTCCCAAGGGTCAAAGTATTTCACCCCTGCAGGCCTGTTCATCATTATTAATTGTGTTGTGGTTCTACGCTTGGAACCTGGTTCCACCCAGTTTGGGTGGTAATTGGCCCCTTCACGAAGGCTTTTGGGCAGCGCTTTTACAGTTGAGCCGAGTATTTGCTGATTGTATTGATTGTATCGGAGTCGTGTCATGAATTGTCACTCGGTTTTAAACCCCACGGTTTCTTCCCTTTCTTTGCGATTAGTTAAAACAACCAACAACACCGCCACACAGACTGGCCTCCCGTTTGATAGCTGATTTAAATACACGTAAATTCTGTGTACATTGCATCTCGTGCACATGGCAGGTTGTGATCGTGGCATCGGTCCGATTAGTCCCGACTGATACAACTATCTTGCGTAGCGGGTTAGGTGTACTTACTGCCGAAGCATTTTTCATGAGTGGAATTTTTCGGAATGGAATTGGTGTCTTTTCGAAGTCATCTATCGTTGAATTTTGGGGGCCAGATATATTGGCTGCCTTGTTTGGACGGTCGAGACCGTGGTGTAATACACTTACTAAGGTCTAGTCAGGTCCGATGACATTGATTACATGTAGTTGAATTCAAAATACCTCAGTATGGGTTAAGTTTTCCACAATATGATCTCCAATAGCTAGGTTGCTATTGAGAACTGAAACAATCGTCCCTTAGCTATAGTGCAGCCATGTGGGATTATACATTAGTTGACGGAATCGTTACGAAAGAACCTGCATAATGTCAACATTTCAGGAACTAATTATGAGGACTGTCTATTTATCCGGGATGTTAGTATCTAAGGACCTGCGCCTAATTTTTTCATTTTTCAAGTCGAGAATGGGTTCAGTACCTGGCACCAGCGTCGGCGCCTAGTTGTATGCCTAGAGATGCCGTTCATCCGATGGAAGGCCAGGAGTCGCGAATCTCGGTCTTCAGATCGAGCAGTTGAGACAAAAATTTCAAGCTATGGGTATCTCCCCGTCGTTGCGTGCATATGTATGCACATAAAGTCTAATCAAGGATTGCGGTTTGGTCATAGCCAATCACTCGAGCACTAGCATTGAAGGAGCCCTACCTGTCACCGGAGCTGATGTCACTTTATCCAGCTTTATAAATTTATCCGGTGATTGAGATTCAAACAGAGGTAATCTCTCTTATCCGTCCATACATTACAGACGGAGAATCTTGTTATCCGACCGGAAAATCATGGATATACGTTGATATCCGACCGGAAAATCACGGATATACGTTGATATCGTAGGACCGTCTTAGATACATGTATACGCTGATATTGCTTATATGCTAGTTCGGGTACAATCTAAAATTGGTGTTTCCTCCTGAATACCCTTCGGGAAATTTGGAGCCATATTAGTAGACGAGTAGTTTACCATACTATGCTTTAATGTGGGGCTCTAACGTTCGGCCGAGATTTAGCGTTCACTAACCTTGTGGCCGTATATGAGAAACGTAGCTCTCCGATCGATGCTCTAGTCTGCAGGTTTCTTTTAATAATAACCTGTAGGTATATACATAAGAGCAGATTCTATAGGGGTTCCGGAAGCATGGAAGGTACTCGGAGAAAACGGGTGGACAGTACAATGCACGTATTGTAACACTACATTTTTCAGTGATTTCCAATGCAAGAAGATCATTCATTCCTCAGTGTCTCCTACCAGGTAGATGAAGTGCTTCTCTCGGATCAGCTAGGGTGCGGGCAGCGAAAGGGATAGTGCAAGAACCTCTGTGTATTTTTCATGGTCTATGTACTTGTAGCTACGTAGATGTATGTATACCCCCATGCAACATATGAAGCCTGGCAGTTATACCCCAACCAGGGCTAGTAAATTCCGCGCGAGGATACCTTATGTTTTGCCGTTAGTCTACGTTATGGGCCTGGACTGTAAACCCCGAATACCTATTGTCTTAACATTGTACCGAAGCTAGGTATTTTGAGGATCGTATCCCCGTACCCTGAACCCGATCAGGGTTTGTTGTTGCCGACCCGTGTAGGAATACATGTTCCAGTAGCCGTAGATTACCACTCCACTATATATATACGGCGTGTAGATAAAACTTTCAACTGTTTTTTTTTTTTTACTTATCTCATAGGATCTGCACTGTCTCAAGAATCTTTCCACAATAATTAATGTACGCACCTTATCATGTCAGACGAAAATTATGTGTTCATGTCCAACCCAGTTTAATACGGCGGGGAAA
This sequence comes from Morchella sp. 2016-72, assembly GCA_024713865.1. Taxonomy (NCBI): domain Eukaryota; kingdom Fungi; phylum Ascomycota; class Pezizomycetes; order Pezizales; family Morchellaceae; genus Morchella; species Morchella sp. 2016-72. The sequence goes on from JAMJEY010000003.1 coordinate 161,553, forward strand.
AATCTAGATAATCTTGCAACTTAACCATGCTGTGAGGCAGGTTTAACCGGTGTTTAACCCTTATGCATTTACTTTAAATGTACACCAATAAGTATAGATTATCAGGGAATGTAGCCGTGCAAATTTCCAAAAGAGTATTAAAATCCAGGGATTCGGACAATATCCATCCAGGCCAGATAGACATATGGCAGGTATTTGCGTATACGCTAGATCGAGATTGACTCTTCTTGGGATAGATCACTATATCTGAATTCGTAATGATCCCCATCATCTATACCCACCTATTATCGAGGGAAGGGGAGAAAAAAAAAAGCCTCCCTTATCCTTGTACTGGCCATGGGGAAGGAAGTATTCCTGATTAATAATTCTCATGCCAATCATGATGAAAAATTGCGAGAGATAGACACCGCAATACCGGCCCACTATACGCGTGCGGGTCGGATGCAATGGAATGAAAAATTGATATATCCGAGAATCATTTCTTTCCACTCTTCCAAGACATACGGGGAAATATTATAGCGAAGCTTGGTGAGGGATAAATCATGTTGGCTTAGATTTTGGAGTTTTCCATGTAGTATGTGGTTGAAGCTTCGGGCCTAGCTAAGGATTCGAAATGGGCGCACGAGGTAAAGCCAAGATCGAACAGTTCACCAATAAAGTGGGTTGCTTGGCGCGTGGGGTTAGTTACATAGTTGGGGGCCAAAGTATGGGCAGTTTCGCCCCCATATATGGGTCTTTAAAATCTGGGGTCATGAGCCAAGGGTTGTTAATACAACGCCTTAGTTTAGGGCTTGAGTTAGGACGAGGAATGCTTTCTGAAGATCACCTGGCCTGATATGGGGCGTAGTAATGAATCTACGCTTTGTAATCAGAAAAAAAGAGGGAAAGAAAAAAGACCTGGTTCTGAACCCTCTGTCATGAGGGAATCGAGGTAGGTCAATTAATGTCGACCGCGAGTTCCTGCTTAATTGTCTGCATGGTACTACATATTGCTAGGGTGGCGTACATTGATATAGGTATTCAACATTTAAATCCTAGGTATATGGAGTAAGCAGTATGTATTTGATGTTTCTCCTCTATATTATGATTGGTGATGGTACTGTACCTATAGCTACATATTCTCGTGAGTTTTTCAATTCCAATCCAAGGATTGGCAACACTAGATCATTTATCCATGCCAAAGTCGGAGTCGTTAGCTAGTAAAATGTGGCTAACTACTAGTTTGGCGCCTGTTTCCTACGGGTAGAGTAGCGAGATTAACCGGCTGTGGGGTAGAAAAGCGGGGATGGGAGCGATGCACGTACTTGGGGGGCATCCTATCCTGGAAATTAATACGCTCTAACAAATGCTTATATAGGTCGAGCTCGGTAAAAAAAAAAAACTGATGTGGCTTTTAATTTGTGGTAAGACGCAGTGGAGGTACACGCTAAGCTTGGCATAGTTGTAAAGTCATGAAGGTCACGTACATGTACGTTTTGCCAGACAAGCTGGCTATACATGTAGTATTCTGTCGGCATCTTATATTAACTTGGCTTTTCTTTCTTCCTAAATAGACAAGTAAAGAATACACCGAGCCTCAAAACGCCACTGGAATAACGACTGCAGACTCCACACCAACTTCACGTACTGATGCCTGTCGGGTTAAGATAAGTCTTCCGAAAGCTAAGGTTCAACCCACTGTCCTGTCATCCACACGTGGTAAATTTCATAGATCTTGCACCAAGGAAAAACCAAGGCGCTCAAGATTCTCCCGAGCACCGATAACTAAATGTTAATAGTACTTTACCCTACCCCTAATGAGGCAGGCAAACTAGAAGCAAGTAGTGGCAAAGGCGCATATCATATGCACGACAGATCGATACTTTATGTGGATATTCAATATCTGGAGTAAGTAGGGGTGTGTAGGTAGGGGGGTCATCGAGTGTATATATGAATGTCCAAAGGCCCCCCCTTCGATCCCTCTTTTTCGACAGGACAGTGGGTTCATTCAGAAACTCTCCAGAAACAACTCTCAAGATGTCTTTCCTCACAAAGATTGTCAAGAATGATGCCATGAAAAATGACCCTCCCCAAATTTACAACTGGAGGGTTTATGTCCTATCATGCTCAGCATGCTTTGCTGGTATGTTGTTTGGTATGGATATTGGTATCATTGGTGGTGTCCTGAAACTCGACACTTTCAGAGCGTATGTTTTCTGTTCACGATATTGCTAAAAAGTTTAATCTCACATGAAACTGACGAATCTGTTTTGCTTAGCATGTTTGGCCTTCAACACCTAAACTCTGTTGGTACGGCAAACCTGGAGGCAAACATCGTGTCTACCCTACAGGCAGGGTGCTTCCTTGGTGCACTGGCTGCCAGTTGGTTTGCAGACAAGTTCGGACGGAGGGTCACACTCTTCGGATGTGCTGTGATTGCTATCGTTGGAACGGTCTTGCAAGCTGCATCCATGGGTCACTTAGCTGCTATGTATATTGGGAGGTCAGTATTAAGTAGTTGACTATAATAAGCAAGAGAGACTAACAATTGAGTAGATTTGTCTCTGGGGTTGGTGTCGGTGCTGCCTCCATGGTCAACCCTCTTTACACATCTGAGAACGCCCCTCGTGCCATTCGTGGTGCTTTGACTGGTCTTTATCAACTCTTTGTAAGTATCCCAGAGTTTCTCTAGCTTTGATATATATATCCATCTAACCCGTCGCAAATAGATTGTCACTGGTGTCTGTATCGCTTTCTGGATCAACTATGGAAACCTTCTTCACACCAAAGGCAACGCTCAGTGGATTGTATCCCTCGCCATGCAAGGCCTTCCTGCCGTTTTCCTCGCTCTTGGTATGTTGATTAGCAACGAGTCTCCACGTTGGCTGGCGAAGACCGATCAATGGGAAAAAGCTACTGCCACTCTTGGTCGTGTCCGCAATCTTCCAGGTGATCATGAATACGTTCAAGCCGAACTCCATGAGATGAGAGAGCAACTTGAGTTTGAGGCGCGTATGACGGGTGGAAGTGGTTTCTGGGATTTGCAGAAGGAAATGTGGACCATCAGGGGAAACCGTAACAGGGCTATCCTTTCGGTCGGTCTCATGATTTGCCAACAGATGACTGGCACCAATGCTGTCAATTACTACGCCCCTCAGATCTTTGTAAGTACCTCCGTCCTATCTGACTTAAGCTTGTCTAATAGGAGCTTCCAAAATCTAGGCCAACCTCGGCCTTACAGGAACTGAAACTGGTCTCTTCGCTACGGGAATCTATGGAATTGTCAAGATGATTACCTGCTCTATCTTCCTTCTCTTCGTTGCGGACTCCCTCGGTCGTCGTAAGTCGCTTCTGTGGACCTCTATCGCTCAGGGTGCTTGCATGTACTACATCGGTTTTTACATCCGCTTCGATCCCCCTAAGGCTGGTGAAGCCGTTCCCCCAGCCGGGTACATCGCTATCGTCATGATTTTCCTCTTTGCTTCTTTCTTCCAGTTCGGATGGGGCCCGGTCTGCTGGATCTATGTCTCTGAAATCCCTACTGCCCGTCTCAGAGCCACCAACGTTGCTCTAGCAGCCGCTACCCAGTGGTTGTTCAACTTTGTGGTCGCAAGAGCTACGCCAAACATGATGGCTACTGTTGGTAGGGGAGGATACGGAACCTACTTCATTTATGGATCTTTCTGTTTCTCTATGTTCTTTTTCACATGGTTCTTTGTGCCGGAAACCAAGGGTGTCTCACTTGAGAAGATGGATGAAATCTTTGGCGTTGTTGATACCAAGATTTCAGACTCGGAGAGGGGTCTGCCTCAGGGTGATTCGAACCTTGATGATGAGAAGTTCCCTGTAGCTACCCATGTTGAGTCCAGAAACTAGGAGGCTGTAGTGTGGAGACGAATTTTTTCTGTTTTTTATGATCATGATAGCCAACTCATGTTTTGAGTGGGGGGGTTTTATTTGATTTTGTGGATATCAAAAATACCAAAAAATAATTAATTTGCATAACCCAAACTCTGCCAGCGCAAAAGCCAGTACCGAAACTCCCATGTTGAGAATCCCGAGAAACTAGAGCTGTCCGTGAGAATTAATGACATATTTAAGCACTTGTATGTATAACTACATTGTGTGCAGCCATACCTCGCTATGAGAAACCTCGCTATAAGAAAGACCTTGCTGTAAGATCTAGGGACAACACACAGGGTACACGCTAAGGACTCTGCACCAAAATCTCACCTACTATGGATTTTCCTATATGAAACAAAAACCGCCGCAGCCTTGGCGTTTCTTATAGCGAGGTGCCGCTGTACCTACATACATGTACATGTAGTTCTTTAAACCAAACAGAGTGGCGCCTCGGGTCTAGCTGACAGCAAGTATAACTTGAAAACTCCGGCCATGGGTCAACACAATCAAAGACAACTATCTCCGGACCAACAAAGATCGATCATTGAAACAAAATATTGTTGCCACCTACAGCTACACCTTCTCACATGCTACCCGCTTCATATAAACGGTTCAAAGTATTATTCCTGCGACTTCCTAGGCCTAGCTATAGGAGCTTGCGCCGCCTACATACACGCGTCTATATAAATCCACTAATTTGCCTAGCTTCCCGGGGAAGGTTCCCAGTGGACTGGTTCTATATATCAGCCCCCAAGGATAATTTGTCGCCCCCCCCCCCCCCAATTTCCATCGTCCGATCCATCCCCATATATAAAAAAGTCCGCAACCACTCTATGTGACCTGGCCCTGGTATTTGCCCTAAGCTTCCGCTGACCCATCTGGCATTAATTTATTTGCCCACCTATCAGGTGAGAGATACATACCATGATCTGGCTTACTGACCGATTTACTAGTTTACTCATGCCAATCTCTCAATGCACTTTATCTATCTTACTCTATCTGAATTTATAACTACAGTAGCGCACTGGCTGGAACGGCAACTGAATGCTGGTACCATAGAGTAGAATACGTAGCTACATCGCCAAGCCAAATTAAGCAAGTACATGTATGTACATGTATGTATCTGGGGGCGCCACTGTATTTTCCGGTTAAAAGCTTGACCCTGGCTGGCCTGTGCCCTTGACCTTGCAATTGTCTTGCCTCAGGTATCGGGCCGTGATAGCTCTTGCCAATCAGATACTCATGTTCATGGTGCTTTCGGGGTATATTTGCCCGTTACATATGTGGATGCGGCTGGTTATTATTTATTTATTTATACTTCACGGCTGGTTAATATACTAAGCCTTTTTTTTTTAAACGAGAATTAATTTCCGTGTGATCAAAAGTACGCTAGTGTGATTCTCAAAAAAAAAAGAAACGAAACGGTAATGATCAAGGGAAGGCCAAGAAATTTATTTGGATGGTAGTTACGTAGAGTACAAAGGCAGCAGCAACACTTTAAACCAGCGTCAAAACACCTCCCACCTCTTTGATCTCCACACTTCTCTTCTCGTCTAACGAGACTCTTCCTGCATGTAAGATGGCTCCCGTAACCACTGTGTTCCTCAGTGTTGGAAGGCCACGCTTATCCAGTGCCTCTAGAGTGATCTTCTTCTCGTTGAGTAGGTTGCAGGCGTCTACGAATTTCTCAAATGAGATGTATCCATATCCAGTTTGACCACCAAAATTTCCCTCTTCATCGGGGGCATAGCGCATATAGAATCTGAACTTATCGTCAGTACATAAAATAATATTATTTAATGATAATTGGGTTATGGGGAAGCCCTACGGATTATACCACGCCAAAGAACCTAGGTTATCATCTGTGACATCATAGCCTCTCTTCGCTTGGTTTGCCCTAATCTCACCCTGACTGGCCATGTAGTGAAAGTACTGATTTGAGTGTACTCCGGCCTTTTGTGGGGCGGTCCAAGAAGCTGTATAGACACCTGTTCCCACCTTTGACTTATCACTATTCTTCCGCCAGTCGACAAGAAGGGTAATTGTGTCCTCTGTGCCCTCGGCACATCCAAGATCAGTGGCAGTACCACGGGAGCCAGAAGCGGTCACTTTGAAAGGTGTCCAGTCTGGAATCATGGATGCGTTGATATCAATGTGATGTGAGTTGAGGTAGTAGGAGATATCAGAGTCGACACCAGCCCATGCTTTGAAGGTCTCGAGCTGGGACTTGGGCTGGGACATGTAGGAGTAGAAGTAGTTGAAGTCACCCAGAGTTTTGGCTTTGGCACGGGCGTCTGAGTATGCTGGATCGAACCTCTTGTGGTGCTCGACATAGACAAATACACCATGTTTGTCCGCCTCCTCGATAAGCTTAAGGTGATCTTCCAAGGTTTTCGTAGCTGGCTTAGTGACTAGCACGTGGATTCCCCTCTGGATGGCGTATAGAGCGATAGGGAAATGTGTGGTGTCGGGTGTGAAGATTGTGATGGCATCGCCAGGCTTCAGAGCGTCAATGGCAGTTTTGTAGGCCTCAGGGTCGCGAGTTTCGCCGGCGGGGAAAGAAGTAAAGGAGACATCAAGACCGTTGTACACGTCTCGGATGTTCTTCTCGAGGTGGTTTTCTATGGTTTGTTGGTAAAGCTCTAAAATAGTGGAGATCAACGTGAGGGAACATACTAATTGCGGGGAACTTGGAGCCATTGGTTCCAACCATACTGAGCTCGCCGACCTTTCCGCGACGACGGAGGTCGAAAAGAGTTAATCCGACAACACCAACCTATTGTAAAAGAATTGCAATTAATATTTTTTGTTCTTAAGACCGATAAAACTTTAATTATACCTTCTTATCTGACTGAGATCCACCACTTCCGGTCCAGCCAGTGGTGTACTCTCCAGTACCGACCTATCAATAAATCGTCAGCCATTAGCTCATTATCTTCTCATAGCGAGATACAAACCATCAAAACATTGACAGGTGCCATTTTTAATGTGTGTTTTTGATAGGAAACTAAATCCGGGAATGGTATTGAGGTGATGTTGATGTCAAGCTTCCGGAGCAGAGGGGCATTCAGGGCCCTACTTATCTAACTAACCAACCCCACCAGACCCTGGGTCTACTCGACATTCTTGGCTAGAAGACATCATTGCCTCCTCTTCATCAATTAGTTTTAATTTTTCCGAGATGCGCCGCGGTAATGCTATCTAGAGTTGGAGCTGCAGGCGCTGGTTCCCTACATGTAACTACCTCGCTGTTTTGTTCCTGAGAGACCGAATGTTTTATCCAGAGTTCGGTCGCACTCTGCTAACGCTCACGATCGAAGTGTAATTATACCGAAAGAGCTCCCAGATGTTTTCTCCGCATTTTCGGTTAATAATGTCGTGATACAGCTAAGCTGCCAGGCACGATGCTACTATTTAGCCGAGATGATCATTGGTTCCCCGCAGTACATGACAGTGGGTTAGGGTTACGCTACCTCTCTAGTGCTAGTGGTTTGTGGATATATGGAGATGTGGGTAGCTACATGTAACTGCAAATACTAGAGCTGAGAGTCTTGGAATCTCCCCGACTTTATTCACGAAAGACATACATTTACGCATCCGCAATGCCCTTCCCACCACATCCATTCTCTACAAACCCTTTGAAAACCCGAGAGGACCTACACAATGCTCTTGTGTCTTTCCTTAACCCTTTAGCACCTCACACATCTCCTAATGGCGCCCGTATTAAGATTGGCAGCACTGCCACACATTATGACGAGACTGCCGCACAACTAGAAGGGTTTGCACGTCCTCTTTGGGGTCTTGCATCTCTTCTTTCTGGTGGTGGTGAATACGACGGCGCTGAGAGGTGGGTTCATGGGCTAGCTGCAGGAACGGATCCGGAGAGTGATGAGTATTGGGGAGAAACGAGAGCGAGAGATCAGAGAATGGTTGAGATGTCACCGATTGGGTTTTCATTGGCAGTTGCGCCGGAGGCAATGTGGAAACCGTTAGGAGAAAGGGAAAGGGTAAACGTGGTGAAATGGTTGAACGCAATTAATGATAAAGAGGTATACATAAACTTTATAGCCTCGCTTTGGAATAGAATGCTGACTGGGCTTGGGGTAGATGCCAAACACGAACTGGTAAGGATCTCCTATAGTAAAGCATCTTGGCAGGGTCGCTGAATATATCCGCAATAGGCTCTGGTTCAGAGTGTTTGCAAACCTTGGGCTTTCAAAAGTGGGGGCACCATTCGATCCTGAAAGGCTGAAGGCTGATCTTGATCACTTGGATACCTTCTACCTCGGCGATGGATGGTCCCGCGATGGACCTGAGGGGGTCCGCCAGCTTGATTATTATTCTGGATCATTCGCGATCCAGTATGCTCAGTTGGTCTACTCAAAATTAGCTGCAGATACAGATCCAGTAAGAGCGGATGAGTACAGGGACAGAGCCCGGAAATATGCTGCTGACTTTGTGCACATGTTTGACGAAGAAGGTGATCAACTCCCCAGCCTCAGAAATTAGGATATTTCTAACCTTAACACAGGTCGTGCAATTCCCTTCGGCCGTAGTACAACTTACCGAATGGCAATGGCTGCCTTCTGGGGCGCTGTAGCCTTTGCAGGAGTTGAGCTTCCCGCTCCTCTTTCTTGGGGGGTCATCAAAGGGATTCTCCTACGTAATCTTCGTTGGTGGTCCCGACAGGACATTTTCTCGTCGGATGGTACCCTTTCGATAGGTTATTGCTACCCCAATATGTACTTCACTGAAAACTATAACTCCCCTGGATCCCCATATTGGGGAATGAAAGCATTCATTCCTCTCGCGCTTCCGGAATCACATCCTTTCTGGACAGCAGAAGAGCTGCCATATCCATCTTCGGAGCTTCCAAAAACTGTTGCATTGCACCACCCAAGTCATATCATCAGTCACTTAGGTAGACACACTTTCTTGCTATCCTCGGGTCAGGCGTGTCACTACCCACTAAAAGCCACACAAGCCAAGTATGGAAAATTTGCATACTCTTCAGCATTCGGATTTAGTGTGCCGACTGGATCATTTGGCCTCGACCAGCACGCAGCCGATAGTATGATTGCGTTTTCTGAGGATGAGGGAGAAACTTGGAAGACGAGACGGCTAGCACCTGAGGCACGAATCCAGTCAATAGACGGTTTGCCGGTGCTCATATCTAAGTGGTTTCCATGGGCTGATGTGGAGGTTGAAACATGGCTGATTCCGCCTGTCGAGGGAGCATCTGAGAACTGGCATTTGAGGGTCCATAAGATTAAGAATCCTAACCGAAAACTTCTGTCAGTAGAGGGGGCATTCGCAATCTACGGGCAGACTAGTAAGGATGGGAGGACTCTGGATACGTTTGATGGGACAGAGGGGAGGTTTACAAAGGTTGGAGAGGCGTTTGCTGTTTCTTCTGCAGGAGCAGTGGGTATTTTGGATATGTCGCCTGGTGAAGAGAGGAAGGGGGTTGTGATGAACGTAGATGCGAATGCCAATATAATAGCGGCAAGAACGGTTTTGCCACAGCTAGAGATGATAAATCTACCAAAGCAAGGGGAGACATGGTTGGTCTCAGCGGTGTTTGCCTTACCGGCAGCTACTGGAGAAACAGGTGTGAAGGGCATTTGGGAGGAGAGATGGGAGAATAAGCCGGTGGTCCCCGAATCAATTCTGAAGTTGATTAAGTAATAATGGTATGTAGCTTATTTATACGTACATCTGAATAACAGATTGATTTCCTATGGCTTTTACCTTACAAAAACTTCACTGTACCTTCATAATTAATGAATATAGATGGACCTTGCCATAACGCCAAAGTGGAGGCCAGTTCCCATTTCTTATAGCAAAAAACCAGCCCCCCAGATTTCTTACGGCAAATAGGATTTTAGTGCAGAGCTTTAGCGTATACGTACCCTGCAGGTTATATCTTACAGCATAATTTTTCTACTGCGAGGTTTCTTGTAGCGAGATGCAGCTGCACGTCAATCAATTTATCAAGGGGTTAAACATGAAATATCACTCGGATGTTTTTAAACCGTACCTATGTAAATAGGCTCAACCAATCACCTTTCAACGCTTAAGCTTTTGTTCTCGCGGTAATTTGTCCCGATATCCCGATATCCCCACATTTCGAGTCAAGGGCCAAGAGAAAATATGTCGCGCAAAATGCGTGTGAAGCTGAACCGACGAGAGTGGGGGTTAGAACAGATGTGCCCGTGCGGTTATGAAACATTCATTGAGCTCATAAAGCTGCAGGATTGGCGTCATCAATATGCATCACAATCTCCCACTCCACCTTTATGTTCAATAGAGTGGGGATAGCCTCCCGCAGTACCGGGAGGTGGGGGGGTTTAGATTTGGGCATCTGAATGGATTCGCTTCAGAGCTAAAATACCTCGAGGAAAATCTAGCCCTACGAGCATTGGTAGGTTTTGGTGACATTAAACAGAAATGGGCCAGTGGCCAATCACGATGGGCCATAGGCCGGTCTACTCGCGACAGGTAAGAGGTACCCGAATATGCAAGGGCTGAGATGCAATTGCTGTGGAAAATACATGAATACAATGTGGCTACATTTCCGGCTATTTGTTACCTGCCGCGAGTATATATCTTGGTTCCAGGCAAGAGCTACCAGAAGAAGTACAAGCCTAAACAACCTAGTGTCTTTTTTTTTTTGAAATTTAGACATAGAGAAAGACCTAAAGTGACAATCTGTAAAGTTTAATAAAATACAATACATCAATTCTCAACTAGCGTTGCTCAAGTACCATAGGTTAGAGTTAAGGCTAAGTCGTTAGTAATTCATGTAGTTACGATAAAGATAAAGCTTTAAAGAGTGTATGAACACCATGCGCGAATGGAGGGGCATCTAGGAAGGCAAATGGAAGGAGGGAGGTTTTCAAGATTATGGAAATACAAATTTAATCGTATAAGGGAGCAATTGAATATGGACATCGCCCTTTAGCTACATACAATCAATAATTTAACTTCAAGGAGCAAACGAGTTGGCCCCATGAGGGAACCTTCGGGGGGTGAGCGAGGTCGCAAGTTCGTATTTTCTGGCTTGGTATTCGAGTGGCTTTCTGCTCCAAGAGAGTTTTCCTAGCACTCGGTGCTCGAATCGGACATGTGGATTTACATCAATGGAATATGATAAGGTGGCCATGGGCGTACTGGTCTTAGGTGCAAGTTGGGTTATTCCAAACTCATCGGTGAAGCTCTGCATGCGTGCTTAGAGGGGATATCGTTATAGCTCCACAGCTGGCTGCGGTTAATTAACTAAGTAATAACTAAATAAACAACAAACAACAGGGAGAAAAAAAAGCCCAGCCCACCAATCGAGTGCGTCACTATGGAGCACTCGAATTTACCAATACATGGGTTTAGTCCTAGGATCCTATGATCACTTTACTGTTCATCGTACAGCTGTACAGTATAAGGTGGAACACAATTATGTAACTGTATGAAACACCAAAAGCAAAAACACACACATATCTATATTCTAGGTACGTTCAACCTTCGAATACATTCTCATCCAAACGGATGTCCAAGTTTGACATAATACCCGTCCGTATATAATGAATTGCATTGGGATATAATGGTAATATTCGTATTCATAGGACATAAGATCACTCGTTCTTACTATATCGGAATCCTCATATTTTTAATATGTTTCGGGCCCAGCCGTGTCGATCCCGTCGAAGCCAGCACCGAAGTTAGCACCGAGTGCGATTCCATGAAAGGAATTCAAAAACATGCACAATGCACGTGCATACATATACATATAAATTATGGATAGACGTACTACACGCCCCCCACTTACCTCCTTCCCCCACGACCAACAGAATAAAAAGAAACCCTCCAATTGCCCACGCGCAGCCACGTGGGGGCCGGGTTAACTATCTCAAGACTGTACAAACCATAAGACCAACAGGAGCTCTAGCATTCTAGCATATAGCTACATGTATGTTAGGGTTTGGTCATGTCGACATGTCTAGACCTCAAAAGGCTGATCTACTAATTACATTGGCGAGGACAGATCTAGAGCCCTTAGCTCTAGGCCTCTGGCCTTAACAAGGTGACCCCCGCTTTTTAAATACAAGACTTTTGCCCATCTATGAAACACAAATCACATATAAGACAATAGGTTCTTTTTTAATCGGGAGATAAAAGCGTCATGCATACATGTACATGTATTTACCGTTGAGACTCGAAATAAGAGCCCGGGATTAATGCAAGAGAACGGAGTTATATATAGCTGCGGGCAAGACATAGAGCAACTGATCAGACGACCTAGATCTGACCCCTTGTATCCAGGCCGTTCTTTTGAGAACTGGCGGTACCCGAGTCTACTCCCCATTTCACCGCGTTTTCGAACACAACCGCTATTGCATGCCACACAAAAATCCACTAAGTCACATTTCTATATGGAATGTAATAGTGGTTGTGTTTGAAAACGTTGTGAACTGGGGAGTATATGTATCATCTAGCTTATATGTATTTACATACATACATATGTATGTACTCTAGTTAGAGTACTCTATGCATATGTGTAGCCGTCTATATACTCGTAATATTATAGCGTTTCTAAACTCAGCTGCTATCACATATATATAAAAAACCCGCCAAAGCTACATGTACCTTTTTGTATGGTATGCAATAGTGGCCGTGTTCGGAAATGTCATGAATTTACGGGTATTACAGCCGACACAGCGTGGTACTTACGAATTAGAAGTAATAAAATGTATGTAAATATGAACCAGACATAAAGGCCGCCTTATGAAGTTTCACGGTACATGCCCCCTCGCACCCAGTAATATTACCTGACCGACAGTCGGTTATTATGTACAGCGGCAGGTAATAAATGATGGAACGCAGTGATGCCTGTTTTGGTGAAACGCCACCAACATTTGGTGTTTGTACTCTCAAGGCGTTCCACGGTTCACCAGCTGTGGCTGTACATACGTCTGGCGCCCAGAGTCTAAAACCCACACCTTGTTTCAAATCCCTAAGGCTTGTCACCACAGCATAGAGTAGAGGCTTAGAGAGCTATCCTTGGACAGATTAAATCGTCGCCTGAACCGTGTACGCACTGAGTTGGGTATATTCGTTGCTCTTAGTGGTTGATAATAGCCATAAAGCCAATATTAGCTGCCTGCTTAAGCTAATTTTTATTTCAAAAAGGCAAGCTCCGAATTTAAAAGTTTCATCCGCCCAAGGCGTCCAAGGGATACTCCCATAAAGACAATCTAGGCCTAGGTGAATATACATGTAGTTAGTTTATCGCCCCCAAGATTATTTCACTTGAGGTGTGGGAATTACAAATTCTGGGATTGTAATACTATAGTGACGTCATAGTTCTGCGAGCACTGTACTGAACTAAATTCTTATATCGTATTAGATATTTTTGTTTGTTTACTTTAACTGTTGATTTTAGTATTTGTTTTGTTCTCTTACATCATCAATATCCTGACAGATTATACGATTCCATTTCCAAAGACTGAGAATGATCTCTCAGAAGACTCAATACTCAGTCAACAACCCTTGACGATATGCTTGTGCCCTGCCACCAAAGTCTCAAAGTGTTGTTTACAAACATTGCGGGAGCATACTAAGTAGAAGCCACCAATACCTCTTTATGATCGACCATTATCTTCAAATCCAGTACTATATGCCTTTGCTAAGGAGAATGCTCTGCTCTAAAGCTAATCTGGATTTACACTAACAATCTATAGAATCATCCATTCTCACTCGAAACATTATTACTTACCCCACTCTAGATTCTGTCACAGGTTACCGTCGCAGATTTGCCCCTCAGGAATTCCGCTTCCTGAACTCGGGGTTCCGCTTCCTAAACTCGGGGTTCCGCTACCCCAACTCTATAGACCTCGTATCATATGTATATGTGTTTTTTCTCCTCAATCCGCCTACAGTCTCTGTTCCTGCCTTTCCATATCCACTTACTAACTCTAAGTGGCTAGCGGTGTATGTGGGATAGATAGCGTGGGGTGTGCTCTTAAGTCACATCGAAAGAGAGGAGATAGGGGTTTAGGATTATTCTAGTTTGACGCCTCATACTGCCGGCGGCGAGACACAGGATACGTTGACACATCGGTCAGGCGCCAATAAATGGTCAAGGCAGATCATAAGGGGAGAAGATACGTTAATATCGTAGGTGGTTCATTTCTTTCCTTCTTTAACATTCGATTCTCAAGGCAGTCATTCTACTCAGCCCTTCATTGACTCAAACCGATTCAATTCAGCTTTTAGTATATACATGTACGTACATGTACATCTTAGAGCTTACAAATCTACCCATCTCGATCAAGACCAAGCGCCTGCAGTTGGTTACAATACATGTATATGCATCACTCGACAAGACTACGAATACCGTGCTCAGATCAGACATGTGAATTCTGGGGCTAATACTATCCTATTGTTATTGTATTGTTAGACGACGTCGACTTTAAATTTGTTGATTGCATGAGGATAGTACGTGCCAAGGAATTACATACATACATGTATATAGGTAACAAGGAGGCTCAACTCATGCATGTACCGCATGTACCGCATGTACCTGCGTGACACTTACACCAACGTCGTATGATGTCTAGCTAAAAAAGAAAAGAAAAAAAATGCTAGATAATAGAAGTAAGTCTTTACCCAATATCAACAAACACCTGTTTATTGAGTGAAAATGACAGTATTGAAGTTGAAACATCCGGGTTACATCTGCAAGCTGCAGGCTATATATGCCCGGGCTTTCTAGAAAAATAAAAACCTCCATTGTTCCGGTGAGCTAGCTCTGAAATATCGTACGTACGGGGGCTTTTTAATACCCTTTATAACTAAATATTGTCTAGCCATGGTTCGACGATAATCGAGAACATGACAGTTTATATATTCGGGACTCTCGGCCCTCGGTGGCTTGCTTCGTCAGCTAGGAACATCCTAGAGCTGTACTGAATACATTTACGTTACATTTGCCCTACATGAAACATTCTTCTCATCTCGATAGATCGATCTATCAATTCAATTCACTCTAAGGTTACAAATTGCAAGATAACGCCCCACCACCACCACCACCACCACCAGCACTAACCGGGATGACGCGATCGATTCGATCCATAACCAGGTCTCTAGAATAAAACAAAAAGTACAAACGGAAAAGGAAAAATAAATGGAAAGAGAAAGAACAAAAAAAAAAAAAAAAAAACAGATACAGCCACCCAGGTTTCGCCTTAACAAATGAAAAGAAAGAAGAATAGTTCCCGCTCGGCGGAAACATTCACATCCGTCAGATCGTACTGGCGTTACGTACGTCACACGCGTCAGTCATCTAGCCTGCTAGGACCGAAAAAAAAAATAACAAACAAAGAATATGAAAATATTCGTCTTGCCGATGAAAGCGCTGTGCCTTCTTTATATTTCTCTTGCTCTTGATCGTCAATGCATGACTAGCCGCGTTTGCATCTATCGCAACGATGGTGAAGGCAGACGGAGCATTCGCGTGTACCGAGACCATACTGGGAAGCACAATTGCAACATGTCCAAATACCCTGTGTTGCGCAGTTTCCGCATCGTGTATGCCGGCATACACTGCATCCTGGTTTGTCAAGCCCATAACCAGATGAGCAGACGCAGCAAAGGGAGATTTTTGGAGGTGCTGGCATGATTGATTGATTGGCTTTTCTGTTGAAAGTAGACGAGTTTGCTTGCGATTGAGTATTTATATATTGCCGCTTGTGGTGGCCGGCGGGAATATAAAATTGCAGCTGCCCGGAGCTATGGTGTTGTGATGTATCCTGACTTTCGTTTATTGGGTCCTTTCTTCCTTAGCTGGCTGTTTGAATGTTCCCGGCCGATGAATGATAGTTCTGGAAGCTTTGCGGAGGACCGTTTGGGAGATATATAAGTTTGGATGTGGATAGGGTGCGTTGACTATCTAGGGTTGTGAAATTAAAGTTTATAGGACGTTGGAAATGCCCTTATTTATATGCAGCTCCCATACCTCCCACAGTACATCTGACGCGGCCGGTAATGGCAAATGAGAAGGGGTATCTCCAGTCCTCCGGGCTACCTTGAGCTGTTGCATCTTGGCCAGGGGTGCTTGCTGTGTGTCTAACTCTGTATGTACATGTATCTAATGTTTACACTCTTTCTTGTTGGCTAACTAAGCAGTGTCAGGACATACAAGTGATTCCTCGTGTCAATGAGACCCCCGGGGTTAAGAAGAATCCAGGGTGCTACGGCAATCGCCATTGATCGTATATCTCCCTCCATCGTTGATGGTTAAGCCCTTGGATACCTATTAACTGTCTGTGCACGAGGGAAGCTACAGACATGCGATGAAAGTCACTCATGCGCAATCACTCGAGACCGTTATACTTTGCGTGCATGCGCCTAAGCCTTTCGTCATGGTCAGGTGGGTTCTAAACACACGGTAGGCCGGGGGGAGGTAGAATTAGCTATGTGAGCAGGCTTCCAATACGACAGTAAGGCTTTCTAAACCTATATTTTTCTATATACTCACTAACTCCTAGGCCTATATTACCAATTTGGTATATAAATTCTCAGTAGTATACGGGGTCTAGAGTTCCCGAACCTCAGAGTCCAGGTAAGAATTACAAAAGGCCAGATCACGGATGATACTAGTCCCGTCGTGTGTATCTAAATGGCTCAGAGCTT
Source organism: Morchella sp. 2016-72 (assembly GCA_024713865.1). Classification (NCBI taxonomy): domain Eukaryota; kingdom Fungi; phylum Ascomycota; class Pezizomycetes; order Pezizales; family Morchellaceae; genus Morchella; species Morchella sp. 2016-72. The sequence continues at coordinate 178,122 of JAMJEY010000003.1, forward strand.
ACCCAGCGATACCGCCGCCGCCAACAACTTCACATCATGACCACCCGACTGCTGCTGCGCCGCGAATTCGAAAGTGATCTTTGGGTTCTAGAACTGTTTTAATTTGGTTTTGCACATGTCAGGGGCACTGAAAGCCATCGGGTTTATTACCGACTCAAAGTGGGAGGCCAAAGTCGAAGGTAAAGGATCAATATTCGAATAATCAAAATCTACTAATTCTATGTCGGTATATAGTACGATAAGGGGATGACTAGCTTTCATGGGTAATCACTCGCCAGTGTGGGCAAGTTCAGCTGAACGCACCTACATGCACCTATGTATGTACCTGAGGGTGGGCTATGGTGGTCCCATACTTAGGCCATGGCCACTGCCCAATAGTATTTCGAATACTAGCTAATATAGTCGCTATAGCAAAAGATATTATCCTATCGATGGGTGGTTACGGGGGTCCGGCATTCCGGAGCTCCTAGAGTAGTAGCTATGGGATGCGTGGGTTACTGGTTTATCCCCGACCGGTTTAGCTATGTAGCAGGCTACTTGTTTTCCCGTACTCTACATACAACCGGGCCGAGCTCGAGTTATCATCCCCATTTATTCCTACCACCCTTTACCCCAGCTCGAGCTCTACTAAATACCCCGACAAGCACCGATAATATATGGAGGATCCTAGCTAAATTGCGTGTAGGCTGTCGACCGTTGACGTACGTTAATATTATGATGTCACCTCCTGTAGGATCACCGGCCGGTGCTCCTCTAGTGGGGCTTCTTTGTCCCTGAAATGCAGGGCGTAGGCATCATTGTGTAATTTCACATTCCCCCTGTGGTGGTGGTACTTTGTGTAACATTTGCTGAGATCCGGGGTAGCTAAATTGGGGAGTCGCATGCCCTTCTAAATACATTCTAGACCATTTTCTGTATCTGTCGCCCAAGAATAACTTTGCGAAACCGATGTCTTTCATGTGTTAAAAACTCGGTTATCACAGCGGAAGAACCTTATTTGATCATCCCCCCTACCCACTGTAGCTAGAAGTTTATCCAGCAAGTTACTACATGTTCGTAGGGATCCCTTGCAATTGCATACTGGGACGTTGTGTTAGGTTGGTTACGATTGGGGAAACGACGTTTGGTTCACGCCTCACCCAATTACCTTCAACGGGCTTGGCTCCGGAACATAAATTGCCCGGTATATATGTAGATACATGTTAGTCTCAGGGTCGGAGTGTTTGTCTCGAGCCCGGAACCGGAGATACATGCGGTTCGAGATGCCGGCCGTCGACTCTATCACCGTAGGTGGATATGCGCCGAGGTTCGCCCGCCCTAATCACCTCGCGATCGCGAATCCAATATGGTGAGTGGTGGTGATAGTGAAATAAAATCCAGAACCTGTTTCCTCTGCGTGATACGATGCTCAGTAATATGTATATAACACTGCTCGCCTTGCAGTCACTACGTAAATTCAATAGGCACAGGTGATCAATCTCGTGAAGGATCGAACCAATGATTACAATAGGCCATATAACTAATGTTGTATGTACGTACGCGCAGTCATATCTACGATGCTATCTATATACTGGCCCTTGCAGTGTTATCTGAATTAAGAGTGGAGGTAGAGGTCATACGAAGGCTATACCCACGTGGGCAGTGTCTTTCTTTGGTGATTGGTACCTGGACAAACCCAGGAAATAATATAATATATCGCTGATCAACTACACAATATGAATGTACCTACATAGATCAACCCTTGCATGGAGTTCCTAAAGTCGCGTTTTTTTTTGTTACTATTATATTGTATAGCCTATCCTTACTCCAGGAGCGATATCCGATAAGAAAAGGGCCCGCGAGTATCTTATAATCCAGTAATTGTTATGTTTGATGCGTTATTACCTGAAGGGTACCGGCGAAACTAGTGACGACTATTATCTACATGCGAAACCAAAGATCCCCCCCCTTCCCGATCAATATGACCGATATATACCCACTATACTATGCTGGGTTGCTCTAACCTTTCCAAATACTACTACTACTACTTATTCCTTGCCCATATGAGCTGTCGAAACGCCAGTCAATAAGTTAGCCTCGTGCCCTTTCCAAAACATTAAGAAGATCGTCTGAAACATGGAACAACCCCCATCTTCACAAGTCACCTTAGAAACCAACTTTCCCCCTCACCCCCAACACCACCCGTCACGGAACGGCTCCGAGGATTAAGAAGTGGGGGAAAGGGAAAGTGAAAGCTGTGAATACCCGTTCGTTCATGGGACGATCGACGATAAAAAAGACTCCGAAACTAACTTACTTTCTTTTTCGCCCACTTTTGTTCGGACAATACCCGAGAAACCGTCGAGTTGCATACGCGGACATTATACTCGTTATACAGGAAGGTCCTCATCTCAACCAGACACGCCGTGGGTTTCTCCTCAAGGAAGTTTCGCAGGCCCTAAACAATTTCGCTCCCCCCCCCGTCGGAAAGGTATTAGCCATGAAATTATTAAGTTATATAATCTTTCCTATATATGTATCATATATATAGAAAAAATATTGGAATAAATCCCAAATCCGGTGCTATTAATCTATATGGCTGAGCTGGCTGGTAGCTGGCTAGCTAGCTAGCTATAGGTAGACAGGACAGGCAGCAATTACATCAAGCATTTCATCGTTCAGTGTACGTGGTCGTCCTTGTTTCAACGATCGTGGCGCAGTTGTTTTTCCAAACAGACAGATGTTCCGTTGTATCCGTCTCACTGTTATATACGCGCAAGGGACTGTAGGCGCGATCTTTTCTGGGAGAAGGCCCGCCTCCAAGGATGTACGAATGAACTCCCGCTGAGTCTCTGTCAGAAGTTTGCGACTTTTGTAGGGCTTCTTTGCGGTCTTGACGGTGATGTATCTCATGGTTGATCCCGGTGTTGGGATGTGGAGAAAGCTTGGTCTCTTTGACTTGGGTTGTTGGTTACAGAAATTGCCAGGAACAGGGTGGAAGAAGGGTCCTAGAAATGGCTGCGAGTGACTAAATATATATGTACAGCGCAGCCAGCTAACAAGCAAAGACTTTTGGTTTCCCAAACGGAATGATATAGGTAAGGAAGCTTCTTCTTTTTCTTTTTTTTTTTTTTCGATATGTGGTACTATTATGTCCCTTATTATTATTGATCATTCTCCTTATTGCAGAAACCTAGCTAATGTTCGCAGGTGTCCAATCTTAGGGCCTTTATCGCAGAGAAATGCGGGGAGATGTAGCAAATAACCTGCACTTGGCAAGCAGTCAGTTCTAGACTTGTGATAGAGCTCACGTTAGTTGTCTTGAAGGGGTAACAAAATGCAACAAATTAGCTCTTCCAGGCACTAAGACAACTCAAGTAGAATTCTTGTGCATGATGTAGGGTAGGTTAAGAACCAATAGACAACACGTAAAACATCTACTATTACTGTAATTGCCGTGTCCAATAACACCGATAATAGTCTTAAATAAGTTCATGGCATACCTAGGACCCCTCTTTCCAACCATTTCCACAAGCCTGACAGTCTTTCTGAAAATGACAACATTATCCCCACTTTTTTTTTTTTTGCTTTTCCTCACTCTCTAGTGATTAGTTCTAAATGATAAAAACCATAACTATATCCTTGGGCTCGCGGAGGTCCTACCAAAAAAGTCAAATCCTCCCACGTTAAGCCCAGCTCATCAATTGAGGCAATAATCACTTGGCTCCCTCTCCCACAACCTGATTTGTAGGGGAGCTTTATTAAACCAAATATTCTCCTCGCGTAGCAGCTACCGTATTAGACCCGGAGTGAATGGATGCGGGGTAGAATATGCAGCGAGTGCCGGCCTCGTGCGCTTCCAGTTAAGCGCAAAAGAAAGAAACTGGTATCGTGACTACATGCTGATAACTGTTGGATGTCTCAGCGGAGGAAAATAACCATAGAAGAACAGGCACCATACAAACCACCCACCCTAACCATCTAAGGCCAACGTTTCCCTTACCGAATTAGGGTCTTCTCCATACCCCGCTTTTTAGTACTTCAATTGACAACTTTTTTGCAAATGACAGGAACACCTAGTTGTATACTTATACGGGAACTCAACGAGGGTTGGAAACATCGTGTTTACAGCGCATATGTGGCGATACCATCACTAGTTTGGACTTTCCTAAAACCCTTAATTTTTGTCCAATGCGAATCTAAGAAAAAGGGGGGGGGGGTATATCAAGCAATAGTGCCTGAGACGTCAATGTCTGGATGGGAGCTTCCACAAGCCTAGGATCCTATTCTAGTTAACCCAACGTGGCACTGTACCAAAGTCCTCATGTCTGAGAGGATTAGGTATGTAGGTAACTACATACATACCTTGTAGGGTTGTAGGTACTAGCTGCCCCGGATTATGCGAGTGGGTTGATACCCCACCCTCTCAGGTGTTTTGCAATAAATAAGGCGCCAATAGCAACCCATTAATGAGAACAGAGTTTTATTCCACTCCCTAAACCTCCCGAGATTTAGAACTCTGCTTTTGAGAAATAAAAATAAAAAAGAGATTCTCGAAACTTCAATTGGCTGCGGAAAGGTCTCGGTCTAATCAGAACGTCTATGTATTTGTCGACAAATGTCGTAATGTGCTTAAGCCTGCAGACCTTTTATAAGCTCGATGTAATGGCGCTGGTGCGCACAGAGCCATTCATAGATATTGGTACTCTGGAAACCCTCTCAAGTATGCTCAAGACTCTATGATTCTCTAAGATGTTGACACACACACACCTATTTGTTCTTTTCTGCTCGCCTTGTCGTTGAAAAACATTGTCCAGGTCCCTAGACAGGATTCTCTTTTTTTGCGTGGCTGCCGAACAACGAAGCAAGGCTACATAAGCACTGCAGTCTTGTTTTGTTTTACTTTTGCAACCCAGCCCTTTTGTACCGTCGTTAATTTGTTTCTACACTTGCTGGCCCGTCGGCCCCCCAATTACCAATAGAATGTTTTCAGTCAAATAGCCTTCATACGGGAGATCTCTAGGTAGATCAAGACAATGATAACCTGGGGTAGGTAATCTGCGTTCGCACAGCACGATTAAGCGGGGTACATGGAGTATCATGCGTCCATCGCATATCATGCAGTTGAATTTTCAATTTGGACGTTACTCCAAACGGATTAGGTCCGAAATGGAAACTCATCTTTTAAATTTTGGGATTTGAGACTAACGATCCAGAATATATCCCTTCTAGCGATCCAGCCATAAAATGTTATAGATACATGTATGTATGTAGACTAAAATCAAGGCATAATGACATGCATAATGCAATGTACTACACCTCGTGAGGGATTTATTTCTCTAGATTCACTTAATTAGCTTAATTAGCAGCTCTCAAGACCAGAATACGAAGATAAAGGTTCATACGATACCATCTGTCAAAGTGTACCGGATTTTCTAGCTAAGGTTATATCTAGGGGTGGACCACGCTTGTAGGTAATACATACATTCATGCATCACAGTTCCTCCAATTCGTGATCCTAGAAATGTTGGGATTCAAGCGCAGAAGTATGTATAGTTCATGGTTGGAGTACTCCGAGGATATGTCAACGTGGCACGTATTGGCCCCCACGAAGAATTCATAAATCTGTAGCATACTAATTCTCTGTATATTTCGCTTCTTCCTTCTAAGTCAACTCGAGTATTCTGGGTACTACTGCAAGGAGTAGGGTAAATAGTAACAAAACAAATCCATGTATTCCCTGATTGGCCAGTTAGCCCATAGGGTTAACGTGTGCACACAAGCCGGCATATTGCCAGCCAGCTTTTGAAGATCTTTCAAACTCGGCTATAGAGGAGTATCAGGAGGAAACACAATTGTAGCAGGAATGTGCAGTCAGCTTCAAAATTTCATAATCCATGTGTGTATTAAGGTACTTAGCCACCCAGGTACCTCAGCCATGAAACCGAGAATAAAAAAGAATGGAGGAGCCTGTTTGTAGAATGATTCATGATGTACGATCCTAGTAACTGTGAAAAGAAACATTAAGGCTACACGCATAGAAAGTATAGGCAGTTGATATCCGAAGAGTGCTCTCGGTAGTTGTAGTCCCCATTGATGATGCCGTTCATGGACTCCCGTGTTCTTGCAGCATTGTACATATGTACATGTAGTTACGTATACTCTACGAGCTTGACTGAGTGTCGAAGAGGGTCGAAGAAGGTATGATGACATCCCATAATGTCGAGTCATCTTGATTGATTGATGCCTTCGGGCTCCTCCAAATGTACGTCTGAGGTAATAGTGAGCATGAGAGGTGCTGGTTCGAGTGAACTCTTCTCGGCAAAATTGCATATGTATGTAAGTGGGCAAGTATATATAATGTATGTACTACAATGTACATACTCATTTTCCTACATCGATCTTTCTCCACTTTATTCCTCAGGTTCTCTCCGGTGGTATCCTCCACGGAATTACACGTATGTTAGCTCAACTCTATATACCACTCCATACGGTAGAATATCTGGCTGCAAAAGTAATCATATATGTATGTTATAAAGCCTGAGTTAGAACGAAATCCCGCATATTATAACAATTACCTACATTAGCTAGATCACACAAATAGACGACGAATGACAGACGCTGTATCTCATTAACGTATAGTTTTGGCTTGTTCGATATCAAAAGAAACGAAACGAAAAGAAAAGAAAACCCGCTCTGCACTGCAAGCCTTGTGAAATCTACCACCCTCTCGCTAAGACTCAACCCGGTTACTGCTGCCGCGTAAATCTCAACCATATTTGATACCCGAGATATGTGAGATGGCGGAGTTGCCGAGAGACTCCCGCGACGGGCCTCTGCGTATGCCTTGAGTGTAGATCCAGATAAGCTATCCAGTACCCCGCCATGTACACAACCCTAACCTTAGAAGCGATTTTCGGTCTTCAGATTACCTGTCCAAGTTCGCCTCCCAAAATTCATATGATATGATTGCTTCAATAAATCTCAATTAATTAATGATTGTGGTTACCAATTATTTGTACCTCTATATGACATGCATGTATCGCTGGTTGAAGCATCGGTATACTCGCTATCCACCATAAGAACCTGAAAATGCAAGTGACAAAGACAGGGATAATTTGTATGGAGAATTGTATTGGCCCCATACAAATATTGGCACCTGCATTTTCAGGTTCTTATGGTGGATAGCGAGTACACATGCTCTTCATCACACCAAAACTTCCTATTTCAACTTCTTACTCCACCACCCCATAAAGAAAGATACCTATTGTTTTTAATAAGATCCTTGCCAAGACTCATTAATGTAGCGGCCTTGGCACATTCTTATAAGCGTAAATCCCTTTTACGCACTCCATACATACATCTAGGGTGTGAATGCGCGCTTCTACGTGCGCACATATGACAACCCCCCAATCCCCAGTTACGATAGACACATCTACATACGTAAGTACGTATTGCAATTAGTTAAAATCTCGTATTACTCTAATGGATATAGCGAAACTAATAAAACTCTTGTTTACACCAAACGATCCAAATAAACAGCATATATTTATGCTGACCCCCTCCTACACGAATATCGTTAGTCAAGCAATTTAATCATTCGAATATACTGCGGAACATTCATGACATGTTTGATGTAGGAGATTTCAGGAACCTTCCCGGCCCGCCGCAACGTGTGCGATCGATTCTGTATATTAAATTACCCAGTGTAACGGCCGGCTAATTTTTTCCCAGCGATCTCCCCCCAACCAGGTTCGGTCAGAGTGAGTGCGTACAGTCCACCCAAAGCTTATCAAGAATCAAATGGGAAGGCGGAACCGGAAGTTAGAGAAAGCATCTATCAGAACGATATATGCCTAATTAAGGGACTGGTGGGTTTGAAAAAAAAAATCTTGATCGAGCAGTTTAATTGACATCCTGCACCCCCCCCCCCCAAACAACCTCTCTACAACCTCGCTAGCAAAAGCGCGAAGCCGGCCCGTATATTATTCGACTCAAAATCAAACGCACGATACGAGCTACGTGATTTCCACAAACTATTGCAATCAATTTGTGTAGCAGATAAAGACAAGTGAGGTACAGGTGTATATAGTTGATGTGGTCACATCATATGTCACGTTTTATCGTCACATCAGGGTAAAAAAAATTTGATCATAATCAGAAACCTGCAACTCAACGGTTCTATAGTGTAATGGTTAGCACCCAGGATTCTGATTCCTGTAATCCCGGTTCGACTCCGGGTAGGACCTGTCTCTTTTTGCCATCATGGCCAATGAATGCCAAGAACACATCGAGAGTGCGACAAAAGATCTTTAGCGTGCAACAAGTGAGACAACGTCAGTCTAAACCGCAAGAAGTTTACAATAATGTCAACGGGCCCAACACCGGAAACGGCCCAGTTTTAGAGGAATTTACAAGACTGCTTTAGACTAGGGCAGACCAGAACCTCGACCTTAGTCTAGGACTATGGACTGCACATGTGGTGAACTCACGGCATCTGTTGTCTACCCAATATTATATAATTCTTATTGTGTTCTATTCCGAGAAAAACTAAACTACTTCTGGCTCTTATCATCGAGTCTTATACAGTCCACAGTCCATCCAGTCCGTCAAAATTTTGGGCGGACTGTCTTGGACGGACGGGCCAGTCACAGTCTACTGAAGTCCTACAGTCCAAACAGTCCGCCCTATTTCCTTCTACTGTCTCAGCTGGCGCAGTCGACTACAGTTGACTCCAGTCGGACGGGGCTGCTCGCGGCGTTGAACGGACCACTACAGATCAATTGCATCTTGAGCGGTCCGACCAATTAGACATACATATATATGCCCTATAGCTGCCGTTCGGCCGATAGGACCACGGCCTAGGCCATCACACCGACACGGGATTCAGACCGTAATGATAGCTTAGAGCCAACGCCACGGCCCGCAGTCTAAGACATTCGGGATGAAGATCAGTGCGCCAGAGATGGATGCTCCTGGCGCGGCTACCAAACTCGTGCTAGTTGTTAGGGCGAGTTTCAAGGTGCTTAAAACGATTTAACTCGGTGGATGTCTTTTAGTGATCCCCCCCGAGTTTGAAATTAGGAGTATTGCTACAGGGAGCTGGCTTGTTGTGGTTGAAGGCTTGTTTCGTTGGGGCGATGAATGCGTCTTTGGTGGTGGGCGAGTGAGAACCCATGATCCTCCCGGTTTATACCGTAGGGGAGGATCTTGTAACTGTCAACGGCGCATGGGGATGCTAGTAGGAGTTGCAATGTGGCCCACGAAGCACGATTATGGGGGGCTGTTATTGATCGAGTCCCTCTGTTTCGAGAAAAGCTGTCCCAGACTGCCCCACATACATATATGCCTAGAGTTTTTCGACGGCTCTCGGGACTTGATAATGAATGATAAACTCTGTGAAGTATGAATGAGAACGAAAAAAATAACCGAATTGGTAGTAGAGAGGAACTTCAGTATTTTCACCACAGCTAGATTACAGCCACCCGGTTTAGGAATTAGTCCTAAGAATGAATGTGTTCTGGTTAGCAAGGCTTTGGCAGAAAATGCGCTGTATCGAGGTACTTATCTTTGCCTCACTTGACCCCGACCTTGGGCCTCGTAGACCGTATTGGCTGAACAGCTAGACTTGCTGTGACCGAAGGCTATCTGTTATTCCATCCCCCGAGTATTATTCAGTGCTTGAGATTTTCGGTATGGTGTGATGTGTGTGGAAAGAGACATTGTCGTGTTGAGTGGTTAAAGTTGCTGTAACAAAGACCTCAGGGTATGCGCGTATTTGTTGGGACCGTAGCAAATATTTACATATTTACCGCGTATTTTGACAAAATGTAAAAATCGTGGCATTGAGCCTAGGTGGCTACGATGCTATGCGTTCGTTAATTTCTGTCTAGATTGCGTCTAATCTTTTTGACAGATAAACGGCGCAGACTTACATGTTGTTCATTCAACAATACACATGTAAGTATATACATGTTGCGACAGTGTCCACAATCAAGCTCAGGTACAGATGTCACCACACGCATTGCTCTACTAGATGGCAGTTAGGAAATACATAGTTTGATTCTTGCTTTTGCTAATACGTTACCAGTAGGGCCCTTTTACAATGATTATCTCCGAGAATCTTTCCAGCGCCTCTCCCACTCGTATGTATGAATTCCTCCTCACACAACAGATTTATTCTTTACTGATGTATTTCATATAATACATATTTTAGTATCATAAAAACAGGAGGGCACCTCATATCTTCCCAGCTGGTAATGGAGACCATCCATTTCATTACGCACTGCAGCTGAGCCTAGCTTCTCATACATTGGTATAGCTTTTGGGAAGTGGGCTAAACATACGGAGATGCATGGCTCCCACCAAAAATCCCTTGCAGTAGATCTCAACTGGCCTTTTACACGTTGGGAAATGACATGCATATACATGTATGTATGCCTACATGTAGTGAGCTACATGTATTTCTCAGGTGTCGAGTCTGTGGGGAGGGGGGGGGCTCACAATCATAATTGTATTACCCAACAAGTACAATGGCGAGGGGCCAACGGCGATATATCAACGATTTTTCCTCGCCCGAAAATGCCTCTAGATCTAGATCGATCACCAAGTCATTCTCAATATACCACTGGGTATAATTGGGCGCATCTGTTTCACATCCAGTTAAACGTATGAGATGTCCACGCGGGGAGATATAGATCTAATTATCTGTTATCGATAAGCTGACCCCACCAAACAAGCCTTGGCAACACTGCCAAAACGGGACAGATCAACAAATTGTATCATAACCGCCCGCATTGCAACATCCAATAATACCTCATCCATATCACCAGAAACCCCCCCCCCCCCCATCTTAATGACACCCCATATGTGGATCTAGAGGTATATAATAACCTCCACTGCGCCCCCACTCTCCTTGTAATCACAAATTGCAATAATACCCACGCCCATAATTATTGACAATGTCCACAACAGAAACACTCACACTCACCAGGACCTCTAGCCAGCATGAACCCCTCTTCTCTCAGCTCACCCCTTACTCTTCCTTCCCTACAGAGATCCACGGCCCCACGGTCTGGACCGCTGACGAATTCCGCAACCGCCCCGATCTCTGGACCCACGTCTGGCGTCCCGAAGAAGTGCAGTCGATAGATGCCGCCGCAGATGCTTTCCTATCTAGTGGCCGAGAACTCACCGAGATAACAAAGGTCTCGTTCTAAATTTACACACCTCTATGAATAATAGGGTAATACTAAAGCTCCTACTATGGTTCAAGGGTCTATTCCCTCTCCCGCCTGCACTCACAACCCTCCTAACGACCACCCGTGAGGAGCTGATCAACGGCCGCGGGTTCATCCTCTTCAAAGGACTCCCCACCACGAAATGGGGCCGCCGTAAGTCTGCCGTCGCATACATGGGCCTCGGTACCTACCTCGGGCACTTTGTATCGCAGAACGGGCGCGGGCATGTCCTAGGACACGTCAAGGACCTAGGCGAGGACTCGACGCAAATCGATAAGGTACGCATTTACCGTACCAATGCCCGGTAAGTGTAGTTGTTAGTAGCTGGCTAGTAGTAGCAGAAAAGTAGGCCCGGGGCTGACGAGAGGAAGTGGGGGGTAAAGACAGTTTTTCCACTCCGACGATGCTGACCTCGTGGGTCTCCTGTGTCTTGCGCGCGCGCTGGAGGGTGGCGAGTCGGACCTAGTGTCTGCGCATGCGGTATTCAACGTGCTGCAGCGCGAGCGTCCGGATGTCGTCGAGACACTGTGTAGCCCCGACTGGTACTTTGACCGCAAAGGGGAGACCTCGCGGGGGCAGCAGGAGTGGGTTCGTGCCGCCGTCTTCTACTGGTGGGGCGGCCGCGTCTATTCGAAGTAAGTCTCCCCCTCCCTCCCCCTTATATTCGTGGATTTTCCTATTAACTAACACCCGCCTAGGTGGGATCCTTATTATGTACGCTCCCTCACCCGCTTCTCGGACGCCGGCCTCATCCCGCCTCTCAGCCCCGCGCAGCTCGCCGCGCTCGAGGTCCTGGAAGAAACGTGTCTGCGCCTGGCGCTGCACATGATCCTGGAGGTGGGAGATATTCAGTTTCTGACGAATAACCATGTGTTCCATGCACGCACTGCATACACAGATCATGCGCCGCCGGCACCGCGAAGACATCTATTACGGTTGTGGCTGGCGACGCCTGAGAGTGAGGGCGGGTGGGTACTACCATTTACGGATAGCAGCGAGACCAAGAGGGGTGGTATTCAGGTGGATGATGTGCGGGAGAATGCGCCGTTGGATGCGGAGTAGCTATGAGGGGTGGTGTATATTGTAAATTTGTATTTGTACTGCATGTTTTTATTTAGTTAGTGAACAGTACTAAGATGCATATCTCTAGTTATTTAAATGTGTTACAATCATATTTACTAGACTATTGGGGGTGATGGAGATATTCGTGATTATTCCACAAGGGTTTATCAAAACAAGGGGTAATGATCAAGTTAGCAACAAATAACAAGCCTTTCATATATACCACTTTCAAAAGAAAGAAAAAGTAGGGGAAAGAAAGGGAGTAGAGGGAACGCAGTTACCCAACGGAAAGCAACCAACAGATTTAAATACAATCAACAAATAAGAAAAAACAGACATATATAGCCCCCATACTCATCCGTATTTAAACATGAAGTATATAGATATGTGGTTAGAAGAACCAACACCACTAAAGAAAAGAAAGAAAGAAAGAGTTAAAGAAAAATAGATACCACAAGAAATCCTGAAACGAAATTGAAACAACCTAGAAGGTTCACCAACACATAGTCTTCATACTCATTCGCCCCTCCACAACACATTAGTACGCAACCACAATGTCAGCAGTATACTAGTCAGTAACAAGAAAGAAAAGATACAGAAAAATATGAAATATGAGTAAGTATTTCCCAACAACCATCCCCTTCAAACCACATACGGAACCACAACCACTGTAAATACGATCTCGTCCATGATGCGATTCGCAGCCTCATCCGGCTCATTACCATACCCATCGACAGGCATATCCCACTCCTGGTATACCACATAGCTCCATACCGTCCCTTCCTCGTCTTCTCTTCTGGCTAGTGCCATGTCCCACATCGCCTCTAGGGATTCGCGTCCAACTGGGCCCTCCTCATCTAGGGGGAGTGTGGATGCAGATGAAAAGGAGCGTGGGTGCTCATCAAAAGTCATTGCTGAAAACATATCGATAAGCTCTTCGATAGGGTCAGTTCCTTCTTCTCTTTCCCCCCCTTCTCCTCTATTATTAAAGTTCTGAGGTGAGTTTGGTGTTAGTTCGGGGAATAGACGTATTAGAACCTTGATCGATGACTGGGGTCGGGAGAACTTACTCTAAGCACAGGCTCTGTTACATGGATATTATCGGCATTGTTTATAAGAGCCAATAAGCGCTCTTGATATTCGACGGGATCAAAGGCAACGCTTTGGTCCGGTGTTAGCCCTGGCTCATCATCATTGTCGTCGACATCTTCAACGCCGTATCTAATACTGCGCATCAGACAACCCATCTCTTCCAATGGATTTGTCGGTGCTGCTGCACTCATCATGAGAGCAAGCTCGGCAGCAATTTCATTCATTTCTTGGCTGTTCGCTGAAATTTCGAGCGGGCTCGATCCCGTAGATGAGGACGGTGAATCATCTTCAGCTGCATAGGTGATTAATGATAATTCTCGATGATATGGGGTACTTGTTTTCGGCAGAATACAGACAGTTGGGCGATGCGGATAGAACCGGGATGAGTTGCTCGTGTAAATCTCCATCATTGCCGTGAAGGTGCACGTAGTTGCAATCGAGAGTGGGAGACAGATCGAGATAATTTTCTACTTGACCCATATTTATGAGAGATGGTCTTGATATATATCTTGATAGATGTAGATGATGATCTGAGAATGTATTTCTATGGGGTGTGGAGGAGGAGGGGGAGAGTGAACCTGACTGTCGGTTTTTTTCTGGAATACATAACTGATTGGCTGATTACAGATCATTGGCTACGCAGGCTATTAGGTTCCTTCTTTGGTGAGACTACGTGGGCTTTCTATTAGAGAGACAGCGGTGGTGGTGGTAGCGAATAGTGATTATTGATACTCGTAGACGTGGGGATTATGATCACTGGTTCTTGGGTAGGCGACAGAAATGGGTAAATTATTCAATATCATCGTTTTAGGGCGAGTAACAACTTAGCGCTTCATCGGTCGAATACGTAGTACTCACTACCCTTTTTGCTTTCCTGTATTCCTGAAGACCATACTAGTATTGAGTGGGAATTGTAAAAGTACCGGGTATTGAAACAAGAATCTTGAGAAGTTGCTACATACAGCGCAACAGTATAAGAATCCAAGAAACATGCCCTCATAATATAGATAAGTGGAGTGAGTGATATCTCATGATCTTGAATAGCAGAACACCAACCCCTCTCCCCAGAAATGAGCTAGCACCAACCTTACCCCAGGGATGTCTATGTGACTTTGTGGTTATCTTCTGTCTGAGGTCGAGGATAGTATTTCTCTGATAACATCGGCCCATTCGGCTCTTTTTAATTTGGAGCGAGTTACCTCGTTCTCCGCGAGCCAGTATAACCAAACCGGCCCAGCTTGCGGCCCCTTGAAAAACCGGGCTAAGTCACTAGTAGGTAGTTTAAAACTTTCTGACCAAGGCACAGGAGTAGAATTCTCTACAGTGATCACATTTACTGGCACAGCGGTCGGTCGGTTGATATACCTACGAGCATACGCACCTAGACCCTAGGAACTAAGATAAAACAAGCATCCGTAGACAGTTATGCAGGTAAGTTATATATAAATTACTTTCCGCGCCCGGGTTTAAAAATTAAACATCCAAGAAAGCCCGCCAGTTATAAGAATAGAACCAAAAGCGCCATCTGCGCAGCTAATAAAAGACAACTAGGTGCAGATGGCCAAAGAAACGAAGAAGGGAAATGAAAATAAAAATACACGTAGTACTATAGATTACATGTAACCCGTGCGCGCGTGACAAGAGCAGAAATGATGTGTGATATAGGTTTTTATCGTATCACCAATTACAAGCACAATGCTTTTGCGTATATATGTGGGGACGAGGGGGGGTACATATTATTTAGATGAGGGACGTGAGGGCGATGCACCCGAGGTTAACAAGGCCGTTCTAGAGAAGCCATGTTAGCATCATTGTCTGCGGTTTAAGAAGAGGAGGTATAAAAAGAGGAGGTATAAAAAATTCATGATCATACCTGAGTGGTATCTCCCTGGCAGCAGGCCGCCTTCGCATCACACGCCTTATTAATCGGCACTTGGGCTATATCACACATTCAGTCAGCAACCATCCCATTCCATCTTATCCCACCCCTCAACCCAAAATCAAAAACCACGTCAGAGAGAGAATCCACATACCTGCCAATACCGGCAAATTAATCGGTGAGCATTGAACCCCAAGATCGCCACTTCCAAATACGCTCCCCAAGAGCCCGGCATTCGTGGTATCACCCTTCTTCTCAACCTTATTACAGCAGTTCAGTTGCGCATTTCCACAGGTCTGCACGCCCTGCTCAAC
The DNA here is from genome assembly GCA_024713865.1 of Morchella sp. 2016-72. Classification (NCBI taxonomy): domain Eukaryota; kingdom Fungi; phylum Ascomycota; class Pezizomycetes; order Pezizales; family Morchellaceae; genus Morchella; species Morchella sp. 2016-72. The sequence continues at coordinate 193,688 of JAMJEY010000003.1, forward strand.
CGTGTAGTCACCCTTGACCGTGCCCTTATTTGCTGCGGCGTTGCCCGCGTTCTGGCCCTTGTTGCCGACGTTCTGATCGCCGGAGCCATCGTTGCCAGCGGCCTTGGTCGTGCTTTGCGGGACGGGGGAGGCAAGAGTGAGGGCTAGGGCGGCAAGGAAGAGGGTGGTGAGGGAGAAACGCATTTTTGCTAATGAGGGTGGGGTGATGGGGGGTGTAGGTAAGGTTAATTAACGATTGTAGAAGCTGGATTAATTGAAGAGTTTTGGATTGGAACGAGAGTAGAACAAAGTAGCTATAGGGTGGAGTGAGATGATGATGTTACGGGGAGAGGGGAATATTTAACAAAGTCTGCTGGTACTATAAAGTGGTACTCTTTCATTTGTTATGGCACCATTACTGACCAAGCCCTTACAGCGTGCCTGTGGGCCACATACCACCACCAGATCTCCGCTAGCGAACACCACCGGTCGACAGTTGCGTGGATCTCCTCCAATCCCCGGAATGCATATCTCGAAGCCCTTGCCGGAGGACTTCCATTCCCCTGAATACCTTGCTGCCGATGATTTTCATTGCAAGGTAAGGGGGGTTGGCGGGGTGTTTCAGTTTGTTTCCATCATCCGCAATCACTCGGGAGGCAGGCAATGGACGTTTACGGAAGGGATAAAAGTTTCAAGGGATGGATTTTGTATCTTGGGACGGTCTTAATCTAGTTAAAATTACAAATTTTTTCCGCCGGAACTTTGCTGTACGTCCGGATATGAGTAGGTCCAAGTCTACTGCTATCGCAAGGAGACCTGCAAGGGGGGATAAGTATACAAAAGATTAAGAGTGTAGTTATCCCTGACTTTGATCAGCAAGAGCCTAAACCAAGGGGGGCAAAACGGACGTAAAATAACTGTGAAATTGGAAAAGCCCTATATTAGCCACAGGTGCTGAATACGGCCAAAGGGATAATAACACTCTATTGGCAAAAAAAAAAAACCTGCTATCAATTAGCTAATAGGCATATACTAAGAACAAAATACTACTATTGCGTCTCCTAATTGGACTGCTGCAATTTGGGATAAGAAATTGTTAAGGCGCCTATCTGGTGAATGATGGGCTCGAGACAGTGAGCGCGCCAGGTCGGTTAGTGTTGAGGAAGAATTCATTTTCTTACTTTGTATTTTGGAAGACTGTCCTACCCCAGAGGGGGCGGTATTGCTGAAAGGCTGCATGTAATTAACGAATTAAAACAAAAAAAAAATGGGACTGCTGCAAATCGCACAACCGGTCATTACTGCAGATTCTTCGGAGCCCAATTAAGATGTTCTTTTTCGCCAGCACCTATGCATGTAGCGACACAACTGTCCGCCCAAACCGGCTTGGCTCCGGCCTAATACTAGCACAAAAAAAGGTGCAACACTAGGGGCTCCTAGTATCAATTAGGACACCTGAATTAACTGTTTTGTTATGGTCTAGTGAAGATTTATTCTACGCAAATGCATTAGTTTAGCTACTAAGAATATATGAGTAGTCGAGAAACCCGCAAACATGGTTCTATAGTGTAATGGTTAGCACCCAGGATTCTGATTCCTGTAATCCCGGTTCGACTCCGGGTAGGACCTTTTAGTATTCTTTTTGCTCGAGTGGCTTTTTTTATTGAGTCTGGTGAATTTGCGTATGTGTTTGCTCTTGTCAGCCCTGACGTTTTCTTGACGGGAAATCAGTGGACTTTCTCCCCACTTTTGACAGCGCCCAAGCTAAAAAGAACCAGGACCCAACACGAGCCAAACTCACTCTAAGAGTATTTTGGTCAAACTACATTTTTTTCGATGGCCTCCACCAATTGAAAGTAGTACCAAAGGTCTTCAAGCCCCCCGGAGTGGCCTTAAAGGCCCGATGACGTGCTGCTCCTAGTGTGGTTGCTCCTAGAAACAGCGGCGACGAGAGAGAACACAAGAGTTTCGTTATACCCAAAAAAAACGCTGGAATGAATTTTTCTTTTCTGCCTCGGACAGAACCCAAGCAGAGATGAAAAATCGAGGCCGAAGCCCAGAAGCCAAAACCCACACACTATCCAAACCCCACATTTGATAAAGGAGATTTCTTCGCCGTGCCAGCGAAGAAAAAACCAGGAACCAAAAAGCCAAATTCCCACAAAAGCCAAACCCCACGAGAGCCAAACCCACAAAGCCAAACCCCACAAAAGCCAAACCCACAAAGCCGAACCCCACAAAAGCCAAACCCCACAAAAGCCAAGCCCCACAAAGCCAAACCCACAAAAGCCAATGCCCAAATAATTTTTTTCTCTACTGCCTCGGACAGCGCCCAAGCAAGCAGAGAAAAAAATGATGCATAGCATCAGGGCAACAGCAAAAATTAAACAACCCAGGTAACCCGAAGGTTACTGGCTGAGACCCAACACCTCGATGTGCAATGAGGGAGGAATCTCAGGGGGACTGGTATTCATGTGCACCAGTCCCCGTCGTCAGGTAAGTATGGGGAGAGAAGAAGGGGTGGGGGGAAGACGCTGCTTATATAGCTGGAGGGTGGATAATGCCAAGGCTGGATTTGGCCGATCGATAATGTAAGAAACATACATGTAGTATTTGCGATTTCGTTACCCTAACCCTAACGTAACCGCACTCGGGATATCGATTCTCGCTCCCCTCGGAATGGAGAATATGGAATACGTAAGTACATACATCATGTTGTATATGTAGATACATACATGTAGACAACACGATACTGGGCATTGTGATGGGTATATTATCGTGCGACTTCCTGGGTGTACTCTCTAGCGTGAAGGGAACAGACGTGCGGAGACGCACAGCTCCAGAGAGAGCAAACCTAGAACCAGCACCCCCTTCAAATTTTATGCGGAGAAGGTACTTCTTGGCACTCGAGTGATAATTTATGATGACACTATGTCCCACCGCGCAAGGCGCAGTGCATCTACATGTAGCAAGCCACGTCTGATGATCAATGGTAAAACACGGGTGAGAGGTTTGAGGATGTGAGAACAGCTATGTAGAACCAGGTTTGATTCGTGGTACTTGTTCCGCTCTAGTCCCGCCCGGTACTTTGCAGGGGGCTAACTACATGTAGTCCTCTTTCACCTCCGTTAAGTTACGTTTATCTAAGACTATATCAGATAAATGTTTTTATCACGGATCCTTTCCTTCTGGCATTGGTGCCCGCGGTTTCTTACAAAAGGGCGTCATTCCTTGAATTCTTGCCGTGGAGCGTCTACTATATTGAGCTGTTCATGCTTCAATTCGTTCACGTGCGCCCACTAGGCTGCTTCAGCTTCCGAGTGATATTTCATGAATACCCTTCTTTCAAATAAATTCATGTCCTGCTTGCCCTTATCCAACGGCCATCAAGGCTCAGGGTGCATCCTATTTACAGAGCTGGTTATAATAGCAGACTATCTAGACACATAGAAGCAGCTAAAAGCCACTTATCAACTCCTAGCAGGCTTAATTACACCCCTAACCTCGCCGAACCCCACACCTTCCCCACAATCACCCCTCAGAATAACTTCATCCCCATCTTCTAGCCAACACCTCTCTACCTTTTCGCTGTCATGACCGTCGCCTAATACTACCGCCTCTGCCCCGTTCCGACTTGCCTCCAGTAGGCTCCCCAGGGACCCAGGCTCTGTCCCAGAGATGGTGCCAGTCCCCAGAAGGTCCCCGGTACGCAGAGGGCAGCCTGTGATGGTGTGGTGCGCGACCATCTGCGGGAAGGAGTAGAGAAGATTCCGGGATGAAGTTTGGCTGATGGTGTATGTGTTCCCCTTGGGTGCTGGGTTATGGAACAAACAGGTTAGCTCACTTCTTTTCATAGTTCACCGAAAAATTCGGAATGTTTTTTTCGCTTCGAATCTCAAGTTAGTAGTTTTAGGAAACTTACTAGTTAGTGAAACGTCGAGACTAATGTTATAAACGCTATTCTTCTCGTCTTCCTTCAGATATTGACTTAAAGGCGCAGCACCCTCGGACCTCTGTAACGGCGTAGTGCGGAATGGCTCAAGTGCGTCCATTAGCACTATCCAAGGTGATATCGACGTTGCAAACGATTTACTCGTGAACGGTCCAAGCGGGACATATTCCCACGCCTGAATATCACGTGCTGAAATCCACAACTGTCAGCAACTAACCCGATCCATATCCGCAAACTGCGAAACAATCATTACCTACCAGACCAATCGTTTAACAGCACCACACCAAATAACCACTCCCCAGCCTCCTCTACACCCACACTCTCCCCCATGGCGTTTTCCCTGCATACAAACGCACCAAGCTCCAGTTCAAAGTCCAGTTTTCCACACGGTTTCACGACAGGTACCTCGCTAGGCTTCTCCAGAACTTGTCCACGCGGACGCAACACGGGTGTTCCAGAGACAACAACCGAAGAGGCACGCCCATGGTATCCAATTGGCATGTGTTCATAGTTTGGCTGCAGAGCGTTTGCGGCCCCGCGAAACAGCGTACCGACGTTGAAAGCGTGGTGGCGGCCTGCATAAAAGTCTGTGTAGTCACCTATTTGCATTGGGATATGCATTGTCACGTCATCTAGCGGGAAGAGACATGACTTCTGGAGGGCTGTGTTATCCTTTAATATCTCCGGGTGTGGTGTACTGTCCGTAAGTACCGCCTGGAGATACTCGCGCACAAGGCGGTGAACAGGGCGGCCAAGTGCCGCGAACTCATTCAGCGTACTGTGGGATGTGAAGACATGGCTTGAAGTGAACTCTGGAAGCGCAGTGAAGCCTCCAGAGAGAGTGAATATGTGTAGATCGAGCGCATGATCCCCAATTGCAATTGCGGGGTGCGGAATAGGGTTAGTGGAGGTGGTGATTATACCGAAGGGGATGTTGGCGAGGCCGAAATGGCTTCCCGTAGCAATCTGAAGCCAAGAAGTCATTATGAGGTATCGTGATGGCTTGATTGTATAAGGTGATGGTAAAGCTATTGGTATCTACGTACATTTATCTACTTGAACTAAAGCAATTCAAGCTTTGAAGCTCGAAGCTCGGCGGCTACCATCGGCCTACTGGCAGCTCAGGATCGCCGCATCACGTGCGGGATAGCCGCCTCTAGCCACATTACTCCACTCAACCCTAACCCACCGCAACACCATACTAGCAGCCTACATTTCAAATCAAGTTTAGTCGGTACGTGGGGATTTATGCGGCTTAACCATAAATTGACATCCACCATGTACCTACTCTGCGGGCAGCACAGCACAGTTTTGACCCTGGAAGGTGGGATTTTCGTTATTTAGAAGCGAAGCGCTTCTTTTCAGTCCAAACCACGGACGACTTTCTTTTTCCTCTCTCTGTTCAATCACAAAGCTTGTCTACCCGCGGGACCCTCCACGAGAGCAGAAGTGCAAAAACAAGCAAAATCGAGTGCACAAAGCTGACGACAACCTATAATCACCAATAATGCAACGACATACTCTAGATAGGTTCAGGAGGGATCGAGATAGGTAGGAGGATGGTACTTTCTGGTGTGTATGCATGCAGCTTACAGCCACCACCAACAACCCTATCACCCTCCCTGGTTATTTTTGCCAAAATTGAACCAATAACGCGCCACAGTCAAACCAACGGTATGTTAGTAAGTTAGTGTGAGTCTCAAGACCGCTCACTAATACGGGGGAACAGATGTTGTTGCTGCTGCTCCTCCTCCTTCAACGTCTTTTTTGTCTTGTTGGTCGCTATATGGTGACCTATTGGTGGGTGGGGTGTAGGTGTGGACATCGGTGTTTTAGATGTAAGCAACGTACTTGCGCGCGAGTGTATGTCTCACACCCCCACCGAGATATTTACTTCTTTATCCAGCCCGCGGCCGGCATTGATGAAAGGAAGGGTGGGCTGTCCTGCTGCCGTGTAACTAGTACTGGGCCTACGAACAAACGAAACTCATCCATCCCAAGACGCGGGTCGGGTTCGTTGGGTGGAGAGTGGATGAACAGTGGCTGTCGTGAACCAAGCAGTATGGAGTAAGTAACCTTCTCGCTCCTATTATTATTTATTCTCGTAAACCGAGGTTAGAGCCCAGAGGGCAGAGTGAGAATTACATCTTCTGGAAGTGCCGATGATACGAGGTGTCAAAAGGCATGCCACAGGCCCCCCAAGATAGATAGATCTCTTAATGCGATTCTATTGCGTCCGGCCGCCCTAAAAAGTGCAGAAATCAATTCTCAGGGGATCTAGGTATGTATAGTAGTAGGGCGAGATGGTACATAGCATCGCTTTTATTTTTAACGTCTAACGTCAACCAGCCAGCCATACATCAGCTTACAAGTAGACCCTGTCATTTAGGTAAAACACACAAAAGGGACGAATGAACAATGACGAAAAAGTCCAGTACCTACTACTCTTCACCCGTCCACAGTTATCCCTCCCGGGTGGGGCCAGTTCGTACGCTATGGTACCGATACCGATACCACGGGTTGAAAGAAAGAGAAACAGAAAGGTACAGTAGCCATGAAATTCATACTGAATTAATTTGATATGCATTTGCCCTCCTCAGCTACATCCCTACAGACAAGACAATCATTCACCCCGCAAAAGACCCCACAACACCAGCATAGAAAGAAAAAAAAAGATGACAAAGGCAAAAAGGACAAAAAAACAAAGCAAAAATATGAAGAATCATTGGGTTAATATATTACACTATGAACTTAGTAAGACATTACAACTCCCCCCATTTTCATCATCACCACCCAAATGCCCCCCATCTACCGCCTATGAGCTGGCATATCCTCCGGGCCCGGCGTATAGATTTCTACGGGGTCATATGTCGAACTATCTGGCAGCTCCGAAATCCTGTGTGAATTCTCACTCATTGGCACCCCACTTGATCTTGGGTCCACCGGCTTGTTGTCCCACTGGTTTCCTGCCGCGCCCGGTGGAACAACCGAGTATCTTGGGTCCTGGTAGACTGGCGGGTGCTCTGTTCCCATAAGCCCGTCCTCTGGCGTCGGCGCCTTCTGCTCCTTCATTTCCGCCCCCTTCTTCTTGCGGCCCACGAAGAAGAAGAGAAGTCCTATGAGAGCCAATGCACAGACTCCTCCGATTGCAATACCAGCGATGGCGCCGACAGAGAGCGATACACCGCCGGACGAGTTGTTTGAGGTGTTAGCGGGCTCTGGGGTAGGCGTGGCGGTGCTGTCACTGGGAATGGGCTCGCCGGGAGACAAGGCGAAGTCGGCTTCTGAGGCCTTTTGGGCGACCTGGTCGACGTAGGTGGAGTTGGGGGGGTTGACGGCGCCGACCATTTTGTAGGTGATACAGCTGCCAATTTGGGAGCAATAGTAGTAGAAGGGCTGAGTGTCATTGACGGTGATGGTCCAGGTTGGAGGCTATAGTTGGGAATTAGTATTTGTAGTCATAGATAATTCCCTTTGGATATTCAAATTTGAGAGGGGGAGCGAGAGGGCAGACATACATTAGCTGTTACGGAATCAACAGGATAGAAATGTGACCACCATCCTTGACCATTATTGATGTTGTATGTCTCCCATGGTATGCAAGGATACTCTGGATCCATTCTGACGACTGAATGATTGGCAGGGAAGAATTGAAATGCTATGAGAGCCGTTAGTATAAGACTTTAGTCTCTGCTAGAGAGACTCGAGATGAAGAACTTACCAATAACATCGCCTGGATCAGCATAGACAATTTTCGGATTGAAATCGTGGTCGCCCTTTCCTACTGTAACGTTGTGTACCACAGCCATCACCGACCTCCCCATCATCACCGCGGCAGATATCGAAAGTAATCGTGACCCCAACATTGTGAATATCTAGCGTTGCCGATCTTGTTTCTTCAAAGAAAAAGTTACCTTTCTGTCGAAAGATTCCTTCTTATTCCTGTTGGTGGAAAGAAAAGAGAGAGAAAGAAAAGAGAGTGTGAGTGGGAAAACATATCACTTTTAACGCACAGATGGGGCTCCCCCCCTCCTCCTCCTCCCACCCACACTCAAAAGTAAAGTTGGGGCTGGGTGAGACTGTAATTGGCTACAGCGGGCCCTGTGCGCTGGTTTTTTGCTGCGAAGGTATCGCAGGTGGTCTAGTGCTTATCCGCCACTCCCAAACATTATTCCAGGCTGTGGTTGACGGTGTGTCTCCACTACAATTGCAAAGTTATCACACATACCCCAAATAAAGCAGAGTAACTGCGCCGCATAAAATCGGTGCAGGACGGGTTATGGGTACCAAATAGACCTGCTCTTATTGGAAAGAATTTCAGGGATGGGGGATCGCAATGGCTAAAATCTTGCGTGAACCCATTGTGTCATGACACATGGGATAACTTACTCTACCTTTCATTAGTGGACCACTTATACTAAAGCTGCGATTCCTTCAGTCTCTCCCACGTTTTTGTTTCGGAGAGACCGTATCTTGCTTGCTCTTCTCATAGAGGTAAAAAAAACAAGCCTTTCCCTCATCACTATCCTGCTTCTTTTCTCTTCTCCATACGCGAGAGATAGAGGTTCCACCAAACCAACCTAGCGCTTGACACACAGGCACTCCGTTTCTCGTTTCTCGCTTAATCCTTAATCCTATCTACGAATCAGAAGATAGATTCTGCGACAGGGACCTCACTCTATCAGCCAGCTTCATGTTTCCAAGCCACTGACTATTTAACCCCATAAAGCTCGAACGGGATAGTCTTTATCCCAACTGCCCGGACCTGTCTCAGTGAAAAGCCACACCGTGTTCTTACTGGCACCAATGTGGACGAGATCTATTCATGGTGGTACAGTAAGGCTGTTATGTGCCGAATCCCGGGAAAAAAGGAAAATGTAAAGGGAGAAAAATATTTACCTAAAGTACATACTGGAAATTAGGAAAAAGCGAAGCGACGTATATGGGCCTCGCGCTTGTAAACGTATGCACACGGTATATTAGAATTCATACATATACACTAAAATGTAGCGCTCGCTTCAACTATTTTGCGGCTGGGTCTGTAAACTTAGACGCGGTTTAACTTTGACCCAATTGTAACCAACATGACATGATCCAGTCACCAGTGTTACATGTGCCTCACCGAAAGATAAATTTTCCTTCATTACTAGGCTTTTGGCGAAGTCTTGAGGCCCTGTAATGAGCACAGATAATGTTTCCAGCCCTATGTATAGTGCCGGAGGTACATAACCTCAGCCTTACTCATTAGATAAGTCGTCTAGTAAAGTACTCTAAAGCAAATATCTGTAGTACATGTTGTATGCTATTAGTTGATCGCATACCTTGTGAGCATGTATTTTTTTTTTTTTAAAAAAAAAAAAAAATCAGTTGTATCTGTTTAAGGTACAAAACATTGCGTAAAGTATAAACTATGACATAACCTTGTGAGCATATGTAGTAGTATATACCATATGATATCCTTCTCTGGTCATGATCTCGTGCGGCTCTTTCGGTAATGCTTTCTTTCGTTAGGTGCAGGGAGGAGGGGTTATAAAGTACCCTGTACGTACTCACGCATGGCCTGCCTATCAGGACACAAGTTGCATAACTTACCTACTCGATGGGTCCATGTGCCTCAAAATCCCAAGACATGCAAAATAAAGTAGGGAGGTATTAGGTATTACATTCCTAATCAAATGCCTTGTTACTTTAGGCACGATTATAAGTATTGAGTTGCAAGCGTAGGTGTTCTATAATGTTGTGCAGAGCCTTGGAGTGGAGACTAGTACTAGGTAGTACAATATACCTTGATATTCGTCATCAACTGTTGAAACGTCCAACTCCGGCGCATAATAGCCAAAGGATACGATCCTGGTTTATTTTTGGGAGGGAGGGGGAGGCGCGGAAGAGTTACTCTCTCTTTGTAGACATGTATATGTACCGATTAATTGTCGTCCTATCGAATCATCCCTCCTCCAATACTGCGTGTATGCTGTGCTTACTCTACTACCCCGGATAGGTACATAGATACATGTATGGTTTCAATTATCCAGAGGTTTATAGCGTAACTTGTGTGATGTCTCTTATCGCATTTAGTACCGCTTCTTTCCCTAATGCTGCACCTGCTTTCAATGACCCCTCACTCCTGAGCAATACGACAGCCAGGCCCCAGGCACCTACAAAGGAGTAAGAACGCTCTGTAACCAGGTCAACACGATAAGTGACCCGAGCTTCTAATTGTGGCTTGCTTTGCAAGCAATAAGGTGGTGCTATGTGGCTTAGGTTCGTCCAACATTTCTCTGTTCCGGGAGTCCCAAAGTTTGTAATCTTAGTCTAGGTGTTATTCGAGTGGGTGACATGGTCTATAGAGGTTAAATCATGTATCTACAAAGTAAGTACATCATATGTACTGTTCTTGCGACTATACTAGGTACATATATGTAGCCGTCAATCTTTTTTAGACTTGCGTGTTCTACGCTATATGGGTACATCAGGTCAATGTAACTGACGTATTTGTAAAGTTAGCCAGAGAAGGGAATAAAGTTCAGGTATACGATACCTGCGGTATATACTTGCGCCTTCAACAACCAAATCTTTTTTTTCTTTTGCTAGAATATCCCTATCTATAGAAACGTCAGTGAGTAACTTAAAAGAGAAGGGCATAACAACCTATTGTATTTGAGGGATTAGTTCTACCCGTGATGAGGCTTGGGGTTTCATTGATAGTCCAGGTATTGATTTTTATTTACCTATTGCCCACAGATGTACTAGCCGCTGAATTTATTTTTCCATTACTCTTCATATTGTTGTTGTTGTCTCTCCTTGATGAGCAACTTATGAGTCTCAGGCCCAATGAGGTCAGCTGTAATCAATTGCTAGGACTGGTTGCGAGACCATACCCCTGAGAGTCTGAGACCAGCCAGCTGCCCGTGTCATTGATTCCGAACTCCTTTCAGAACGCACTAACTTGATGTGGCTGATGCCCCAATTTGACCAACGAGATAGAGGCATATACATGTAGGTATATGCATGTACAAAGCCCGCCCACGCTAGGTATTTAGGACGACTCGCAAGCTGCTCGCTAACTGCTTGTGTTTGTCGCGTGGAGACCGAGCCCATGGTTCCTGTAAGTGCCCAGAATTCTCACGGGATACCTCATACATGGGTGGTTCCTTCAGCCCTATTAGTTTTACCGGTATTCGTTTCATAACCCATCAATGTTCATATGTTTTCGTGGGGTCAGTTGGAGCGCCACATGTATATATAGGAGAACACGGAATTCGGCAGCAGTGCGCAATCCAGCTAGCAGTTGGGGGGTAATATTTCCCGATGAACTGCCAAGTAACTATGACTTAATAGATGTTTGTGAAATAGGAGATAAGTATGGAAGGTAAACTGAGACCGGGTGGGGGGGTGAGAGGATAGAATATATGTTATAAAGCTCAGTATGGTATACGTATGTGCATATAACGCCTATCTGTCTGCCCCTCGCTTAGGTTTATAAATCCACTAGTACTCGCTGATTGCACGAGTTACCAGACAGATGATTTTGCCATGCTCTGCTCATAGAATATCACTCGTGGCGGAGGCTCATCTGGGTTCCATTGTTTTTTTTGTTTTTTTTTGTTTAGTTCATTAATTACACCCAGTGGGTTCCATTGTTGTTAATTGGTTCATCTGGGTTTTTGTTGTTGTTTTTTGCTGTTAATTCTTTGGTGGCGTCTAGACCTGGGCTGGTTAATTTATTGAGTATTACATGTACCTCTAGTCTCGTTCCCAGACCTAATCGGTATTTCTTTATGTGGTGTGGTGGACTAATATAGACAAAATACAGTACCGGAAAATGGGCAGAAATTGACTACCGTATTCTAGTTTGATTCTGTATTGATGCGGTATCGATAGGGTATTCTACTTACGGCGCTGGTTTAAATTGGTATCCTTGACTGAATACCGTATATAGCCCCACAGTTACATTTTTACCCCCATTTCCGAGGCTGTACTACATCTCCAACCACACCAAAATAGGGGATGGGCACGAGACTAATGTACCTCCTGTATCCAGTGCGAATACATGTACATGTACTTATAGTTTATTCTAGCCGGTGATATACATGATATGTGCACTACAGAAATGTATTCTCATCACAGTGATTCCGGGAAACAGTCTTCTCAGTCACATGCACAGCCCACTTCGCTTCTTAATCGTTCAAATCTCCTCACATATTTTGCCCCAAGAATTGCATTCCATAGGGCCGGTGAGATCTTCTATACATGGGCCCATATTATGGGGCTTATAGACAGGAACAGCCTAATATATATTCCCTGATTCGTTACTAGCGCCCTCAACTGTACGCACCATAAGATCTATAGGGTACATGTAGGTACACATGTAGTATGTATGTATCTCGTTCAGACTTAGTGTCCCGCTCCGGGTGTACCTTGCTCATTGAGCCAATTTATGGCCCTAGGTGTTGAGAAATGACTTTAAAGCTTTTAAATTTCCAAGATCTCAAGATCCCATTAAATTTGCCATCCTTTTTGAACAACCCTTCATTCTCGCACCTCTATCCTAATCCACCCCTGGTTATTTCGTATCAAAATATACATCTCATGCTCAAATAATCATCTACCACCCCCAAATAACCATCTCCCGTAAGCGTTCTCGCGTTACGGGGGCGTTTTCACCCACGCGCAACGCTAGAGTACCGCAGTACCGGCCTTTTTTTTTGATGACCCAAATGGCTAGCTAGCCCCCACCTTTCGGCCTTAATAATCAGTTGCAGCATCACCCGTCTCTAGGATTGGACTTAATAGGAATGAAGTTATTCTTCCAATTACAACACTGTTTATGACCTATATTCTCTAGTATTTCTCATTAATGTTCAAGCTCTATAAACCGTTCCCTACTCCGTAGGGATGATAAACCTCATACCTCCCACTACCCGCCTCTTGCTCATGCGGTATAGTATCCAGTGTTTCGTACTTCATTTACCATATCTTGTATCTTCTAATCTTATTTTTTATAGCTCTCCCTTTACTTCTATGTGACTCAATGGTAACATAGCCACAAAATTAATTACTAGGTGCAGGTTTAAACAGGCTTCTTTACTTCTAGATTTCCTCAGACAGGTACGTTTGCGCAAGCCCAACATCGACTTACATAATGGACGCCGTCTAGTGAACACTTCCTCGTACAAACCTTGAGCTGATTTACTCCGTGCTGCAGCATGTATGTACCCATCTGCAGCAACGAGCATAGCATGCGCCGTACCCTGGAACGTTTTTAGTAAAGGTGGCCCAAAGTTCTAGCATATGCAAAGCATATGTTTTGGCCACTTTGTCACGCGAACTCTCGGATGCAATGCTATTGTTTGGTTGAGGTGTACAGATGGGGCTTATTCATGGAGAATCACTCGCTGGAGTAACTCCGTGACTCGAGATTTTAGCCATGTCTTGACTTGGTCCGTACCAAAGCTACCACATATACGCCTAAACAGGAGAATGATTTATCTACTAATAAAGTCATTGTCCCTCCCCCCCAGGATTATGAATCAACCAATCGATCAAGGTGGATGGCCTAGATGGGTGTTCTAGACATCCCGGACGCTACTACTACGTTCGGCATTTTGGAGCAGAAGATATCCCAAGTAGGGACCACGTATCGAGCACGACGTTCTGTACTTTGGTTCATCCTGAAGGCAAAAGTTACAAGGCCGGTTTGTAAGCGACATTAGTTCGAAAATGCCACGAAGGACGAAAATTCCCACAAATTTTACGTTCCGCATTTACCAAGACCCGGCTCCCTTCGCCGAGTCAACGAAATGATGGGCCCAGAATCTCAGCGGAATAATGTGTTCAAATTTAGTGGTATTTATTCGCAGACTTTAGGCTTTTGTAATAACATCAAACCCATCACAGACATATTTAGAACCCAGTTTAAGATAGCGATGGGATTATATCCAACATAAGTATATGTAGGTGTGGTTTTGCGCGTAGCAACTCGTGAGATAGATCCTATTAATACTCGGCTTTCTAGTTCTATTATCATTTCTCTCATATATTTGTGTTTTTATATCTAATCAAGGGGTAATTTCCGTATCAAATATGGTTGCAATATAAAATCTCGGTTTTGTCACCCTGAAATACTAATGGGAACTTATGAGAAAGGGCGCATTTTTTTTATGCATCTGGCCCTTCAACTAGGACCTTTGGTTAGTTAATATACTATTTAAACGGTCTTTTAGGGATAATCTAATATAATTCTTTCCCTAGCGATACATAGCTAACGATTTATTTTGTGGACTTAGGTTATCGGGTTCCAACGTTGGTAGTACATACAATCCTTCCCTCACTGGTCGAACGCTGCAGAAATATACTACTTACACTCCTGATCCATGGCCGAATCAGCTAATCCATCCAGGCCCCCTCCCGGATAATTCTGTGTTCGATCTAACCCATTCGGGGGAGAAACCCTCGTCCTAACCCGTCCTATCTGATAGGTTACCAATTCCGACTCGAACCCAGATATTCTGGAACTATATCACACCCCATAGAGCCACTATACAGTGTCTATCACACATGGAATCATCTCGTCTAGGTGGTAAACCGGGAGTACAGGATGAAAGCTAGCTAAGGGGGAAAACTCATAGATAGCAGGTCAAAGGGTCTTTGTATGAGAGCTACCAAGTCTACTAATGGTTAAGGTGTTAGGTAAGGTTGAGTCTGCTTGTGGCTTTACGTCTTGACTAACTACAAGTTAATACGGGAACAATTATTGAGCTCACGGATCTTGACATCTAACGATAGATCGTCTGTAAACCTTTATTTCAGTCTTGAAACTTTGAGAGAATCTACGACTTGAGATATAATGATATTCGTCAATCTTCATCATAGCAAAAAAGAATTCTCCAATCAAATATTCTGAATTTGGGTTTTTTTTTTTCTGATACCCGCTGGGCGCTAGGTTTGGGATTTGTGTCCTTTGTCTCTTATTAATTTGGCTTGTGGGTCACACAATCCGCCTCGCAAGTGGAGCGTATTACATGGTGCTTTATTCATTCCACCGGCCCCTCTTATGTAGCTTGATCGAGTGATATATTGTGATGGAAGCATTCTCTGCTGATTACTAATAACACGGATTATAGATGTTCTGTAGCGAAGTCAGAGCATGGTTAGTGTAATGGTTAGCACCCAGGATTCTGATTCCTGTAATCCCGGGTCCGACTCTGGGCAGGACCTGTAGAAACAGCTTTTTCATGGTTACCGCATTAATTGAGGGGTCTTCTCTACCAAATCTTGCATATTGGCCAAATCCTACCTCTGGTTGGCTCATGCCCCTGTTGCTACGCACTCCTGGTGGTATGGTTATCCTGGGGTACGACTAACTCCTCATAATTTTGAAAACCAAGTTCAACAAAACAATGTGGGTCCTGACAATTAAAAAAACGTTCTCCATATTTGTTTCATTACTGAATTGTAGCTAACCGCATCGAATCTGATCCGCAGCGATTGCCCCTTTTGTTACCAGGAGCGGTATTAAGTGTCAATTCTTTATGATCGGCGAGTAGTTGATTATCTGCGCAGTACTGATCATGACTACATGCGTTAATAGTAGTCACGCATGAGCAGCTCACTCCGTCTAAAACTTTTTCATAAGTCGCACTCTTATCCACGATGCCCTACATCGTCTCCGATCCTTGTGCCTTTTCAGTCATCAGTCGTACTAACACATCCATCCACTTTTTATTTTTCTCATGCTCAATTAAGTATGTGCTCTAGTATGTCACATAAAAAAAACTTCTCACAGATAAAGGTAAGCGGCTAGAATTCTCGCGCTACACAAAACCAATGGTAAAAGGAACATTCCGAGGGTTAGGGCTCGGGTGGGTAACGATCTTCCCCGACCGAACGTCAAGGCTTTGTACACACTAGTACTGCGACAGAGCCCATGTCACTTATTTGCTACCAACAAATACCTCATGTTCTCAAGAGTCCAATTTCCTTAAAGGCGGGTATTCATGGTAGGATACTAGCATAGCCCACTTCTTGGGCTTTTGATTATGTATGTAGGTAGGGTACGTGTGTTGCTATATTTAGAGAAGATGAAGCCTAGGCCGGGAGGGAGGTAGGGGTAATACTACATGTAGATAAGTCTATCTACATTTTAGTAATGCACGTACTGGTGGTACAGTGAGGAAGGACTTATATTTTCCCGACCGAATGACACGAATACTCATGTGCTATGGAGTACAATGCAATGGGGAACGGCAGGATGAGAGTCGGATGTATCAGGTAGATTGATCAGATGATATTGAGGTAACTACATTTATGTATGCAGTGACTATAGATATTCGTATCCTGAGCTGGTGGTTTTTAACGATTGATCGATTGAAGGTGTAATTTACGTTACGAAGTCAGTGAAAAAACAGCGCACTCGCAACTCCAGAATACGAACACTACCAGAAGCAGGAGATTCAACATATTACTATTGCCTAGTTTACATGTACCACCGCCGACGAACGAAATTATCTTACAGATTAGCATAGACCATTGCAGGAGCACTTCCCACCGAGAACTTGATATAAGCAAAAATAACAGAGAAGAGAAATGATCGCAAAGACACAATGGGCAAAGTAAAATCAAAATCGCACGCTCACAAAGTAAAAAAAAAAAAAATGAGAACAGAGTTTAAAGAAGATCCGCTTTCATTTGTGCACACCGTAAACTTATACACAAGTGGCTCCACGTAACATCCACAAACTACTTGACACTCGTCCACCCTCTACACCTCGACCCCACAACTCCAGACTTTCCCATCCAGTCATGCTTAGTATTACAAAAGAACCAGATATCGCTCCGAATTATTAATGCAAATGGCTACTAAAAACAAAAATGCTGAAAAAGAGAAAAAAATACAAAAAAAGGTCGCTAAGCCTCACAAATTATTATATTTTATACTCTAGTTCAAGTAGACAACAGCACCAATCAAGCAAACCACCAAGGCAAGGGGGCTCTTGAGGAGACCAGCAGCGGCACCGGTGGAGATAGCGGTGTCGGTGGGGGTTGAGCTGTCAGAGGTAGGCTTGGATGAGCGGGTAGAGGTGCTGCGGGTGGAGTTTCCGTAGAGTCCGGTGGTGATTGTGCCGTTTGAGGACATGACAGAGGTGACCATGCTGGTAGAGTTTCCGTGAACAACAGTCATGATGGTGGTCTTGGGGGCCTCAGTGGTGGTAGCGGAAGGAGTCTCAGTGGTTTCAGTAGCCTTAGTAGCGGAAGCGGAAGCGGAAGCGGACTTGGTGGATGTCGACGGAGTGGTGTAAGAAGAGTACTTAGAAGAAGCCTCGGCAGAAGCGGCCTTGAGCTCAATAAGAGGAGTGTAGTTGATGTTGCCAGCCTTGTCCGTGATCATGATAGCGTAGTCCTTGCCAGCCGGGAGATCTGGGTTAGGGGTCCATGTGAATTTACCAGTGTTGGTGTAGTCGCCTATAATAGTTATTAGCCATTGTGTTCTAAAAGGGCGATAGTTGAACTATTAGTGCGATTGAGCTACTTACCAACAATGATCAGGATATCCTTAAGGTTTCCTGAAGGACCCTTTCGGAGGGTGAGCTTGATCAAGTTGTTGTTGGTGGGAGTCCAAGTGATGTCGTAAGGCTCGCCAGCGGTCATGGGGTGGTCTGAATCAGGGTGGATAATTGGGTTCTCGCCGGCCAAAACGGAAGTGGCGAAGGCAGCAATGGCAAAAACTGAGCTCATAAAGAAACGCATTTTGACTGATTATTGAGGTTTGGGGGAGGGGTTTTGTTTGGGGTTTGGAAAAGCTGATTAATGAGTGTATAAGGTGCGTAAAAAAGTAAAGAGCGAAAGGAAACCGAAGAGACCGTGTGTGATAGCGAGATGAGGAGGAAAAGAATTTGGTGTTGAGGGGGGAAGAAGAGCTGGTTTAATAGGAATGGATGTCGAGGGTTTGAGTGCTAGGGATTGGCGAAATAGTAAAGGAGAGACATTGCCAGCCATACCACCAAGGCGGGATAGTGGGGACAGAGAGGCATAGCATAGAGGCATACAGCTGCATAGAGAGATAGATGCGTGTGATTTGGTAACTGTCTCTGTACTGTAAGGGGAATAGCTTAGAGGAACCGAGGAATATCACACCCGTGAGTGGTTCACTACTACAGTCTAGTCTGCGCCCACGAAATGAGGTTTATGAGACCCATCATCAGAGCACCAGCCAGTGCCACAATCATAACCGCGCAACCGCACAACCACCATTCATCCATCCATCCATCCATTCATCCTCCTCCTCGAAATTTGAGAATTGGCCACCAGACTCTGTGCGCTGATTGCTCGATTGCTTGATTTTGATCGATTTCCTGTCTCTACCTTACCGTACGCACACTAGAGTATGTACTCTAGCAGCCAAAGTTGAGCTACTCAGTACTGTGCTTCAGCTAAGCCCGAAATTTCAATGACCCAAACCTCCCTGTAACCCCACAATCTTCGAGGATGAATTACATCCAACCTACACACTTTACTAGGCAGGTACCTACATGTACCTAATACCAATACCATTATTTCCTTCACCCCCCCCCCCCTTCCCCCCCGTGACCCTCCCCCTGTTCCTGAATCCTGCTGAAGTTTCCTTAACAGACCGACTAACTCGCCATCCCACTTCCAGAACGAGTCGTAGGGACCGAGTTCCTGCCCTAGCGGCCGTCAACAGCCAATTTCCAATTTCCCAATCCACCCAGATTTATTCTTTCGGGAGATTGCCTCCATGTTCTACCCGGAGGATGCTTTCCATCCTCTGAATAATCCGTGAATCATTACAGATTGGTTATGTAATTTAGCTACACCACCTCCCCCCCCTTCCCCTTCCCCCTTCCCTCTTCCCCCAGATATTTCCTTTAGCTTAGCCTCATTAAAGAGAAAAAGCTCAAACCGTTTCCCACCTTGACTTCGTTGTTGCCTCAGCGACTACTACTAGTATCAACTGGCACACGCGAGAATCTCGCTTCTTTCATTTTCAGGGGTAGTGCCACATTAGGTTTAAGCTGCGGCTCAAGCCTTGGCTCCAAAGAGAGAAAAGGCTAATCCCCGGTAACGCCTCATCCCTGTAAACATGCTTAGAGCATTTTTCTCCTCAGCCATCTAGATGGAATCATCCGAATTTTTTTTTTTTCGCCTCCTCTCCCTTGGCGACGCGCAACCTGAATTGAGATTTGAAGAACGGTTATTGACTTGGCAGAGTTGGCAGGTTTGGCACCTAACCGCCCACCCGACCCACACATCCAACGAGGGTCGAGAGGGAAAAAAAGAACAGATTTGTAGAAAGGTATTACCTACACACATATCCCCCCATGTAGAAAGCAGGTACCCGTCTGTTGCGATTATCTAAAACGGTATGTGATCTGGTCCGGGGGCTTGAAGGGCAAGACAACAAGGACCGAAAACTTCTGCCGATATGTAGAGTATGGCACACAGGCCGGGCTTGCATGCAGAAAGGAGAACTCTGATCGACCTTTTTGCCCTGTCACACTTTTATCTGTGCCTTGCATGCTCCTACACAAACTAGTCTAACCCCAAACTTCCCTTCTCAACGGCTACCCCTGAAGCACGCACACTGCAACGCACGATTAAGCATGCATAGGGGGGGGTTGCCAGAAATTCAAGCCGGAGTCTGTGAGCGCGATGCCTATCATCAATACACCGTAAAAAATTACTTGAGGCGATTAGGAACGATTCGTTCTTAGGTTCGGGGCCCAAAAAAGGGGTGAGGGCTTGGGAAGAATTCTTGTCTCTCTAGTTGTTTTTGCCCCTAGGTTTCCCCCGTCCTAGGCGATCTATACCTAGAGTATTGGCGAGTATCTCGGGCCTTCCTCGGCAAACTAGGAACAAAATGGAGTATTCCGATAACATCCCCCTCTTGTCGAGATCAGATCTTGATTTTGGATGGAGTTTCGAGACATTATAATAAACAGGATAGCATCCAACTAACACGTGCAGAGCGTGGGGATTGTTCTAGAATTACAAGTGGTCAGTGCGGAAATTCCAGACAAGCGGATATGATTGCCCCGTTTAGGATGAGGGGCACAATGGTGATTTCCGTTAGGTGGTCGTGAAAACGTGAAACACAGAGGGTAGATGTTTCGTTCTCAGATTGAGCACGAGAAATGAATGTGGGGAGAGATGCAAGTGCAAAATGCCTGGTGGCTAGTCAAGGGAACGGGCGAAGGGTGGGGTGTAATACCTAAAAATAAACTAGACCCAAAGAAACGATGCTTAGATGCCGTGGGGGAATCAGGGTGAAAGATTTTAGAGTTTATTGGCAAAATGTGAGTGATTAATCGTGATCAGACACATGATGTTCCCCCCGGCGAAACGAAACGATTGCACTCCAAATTGAGTTAAAATTCTTCCACAGTTATGCCCTGCATCCACTAAACTCTAGCGGGGCCCTGCTTCAATTACCCTCTTATGATCATTCCACCTCTGATATTGTCGGCACGATATAGAGTGCAACTACAGCAAAGTGCCACTCTATCACGGCACAAGGCACAATCCCTTACCCAATATATATAGATACTTAATTTCACCACACCACCCTTCTCATTTCCCCCCTCCCATAAATTTCACAAGACTTAGGTCAACCACCCGACATCTCAACCTTCTAGAATTCCGCATGGAGAAAAGAAAAATCAAATTACGAGTGACACCCCATGACCGGCTCCGCTCGGATAAACTGGCGGTGCTTAGTCATGTACCTTGGAGCCGAGAACCAGGATTTAGATTAATTGAACAAGCTCAGGGAAGGAGATAAAGGATAAGGCTAGCTGACAGATTAAAAGATGCTTGTCTACCGGGAAATAATAAGGTGAGACTACAACTGGACCTCGTTATAGGAAACGGTGAAACTTAGGGTAAGTACAAAGCCCTTGGCGAGTTGCCTCTTAAGATCTTACTGCAGGGTCTTTCTTACGGCGAGGTGTAGAGTAGCTGTATACTGTAAGCCTATGGATAGATGCGGCCAAGATCAGGCAAGAGCTTGGTACTACTTATATCTCGCATGTCATGGCAAGGTTCCCTGCAGTTATGGCATGAAGCCCCAGTCGTATATATCCGTTTCGCTACATTTGTTTGTAGTTTGCATGTGACCGGTAACAAAACCCCCCAGGACGTGGATGTGAGTAATAGTTCGTGATAACTACAGTACCAAAAAAGCGGGTGTATCCAGTACATAAGTACCTTGCCTGCCAGAATACCATGACACTATGGCATTACTACAGTATAATGGCTAAGGTTCCGGGGTTATTCACGATATGGTATCTATCACACCCTTTGGTACTATATCTACATGTAAGTACATGTAGTGGTTACTACATACATATACTGTATCTAGTACGTACCGCCCGAAACGGACTAAGCCCTTGCATGCATTTCTCGGTAGGGTAGACCGGCATCGGATAGGCAAGTTGTATGCACTTATTATACGCTAAAGTAAGGAGTATACATACATGTAGGTACATACATATATACATGTACATACATAAGTGACAAAAATTTTGTGGGAGAGGGCTCATAAGCATAAGCATTTCGGAGTTGAACCGAGGATCTCAGCATTACTAGTGCTGCGCCTTACCAACTTGGCCACCAGAGCACGTGTAACAAGTATAAGTATCTTTTTACTACTTATTTTCATTGATTCTTCGATCTGTGCTTCGGTATGGGGATAGTACTGCATTGAAACAGAGTTTTAGATCCTTACTATGGCTAAATTATCCTAATTAGGCATAGTCACTCTTTTGATACCCTCCCGCCAAGGTTGCGAAGATCCCCCCAGAGTCCTTAGTGTGTACCCTATGTGTTGTTTTTTACAGCAAGGTTTTTCTTATAGCGAGGTTTCTTATAGCGAGGTATGGCTGTAATGATCGATATAATAACCACTTAATTTAGTACAGAAAGGAAGGAGGAAAAGAGATAAAAACTTCGTTATCTATACAGGCTGTTTTCGCGTATGAAGTATCAATCAATCAATCAGGCTGTTTTCGCATACATTTTGTAGCTTTGCCTCGGCACTATAGATGGGATGGGAAACACAGGTACCACGGGGCGAAATGCTTTCACGGTGTCCGTGTTATATAGGGTCTGCGCTAGTAACTATATATATGGCCGGGAGGGTTGCGAAAGAACTTGATATCGCATATCAAGTGGGGGATTCTTCGATACTCTGAAGTTGTACGAGTGATAGCTCATGATCATTTCCCGACATTATTTATTTATAAATATCATTACCCGATAGCGTAATAAAGCGTAGCGTAACGAGTTTGAATCAACTGCTCGCCATAGACTACGTGTACCCCCATAAAGAATATAACTTGGAATTCAGCAGTACAGGAAGGTATTGTTACATTTACCTAGATGTGGCCGGCCTACATATTACAAAGTAAGTACATGTAGTGAGCTACGTATAATATGTCTAGCCTATATATGAGTTAGGCACTTCCACTAGCTGCATTCGGCTGTTTTCGGTGTCCACTAGTTTAGTCGAGGGGTAGGTGCATATATCGCCAATGTATGACACCTAGCTAGAGGCTCCAAGGAGACCGACTGACACCAATAGAAGGGATGTGACCTCATGTGGAGGTTATCCACTGGGTGGAGTGGGGAAACTATCTAGTATTCTAAACTTGAAACACTTAGGTTAGGAGCCCTCGCAAGAGCATAGGGTGTTGAATGTTTCTTCATGGAATAAGTGCGTTAGGTAAGTATTTTGATTTAATACTAATGATCTATGTGTTGGTATTTATATCATCCCTAGAGTTAAAATGGTGGACATGCCGATGCGGATGAATCCTTCAGATCGTCCATACAGAACCTCTAAATTCCCTAAGTTCGGGGAGATCACACAACCAATACTCTAATCACCTCTAGCTTCATGAATACACGGTTGCTCTACATATGTTTCACCGTTCCATTCCCGTATCGGCAGCGTAGGGCAAAAATGCACCTTCTCCATGATATGATTAGCAGGCCCATCCTCTTCCAGATCTTCCTCCGCGGACTCATATCCAGAGCTGTCGTCACAGGTACAGAGCTCCTCATTTGCCTCTGGATCGTCCTCCCCAATATCTATCAGGCTGTAACTCCACTTCGGCTTCTCACAAGTAGAACACTTCGCTCGCAGCTTGAGAACATTTCTCGAAAGAGGTGTGGAAATTGCTGCATCCAAGAGCGCAACAATGATGGCTCGGGACTCTTTAGGCTCGAGGTTGATATCGTCTGGGACCTTGGAGGTATCATGTAGAATCTCCGAAATATCGCTCGGAACTTCAGGGGCTTCGGGAGCTCCGGAGGAGCAGTCTGGAGAAGTTGGATCGTCTTCAAATACATTCTTAGCAATTAGCTCAAGCGCGGTACTCGCGAATACCCATGCTCGTTCTTGCAGGGTATTAAAAGATGCCTTGGTGACATCTAAGGGGCAAAATTGTTTTGGCGTAATATCGGCGATGTTCGTGGTGAGATGATTGGAATGCGCGTCGACGTTAAGATCATTAGCTGGATTGTTTTGTGGAGTATTCATGGTGATTGGCAATTAAGTGTCTTTTGATGTATATGTATATACTGGGACTGATAGACGAATTATGTATTCAAAAAGCCGAGAGGGCAGGTTAAGGAAAGAACGATATTCCAACACCATCAGCCGCATATTCAATGAGTTATATATATCTGACGGATGTTGATTGGTGCCTTTCTATGCTTAGGAGCCTTTTAATTATAATCTACTAGTAATATTGTGGAAGATGACGTACTAGGAAACCTTTCGATAGCCCTAACCCTATAGTGGTGCCCTAACCATTGAATGGAATCGATAAGCACGAGGGCAATTCTAGAAAAACACGGAGAAGAAGAGGGACCTAAGAGTGACGGATACGGGAATAGAATATCGACTTTATGCCTAGATTCTGTTATAATAATCTTCTGGTACTCAATATATTAATTAAGTACTTTGAGCAGTGAGTACCCTAGCTATAGGTCTATATACCCTTACTTGAAGACATGTCTTTGAGGCACATAAGGGGTCTCTGGAACTCTATCCGTCGCTGACTCGATGTTAGGTCTTCGTTATATATAATATATTAATAGGGTGGGTCTACTTATAGCTAAACTTGAAGTAGATAGGGACATTAACAAGATATTCTTCTGCCTTTGATTTCTTGCTGGGCTATATTTTGTTGCCCTCGAGGCTCTTCGAGCATAGCAGTACCGGATATTGAACTCATGATCAAAGGCCCTCAAACCTCGCCTCGAGCTCCCTTGTGGACCACACTGCCCTAGAGGTAATACCAAGGGGCGCATAGGCTAGTGTTTACAGAAGGTAACGTTCCAGGTCTATAAAAAATACAGTGTATTGAGCCCTCTGGGGAATGTGTAAGATATTTGGAGATCTATTCTCTCTCATACATAAATATCATGTAATCTCGATTTTTGGTGAGCATGAGGGTAAGTAGTTCGCCGCTTATCAGTCTTTGGAGAACTTAGGTATGCTATAAAATTCGCACGTTACTGCTAGATAGGGCGAGAGAGACTTTTCAAAGGTCTTACATATCCTCCAGCTACCTTAAGACTATGTTAGAACCAGTCTGTAGGCGTTGTGGGATGAGGTCCAAAAATAGATTGAGAAGGTCTTAGGTTAGGTAATCGACGGAAATGATCAACCAGCGAGGAATGTCAAGAGGGAGGAATGCTAGAACAAAGGGCAGATGAAACAAATATTCGGCCTGGTGACGTTGCTGTTTTCGGAGGGCAAAAAATCGGCCATCAAGTCTCAAGTATAAAAAGACAGGATATCCGAAAACGTAATTCCGTTTCTAGACCACTAGGAATACCGCCGGGCCGAAAGCGTTTCTTCCGAATCCGTCGTAACTTTCTAGCTATATAGCTTCATCTCTCGCATTCACATTTCCTATTCTTCACCATTCGTTCGTTTTATCCACTCGTTACACATCGATTGATAACTTCCAAACTATGCATTTCCATACCACCCTTCTTCTCCTCACTGCTGCCCTTACTGGCGGCGCAACAGCCAATATTTTGGTTCGATCCGTCACTGCGACGACGACCCTCATCTATCTCACCCCTACTACCACTCCAACGCTCATGATTTACCCAACTTGGACCAAAAACTCTACCATGATGACATACCCTGGCACCGGGACAATTCGTACCAGTATGAACCACACAATGACCACGTCCCACAACACTACTAGTGTGATTATCAAGCCGACTCAGTCGCAAAAGTAAGCCTTTCTCGCCTAACCAGAGTGCTACGAATGCGAGGTGATACTAATTGTAGCTCTAGTACAACGGTAACAAGAACTGTCTGCGACCAGCAGAACCACTGCAGTGTCATAGTAACCATCGGTCCGACTGTGGCGGCAACTGGGGCTGGTACGGGGGTGGTGCAGCCCACAATGACGCCGTATACTAGCGGTATCGGCCATGTTGTGGCTAGTGGCGGGTTGGTTGTAGCGGCCTTGTGTGGGGCTATGCTGTTATTGTGATCATGGGGTAAAGGGGTGTTTTTTTTGTCTTGGAGATTAATTAATACTTGCGTTTGGCTTTTATAGTTTTGTTTCAAAAATCTCTATGTAGCTTTCTGTTGGCGGTATGTAGGAAATAATCGGGAAGCCCTTCCACCGTGGTGTAATGCCTGTTTTTATCGAAGTAAGAGATTTCTTGAGCCCTAAGTGAATGTACCAAGTTAGCCAAGCTTGTAGGTACAAGATCTTACAAAATTATCTTGTGATTGCTAGGTGGAATTTTGCTTGAGAAAAGGCGTATGGGTGTCTCCTGTCCAAGTCTCAAAGGTACTTTGCAGAAGGGATGAATTAGAGTTGCAGGAGTTATGGTGAATTTGATTTATTTCACTGCTAGGACCTGAAATCCCAGGAGCTTACGCTCAACCTCGACTTCCTATAAGCTGCTATTAAATTTATACAAGCAGTAAGTATGAACCAATTTCTCTGCTACCAGTTCTACCGCATATTCTGCCCAATGATCTCCCATAGAAATCCGTCTTCCGACCCACACTCATCGGCGACATTCAAATATACTGGAAGATGCAACAACCAGCAACGAATACCCATCTATCATCCACAGACTCCTTTTCGCGACTCATCCATCTTCAGTTTGGACCCATCCAGCCACCGAAACGACTACCCCCATAATCTGTGATCGGGCCACTGACCAAATAAAAAGAAAGGTCTTTATTAAGCCATGCCAACTGCACCCGACGCACAATAGTCTGACACCCACTCCCATCCAACCTTCAACAAGCCGTCTTTGATCTTTGATGTCACCTCTTGGACCCTCCACCATGCGTCTCTGACACTCTCACACTCAACCACGGCAGATCTCCGGCCTTCCGGATCGTCGCTGATTGTGACGCTAATCAAGTAATTGTTTTTACCACCCCACCAAGCGATAACGTTCTCCTTATCCACTGGGCACCTAACACCTCCCTCTCCAATTACGGCTTCCTCTAAACCAGTAAACTTGACGATACGGGTAGCTCCACACTCTGCGATTCGACTGGCAACGTAATAGTCCATCCGAACTATCGCCTGGTCCGCCCAGTTAACACTGGCAGTAAACTTTCCTGAAAATGGATTCTTTTTGGTGGAAGTGTTTACGGCTGCAAAAAAGGCATGTGCCTGAGCCGAGTGCACAAATATGAGAAGACATGTTCCCCGGTAAGGATACGGTATAATACGTTCAAGTGCACCCTGAGTAACACAAGCGAGAAGTGCAGGAAGGGAGAAGTTGGGTCCGAGATTGACAATGTAGATCGCGCGCCGCTTGGTACGCGAGTCACTGACCAAACGGTCTGTTGTGATGCGGGGCGCAGTGTACCGTGGAGAGGGCCTAGCGACCATCGCTGGGGTAGTGCGGGGTATTGGAAGATTGACTATTGCATTTCCATTCCTGGGAACCATAGCGGGAGCGTTTTTCAACGGGTTACGGTGCAAAATAGTCCGTGGGCCCAAAGGTACCGAATGAATATTAGTTTGCTTTTTGTCCGCCGCAAGTTCCGTCGCCAACTTAGTTCCAGAGTGCCCTTCTTCGGCTTCAGCGTGGTATTGACCACCATTGGCAGATACCCTTTCTCTGTCCGTGATCCTTCCCGCAAGTATTAACTTCAGACAATCCACCTTTGTTTCCAAGTCCATGATCCTCTCCTGGGCGGCGACCAATTTTTCTTCTAGCTCTCGACCTACCTTTGCCTCCCCCCTTTTTTTAAAATTTTGTTCATCCACTATTCCATTGATTGGTTTGACTTTAGCCTCTAGTTCGGCTATTCTCTTTGCCATCTTTGCCATATCTTCTTTGTATCGTTCGGACAGAGTAGCCCTGTAAGTAGCCATCATTTCTTCGTACGTTTTCTCGATCGACTTTCTCGCTTGCTCATGTAGTTCTCCCTCGTTACTGAGTTCGTGGTTCAGCGCCTCCCAGTTGCTGCGTTTCACGATGATCAGATCAGACAAAGAGATCCCATCAAACGAGTGCTGGACAAGGCTTGAGAAACGCTTGTAAGTTAAAGACGACTCGTCCTCATCAGAGTTGAAGTTGAAGCTGTTGGTAGAGGAGCGACTAGAGACTTCAGAAGGTGCAAGCTCCGACGGGATTTGAAGCTTCGGTTCGTGCTATTGATTGTTAGCTTGAAACACCCTCTCGCTCCAGCATAAAAGACTACGTCATGGAGAGAGCTATACTATATGAGCCATGGTGTGGAATCCTAAACCGCCAGAACACTGGTCTCTTGGCCTTTGACGTTGACTATCTGTGTAGGTATCAGACGATGTGAGGTGACGTTGGTTGGTTGCTGCTAGATGAGAGATTGTGACGCGGGACAACAGGAGAGCACTTTTTACATACTTTCAAGCAGCGATATGCAATGCCAAGAACCTAAAAGCGCGCCTCACGTTGACAGCTGCACAAAAATAGGTGTGCCTCTTAGAAAAGCTGATTAATAGAGATTTTTTTTAAGTGGACTATATATAGATATATGGAGTTTTAGGGGAGTATCTGATTATAAGTATTTCGTCAAAACCTCCAGCTTATCCTACATGTAGTTTAAACTACTACATGTATGTATATTGACCGAGTGATATTTTATGATCACACAAGAAGTGCTTGAATTCCGTAAAGATGTATGGACAAGACCTCTGCTGTAAATACCTGTGATATATTTCGAAGAAATTAATTGCTGAATCTACCTCAAGACACCTGAAATACGATACACCAGATGGAATATTTATACTGAGGGACATGAATTGCAAAATTCATGTGTACCTCCAAAGTATTGAAAATAGCATGTAGCTAAGTATTCCGGGACTAATACATATTTTCAACTCTCAGCTGCTAAGGAGATAGAAAGATAAGTAAGTCATTTGGCCCGTGATTCGTTAAATTATCTGTCCAGCTACGAAACAAATTCCCTAAATACGCATAAATTTGATCGGACAAGCGAAGGTCGAGAGTGGACTCAGCCGGGTACCTAAAAGTCGTCCATCCAACTCTCAAGAAATTCCTCATCATGCAACTCTACCGTATCCAGGGGGTAATTCTTAGTAGGATTACCGCCTGAGGTTGGCTCCGGTAGGACTTGTCCCATGTTCATAGGCTGTAAAGCATTCTCTCCTAGCCTGATCCCAGGCCCATTTGCAACCTTAGTTTCCATTCTGCTTAACAATGGCCTCTGTGGGGTCAGAACTCCAGAACCTAGCATATCCTGGGCTTGGTCCCTACTACCAAGTCCAGAGATCCTAAGCATCTTATTAGTCTTTTTACTATATTATATATTGAAGATGTACATTATTACCTGTGTTTTGCAGTTTTATTGGGGGCCCCAGGAAGTATAATTTCGTTGTTAAAGGATGAAGGGAAATCCCCGGAACTAGTGATCCTGTTAGATAATACTCCCTCTAATGTGAGATAATAAGATAACTCGGATTCTTACCCTGGGCAAAGAGAGCCTATTCTCAGGGATGGATTAGGTTGCAATATATTCACTTTAACAATGGAACATCTAGACGGTTGGCCGAAACTTATCAGCTCTTTGAAATAAAATTTAAGAGCCAGCTGCTATGAATAAAACGTACTGTGAATCGGTCAAATTTGCATCTTTTTTTGGCCCCAATTCTCTGGGTGAAATCACCCCATCCTGGTAACTATATCTAATTGTTAATACGAAGAAAATGGGGTAAATATTGAAGAAAAAGAAGATTTCTCTTTGCCCTACGTTTTTTTGTCTGGGGAAAGTTCAGCGGAAAGGCGAGGACTTTTTTCTAAAACTGATTTTGACATAGCATCAATTATTTGGCTGCGACTGTTTTCTGCTGCCCCAATACAAAGTTGAGTTACTGGCTCCAAATAATGTGGAGAGTGGTCACAAGGCGTATGAGATAGACTCGTGAAACAAACCCTACTTGGACTCCCTGGAATATATGGGAGGAAGGCCTCTTTTGCGAGAGAAAAGGAGATTTCCCGATCATCGTCATCAGTGTCGCTCCCTTCTGCCTCCGAATGTTTAATGATGCCGCGGAAATTAACAAGCTCGCCAGCAGTAATGGAAGAATCCATACCGCTCTCTGGCGAACCCTCATGGATGTAGTTTCTTGCTTCAAGTATAACAGGGGCCCCTCCTCTGCCAGTAGATATTACCTCAGCCGGGTTACGCTTTGAAATATTGTGCCAACCAAGATTTTCTATGGGGTTGTCGGTAGGACTTTTGGAGTATTTGACCATCTTGCCGTCGGCACCGGAGAACGCTTTCTGGGAGGTGAGATAGGCCTTGACCATCACAGCATCACGTATCGAACAGAAACGGATCGTCGTGATAAATTCTTTCGCCGATGCCAAAGCCGTGAGGTGGCATGATTCAACTTTCTGTACTCACAAAGATAGATGTTAGATTCGAATGTGACAGTAACAAACAAAATATTGAGAACAGACCAGCTCAGCAGCAAGATAACTTAAAACAACTCTGAGATCTTTAGGGTCTATCCCGGGAGTGATTGTTAGACTCCTTGTGGCCCCTTCCTTTTTAATCTCGTAGGAAACATTGCAATAACCTCCCTCATCTCCAGTAATAAACACCCCATCAGTCTTCCCAGGACCGACCCACGGCTTAACTATCACATGAGGGATACGTCTAAAGAGGTAGTGAGCATCAGAACCAGGGGAGGTGTAAATACACTCGTACTGTGAGTCACCAATACTATGACCGGGTGGTAATCTCTTGCCGAGGAAGAACCCATGCTTAGAAACATACGAGAGATACTCCTTTGAACAAATTGGCGTTACAAATGTAACCAGAGCAATTGTGCAAGGCACACCTCCTGCCCCGTGCGTGGGGAACATTCTATAGCAGCGTATTCCTCCAACGGCGAAAAAGGAACTCATCAGTTCTACCCCACTCAAAGGAGAAGGTAGATTAGTGACGATGATTGTCTGGGCTGGGGGGACAGTCGAGACTCTATCCGTGCTCTCGTTCAGGAGTACAGCAAGACGCAAATCGTCATAGATGCCCCTGTTTCCCTTAAGTGCTGTTCTGTATTTGTCCCAGGCAGTAGCTCTTTCCATCATATCACTAAGGTAGTCACTCTCAGTTGGGATGAAGGCTCCTGAGTCGTTCATAGTGGAAGCAGCGGCGGTGCTTTGGGAGAGGGTGATTGGGTGAATGTTGGTTTGATTTAGCTGGATGGTAGTGGTGTGTGGTGGTCTGTACATGTAATAAACTCTACATGTCCCAATAGCGTGTTTGTTTTGGCTCCAAACCTTAACTCCAGCAATGTAAAGTCCAACAAACTTCAAATCTACATGCACTACATGTACGTACATGCGCATGCTAGAGCTACACTTTGCCACTCAGTAAAACTACATGTAAGTTATGTACATGTAGTTAAGTACATAATTAAGCACATACATGTACTTATATACATACATGTAGACTTAAGTATATATTAATAACTGCAGTACCAAAAAGAGGGGTGGGATCACTACGGAATTCTCATTGGTACGCTAGCATTGCGGTATTTGTACAGTTCTCTTCCTCTAATGCCGATTTAATTCGGTATTTGTCACTAAATTCTGTAGTCCTATGGTAGTGATTTCACCCCCATTTTTTCGTACTGTATGCACTACTCCGTATAAAGCACATATACATGTATGTAAAGCCCCTACCCAAAAGGTTTCGTGAAAGCCTAAAAGAAGTATATGTAGTTGAGTGGTGAAATCTATACAAATCTATACATGTAGCTACCTAGCAATGGGTTCTCCACTAAAATATTTTATTACACCTTAACCACTCCTCTTTACCAATTCAAAAATGTGCAAGGGGCTTCTCCCAAGGGTCAAAATATTTTATCTTCATCGTTATAATTGCATGTAATTGTGTTGTGGTTCTACACTTTGAACCTGGGTCCACCTAGTTTGGGTGGTAATCGGCCCTTTCACGAAACTGTTGGGTAGGGACTTGACTTACACAAGATTCACTCATTGTCAATACATGTAGTGAATTAATGGTAGAATTTTTTTGTATGTGTGGAGTAATTGCATGCCTACATATAAACGCAAACATGTAGCGCTCTTGATGCGGAGCTTACCAGGAGTCTATACTTTACAAGTATTAGTAATAATTGCTTGAGGGTTGCAACGCGAATATTCGCTTACCACCACCAGTATGTAACTAAGGGTTTGATATTGATAACAACAGGGCTAGGGCTGACGCGTTTATCCAACCCCTCGCTCAGACAATAACTTCGAGATACCTCCCCACCTGGCAAAACTCTAGAGGTGTTCCTTGCTATGGCAAGTTCTTTATCCACCCAACCGATTGCCATCTCTCAAATGTCCAGGAGGATCTTTGAGTCTGTGTTTCCTCCCTCGGCATCGGCGACACTCCCAGCACCACTCACTGCACCTAGTCCTCAACCTCCTTCTACACCGGCCCCATCCCATGGATACAATACTCGCCATCACCCAAACTTAATAACACCTCCGCCAGTCTCGCTGGTTCCTAGCCCTGCAGCTATATTCGCTAAAGAATCAAGAGCGTGGCATCTTGCTACGTCTTATTTGTCATTCAAGAATGCTCAGTTTCCTGATTCTCTTGGAGTGTGGCTTGAATCATTTCACTCTGAACCCGCAAAAGATGTCCTCGAGGCTATGAGATACTTAATATCTACTACTGATGATTCAGGTGAGGGGACAAGAGAAAGCCTCTTGGAGTGGTATATTTGCGAGGTCCGGAGGCACTTTCTGGGGTGGGTCAAACCGGATATTGGCATTCCTGCCGTATGGAACCTAGCCACCCATTTTGCTTAAGTAGTGGCGGAAAATATCGGGGAATAAGTTTAGGCTAACTTGGTGATCTACAGGAATACGATAATGCCCCCATGGTTTTGGAGCAAATATTATCGAAACTGACAACTGCTCAAAGCATTTATTTGCATCAACTCAAGTCATATCTTATCCCGCCAAAGAAGCGGAAATCAAAAAAATACCTACACGTTCCTAGCACTGAAGACGAGGGAAATGATGACCCGCGAGTTCAAAGTTTCATTCGCTCGCTAAACTCTGTCATTTCTTATTCTCTCCCAGATCCTGCCTGGGGTAATCTTGTCTTTGCAGTCTTTTTAGAGCTATGTGGTATTTCTGTGGGGCTCTCTGTCAAACAAGTTGAAACAAGTGACCCAGGAGGTGATGACCAAGACACAGTAGTAGATGCAGGAGAGGCCAGCTTTAATAGCGAAGGAAGCTTGACTTATAAGGGTGCTGGTTTGAGTCAGCTGAGTTTTAACACAGTTACCGACATTGACGGCGATATCATCATCGATGATGACGGTAATTGCCTGGGCGACGTGGAAGGGATGGATGGGATCAACGAATTCGAGAAGTTCAAGAAAATCAGTGAAGAAAGAACAAGGAGGAGGAAAGAGGAAAGACCAAGGGAAGAAGCAAGGAAGAAGGTATTGGAGATTTGGGGTAGCATGGAAAAACTAGGAGTTGGCGGGGGTGGAAGGAGAGGCGAAAGAGTGTTTGCAGAAGTGAGATATATTCATATCCGATACACAATATCTCTAAAAACGTGATGTCTAACGAGATGAATAGGTAATCAACTCGCTATTGACAACATACATCCAAGAAAGATTTGCTGGAGTTTGGGAGTCACCGAGTAAGGTAGGACATGAACTTGACGATTGGGTAGAGAATGTCCTCGGTGGCCTCGTAGTGGATGTTTTGTTCTCCTCCAAAAGTACAAATGAACAGGACTGGGCAGCTAGATTGAAAAAGTTAAGTCCCAGAGAGAGTTTTAGGGCCAGTCGCCAAAGCCTTGATAACCGTAAAAAGGGAGCGATGGAGGTGGATGCTGGGGCCGGAGCAGAGGAGGTTGACCTGAAGCGTAGGAAAGAGGATCTAGAGAGTTGGAAAAAGATTGCTGTTGGTAGATTGGGTCGCTTAAGAGTTGGGGAGTTGTTTGACATTGTGGTCGAATGGCCTGAGAGTCTTGGGGGCGTTGAAGACCTGAAGGTACCTACAGTATCACACGCGTGGATATACGACTACTGACAACACGACATAGTCTTATATCACGTCCCCACCTACCCGTCTTCACTTGACAACTACATTCACATCTGCTATCTCTACCCGGCTCCTCCACCCTGCTGCCGCTACATCTGATATACTCCGAGCGTATATATCTTTGATCCGTGCCTTTACAGTCTTAGACCCCCGGGGTGTTCTGCTCGATCGAGTTTCACGTGGTATTCGCCGATATTTACGCGACCGCGATGATACGGTACGCGTTATAGTTCGCGGGATAATGTCTGAATCTCTCCCTCCTGGAGAGGGAGATCTTGAAGAGCTGGGGGAACTTTCTAAAGAACTAGGAAGAGGGATTCCAGCGCTTATGGCCCAGCAAGGAGGCGGGCTTGAAGAACTGGACTACGATGATATGACATGGGCGCCTGATCCTGTCGATGCTGGACCTGAATTTAGAAGGAGCAAGGGTCTAGATGTTGTAGGGAGCTTGATATCTCTCTGGGATAGCAAAGAAGTCTGGACAAAGGAGATTCAAGCTGTTTTATCTAGCACTTTGCTAGGAACAGATGAATGGAGCTTCGAGAAGGAGATCCGTACTGTGGAGTTGTTAAAGCTCCGTTTCGGAGAAACAGCAATGCAAGGCTGCGACGTTATGTTGAAAGACATTTCTGATTCAAAACGCTCGAATACTGCTATTCGAACTAGTGAAGAACTAGGCCCCCAAGAATCTACAGATGAAGCTGAATCAGAAAAGGTACAGCTGCACGCAAAAATACTCAGTCGTTTGTTCTGGCCTGCAATGAAGGAAGACAATTTTAAAGTGCCAGCTGAAGTTGAGGCGCTGCAGAAAAGTTACGAACATGGTTTCGAGAATCTCAAGTCTAAGAGAAAGCTCACCTGGCTACAGAGTATGGGAACTGTGCACGTTGAGTTGGAGCTTGCAGACCAAATACTGGTAGTTCCTGATGCTGCAACATGGCAGGCTGCAGTAATCTACGAATTTGATGAGGATAAAGGGGGTGCTGTATGGTCAATCAAAGATCTCGCGGAGCGCTTAGACATGGAAGAAAGCTTAGCTAAACGCGCTGTCTCTTTCTGGTGTAGTAAAAATGTTCTTCGGGATTCTGGCGACGGCATATTCGTTGTTGTCGAGAATAAAGCTGAATACGAAGAGATTCTTGGACGCCAACAGGAGGCAGATGGCTCCGAGGCAATGAGAAGTACCGCCGGGGGTGTGGAAGATGAGGAGATATCGGAGGAAAAGAAGAAGGAGCAGAAGACAGTTGAGCAGTTCATCGTTGGTTTGTTGACAAACCAAGGTGCGACATCGGCGGAACAGATTGGTACAATACTTGGGATGTTTTTGCCTGGGTTCAACTGGGGTATTGACGAGCTGAGTGACTTCCTGAATATGATGAGAACTGGAGGGAGGCTCGATTATGAGAATGGGTCCTGGAAAATCGCATCAGCTTAGATGGTTACTTCTTTCACTATAGCGGCGTAGCTATACTAGCCCGGGGGCAAAAATGAACTTTGTCTACTCCCACATTTATGTCATATCCTATCCCACAAGATGGATTTGGCTAGGCGTAGTTGCCGTAAACTCCGCCCGCGCAGTAAAACTTAATGACAATCACCCAACAAATGAAAGCACTCACTCACCACTGGACTTACATGTACATGTATGTACTTGTGTGCATGTGCATATATGTATGTACAGCCACTGGTAATAAATGATAGAACGCCTTAAGAGTACAAACACCAAATGTTGGTGCCTGTTTTGGTAAAACGCCACCACCGCGTTCCATCACTTATTACCTGCCATTATACAATGTACTTCTTATATTCATCCACACATGCAACATACATATGTATACATGTGCTTTATACAAACAAGCTTCCACAGGGAAAGGCTGCATCAAAAATAATGGGCTCGCCTATCAAAGACTTGAAGCACTAGTGCAAATTAAAATGTATCTCTGCATATCCCTTAGAGGGAGCGCGATAAAGGCTTCAAGCGCCTTGTAGCTTGTTGCAATTTGACCTCACTTTATGCCTTTAGACAATGGCTCGGCTGCGAATAGGGTCTAACTCGGGCTACTCCCCCATGTGGTGACTCGGAGAGATGCGAGGGTCTATTAGTAAATGAATCATATACTTCGCCGTGGGTTCACAATGGTACACCGAGTGATGTGATATGAATATGGAATACTGAATGGATCCCTAGCCACCTGTGGCTAAACTGTGGCGCCATACGACCTTCCAACCGGATCACCTGCTTAGGGCTGACTCCTCAGCCTATTGCCCAACACTCGGTTCCTGCATAGTCGGGAGACCCACAAGCATCTACCTTCCGTTCAGCGGTACTACCTTTCTTGTATTGCTTCTCGCTCTGACTCACGTTCTATGGTGTGCGAGTCATCAACACTGGTACTAAAGGCCTCCTCTTCCTGCTATCGCCTCCCAACCTTCTCTACCCCCGATATCTCACTACCGCATCTAATATATACCTTCACGACGCAAAGAAAGAGATATGTCTGCCTAATTCCCCTTCGAATTCATCTATCCAGAACCTCCTGGTAGCTTGTCTCAATTTGAACATCCTTACTCCACTCGATTTTTCATATCTACTATGTATTTCAAGATGATTTCTCAGTTATCAACAAGATCTCGCACTCGTTATATTTATATAAAAGCCATCCAGAGAAACCTAGTAATAATTAATCAACTTCTACTATTTTTGGTAGCTCCGATAGGAGTTGTACACGAGAAACATCTAGGAACGGTAGCTCTCGCGAGCTAAACGATCGCAAAACCAAGCAGAGACATCTAACGACTCATAGGTGTAGCTTCAATTGCAAGAACAGAATATCTAGCAAGGAGTGCGCTGTGCTTTGCCGCCGGATTTTGTCCTTTCCATCCTTGTAAAGCTACGTCAGCAGGGTGTACTTTCAGCTTTGCACTGAGCTCCCATCAGTTACATCAGTTATATACACCGTGTCATCTATTGTATCGCCGATTATCTTTCATCATGTCTAGCATCTTTACCTTCAATCCCTCCCCGCCAAAGCCTGCCTCTCCTTGGGCCAACAATACACCTACTCATCCTTCCCCATCAACAACACCGAAACCATTACCTATAGCGACAGAATCGATTAATGATGACACTCCTGGTCATCTCAGAACAAATAGTAATTCCGGTCGATTCCGTGGAAGCTTTATCGATGCCAACCACAAGAGGTGGGGTGAAGGTATTGCAACTGATGATGGCGGGGTGGTAAAGGGGCTAGTATCGGAACCTCAAATGGGACCGACCGAGTACAAGCTGAGTCTTATCAGAGGAGGGAAGAGCGAAGCACGTATGGATCAATTGACAACTCAATTGCTATGGAGATTACAGCAAAGTTCCCCGTAAGCGAACCGCACTCTAGGTTTTACTTTCACTCGTTTCATGAACTGATCTTAGGCCCAATTTAGATATCATGGAAACTCTCTCACGTCTAAATCTCCAGGAGCCATTTCCTCTTTGTTACAGGAGTCCCAAGGAGCGCTCTACGAGATTGGGGTTGCAGATGATGGGACTTTTGTCGGCCTCAGCGAAGAAGAGTTGAATGCTTCTCTTGATACTTTACGTGGCATGGCAGCAAGACTTGGGTGCAGTGTAACTGTTGTCCGTAAAGTCTGTGTAGGCACGGTTGATGAGCGTGAGATCAAACGGGCTGAAGCAAAGCTTGCTGAGTATATCAAAGCTAGGCAACGAAATCAGAAGATTACAAAGATGAATCCCGAAGGCGATTACAATAGTAGCTCAACGGAATCAATTGATGGTGCTGATACGGAAAAGTTTGGAATTCCTAGACTTGGAGATAGCCTGTGGGTTGCCGAAGCCTTCGTAAAGCCGGGTGATGGATCCCTGAATATTTCGGCGAACATGAACCCGGAAGAGGTTGCAAGATTACCGGAAGCAAAAAGCAACACAGAGCAACTCCGAATCACATTGACTGGGGCAACAACCTGCGGTAAAACCACCCTTCTAGGGACCTTGAGCACAGGAGAACTTGATAATGGGCGAGGGAAGAGTCGCTTGTCATTACTGCGCCATAGGCACGAGCTTGTTTCTGGTATAACTTCCTCTGTCGCTTGGGAGATTGTGGGTTATCGGCCCGAGCCACCAGACACAGACAGTAGCAATCCAGCGGCCGAAAGCGGAGCATCTAGAGTAGTCAACTATGCCTCTGGTAACATTTCATCCTGGACAGATATCCATGCCGCGGCAGTAGATGGTAGAATTGCGTTCTTGTCAGATTCCGCCGGTAACACCAGATTCATAAAAGCTACTTTCCGATCATTAATTGGGTGGGCCCCGCACTACGCCGCATATTTGATCGCTGCAAATAGTGAAGATGATAGTGGTGGGGTTTCCGGCCATGGTGTCCACGCCCACCTGACCCTTTGTACTAAATTGGGGCTAAGGATGTTAGTTATTATTACAAAGATGGATCTAGCATCGAAGACTGGGTTGAAGAAAGTATTCTCCTCTATATTGACATACTTGAAGGAACATGGCAAAAAGCCTGCACTTATCCCATCAATGAAAACGCTTAAAGATGTCGTTCATGATGTTGAAAAGGATCCCGAGCACGTGGTGCCGATATTGTTCACATCTTCTGTTAAGGGCGATGGAATCGACTTGTTACATGCACTGATTGCAAGTTTACCATTGCCGAAGTCTCTCAGGGCACCGACAGCTGAGGGGGTTACTGGGCCTCTGCGGGGCACGGGTCTTGTTGACGCTACAACAGGGACTGAAGATATTTCTGTCATGGATAACGAGCAAGGTACGGCTGTGAAAGTGGGCATCACCAATGATAGGGAAGAGTCTCCATCTACGTTATTTCATCTCGAAGAGATTTATGGGATACAGCCGGCCTACGGGAGCGTAGATACAGATGGCGGTGCAGTTGTGGGAGGACATGTCAGATATGGCAAAATCTCTATAGGAGATGAGCTTATCATTGGGCCTTTCCCCCCTATCAATTGTCTACCTTCGAGAAGCGGAACGCCGACACCAACGGCAACCCCTATTCAAAACCTAAATCTCTCAACTTCTGCAGGACGTCTCTCGAGACAATTTTCTAAAAGTCCCGATAGTGGTGACGAAAGACGTGCTAGAATGTCCTCTAGGCGAACTCCAACCCCGAATAGCGGCGAAGACGAGTTGGAGGAAGTTGTTGGTGGGGAGTTTGAATGGAAAGCTGTCAAAGTTATTTCGGTTCGAAGATTGAGGCTACCTGTGAACACCCTTTATGTAGGCGAGGCTGGAACTTTAGGAATTGTGCCTATTCCAGGGGAGTCTCTGATGTTGGACCCTGCCTTACCGATCGACCCCCGAGACATAAATAGTAAATTAAGAATTACTATCAACGAAGATAGTGATCGTGCTGACGATTCACATCACCTTTCGAAGAGTACGAAAGCTGTTACGTTTGCAAGTCCTCCGCCGACAAACATCCACCATGTTCCTATGAAGCTAAGGAGGGGCATGGTCATCCTCAACCGCCCATCAATGAAGTCGTGGCCGAAAGCGCACACCGGATTTACAGTAAATCTTGGAGATTCTGAAGCATGCCATTCACTAGTCATCGGTAGTAGTGTCATGGTCTATATTGCATCTATTCGTGTTGCGGCTAGAGTGGCGTCCATCGAACCGCCTCCCCCCCCTGTAACTGCCACCAAAAGAAAAGAAAAAGGTGACGACGCACTTGGTGTTTTCAGCTTGGATGATGAATTTGATTCTCATTCTGAGGATGAGCACACAGATGATGATATCAAGGAAAGGTTATATACCTTCGAGTTCAACCACAGAGCAGAGTGGATCGAGGAAGGTGCTACGGTATTGATTATGCCCGGTGGCGGCGAGAAAGGA
This sequence comes from Morchella sp. 2016-72, assembly GCA_024713865.1. Lineage (NCBI taxonomy): Eukaryota > Fungi > Ascomycota > Pezizomycetes > Pezizales > Morchellaceae > Morchella > Morchella sp. 2016-72. The sequence continues at coordinate 233,128 of JAMJEY010000003.1, forward strand.
ATAGAGGCATTCGTGGGGAAGGTATTGGATAGGCTTGTTTAAAAAGGATGATGGACTTAAATTTCTTTTATTTTTTATTTTTTATTTTATTTTTATTTTTATTTTTTATTATTTGTCTACCCGCGCGTTAATTAAGTCCTGAGAAATTTCGAGACCGTCGCGACCAAGAATTCTCAGGACTTAGTTAAACGTGAGTATAACACCCTCTGAACAGCATTTCTAGGGTGTTAAAGTGTATTTAGGCACTTCCAGAATTTATGTTAGTTACATGTCTGTATGAGAACACCCCACGGTCGGTATTGGTGGTGGCTGACTTCACCTGTTCAAAAGGCCCTTTACCCAGCGACCCAAACCTCACTCCGCGGATCATTTTAGTTGAGAAAAGTCGCCGTTTGTGACATCTTCTTCCCCTCTTCCAGTACAGTACCTTGTCAGGCTTCTAAGCCCTCGATGAAATACATCTGTTTTCTAAACAGTATAAGCCTGTCCATCGTCATCAGAAAGCACCCCTGTGGTTTGCATATTAGCGATATTAACAAAGAATCGCTTCTATGATTAGAAGGGAGGCTAGATTAAGAGGGATCGCATACCTATATACACCCAGCCTTTAAGTGACTTTTATCAACTACATGTAGCTACTGATACGCACCTTTATACCGCGAGATGTTTATTGAAGGAGGATATCGGCTGACAGTACTGTCACCGTCACGGCAACGCCTAAGATCATCCAGCCTCAGCCTGGACGCGGTCTGACTATGGATTGCATGAGGACCCGTTGGGTGTTGCCTAAGTTGCTTTCTTCCCAGGCTGAGGCGGCTCCATAGACAATTATGTATCACCACAGTCAAAGAGAATTAAATCAATATCAAAAAAATTCCAAATCATACCCTTCAACATAATATATTCATTTGGCTACTAGAAACATCATAATAGACAATATCACTACCAAATTAAGAGGTTGAAGGGCTACAGCTCACTACAGTCCGTCCCAATTTTTGGACTGCTTGGCTTGGCACAGCCGACTGGGCCACCAACGGTAGTGCTGTCACATCGTTCACTACTTCCACAGACGGACTGAACTGAATGGGCAAAAATGGTGCTATCAGACCGCCCAGGAACATTACGGGCTGGATCATAGTTCCTGCGGGTTACTCGTTGCGGTGGGGCTGTCCTGAACCACTAAATCGAGTGATACCCTATGATTGAGTTGTTTGAAGAGGGCTGCATTTGCCGACGCGCGGGGGGCTTAGAGCGGGTCACCCTTAGAGAATGAACGTGCACGTTGTGGTCATTGGTTACCTGCGCACAAATGCGCCTAACAAATACGCCTGAAAGGTTTGTCAATTGCAACGATATCAGTTATAACATGCACGAGCACAAATGTGGTCATCGCCCCACGAAAATCGAATAGGTAGATAAGCAAATTCGCATATCAGTGCTCCTAGCTGCAGAGATATGTGGTCCTATTAGATCAAAGCATCAGAAAGCAAGGCCAAAGTAATTGCGCATGCTGCGCTGTGTCTCCCGCTCCAATAAGATCAATCTCAATCGCGATCTACATTTGTTGATCAAAGCGGTTTTACACAATTTGGCGCCGAATATTAAACAAACTTAGCTGCTTGGGCAAATATATGCAGCTAGGCAGATGCCAAGACAGTTAATTGGGGGCCTAATTTGCTCAAATAAGGCACCAAGTGTGTATTAAATGAGGACCGCCGCCATCTTCTCTGCCCAGCAGCCAGGACTACACCTAAAATCACTCGCGGGGTTAATATTCATACGGTTAGTTGTTTCTTAAGATTTCAAGATCAATAGCTGATGGTTAATGATTTCCAGCAAGCATTTTTAAGCCCGAGATCGATCTATAGTATATTCTGCCAAGAAATTTCTACTCATACTCAAGGTAAGGTCCCCGCCCCCCCTCTTTCTTTCTTTCTTTCTTTTTTTTCTTTTTTTTCTTTTGAGGACGGGACTTATTATAAAAGTGTATATTCAAACGCATACTTGACCAGCTACTACCGTAAACATGGGTCAGAGAGTATCGCATCATCACCACAGGGTTCGTGAAAAGTATCCAAGAGACTTTCACATGAATCGTTTGCTCTAACACACGGTGGTATAGGATTACACGGTTGAGGCACAGATGAAGGAAAATTACGAGCGGTTACTCCGCGAGCAGAACGAGCGCCGAGACCGCGAAGCTGCCGAATGGCAACGTCGTGAAAACGAATCAAGGCAGTATCTGGAGCAAATGGAAAGACAGTTCCGCGAGGATAGGGAAAGAATCCAAAAAGAGGCGGATGAGCGCGTAAGGAGGGACGAAGAACGATATAAACACGCCCAGGAGGAGAGAGAAAATCAGAGGAGAAAGATGGAGGAGGAGGCAAGGATGGTAAGGGAGAGCCATGAAGCGAAGCTGAGAGAGATGGATGCAAAAAGGGAGAGGGAGGAGCAGGAAAGAAGAAGACTACAGGAAGAGCTAAAAGCAAGGATGGACGAGAACGTGAAGAGGACCGAGCAGGAAAGACAGGAGAATGAAAAGAGAAAAAAGGAGGTAGAAGAGATGCTGAAAAAAAACGAAGAGGACAAGAAGCGGATGGACGAGGAAATAAAGAGAAACAACGAGAAATTGGAAAATGAGTTGAGAGCGGCAAGGCAAAAGCAAGAAGAACTCGACAAACAGATGAAAAAATCCCAGGAAGAGGCTGAAGAAAGAAGAAAGAGAGAAATAGCAAGAGCAGCCCTGCAGAAAGAGCTGGACAAAAGACGGGAGCAGGAAATAAATGCTGCAAAGGAGAAAGCGGAGAAGGAAGCGGCAGCCCGTAAAAAGGCCGAGGAGGAGAGAGAGAAAGCGAAGGATGATCTTGCGAAGGGGATTCGACCAGAAATGATTCCCACTGATGAGGAGATTCGAAGAGTCAAAGCTAAGCTTCAGTATAGTAACGATCACTTCCACTTCGCTGTTTGTGGCCAGGCCGGGAGCGGGAAATCCTCATTGATCAATGCTCTGCGTGGTATGAGAAATAATAATCCAATGTCGGCCAAAGTGGGAGCTACCGAGACGACCCAAATCATAGGCAGATATCCTGACATGGACCAACGACCCCCTCGAGCTTGGATAGTCTGGTACGACATCCCAGGTGGCGGTACTCCAAATATTCCCGACTGGCAGTACTTCAATGACCAGGGCCTTTACATCTTTGATCTCGTGGTGCTTGCAATTGGGGACCGCCTCTCCATACTGGACATATGGATCATTAAGAACTGCCAGAGGTTCAAGGTCCCCTGCTTCGTCGTCCGCTCAAAGTCGGATATGCACATTGAAAACATTTGTAAGAATGAGTTAGATTATGACGCCGAGGACGAAGATCAGGACCATAAAGCCATCAGAGAGCAGGCCCGGAGTCAATTTATCGAACAAACCCGAAAAAGCTTTGCATCGGTCATCGCAAAAGAGAGGCTACCCCCACAAAGAACCTACATTGTCTCCTCGATGTCTATGTGCAATTATGTTAACGGGAGGAAGAAGAATACTATGATTGATGAGGAAGACCTTATCAATGATTTGTTGCAGGCAGCTTATGCAAGGGTTGGAATACAGGCGACTTAGTGAAAGGCCCTCTTTTCTTTCCGTTTTCCCCTACTTTGCTAGTTCTTTGCTGTTTGTGGGGCTGTCTCCAGATTTTTGGCTGTTGGTTCTAATCCGGCCTCGGCGCCTCATATTTTATCCTTATACTGATTTTAAATTTGATGAAATTGTGTTTTTTTTCCCCTCGCGAGCAGATATTTACATGATATGTTTCCTTGAACTAAGTGGATACCTGTTACTTGCACGTTCACGACATATTTCATGGGTATTTTCTTCTGAGGACTATGTTTTTCTCTATTATTAAGTCAAGTACTTAGTCAATAAATCTTTTTTGGTTATGCAACTAAGACGTATGCAGTTAGGTACATATAGTAGTACATGAATTAACCAATAACACCATCTCGGTGAGATGAAAATTAAGAGCTACGCATTTTTCGAAGCTTGTAGGGCGGTGTTATAATACCTGGTTCTGCCGAAATCATACCGGAATCCTAATGCGCTATATATAGTATCATCACGCCGCTTCAGCAACCAATGATTACTCATCCTTCCATTCCAGAAAATTGCGCACCCGTTTTCCGGAGGATAAGAGGTGGCTGTATTAATTCCCCGTTTATCGTCTGTACTAGTTATCCCTACAATTCTGGTCAGGTTAGTAAATTGTCTTTGCCATATACACGCTGGGGAATCGAATTATCAAAGCGTTAAGCTTAATCTCAGCCTTAACAACCGTTGATTAATTAAGGAATTATTGCTACATCTATCTTGCGATGATATAACGACCTTACCCCACCGGCCCACTATTGTTGTTGATCAATCCGGTAAGGTTTGAAATGTAAATAAACCGATAAATCCTTACCCGGCAGTGACAGAGATACTGTAACGAGTAACACGACTTTTCCCCTTCCTTTTTACCGAAATATACGACCGGGCATGGTTTTTGGAATGTAGGGCAGTGATTTTCAGAAGTTTCTCCAGGATGGGTGGTCCGTGGACCGGTGAAGCTTAATCCTTAAGGCTATACCAGGCGATATCAACACACGTGAATAATGTCGTATAGTGAGAAAATATTCACCGCAATATATGTCTTTTTGGTTCCGAGACGGTGAAGGGCTTTCTGTGTTGCTGGTGCCAATACCAGGGCCCAAGTTTTCTAATTGTAGACGGATGCACACCTTAATAGGCAGAGTTAACTAGGTAACGGATCACGATATAAGGTTAACGCATATTCCCGTATTTTGGAAACAGCATCAAGAAGTTCAATCACTCCTTTCTTGCTCAACCAAGCCTTTCTCCTTTTTTTTTTTTTTACACTCGTTTACTATCAAGTTGATCTTGATACACCACACTCTTTTCAACAAATCGCTCACCTTAGTCGATCCTTTTTATCAAGATCCGGTATCTTTTTTTCTCTCTCCAAAACACCCAAAATGTTGCTCCCACAAATCTCTTCAATCCTCGTTATGGCCCTCTTGGCTGGGTCTTCGATAGCCATGCCACAGCCAGAATACATCAACCCCAAATCTGTGGCCAATAAAGGTGGAATGTTTGCTAAAACCGGCGGGGTTGGTGCCATTAAAACCCAGGTCATGCCGAAGACGGGGACAAGTGCCAAGAAGCCAAAGGTAGTACCTGGCACCACAAACTCGGCGAAGAAGAGTGACAGGAGGAATGATATCATCAAAAAGTCTCCAACCAAGACCCCAGGCACGAATGGGGTTACCAAGAACAAGAAAAAGCCTCAGATTAAGGCCAAAGGTGCTGGCGGTCTGAATAAAACCCCGAAGAAGGGTAACGCTGGCACAAACGGGGCCACAAAAAAGAAGGGGGGTGCCGGGAATGGTGTTAAAGGCAAAGTCGGGGCTGTTAAGAACAATGGGGGTGCCGGGAGGGGCAAGAGCAATGGGAGCGCCCGGAACAACGTTAAAGGCAACGCCGGAGTTGGAAAGAATAAGGGAGGTGCTGGGGAGGGCGTCAGTGGTAAAGTTAAAGGAGTTATTAGCAAGCCCAAAGGCCAAACCAAGGGCAAGTCTAACACCGGCTTCGGCGCTCCAACCAACAACTACAACTACCCTACCCAGAACTACTACCAGCCACCTCGGAACAACTTCCAATACTCAGGACCTCAGAGCTACACTCCCCCGAGCTATAACCAGGAATATTCTCGTCCAAGCTTTTCTCCCCCTGTCATCCGAGCCCCGGTATACCAGCCAAATTATAACAACTACCCCACCAACAACTACTGGTAAAGAGTCTCTTCTCTTTTCGGTGTTGCTAGCTTCTATCCTTTCAGCGCTTGTACCTGTTGTAAGAGGGCTTGGTGTTGGCGAGTTTGGTGAGAGGTCATACGAGGGCTGTTTAAGATGAATATATGATTTTTTTGTTGGGTATGAAGGCGGCGGGCAGCTTGCGTGATTTGGAGTTGGATTTGCTTTATTTTGGAAGTTTTTGGTAAGCGATGCTTTGTATTGGAGGAGTTCGTGCGTTTGGGGGGGGGGGGGCTCCTGTTATTCGGTATCAAATGGCGAGTGGCATATATGGGCTGGGTAGATGGGGAGTGTATGGTTGTGGGTAGAATAAAGACTCTTTTCTGGCTAGAAATATACAATGCTACTGTCCATTCATTGCTCATTCCGTCTCAGGAGGTTTGGCGCCAAGTGAATTCCCGTTTCGTCTCGCAATCGGCCAGTGTAGAGTTATGGGACGTCCATGTACATCGAGTTGTAAAGGTGATGTATAGGAGGGAGGGGGGGGGGGGGGGGATCCCATGCACAAAAACACTCAAGCAAGGTTACGCATAAAAGCCTGTAGTGGACTTACACGGTACCGTAGCAAAAACTTACTAGGGTTAGGGGTTTTTGGCACTCAAATGCGCTTGCCCGAGTCCTAACACATACAAAACACAGGCGAAGCAGCAGTGCATGTAACTACATTAAAAACACATTGAATCCGGCGAATCTCGCCCCTGTACCGGCTGCACACATACATACATGCAGTTATAGGCGCTCTAGGACATGAAGTAAACAAAAAAAAAAAGGACATCCCCCAAAACCTTTAAACGAGTGATAGTTCATGAATAAACCTTTGTGAAGTCGCCGAATTAAACCGATGTTGTGTGGGAGTACTGTACCCATACCGTATTGTTGCGAATTGGCGGGGTACCGTAGCAGCACGTCCTTTTTTCTCTGATATACATTTACATTATCAATCTGTTTTACTACATGTACTTGTACTGCCTAGCTCATTATCAAATCACCCATCAACGTCCTCATCGTAGCTTCAGATGAACATAAACAAACAAAGAGAAGAGGGAAATCCGAAATCGGTAGTATTCGTGCAATCGTGCAATCGAAATAAATTGTTAAAACCCCACTGTAAAGATCTCCCGCTATACAATAGTAGAAAAACTTGTGTTCTGGAGCCGTCCTAGCTGGCGCCAAAACCCGTCACAATTATTTTAGGGAGGGATCTAGGGGAGGAGGGGTGTATTAAACTCCACACCCGTGTGCTATCGGGACTACTTGACCACTTCTAGACTGAATGAACGTAGCCTGGGTATGCTGCGTATGTCTCATGTGAGGTTGGTGCCTATAGGTTAAATTTAGCTTGGTGTGTGGAATTACGTATCTGCCAGAATATGTGAGTGCGTCTTACACGTGGGTTAGTGGCGTCTGTGGACCAGATCGAGATATAAGCCGAATATTGCATGAGGTGCCTAGTTTTGAGTTTGACTCTATGCCTGTGTTTGGTGTTCGGGCTGAGACAAGCGGTCTATTGGCCGGGACAGAGTTTCACCCACCCCGACATAAGACACCATGGGCTTGTTAGATCTGAACTTGATTGACGGCCTCCCGGCTATGGTATGGGTGCTGTCACTTGACTGGAAGCAATGTACTATTATATGGAGTATGTGCTGGAATCCAATGGGAGCCGCTATCTCAGCAAACGATCAACCTCAAAAGATTGCACCAAACCTGATTGCGCGCAGCGAGTGACTTATCATGACCCTAGCCATCCCGTCTGATTAATCTGTATGATACGTTCACCCGAGGCATATAGCAACTCGCTTATGACGTTGTGTGATTTGTGTTATCGAAACCAAGACTTTGGGGGTTCTTCGTCGATGTAGCTTGACCCGCTTGCGGTAGTTGCTGACATGATCCCGGTTTAAAGCTTGCCTACATGTGCGTGCCACACATAAGATGTAGAACTTGAAAATACTTGTCACCATAGCCGACAGCGGGGCTTAGATAAACGGCTGGTGACCTGGTGTTTACATTAGGAACCGCCCCATGCACTGCTCATCATGGCTTGGGTCCAGCCAGGATGTCCAAACTCTCAATACAAGATACAAAGGGGAAATATTATTAAGAACTCCGTCAGTGTTGGCCCCCTATTGATATGGGGGAGGGGGTACTTGTATAAGGGCCATCCGTAATACAGGTATATATAACCGTTTCGACTGAGGCGGAAGGTATGATCATGGAATTGGGGTTCAATCCAGTGTCTGTGAGCTGCCCTTAATTGGGGCTCAAGAAACCTCGGCCCTTCAAAGTTGGAACTTATCTTTCAATCACCCCTACGTACCTACTTGGGTAGTTAGTAAACAGATTTTGTGCAGACACGATTACTCTGGAGCGAGGCAGGTACAGGCTGTTGTCAAGTTATGCATATCTCGAGTCTGCCAAGAAAGGCGGTGCTACAGTTTAATAATGCTTGTGGTGTGTATATGTATGTATATAGCCAATCAATCAACCAATCCATGGATGACGGGAGACTTGCAGCTTCCGGGCACACTATCGACGTCGGGCCAAGATTTCTGCGGTATACCGAAACATCCACGGGACTAGCGGCACTGAGGGCCAAGAGGTATACGCGCGTCCTCGAGGTTGTTTATCCTCGGCGGCGGCGGCGGGAGAGTTTTGGATGGTTTGAGCCTTTGGGGAGGTTGGAATGAGAATGTGGGAGGGGAAGGGGAAGGGGGGTATAAGCGTCGAGACCTGAGTACATACTATGTAGTATTCGGGGTGTTTCTAGTATTTATCGAATGTCGTAGACAGGTACCGGAAAATTCAGAACGAAAAGAACGAAAAAAAAAAACATCGTCGTAACGTAATAGCGCCACTTCCGGATGTTAGGGAGCTCAGGTTCCAACTGCTCGAGCTCGCACTGAACACCTCAATGCTCTAGAAGGAAGTGCTCGGCACGATCCTTCCGATGCTTGCGGACCCCCCCCCCCCCCCACAGACCCCTGTCCTAACCGTTCTCTACTGGTGCACATACTCTATTTCGAATTATATGTAGACAAACAAGTCCCTTGGGCGGATTGGATTTGATTGGGTTCGAGGGCTGTGTGGCCGCGCAGTGACTTCTGCACTGGATTTGGACTCGGTTTCGAGCTTCACACTGTGGAAACTAGCAATATTGCAATTCACTCCCTCATGCTGTACCGCGGGTAGTAGTAGTACTACATAAAGTCGGGGTCGATATCATAATAGAAATTGTCACTTTGGACCTTCAACAAGCCAAGCAAAGACACTGAAAAGTAAATTAGAATTCTTCTATAGGCCTAGCTCGGTCTTAGGATCAAGGATTAACCACGGCACTAGTGGAGAATATCTAAATACTAGTGGACTTTGATACTTCGAGGGCTCTCGAGCCAAGCGATTTAGTTCTTCCCCAAGTTTTGGATCGGGGGCAGGGCAAGACAGCAAAGAAAAAGTTAACCCCCCGAAAGAGTCTTGAGATGCAAACGGAAAGGTGGGTATCCATTGTGTAATGAATGACTTTAAGTCAAGGGAGTGGACAGTTAAAGCGCTACTCTGACAGCTCCCCCTCCCCCCCTCTTCCCCGTATTCTGTTCCACATTACTATAATCCTTCGTTTCTCTACTATCTTTCAGAAAATTCAAAAGCTGTCTGTGACGCTCCTATTTTTCCACCTTTGTTACAATATTCCGCCACAATGAAGACCCAGCATACCAGATGTGCGACTAATCTGCTATATCTACTTGCAGCCTTTCTCCCCATTGTAGTCGGACAGGACGAGAGCAACCCCGGAACACACAGCACCGTTTTTGACCCAAAGTATAACCTACCCAACACCCTCACAATAAGCCCACGAACACACCCGGGCCTCTTTAGCGTAAGTGAGATCCGATCTTGTGTGCAAAAGCGCTTGACGAGAGTAACAATCTATAGTTCACAGGCCGATGGCTCCTCTCTCCCGCGCGCCCGACCCGTCCACAAAACCCGGTTTACCAGTCCACACTTTGGCCCGGAAACTCTGTGACAGTTCTAGCTCATGGCACCGAAATAGCTGTAAAGGTTGTGCCGAAACCGCAGGGCTGGGTTGAGGACTACCATTTCTATGTGTCTGTCGACGGTGGGGACGACGTACGGTACAGCATTCCGGCTTTCAACTCATCCGAGTTGAACAAGGCCGGAATGGCAACTTCGTTTAGTGTTCCAATCAAGGGAATAGTTGATAGCGCACACGGCGATCTAGGCGACATGTTGGAACCGCACCTGATCCGTCTTACAAGTGTCCCGGAAACACCGCTCTCTTTCGAGGGCTTGGAGGTGGAGAAGATACTGATAAAGGAAGGCAAAGAGTGGATGAAAGAGCAGGATGACAGGCTCTCGATCGAGTTTGTTGGCGAAGGGAGTGATGCTGAAAGAGAAACCGGGTTCTTTGGTGAACATAATACTCAAGGCGACGTGTCCAAGGCCTCACCTGACATTTGGCGACACAGTGTGCAGTATAGAGTGGGGGAATCATTAGGCGTGAGACACAGTCATATCTCTGCAGGTTCGTATTATTTCCGTTTCCTTCCAGTAGATATATTGACCTAAATTCCTTCACAGGAACTTGTCTCCTCACCTCCTGCCCAGATCAATCCGGGTTATTCGATCAGTATTTCCAAACCTCCCCCTTCTCTCTCAACTGGTCGGCGCCCGATTCAAGTTTGGATCCACACGACAATTCCCACCTCGGCGCGCCCTACCGCTTCCCCGAGCTTTCCGCTAACCCACAAGTACCCGTTTCGCCCGTAAATATCGTTATCGTCGACCTTGGTGTTTTGGATATCCTGATTTATCGCGAAAACCCGGACGATTACTCTCGCGCGCTTGTCCTCTTTCTTGCACGGCTCCGATCTCAAGCGCACCCTACATCGCAAATCCTTGTAGTTGGAAGAAATAGCAAGTATATTGCATCATCTCTCCCCCCGTATTCTCTCAAACCCACCCCCGAGACTACCGGGCTTCGGGAGAAGCTATATACCGCTACTGAAAACGCGGTTGGCGTATTGCGCAAAGAAACGTCTGACGAGAACATCCATTTTGTTTCATTGCCGTCTGCTTCTAATTCAGAGGCGGATGCATATCTCTATGCCATCTGCCCATTCATAGCGCCGTCCTCCTCTGTCCTCTCCAAGCTCTCCTTGAATAGATTTGGCAGAGCGACCACGCTGTCAAAGGCGCAGAAGGTATGCCTTGACTTTAGCAGCCAGGGAAAGAGTTTCCGTTATTTCGGGTGGAACCTGACCCTGATATCGATTGTAATGTTCGGTCTGTGGATGTCCAAGAGTATCATCATCGGAGCTTCAGCGGCGATATTTGGTAGGAGGACGCTGGGCATGGAGGAGGTTGAGGTTGAGAGCGGGTTGCTCAATAGCAATAATGGCAACGCAAAGAAGAATGAAAATTATGATAAGTCTGGTTAGTTCCTGGGTTTTGATACGGGTGGGTAGGTAGGCGTTTTTTTTTTTTTGATACGACTGGGACGCTTGTTACGTCGGTCGGGTTGGGTATAGAAAATAAACATGTAGTTGTAATAGCAGTCGTGGTGTTGGACATGGTGTCTGCATCTTGCGCTGGACATCCATTCGGATCTTTCCTTTGTCTAAGTAGAATTATATTAGCTCTCGCTTTTTCGTTTCTTTTGTCTCTTCAATCCTTGTAGTCTTCTCCTAATTACTATATCTGTACTCAGAAGCAGTAAAGAAATGGAGCCTGCACCGTAGGCTGAAGAAGAGAGAGAAAAAAGAAGAGTTTCTGCTTGATATATAAATATGCCCTCTAGAAGCACTACTTACTATAGCGAGGCCGGGGGGGTAGCCTTCTGAGGTGGGCGGCGGGGGCAGCTCCGTCGCAGTGCACATCACGACGGAGGCGGCGCCGCAACGCCGACGGGGATGTTCGCTGGGAAGCTGATCTACATGTACGCAAGCTCTTGGTGTTCTTGTTTGGGGAGAGCATATAAATGCGTGTAGGTAATTGCTTTTTTTCCATAGAGTCTTAGGATGTATCATATCGTCGTTCCTTGGCTCACTCATTAGAAGTCTTTAGGAATTTTGTATATGGGACCCTGATCATGGATACGTCCAACTCAACACCAGGAACAAATATAGAGTGTATCATGTTAAGCTCCCTCTTAGGCTCCAGCTGACTGTTTGGGTGGTCTTGGCGCCAAGATATATCCTAACTGGGCTTGGGAGCAATAATTGGGGTTAGGGGTCCAAAGGCAGGATGGCCAAACGGTAACATGGCATACAGGTGCATCTTACAGAGTCTGGTGGAATTGTTGCGCTCACCCCTGAAGGAATTTCTTGCTGTAAGCAATGGGCCAAGAAACTGTATAAGGGTGCCTGTACCTACATGTATGTAAGTATGTACTTGGCACTTAAGCCGTCAGTAAATGCTGGTCTCCTAAAGGTTGGTGGTGTTTGCTAGCAGATCTTGTTATCCATCTTATCAAATAATTGATCCTCTATATAAATCTTGACCCTCATTTTGGGAGTCAGTATCGACAGCTTGAGGGATAAAAACTTGATCGGCTGGGGGCCCCAAATATGTAAATTGGGCTTACAAGAGTAAAGAAGGTTACCACCATTATGCGTTGAGAGGCTGTGGGTTAGGTGTTGTTGAGAAGTTGTGGCTTACGTGTTGAGGAGTGGGTTAGGGGTTGTGGGGGATTGGGTTTAAAGGACCAAAGAAGGTGACCACCGTCATGCGTTGAGAGGCTGTGGGTTAGTGGTTGTGGTGGTGGAGGAAATGGGGTGGTCGTGGAGGAGAGGGTCCCCAGCCGCGCATGGGGGTGGGTTCGATCCCCACCCCTGGTGGACTAACTTTTTTTTTTTTTTTTTTTACCTAAGGGCCAATATAATTCATTCCACTCTGCAGTGCTTGCGTGTACTTAGTTTTGTTGAATGCACTTTATGCTTGAAAACGAACAACACCCCTCCCTGTTCTAGGTGCTCTAGTCTCTACAAGTAAGGCACTACTGAATGAGTAGCACCCGTGGGCGGCCCCGGGGGGGGGGGGGTGGGGAGTGTATATGAACAGATCATTTCACACTAGGTCTTTGGTATTGAGAGCTGTTGAGTTCTATGTGGTATGAGCTCGGGCCTGACAGAGCAAATTGAGATCTGCGTGTGAGTGTTTCGTAACACGTGTATGTAGTTGGACATTAAACCTTCATGTATGTGCCCCTTCAATAACCGGGCTCTATACATGTCATAGCCGACGAAAGATACGACGTTAGAGATTCATCTATCTATCCTCCCATGGCTTGGGATGGCAATCACCAAGCTCGAACTAATCACTCAGCCACATCTACCTCAGAAACAGCATTAGTTCAGGCCTGGACTATATGAGTTGGCATAATTTGTTTCATGCAAGGCCGCACACTTTACCAGTACGTCTGGAGAGGATGCCCAAAGCTTGGATGGGAGTTGTTGAGAACGGGTTGGCTAAAGCTCCGAAAGGTCGAGCAGTTATGATGTTTTAATGGATTCTCCCGGGTGTTACCATCTGGCGCCTGCACGTTTGTAATATGTGTTCAGTATTGGGCGTTGGAAAGATGGCCACTTTGTGCCTTCCACTAGGCCCGAGCCTAACCGGTAGTTGGCGTGTGTTTAAATTGGTCCATTCACAACTCTCTTCCTAATCTTATCCGTTGGCCATTCCATTCAATGGTGAAGGTTAGGGTTCGTTTTGCCACATCTTTTACCACATTCTTTTGATTTTATATATATAGAGTACTTTTAGGACTTCCAGACTGATGAGAAGAGCCTTATTGCCTGGAAATACAAATTACCACGCATATTGTACTAGAAACATCACTTTGGGGTGGGGAGGAGCGTTTACTTACATGTACCCAGTATAGTAGCGGTTTTCTACCAGTGACGCCAAGCTAGGGTCAATGATCGCTTAGTCTTTTTCTCCCACCCATCTATCTCATCGCTCGGGTGGGGGACTAAAAATCAGCCGGTAACCTCATCTCTTCACAGACATTTGAACCTCTCTGGACGTACTTTCAGTATTTACATGTATTCGATTTGTAAAAAGCTTCTCCTTACGCAAATTCTACCTCTTCCCCCCAAATGCCAAGTTATCACACACGTGATTGAAGACTTGGCATATTCCACCAACCCTCACCCGTCCCCGCGCCACTCCAACCCACCCCACCAAAGAGTGTGACATGAACACTTTTCTACCACCCCCCCGACTCCAATTCCCGCTTCATGCTCACCCGCCAATGCCGAAGCCAATTCCTCATCGTTTACCCACAGAAGCGCCTACTCCTTCGCAGCTTTTCCACCGGTAACGATGAGGACTACACGAGGAGGCTGCTCAGACGACGATTGAGCATTGATACAGCAGGAATTGGTGGCGTCCATGGGGGTCTGGGGAGGTGGGACGACGCACCACCGACCTTCTCGTGGAGTCAGATTCAAGATGGTGGTGGTGGTGGGTTTGGCCTCAACTTTCCCACTTTTTTTTTTCTCTCTCCCCGATTTCTCTTGGTTTGGCTGACCATGTATATATTGCATTCCAGAGTTGTCCTCGAGGCGGCCAAAAGGTGTGCACTACCAAATCGCTGATGTTGGGTCTACAACCTCCGCGTTCCTTTCCGCAATCTTTAAACCGATTCAAACCTTTTTCCCAACTCGTATAGACGAGTCTCCACCACTGCCTCCGGCGCCGCTCGCCATCGCCACGCCGACATCAACACGTGCTCTCCATGACCTCGAGGAGGGCATTTCGTCTACTAAAAAGTCACTGAAATGGATTAGTAATAAGCACAAAGCGCTCAAGTTACACTCGCCATACCTGCAGCTCAGCAGCCGGGCCGTGATATTACTATTTCAGAGGCTCCTCGAGGCAGGGATGTATAAGCGGTTCCTGGAGGTCCTGGAGAGTGAAGATGTCCTGGCCGAGGAAGGCGTGGATCTGGTATGGATGAGCCTGGAGAAGTACGACGATGCGGAGAGGCGGAGGATGCTCGAGGAGCTGTGCGAGGTGTGCAAAGTCCAGCATCGGCAGCGGTTCAGAGGGATGTTGGTGGGGCTAGATCATAGGGTGGAAAAGGATCTGCATACTGATGTGTTGAATGAGGCAACACGGATGTTGTCGCAGATTCTGGCTGTGGAGGCACCAACGGAGAAGGGGTTTGCCGATGAAGTGGCCAAGGCAGAGGATGTCCAGACGCTATGTGGAGTGTGCGATAGGATTGCTGCTGGGACTGTCAAGATAGGCGTTAAGACAAGTCAGGCAATCTTTCGCCGATTCCTGGGACTGGGCGGGATTGATAAGGCGGCAATATATGCGCTGAAGCCGACGGTCAATGTTCCCGAAACCCATAATATTGCAATGTTGTGCGATGCACTCTGCGATAAGCGTAGGTACCAGGATGCTTACAGGCTGATCATTGCTGCGTTGAAGGTCCAGACATTCGGCTTCATCTCAGATAGCGATGTACGGGCTGGTATCCGCACTGTGGATCAACTCAGTTTCAAAACCGAGGATGAGCTTGTAGATTTATGGGAGGCTCTCAATACATCACACGCAATATCAATAAGAGATATCACCAAGCATACCTTTGCAGCGTTTATCGGACGAGCCTCTCGACTCAAGTTTGGGCGAAAATCACAATGGTGGGAGGGAGACGGAGCTACTCCACTGCTCACGATGTGCATGGAAATTATCATCCTACGTCTGCGCGGGGAGGTGAACATCACACATCTCGCAACCCTCATTGAGGCCTGGGTATGGAATTGGCAAGGGGACGAGCGCAAAAGGGTGGATACCACATCACTAGACGAGAGCATCCCATTCCTTCCAACCTTCCTGGACATCCTCTCGCAAGAGCAGATCGACCAGGTCCTTATCATGGTAATAAACAGGATAACAATGAACTGCCGGAGGAGAGATAATGAGATATTCCCCGTGCGGGTCCTGTGGCCTTTTGTATCCTCCATAGCCAAGAGCCAGCTCTGGCAGAACGAAGAGAGCGTCGCCCTGTGGGCCATTGAGGGAGCCGTCCTAAGAAAAGGCCTAGCATCCAAGTACCTCGCCTTCCGCACCGACGCTGAAATCGCCCGCTTCGTCGTCCGCCAGTACCTCCCCTTCCGCATGGCTATCGAGGGCTCCGACGGCGCCGCAAAAGAGAACGCCAAAGCTGTCTTTATTAAACTCCGCGGCATGGACACCACCGACGATAGCATTACAATCACCACCCCCGAAGGCACCCCACAAGCCATCAATCCATTCGCCTATGCAATCCTCTCCTTCAAAGACACAGGCATCCCCTGCCGCACACTCCTCCTCGACATGGTCTACACCCTCTATCGCCTCTCCCGGCCCTCCGAAATCGTCACCCTCCTGCGCGCCCTCAACACGCACGGCATCCGTCCCAGCTCCTCGCAGTACTCCCTCCTCATCCGCACCCTGACGCCCACGGACCCCGCCAGCGCCCTCGCCCTCCTAAAGATCTACGCCAAATCACAGTACAGCGTCTTCGCCGCCTTCATCGCCACCACAGCCTCAAAGCACCCGCACCTGGCGCTCGCCGCCTACCGCTTCCTCACCCGCCCCAACGTCTTCCCGTTCACGCCCGACCAGCCCACTATCGCGCCCCGCCGCCTCCCCAAGCGCCGCCTGCTCCTCGCCATGGCCTGGAAATTCGCAAACTCCCCCGCCCTCACGGCGCGCCAGTGCCAGCGCTGGGTCCACAAGTGCTACGGCACCATGCTGAAGCTGGGCTACGCCCCGGGGCCCACGATGGGCCTGGCCATCGCCGTGGCGGCGGTGCAGCGCACGATCCGCGAGGGCGTGCCCGTGAGCATTGGCAGCGCGCGCCAGCGCTGGGTCATACAGGCCGTCAAGCGCCAGGCGGGACCCAAGAAGGCTGAGGAGGTGGCGAGGATATTGAAGCGGTGCGAGGAGGTTAGGATGGAGCGGCGCATTAGGGATAGGGAGCGCGGCGCGAGGTGGAGGGACTTGGAGGTCTGGTTGGAGAAGATTCAGGGGCCGCAGTGGTAGTGTGGGCTTTTTTCCTTTCTCTTTTTGTAGTGTAGTGTAGTGTATATTTTTCCCTCATTATATATATCATCGTTTTTCTGGCGCTGTGGCTTCTTGTATGTAATTTGTTTCTTGTTTTTTAAGCACGGAAAAAGAGAAAAGCGGTCGCGGTTGGGGGGGGGGGGGGGGGTTGGGTAGACATTTTCTTGTATAAACTTGTTCTTGTCTGTTTACTTTATGGGGTTGGGGTAGTTATTACCATGTAGAAGGAAGGACGGAGAAGGGCCCCTTTTACTACTACTACTGTTTTGTCATTGAGCGTACAGGATACCATTGCATGTTTATTGGTCGGTTGTGTAGAGTTATATAGAGCCAAAAAAAAAAGATTCTATCTGGGGAGGGGTTGGTCATGTAAAATCACTCGGCCGTAAAATATACCCTCCTCCTATCTCGTGCGTAAAGTTACAGTACCTACTGGAAACGGGCAGAAAATCCACTAGCGGTTCTGTAAGAATACGGTATGGTTTAAACCGCGCCGTAGCCCCACGGTTACATTTTTGACCCTCGTACTAGGAGGGGAGGGTGGATAGATATTGAGTTCGGGATTGTGGGCACTGTCGTTTCTATTACTTTTTGTGACTAAAAAAAAAGTCATACATCATAACCACCCCTCACAGAAAAAGAAAAGAAAAAAAAAAACAACCCAACTAACCAAAGCCAACAAACAGACAAAAGAAAGAGAGGAAAAAAAGGAAAAAAAAAAGATTACCACCAACCCAACCAACGGGCCCGCCGCCCCACTACTTACACCTCTTCTCGACGATCCCCGCGCCATGCTCTTCATACTCCTTCCTGCTGATCCACAACTGGTGGAACGCGCCCAAGCTCGCCAATATGCTTCCGCCCAACCAGCCGGCATAGCGCCTCTCGACGCTGTTGCCCGCGGCCATGACGCGGACGCGCGGGCCCGGGAAGGCCGCGGCGATCTCGGCGTTGACGCGGTCCGTGAAGCCGTACACGAGGGAGCCGGCGCCGGTGATGACCACGTTGTTGAGGATGAGCTGCTTGAGCTCGATGTCCACGTCCTTCATTGACGCGTGGATGAGGGTGTTGAGGCCGAGGGTTGAGGCGGGGTCCGGGTGGCCGGCGTAGTTTGTGAGCATGGAGGGCGGGTGGAAGATTCCCTCTGCGACGCGGTGGCGCTCGGAGTTGAAGACGAGGTTGTAGCCGTCGGGGAACTCGAAGGGGCGGCCGGTGGTGGAGAGGAGGGAGGTGGCGGCGTCGTGCGCGCCCGATGACGTTGGCAGCGGGCCCGGCCCTGTCCACACTTGCGCGGTGTACTCCTTGAACTCGGTGAGGACGCGCTCCTCCTGGAAGCGCTTGAACGAGTCTGTTGGGAGCTGGGCGGGGGCAAAGGTCCTGTAGACGGCGTCGGCGGGCTTCCAGGCCTCGACGGGGCTCTTTGAGAGCACCTGGTAGTGGGCGGAGAGGGGGATGTTGGCGGACGCAAAGTAGGCGCGGATCTGGTCCGAGAGGAAGTTTCCGCCGAGCGGGGAGCGGGTGCAGCCCTTGCGCAGGACGAGGCCGTCGTGGATGGGCGTGACGGAGATGTTTGAGGCGCCCACGTCGATCACGAGGCCGGTGGCCTTTCCGGAGGCGAAGCCGGCGCAGACGCCGGATTTTGCGAGGTAGAAGGCGGGGACGTCGAAGTCTTCGAAGGCGATCTCGATGGTCTTTTCGCGGTTCTTGGGGGGGTTCCAGGACGGCTCGGTCATGAGGAGGGGGTGCTCGGCGAGGGTCGTGGTCAGGCGGGAGGTGATGGCGGCGCGCCAGAGGATGGGGGCAATGTCCCAGTCGGAGACTGTGGGGATGAATTTTGTCAGTGGGGGGTTTCAATGTTAGGAAGGGGGGGATGTACCTATGCCGTCGCTCATGGGGTTTCGAATCTCCATGCCAGGCCGTATCGCGTGAACGTCATTGTCGCCGATAAACAGCTTTCGGGGCTCGTCGGCGGTGGCATCGATGACGCCGTAGTCGGTGGGGATTACGCTCTTTGGTGTGTCTTCGCCCGCAAAGCCGGCGCGGGTCCAAGCTGTGCCTGGGTCAAGCACAATGGCGGAGATCTCATCTGCAGAGTTGCAATTGCTCTTTGTTAGCTGGGACTAGAGAGGAAGAGATTGTGTTTTTTGTTACCCCCTCCGTACTCGACCGTTGAGGGCGCCTGGTTCGAGGAGAGTGTCTGCTGGAGATGGGACATTGCGTCTTGGGGCTTTAGAAGAGATGATGAGAGGGAATTGGGGATGGGAATGAGGGGAGGTTTGAAGCTCTGTTTTGGGGGGAACGCGTTGTGTTGTGGGGCAGAAATAAGAAGTTCATGCAAGATTAATTAGATAAGATAATAATGGGTGGATAACATTAGGTAAGCAGGCCTCGTTTTTTTAAAGCGGGCTCTTCAACCTGCAACAAACTGTAGACTCCACTACCGGTAACACCACCATATCACTACTGAGTGATACTAACCTGGAAAACCCGTACAACATATTCCACAGAGTCAAGTAATAAACCGGCATCCTGGGGTTTATGTAGTGCTATCACAGTGCTCCCACCCCTCTTTTCTGTAGTGTATACCTCGTGAGCCAGCTCCTCAACCATCTTGGGATGTAGAGCTAGCGCGGCGGCCCTCTACCAGCTGCAGGTCAGCGCACGCCCACACAAATACTTGTAGATACAAAAGAACACCATAGCCCCCGACAGCAAACCCTCCAAACCCCAACCCTCACCCCGGTAAACGTGGGGGATATGGTGGAGTACTAGATGTAGTTATGGAAACAGAACACTGACTTCATACAAGACAGCCCCGTGCCAAGCACGAGTGACGCCCCGTGACCCACTAATACCGGACCCCTAATCTAATATACCACCCCCTTTTTACGCCGTTGCATGGGTTCTCTCGTGGCCTTCTGGGTCTTCTTATCTATGACCATAGATGTAAATACACAAGCGTGAGCACCAGCCAGTCAGGCAGACCATGAGAGTAGCGGTCACTGCGAGCTACACGTAGTAGTAGTAGTAATAGATGGCACGATCCCAGATACTAGCCGCCCGCCCTCAACCCACCAGCTGCCTCTCCGGTCTGTGCCCCGCCTCGTCACCCGCCCGCTCAATATCCACCACCGCCTGCATTAGCTCGTGTGCGTTATGCCCGTGTGCGTTGGAGGAGGGGTGGGGGGTTATATACCAGCAGCTAGCTAGTCCTTCTATATGGAGTCACAGGGTGTCACTCGAACAGAACCCAAGCACGGCACGACCCACAGCCCTGGGGGTCCGTTGCCCAGAGGATTGTTAGGCATGATGGAGAGATGCAAAGTAGCGGGCGGGTCTGTGGGCAGCCAGTCGTTGGCGCGAGTGACACCACATGACCCGCCAGTCTTGGGTTCGATCCTTTCCAAAACGCACGCACACGCCTCTTTCTCCCGCCATCTTCATCTCAACCACCCCTAGACCAAACACCAGCCCCAGTCTGGTGGCCAGTGGTCGGCCGGTCTTTGGATGTCATACCGCCGCGCCGCCCAAACAACCACTCTCCACCAAACCCTCCAATATGTATGCGTTACACCCCGCAAAAGACACCAGTCCCCATACGAACAAAGCGATACAGGTCTGAGTCCGTGGGGCGGGAGGACAGGGAGAAAAGGTTCCCGGGACTGGTACATCTTCCCCCTACCACGCGGGCTGAACGGCACGCATCCAGGTCACAGACGGTAGGTAGACACTGGCCACTATACCGCTGGGGCGTCCAGCCCGTGCTGCTGGCGCGTGCATCGGGGGCTATGGGATACCTGGTAGACCTTAAATGCGTTGGCGCACTAGCCGGGGGGATAACGGGTACATGTGCTTAGGCACACCCACACCGCTTCGTCATTGATGCTTATCTAGCCTAGGCCTCTCTTCGCCCGGCAGAATATAGGACCCTCTGCCCCCTGGGACGCAGCACACCGCACCAGACAACAAGTACCGCAACCCACGAAACTACAACACAGGCCAAAGAAAAGAGCCCAGAGCTGCAGCCGGGCCGATACATACACACTGGGCCTGAGGAGCCGAGGGGCCGAAACAGGGTTCCTGGGATAGTAGCGCCCGCCATACACGGGGGCCGTTTTATAGAAACCCCCCCGGTCCAACAACTTACTAATGGGGCACAACAGCACGGGCGAGATTCCAAACCCGGGGAGGGGGGTTTAAACCCCATTATTGCAAGTACCCACCAACACGTAGACCCCCCGATCCTCGGTGGTGGTGGTTGGTATCGGCACCGAGTGACAGCGTGTGATCCAAAGGCTACCGCATGAAAACGCACCCCCTGCAGCCCCACCTTCTCTACACAAAGGCCAGCAAACAAACTAACCCCCGCACCAGACCACCAAGGACAGGAGTTGGGGTGGTAACAGTGCCGCCGTATCGCATGGCATGTATGTACCTACGGTACTCTAGAGGGAGGAAAAGGGGCATCATAAACGGCATCATAACATACACTGTAGTTGTAAAAGTAAAATTTATATATATAAAAACACACACGATGAACAGAGAGAGTCAAGCCAGTCCGTCCGTCCGTCCGTCCGTCCGTCCATCCGTCATAAAGGTTAAGTTAAGTTAAGTTAGGGGGGAATATTTTCGCAAACGCCAGTAAAACATGTCCGATCCATTCCCATACAAAAGAAGCCATAAAAAAAAAGCCATAAAAAATAAAATAAAAAAGAAAGCCCAACACAGAATAACAATAATAGAAAAAAAAAGCAGAAAAAAAAAAAGAAGCTACACTACACCTACGCCATCGGCCTAATCCTCGAATTCCCACCGCCACCACCACCACCGCCTCTCCCACCACCACCGCCTCTCCCACCCCCACCCGCACTAGGACCGGCTGCAGCGGCGGCAAACCCCTTCCTCCCGCCACCACCCGACTGTCTCCTCGCCCCTCCACCGCCACCACCCCTCCTCCTCCCTCCACCGCCCCCCCTCCCCGCACCATACCCCTTCTTAACCCTCGCCCCCGCCGCACTACTACTCCCCGCCCCACCACCACCGCCGCCGCCACCCCCCGCCCGCCCCGCACTCGCAACCTGCTCCATCATCGCCTGCTGCGCCTGCGACATCTGCGGCGGCCGGAAATACTCGCTCTGCGCCGCAAAGTAGCCCGAACTGTCGCCGCCGCCGCCGCCGGCCTCGTCATCGTCGTCGTCGTAGCCCTCGCTGCCAGAGTCGGTGGCGTGTGCGGCAGGCGCGGCGGGAAAAGGTAACCCCGACGTGTCCGCGCCGGCCATGTTAGTCTCGCGCTCGCGGCGCAGCGGCTGCGTCAGGCGGAGAAAGGCGTTCCCGTAGTGGTCCACTTTATCCGGCGTGACACCTGGGATCGCGCGGAACTCGTCGTGTGCTGTACGTAGCGGTTAGCATCACTCCCTTTTTTTTTTTCATATATGGCAGCGAGGGGGAGGTACTATTTGGAAGCCTCAGCCCGATACTGCGCAACAACTTATCCGTAAACACGCTCTCGATCCTGTCCAGCTTCCTCTTGCGCATCAGCTGCGCACGCAGCTTCTTGCCCTCCTCCACGAACCGCTCCATGACGTCCAGCGCATACGAGTCGTACCCCTCGAGCTCCGGATCGCCCGTGATTGGCCTCCCCACCGCCGCCTTCTTCTTCTTGTTCCGCTGCCCCGCCTGGCGGATGGGGCGGAAGCCGAGGCTGTCGGGTTCGTCGTCGTCGTCGTCGTCGTAGTCTTCGTCGTCGTCGTCCACGACAAAGTCGGCGAGGTCGTCGTAGAGGTCTTCGTCGTCGTCTTCGTCGTCGGGTTCGTGGCGGCGCTGCACTTTGGTCACTTTTTCTTTGTACTGGTAGCGGCTGCGGGTTGTCTCTACCTCGACGGCGGAGGCAGAGGCGGAGGCGGAGGACGCAGAGGTGTTTGATTTTGTGCGTCTTGCGGTTGCGGCGGCGGCGGCGGCAAGCTTCTTGTTCTTTGGGAATGCCATCAGGGTTTCCGTGCGGCCCTGCAGGATCGGTCTGGCCTTTGCCTGGTTCAACTACATGCGCCTATCTGTCAGTCCATGAAAAGGGACGAATAGGAATAGATGATAGAAAATAAAATAAAAAAACTCACAGATACATGGCTGACGTAGAATCCAGCCTTATTCTGCACATGCTCCTCCGTGATGGCCCCGATCCTGACAAGGTAATGGAACAGCCTCTCGCAATCGCTCCTCTCCCACTTCTTGCCCGCGCCATACCCAGCCAGCCGCTCATTGCCGCTCTCCTTATGCGCCTTGCTCGCGCTGCCGCGAAACACATCGATGCAGTAGAGGAGCGTCTTCTCTGTGAGCTGCGCCACGACGCCCAGCGCCGCCCGCGCCATCTCCGTGATGTCGACATTCTCATACTCGATTCCGGAGCAGCAGTTGTCGCAGCTCGCGGCGCACTGGTCCTCGGGGAAGTTCTCGCCAAAGTAGCGCAGCACCTGCACGCGCCGGCACTCTGCGCGGTTCTCGCAGTACTGCACAACCATCTGCAGCATCTCCACCTGGCGCCGCTTCTGGTCGTGGTTGCCGTCGCCGTCCTTGATCATGCGGTAGAGCGTGCCCGTGTCGGCGTAGTTGTAGAAGAGGAAGCAGCCGCTGGGGAGGCCGTCGCGCCCTGCCCGCCCCGTCTCCTGGTAGTAGCCCTCGAGGCTCTTTGGGATGGTGTAGTGGATCACGAAGCGGACGTCGGGCTTGTCGATGCCCATGCCGAAGGCGATTGTGGCGACGATGACGGTGAACTGCCGCGCCTGCCAGCCCTTCTGCAGCCGCACCTTGTCGTCCGCGGCCAGCCCTGCGTGGAAGTGCTGCGCCTTGATGCCGCGCTGGCGCAGCTTCTCGGCCGTCTGCTCGCAGTTTGCGCGCGAGAGGCAGTACACGATGCCCGTCTTGTTTGCGTAGTCGGGGCGGCGGCAGATGTCGGCGATGCGGTCGAGGGTGTCCTTGCCCTTTGACAGCACCTCATAGTGCAGGTTGGGCCGGTTGAAGCTCTGCTGGAAGGCCTCGCACCGCGGCATGCGCAGGTTCAGCGTCACGTCCATCTGCACCTTCTTTGTCGCCGTGGCCGTCAGCGCGATCCACGGCACGTCGGGGAACTTTTCGCGCAGCTGCCCAAGCGTCTTGTAGTCTGGGCGGAAGTCGTGGCCCCACTGCGAGACGCAGTGCGCCTCGTCGATGACGACGCGGGCGAGCTTCCCGCGCCGGTGCAGGTGCACCAGCGTCGACACCATCTTGTCGCTCTTTGCAATCATCTCGGGCGTGATGTAGAGCAGCTGAATCATCTCCTCGACGTCGGCATGGTAGAGCGAGTCGTAGAGGAGGCTGCGCTGCTGCTCGCTGATCTCGCCGTTGATGTAGAAGGCCATGATGTTTAGCTTCTGCAGGTGGTCGACCTGGTCCTGCATCAGCGACAGCAGCGGCGACACCACCACCGTCACGCCGCGGGTGTTGCCCGTCCGGATCACGGCGGGCAGCTGGTAGATCAGCGACTTGCCGCCGCCGGTGGGCATGAGCACGAAGACGTCCTTCCCCGACAGCGTGGCGTTGATGGCCTCCAGCTGGTTGTTGCGGAACCCCTTGAGGTTGAACCGCCGCCTCAGCTGGTCCGCAACATCGCGGGACCACGGGTGCCGCATGGCGGAGCTGTTCATGTCGATTGATGCAGCGCGCTGGACATGGAGGCGTGCGTGTGGGCCCGCCGGCGCAATCTGGGACTTTTGCGGCGTCTGCGTGGATGGGTACTGCTGCTGCGTGAGGCGGCCGAGGACGTTATTGATTGTCCGTGGCTCCGGCGGCGAGTTCCCTGATGTTCTTGCGAGTGGCTCCCGCGCCTTCCCTGCTGTTGTTGTTCTCGCTGTTGTGCTCTTCTGCACATTAAGGAGCTGGATTTCCTCCTCCTCCACCTCATCATCACTGATGATAATCTCGCTGAGCCTGTGTGTGGGCTCCTTCCTGGCCGGCTTCAGAAAACTGGTGACGGTATTACCAAAGCCCTGCTGCCTACCACTGCCCGCACCAAAGCCCGCCGCCGCCACATTACTCCTAAAGTTCGACACCGATCCAGAAAACGCCCCTGCTCCCTGCACCTGCATCTCCTCGACATCAAAGTCCTCCCCATAATCACTGCCATCGCTCTGCAGCGCCGGCTCCGGCGGCTCCTCCTCCTCCTCTGCCCGCACCGCCCAACCCGTCCTCTTCAGCGGCGACCTCTTCAGCGGCGACCTCTTTGGCGACTCAAACGCCGAGGGACTGGGCGGCGGCGGCGGCGGCGACCCCATCCCGATGATGAACGCATCCCTCTGCATCATCTTCTTCTTCTTCACCGTCTGCGACGATGCCCACGCCTCCACGACCGACATATCGCGCTCCTCCTCCGCCTCCGGGATCTTCTGCTGCGCGGGCGCGAACTGCGTCTGCCTGACGACCTGCGACGCCATGCGCCTCCTAGTCGGCGTCTCTGGCACCACGGGTTGCGTTGCCTCCACGCAGACGGCTTCTTCTACCTCTTTTTCAAGCTCTTCGAGAGCCTTGATGCGCGCCTCGATGGCCTTTACTCTTTTCCTGAGCGCCGCCGACTCTTGGACGAGCTGCTTCGGGGGCATTGTGCCTTCTGCGTTGTAGTCCGAGACCTCCTCCATCTTTGCGTAGCTCTGGCGCGTGACGGTGGGGAGGAGGGTCTTGAGGGCCTCGAGGTCGTTGTAGTTGCCGAGGGTGTCGTCGTCGTCGGTGTCGGTGCGCGCCTTCTTCTTTGTGCGGTCGGAGCGCGGGGTGGGTGGGATGGCGGCGCGTTTCGAGAGCTTGGTGGGGCTGTCGCGGTGGAGAGGGGAGGCTCCGTCGGTGGTGTGGGGGGGGCGGCGGCGGCGGTGGTCTTGGGTGTGTGGCGGGAGGGGGACGGAGGATTGGGGGGGTTTTGTGAAGGAGGAGGAGGAGGAGGTAAAAACCCGACTGGAGGATTCGGTCTGCGCGATGGCTTCTGTGAGGTCCAGGTCCGAGGCGCCATAGTCTTCGTCGTCCTCGACTTCGGGCTCAGGCTCTGGCTCCAAGGGAGAATGCCGTTCTTTGGACCCGCCCTCAGCCTCCAGAAGGGCAATCTCATCAAACCGGGTATCCATATTCCGCCCCATACCGTCATCATCCTCCTCATCGGCGGTCTGATCGGGCTCCTCGATCGACAACTCCCCTCCCTCCGAGTCCTCCTGATCCGAGCTAGGCACCACCCTTCTCGTGCGTCTCTTTGACGGCGACTCTCCGGAACGAGACTTCTTCTTCCGCGGCCACGGCTCGCCCTCGTCCACATCTCTTGTGATCTTTACCGTGCGCCTCTTTTTGCGTACCACCTCCTCCTCCTCCTCCTCCGTGATCTCGATCGACTCGTACGGATTCGACTTCCGCACCCTCGTCGGAGCCTTCTCCTGTGCCGGCGCCCTCCTCCTACTCGCCGGCGCAGCCACGTGAACGGGCGTCACCTCCAGCTCCATCACCTGCGACAAATCCGGATAGTCCAGATCGTCGCCATAATTGACCCCCTGACTGGCGCTCGTCGAGTATGGCGGTGGCGGCTCCGACGGCACCACCTCACCGTAGGTCCTCTCGGGGGTGGACCGGCGCTCCGTGCGTGGCGACTTTGACGGGGCGAGGACCCGGTCTTCGAACTCGAGGGAGCTGCGCTTGTTGCGGTTGCGGTTGCGGTTTGGTGGCTGGGGCCTCACGGGGGAGGCCTGGCGGCTACCACCGTCCGGGCGGAACAGCGGTGTCGATGTCGGCGGTGGCAGTAGGGGGGTCGGGGCGGGGTGGTGATGGTGGGTGGTGGTGTGGACAGTGGTGGGGGTGCGGCCGAGGTAGACGGGCTCGTTGTCGTCGGACGTGAGGTCTATGGTGTCGATGTCCATGACCGTCTGCTGCTGCATGAGGGTTCTGGCAATCGGCGGGGGTCTCGCGGTCGATGGGGGTCTCGCAGCCGAAGGCGGCCGAGACGAGGACGATACAGTGTCTACCACAGCCCCCGGTCAGTAAACACCCCCATACCACCACAAAAACGGGGGGGGGATCCAAACCGGTGCCAGTCGCAATCCTCCCGCTCTTGCCCGCTGTGAGGCGCTCCCTCCTCACCTGCTCCAACTGGATGCGCGCCATCTCCTGCTGCTCCTCGTCGTCGTCGTCGCCGTCTAGCAGTCTGTCTCTTTCCCTCTCTCTCTCTCTCTGTATAGTCCCAGCCCCAGCGCCAGTGCCAGTTGCACTCGTCTTTGCCCCCACAGCAGGAGCAGTAGCAGTAGCAGTAGTAGCAGTAGTAGTAGAAGCAGTATTCGCTCGCGGCGGCGGTATCTGCGGGCGTTCACGTCGGAGCCAGGTCAAGTGCTGTCCGAGGTTGTTCTTTGTGCTCATAGATGCGGCGAGGGGAGCATCAGATTGTGGTGGTGGTGGTGGTGGGAATAATCAAGGGATGTGGTGGGGGAGACGCGATGAATTGATTTCCTGTTCGCGTTTGGCGTGGAAAGTGGATTGATGCAGGGTCACGTGTGGAGTTGGGATGGCTTGGCGTGGGGACGAGGGGAGAATCAATTAAGGAATTAATTAAAGGAATTAAAGAAGAGGATCGATTAAAGAGAAGTGAGGAATAAGAATGAGGAATGAGGGTCAAAGAAGAGGAGAAAAGGAGAAGAAAAGAGAGGAGAGGAGGAGAGAGACTTAATGGAAGACTTCTCAACAGAATTCACTCCTGACCAAATAAGAATCCCCAAAGCTGGCCACAGAGTAACAATTATAACCCCCATCTATAGCTACATTATAAATATTTACACACAGCTACAGCTCCTCATACCCCCATATATTCCATTCAATCAATCAGAATTAAACCCACCAATCGCAGAAAACAAGGACTACAGAGAGTGATTCTGTTGTCGATCTCCCTCCTCTCATCTGCACTTTCCACGTGCATGAGTGTGTGCCTTTGACCACAACAGACACTTCAACCACACCAATAGAACATCACCATCTCGACCCCCAGACAGAGATCAGTCTCTTCACTCCGTAGATCAAGTAGATAGACACATCTACACCAAGGTACTCAATTGCAAATCCCCCCAACTGTTAATTCGCTCTTACTAACTAACTAGCCCTAGCAAACTACACTCGACTCCTTACCAATTCCTCATTCCAGAGGCTGGGCTCTACATATCACATATCTACATACACCACAAAGCTGTATTGATCCAAACATCAATTCTACAGCCAAGGGAGGACACACCACCGCAATGCCCCCCCCCAACTTCGCCGCCCTCCGCCACTACGCCCAACTCTCCCACTCCGCCTCCGCCCCTACCCCCACCACCACCACCACCACCACCACCACCACCCCGCCCCCTCCCCACCGACAACGACACAACCTACGACACCACACTCACCCACGCGATCCAATCCCTCCGCCGCCTGATCCTCGACGAAGAACTCGCCCTCTCCACGCTCCGCCAGCAGCCCCCACCCCTCAAACCCCCCTCCAGCGCCTAACAGCGCTACGCAAAGCCCACGACGCCGCCTTCCAAACCCTCGACCACATCCCCCCCGCAGCCTCACCCCTAAACCACCTCCTCGCCCACCGCTCGCTGGCAACCGTGATAACGCGCACGACGGCCTCCCTCTCCGCGGCACGCACCCACCTCGCATCACTCACGCAGACGCACGCGCTCGAGGCCGCGGACCTCGCCTCCCACCGCCGCCTACACGCCGCGCTGCAAGCGCGCCTCGACTCGCAGCCGGGGGAGGAGGAGGAAGCGGGGCAGGGCGGCGTGGAGGCGCTGAGGCAGCGCCGCCGCGAGATCGCGCGCCGGACGGCCGCGGTGCTGCGCGAGCTGCGGTGGTTCGTGGCCGATGGGGGCGGGCTGGCGCGCATGCTGGCGGCGGAGGCCGCGGGGGGGCCTGTGGTTGGTGAGGCGCTCGATGTGGACCCGGGGGCGGGGTTCGATCGCCGCGGGAGGGGCGTGCAGGGTAGGGACCCGCAGCAGCGGATCGACGAGATGTGGGGCGCCGAGGGGGAGCCGGGGGAGTCGGAGGAGAAGAAGACGGCGAGGGAGTTTATGGAGATGCTTGAGGTCTGTCTCTTTCTTCCCCCCCCCCCTATCTTTGTGACGGTGCTGACATGGAGTAGGAGCTGATGAACGCATCACTGTCCACAGACCCGTACGTCCCGCTGCACAAGGACACGGCGGTGGTGCGCTTCCTCGTGCGCGCAAAGGTGGCGGCCTTCCACCCGAAAGACGCCCGCCGGCTGCGGCTCGTGGATTTCGGCAGCAGCGTTGAGGACGGGTAGGGATT
Organism: Morchella sp. 2016-72; assembly: GCA_024713865.1. Taxonomy (NCBI): domain Eukaryota; kingdom Fungi; phylum Ascomycota; class Pezizomycetes; order Pezizales; family Morchellaceae; genus Morchella; species Morchella sp. 2016-72. Next base: position 262,399 of record JAMJEY010000003.1, read on the forward strand.
CTCTTTTTTCTCTTTCTGTGGGTTTTGCCTTTTTGGGGGGTCGGCGGCGCTCTGGAGTTTCTTTCTCTGCTTGGGCGTGTAGGTACTTGTGGCCGAGAGGTCTACATAGTACCTACAGTAATGCACATAAATGTGCTCATATGGGCAGTATGGCCCAGGCTGTCGTTCTCTCTTCTCTCTTTATTGGTGTTGTCCCGTGAGAAGTAGTCGAGTGATATTTTGTGACCTGAACTCAACCCCTAACCCACCCACAACCCATACATATACTATCACCAGATTTAGATACAATATGCCCATCTTATTGCTGCCCACATCTACGACGTACCCACACAGTGATTCTCATTACACCCACAGCCCTGCACGACAACCCGCTAAATAGTAATTTCCAGCTATAACAAACAGTATCCAACCCGCCAATGCCCACAAACAAGCGCATTCAAACAGCATCAGCAAAAAAGAACAGAAGAATATAAACATCTCAAAAGTTAAAATCCTAAAAACCTAAAGAAACAAAAAAGGAAGAACAAAAAAACGCCCCCTCTGCCCAACCTAACACTTCAAATTGACCCCCATCCTGGCCTCCTCCTCCCTCACCTCCAGCATCACCTGCACGCCCACAAACAAGCACGCGCACACACAGCCCACAAACGCTGTCCCCTCCCAGCTGCCCACCACGCCCCTGACCAGATCCCTCAGCCCATCCACGCCAATCGCAAAGCCAACCAAGTTGGCCGACATCATCATAAAGCAGTTCGCGACACCCCCCAGCGCGCACAAATTCCTATACGTCCTATCCCTGCCCGCAAACCGCTTCTTCGTCACCACCCGCCGCGCAATCAGCTCCGGCAGGATAAACAGCACCACCATCCACCCCCATGCCAGCAACTTGAAGCTCAGATCATGCCACAGCGCTACGAACGTGAACACGACAACCATGCCGAGGACGGGCCGTTTCGACCCCCCGAGGGGGATGTAGATGTAGCGGACCGTCCACCGGTTGTAGGAGCGGTGCCAGGCGCGCCAGAAGCTGACGGCGGAATAGTTGTTGCTCATGCAGCGCAGCATGTTTTCCGGGGGATCGACGGCGTCGAGCAAGCTCCAGAGGCGGAAGAACCGCCATGGGATCAGGAGTTTGAGCCAGATGATGTGAAGGTTGAAGTAGCCGATCATGGAAAGCTGTGCGGGGGTGTCGCCGGCCCAGGAACCGCGGGAGGCAGTCTTGGAGATGGCCACGACGTAGGTGTAGTGGAGGATGAGCTCCATGGTGAAGATTGTGAGGAGCAGGCGGAGGCCGTATTTGAAGACACGGCGGGTGAAGCCGATATGGGGGGAGGGGTATCGTTGCTGGATTATCTATTAGCACCACTCTGCGAATCGACGGGGGAGATATATATATACCTGGTACACAAAGTCGTTGAATGTCAAGATGGGGCCGGCAAGGTACAGTGGCGAGTACAAGGCATACGCCAAATAACTCAAAAAGCCATAATCCTCATACCTCGCCGGATAATCAACCCTCTCCCTCTCCGTGAGCTTCCCTGGCTCCAGTGTCTTTTTCTGCACATCCGCCATCAGTCGCTGCTCATCGTCGTGCTCCTCGCGGCGGTGATCTGCCGACACCCTTCGCGACTCCTCATCGCTATTGCGGCGGTCGCCGCCGCCGCTGGTGGTGAAAGTACGTACCTCGATAGCGGCGCCCGAAGCTCCCTCCTCGCGGCGCTTGGCGGCCCAGTAGTGGTCGAGGTTGTAGGAAATGAGGCGCAGAACGGTGATATTGAAGCTGAGACTCCATCTTGGGAGGAGCCCGCCATTGAAGGCCTTGTCCATCGCCTCGCCGACACCCGCACCCTCGCCGGCAATCAGCCATGGCAGGATCTTGGCGAAGCGGTAGCCATCACAGTACTCGTTTGCAAAGAGAACGGCTATGTTGAAGATCCATGTGAGGATGGGGTTTGCGATTGAGGTGGGATGGAAGAACGAGATGAGGTAGTTCCCCGTGAGGATGACGAGTATCTTGATGATGCTGAATGCATGCAGGGCCGTCAGGAAGATGAGCGCGAAGAGGACGTCAAAGATGTTCCTACGGGTGATGTTGTGTGATGCGCGGTGGGAGCTCGTGACCGGCGGGGGCGGGAACGCGGTGTTGAAGACGTAGTCAAAGATGCGGCGGAGGACAGAGTTCAGCGCAAGCACACAGAAGAGGATGGGCATGTTTGAGCGGAAGGAACGAAACTGGTGGTCCGAGTTATCGACCTTACGACCGGGGATCCATCCTGGCGAGAGCAGATGCTTGTATTTTGGGTAGTTTGGGTGCGACTCTGTATTTATGGCGTTGAAAGGTCAATGATTGCAGCTCTTTTTTGTTTTCTTTTATTTATTTTTTTGTACTTTTATATATATATATATATTATTCTTCCTTCTCACCCCGTGAGCGCACTGGGAAACACACCTTGGGAGAGCTCAATGGCGACCTTGAACATGCTGGGGACGGCAATGGCAAAGACGACATAGTAGAGGAAGAATTCGGGGGTCTTCCATCGTGAGGGGCCGGCCTCCTCGCGAACCTTCTTACTCTCGCGGCTCTCTTGAGCGGTCTTGGAAGTGCCTTCGGTGAAGCGGGAGTCGAGAGTCTCGAGCGAGAAGATATCGCGGAGAGTGGATAGTAACCGCATTATTAGTGCGGGGAGGTGGTGGCGGAAGGAGAAGGCGCCAATTAACTAGTCAATCACAAGATGAGGAGGGAGAAAAGAGGAAGAAGATGAGTGCCAAAAGAGTGAGTGAGCTGTGAAGAGGAAAGATCAGTTGAGCCAAAGGAATGTTGTTGTGAAAAGTCCAGAGCTGTACCCAACCACCAACGGACTGCACTCACTCTGTCTGTCTGTCTGTCTGTCTGTCTGTCAGGGGAAATTCGTGGGGGGTCAGACACAGAGACAGAGACACAGAACACACGACATGAGTGTGTTCATGCGAGGATCAAACCGAGTGATATAAAAGCGGCATCGGAGTGCGGCTCTTCCACCACCGCCAAGAACTCAGGGGTCCCTTTCCCAACCATTGACAACAACATGTTACACCAGCATAAGAGTATCTAACTCAGCTTAACATCTCTAATCCCATTCATCCCATTGGAGATCGATCCATCACCCCCACGGCACTCGGAACAAACCCGACTGTCGCTTCGGGCACTCGGTGTCCGCAAATTGTCCAATCCCGGGGGCCACAATATGCTTAAACATAGCAAAGACGATAAGCATTGCCCATTGCGTGTGTGAGGCCGTGCCCGTGCCCATGCCTATACGCACCCAAAACCGGCAGCACGGCATTCCAAAACCCACCACCGTTCTGTGCCGAGGTCGGGTAAATTAGCAGACTGCTCTCTCTCGGACCCGAGCATGCTTCTTCGGGCCCGAGCCGTCCGGATGATACGCGAGTGATGGTGTGTGATTCTCAACCCTAGCCCTTAAGGCGTCGACTGGCATGCAATTACATGTACATATGTATCAGTTACGGTTACGATACCGGGGTGGTTTTGGTGTTTGTGTCAAGTGCGTGTCATGCGTTGGTTGAAAGGAAAGGCTAGAATAAATAAAACTTCTAGAGAGAGGTCGATGGAATCTACATGCAGGCAAGATAAGGCTGTTAGATCCCAGGCCTCGTGTTCCCCCCGTGGAGACACGCTCGCCCAGATTTTAAGCATGAACCCAATGGTCGCAGGTTCTGTGTTGGGCCCCCGGAACCCGCAAATCTGTTCCTAGTAAAGATGCGGTCAGATGGATCACACCCCATCACTCGGGGTCCTAGGCCTTTTCAATTAAATGGTTGATTCGCGCCGTCTTTCCAACCACGGTAAGCTTTCCCGACAGTCCTTATACCCCTTGCTAAACTATGCCGCGTTTTGCGTACTATTTATACCACACACCGGGGGGAAGGATCTATGGATGTGTAGAGTTACTCGTATGGGAGTATGTTTTTACTAGTATAGGCGCAGCACAAAATAAAATTACCCCTCCGTGATCCATGATATGGAGCCTACCCCTCCTGTAAACCAAGTCTTTATGGAGCATAAGTCCTAGAAGCACCGGTAACTCTCCAAACAGAAGGCAAGTAGCAGAAGAAGAAACACAAAACAGCCACCAAACCCCAACAGGTACCCAGTACCCAGCACCAGCCAAGAAAGAAGCCAGGTGCTCTGCGCCGGGGGTACCTATCAAAGCCTCGTCCTGTCCCTCCCCAGTCATAGTTTCATGTGCCTCCTGTGTTTCCATCTGCGTATTATGTTAGTTATCAGGAGGTAGGGGTAATTCGAGCTTACTAGAGATGTGATAGCACTGCCAAGAGGCGAAACAAAATAGTCAACATAGTCCAACAGGTATCAACAATGACCAGTATAGATCAACAAATCGGATCTTATCATACTGCATCTGTCGGGCCGCGGGGCCTCGTACTTACGCTTGTATAGAATGACCCTGATGGCGGAGGATCAGATTTAGGAGGGGTAGATGCGAAGGTCCGGTGTTGTTTCATAGATGAGAAGTGAGAGATTTAGGGGGATGAGAATGTGGGGCAGGGATGGAGATGGTGGCAGCTAAGAGGGGGACGAGGAAGAGTTGATCAGTGGTTATAGCAGGCTTGATGACTATGGTGATGATGATGGCATTTCAACTTCTGCGATTACAATGATGATTATAAAGGCAGACGAAGGAAGACGGCGGGCAGACGGTGGAAGATTGTTCATGGTGGTGGTGGTAGATATGGGGTGGGGACTTTTGTTGGTTGTGGGTGGAGGAAGCCGTAATGATGGATTCATCCTCAGGTCCATAAGTTACCGTACCTTGCAAAGAAGGGGCGCGTAACCTCCGCTCAATGCCAAAGGCGATGTGGCTCCAGACCAACAAAACGCACACCAACAACCAACTCCCGTTCATCTCTACACCCCGAATCTCCCATCTCCTCCCTCAAAGCTTGCAAACGCTATGGATAGGGACAGAAAGGAGCGCAAGTGTAGTCTCTTCAAACCAAGGCTCGATCACAGTCAATCACTCGTGCCAAGACAAGACTCTGAAGACTGCTTAGAGTCGGCCACCCCGAACACCACGTACATACACACGCTTCAATATTTCTCTAATAACTTCCCGCACTCCAACATAAAACCTTAGAAGTGCCTACAGTAAGGACTTCCAACTCCCACTACACACCCGGGGTCGAATGATATTCAGATCCTCTAGGTCGCTTCTCCACCATTGTCTCCATCTAAGACACATAATCGATGGTATCTGTACCAAACCTATATTGGCTTAATAAGAGGTCGTGAAGGGTTTTGGTTTTAAGATGCAGTCTCCGATCCATCTAATCCGATGCCACCAGAAGCATGAACGAGCGTGCACATTAACGCCCAAAACGCGCAAATAAGCCCCCCCCCCCCCACATGAGCAACTCTACCTGGCACGCTCATAGGACTGGTTTTGGGGATACGGCTAGTCAAATAACCTGGGCTGCAGAGTAATGCTTTGCCTAGTGTGGTTAAGAGCCCGATGATGCGTACAGAAAGGTAACTTAACTTAATAACGATAAAAGACTATAACTCTCTCTAAGACTTATATATCTATTATATTCCACCAGGGCCGGTACTTACCAGATTTAGCTCCTTAGATGAAGCCTGTTTTAGGCGAGAAGGGGGCCCGAATATACAGTGATAAGTCAAGGTTGGTCCATGGGCCATAAAAGGACGTCGCTGCCACAACAATTATCGGCGCTAGCGTGACTTAGGAGGGTCAGCGATCCGCTATCGAAAACGACAAATCTTACTATATCCTACCTAAGTACATGTATTTACTCATTGGAATTCAATGAGTGATTACTATCATTATGAAGAGGGCGAGATTCCTTTCGGTGTTTCTTTGGCGGCATAAAAGTTCGACCGCGTGCATTAGTACGTTCCTTGTTCAACGCCTAGGCCCAAAAATGATGCATGCAGGAGCGAATAATAAGACGTGGGAAAAAAGAGAGGGCAAGTTTCATCTCTTTTATACTTGAGGAGCTTATACTAAATGACTCCTACATCTATAATCTTTTTACCACAAAAATCGGAACCTAGATCTATCAGAAGTTCTTCTGAGAATGATCTATACTTCTACAGATTCCGCGTATAGATACTCATACAAGGAGCCTTTCTAATACATGAAAGGATCACCGGGAACATACAACTTTCTCCAAAGCGGTGATGTAGCCTATTTTCTGCCATATCTTGGAGCAAATGTCTTTCGAGCTGGCGCTTGATTAGGCAAACATTTACTCCATCTCTTATATCCAGGCGGCCTTGGAACTCCGTACACGGAATACACAACCGGTGGTATTCCATTTCTAACCCAGTCGACGAACAAATGATCTGGAGTTCTTACAGCTGCCATAATGAACTTGGTGATAGTATTTATCCAATCAAGGATAAAAGCTTCATCATCTGTTCCCATAGCTTCTCGGAACTCAATTGTTCCATATTTGGATAGGGTTGTAAAGTTACACTTGAAATATCTCCCAGGAAACTTCAGGATGGGTTCCCCCCTAGCTGTCGCCACTGATTTACCGATTCCGTTGAGATTGTAAACAATATCATCAAGACTTGATGCTTTGTCAATTAAGATAAATGCCTCCTCATACGATAAACCTTTCAGTGGCTTAGAGGCGTGACATGAATCAATCCTAAAGAGATTATAACAACCCGATCTCTCCCTCCGACATATAGGGTGGAAATGGGACATATGATTCTCAAAGATAAGGTGTGCTTTTGAGATTCGCTTCAGCTCAGGGAAGGTGAAAGGCCTATTGTCAACTGCTATATGGACGTGGAGCCCAGTTGTCCCGTTGAAAGAAAGCTTGGTCCCAGCAAATTGAGCTGCACTTCTCATGCTCTCACAAACTCGGGGAATCACCCAATTCCAATCCTCATACCTGAGTATTGGTGTCGCAATTTCTAATAATGCATCTGTGGTGTTTTTGCCTTGGATAGTATAGTCGCCTTTCACTTGAAACAAATCAAATTGTTGGGACCATGGCTCATCAATCACAATTCCAGTTTCCATATCTTCGGCTAGTAGTTTCAGAGGTTGAGCCAAAAAATGAAAGCAATCTCCCTGGAACCTTTTCTCTTCCTCTAAACGAGGTATAATCATTTCTATCTCGACACCCACCGTGAGCTGTTTTCGACTTATACCAGGAAACTCTACCGGAGGAGCATCAAATGAAGATACGGAGATAGCAGGTGAGGGTTGGGAAGTAGAAAAAGGGGACGATGAATTGCTGATGTGTAGATCCTCGTATGAATCCCTCTGTTGATGCACAGTACATGTTAGCTAGTCTTCATATTCTCTTCCACAACTCCATAGATTATGTAGGTATATCAGCACATCTAAAGTAGACTCAGTTGTCAGATCCATTGTATATATATTTAGGGATGGATCAAGAGGGTATGAAAATGAAAAGATAGACTCCCCTCAAGAGGTTATGAGAGTAACATACTGGTTGATAGTGAGGATCGATGTTGTAGGTAGAGCGGACTCGAGAGACAACTTCAGTTTCGTAACAGCCTATATTCTCTGCCACGTGTTAGCCAAAATTCACTACGGATTTTTCTGATGTGGCATGTTAAGACCTGAGTGATATATCATGATTAACTCTTCATCCGTCGTTTGAGATAATCACTTACTTCCTCCCCTTCGCATGAATTACAATGTGTACTAATTTTCCTATGTGGTAAACAATGAAAGGTAGAGGAGGTTGTATCCTACATCATCCATTGATTACTTAGGTGTTTAATAAAAGGTCGTGAAATCAATTCGACGGGCCCAAATGCAAAACAAAGCCGCAACACTTTTCTGATTTAACCCAAGTACATGAAAGTGACAAGTTAATCAACTGCACTTTGAGTTGTGAACCCCAAGTGTTTAACCAGCTATTTCCTCCGCCTAGTTGCACCGGCCCCATCAACTCTGCCGCGGGCTTTTCGGCTACTCCCAAAAAGAAGACTGGCCAAACAAGTTTACCATAATGAAGTGAATTTTAACAAGATAAATATTGTGCTCCTTTTCGCCATTCCAGATACCCCTGCCATGCCCTACCACTACATCCTCATGATCGTTCATTATTGTGTAACAAAAAAGAGGAAGGATGCACAGTTGGTTCATTTGCCCAGCTACAATGAAAAACCGGTGCGCAAAATATTAAGAGAAAACGAAAAAGTATGAAAAAAAAAGAAAGAAAAAAGAAGATACCTAAAACGTAATCACGTTAATGTCCCAGTTCTGTATAGAAGCATTTATCCCCTCTTGTTAAAATCCCAGATCAACAAGATAAAACCACACTTGGAGATGGATTAAAGCATGAAATAGCTCATAGTTCACCGCCCAAAGAGCTTTACAACTTCCCACTTCTAGCCCTAAACACGGCTACTTTGTCGTCGTAAAAAAGTATTTCCCTCAACCTTACACGGCCTCTTTCGGTCTTATCTTTCACCCATTCCTCATCCTCACTAGAATCTTTCTCTGCCGCACCTCCATCGGCGTCTGTGTCTGTTTCGTCTCCATCAGCTGCATCGTCGTAATCGTCCTCATCCTCATCCTCGTCCTCATCGTCAACAGCATCAGAATCCTCTTCTTCACTATTAGCTCCAGGCGGTACGCCAGTAGCGCCAGGAGCCGTGCTATTATGTGTTACTCCGGGAGAGGTAGCAGTATCAGCATCAGAGAGATCATCGATTCCATCTATAGGTCCACCGTCCTCAAGTAGCTCGAAACATTTGCTCGTTACGCCCACATAGCAAAGTTCGATTTCAGGGCGAAGGATCACGGTATTAGCGATTTGTAGGGCCATCTCTTTTGCTTCGTAACCATTGATGTGAGGGCCGCCGCGGACATAGTGGATATACAGCGAGCGTATTTGCGGCATGAAAGGAAGGCGGGTGAGAAAGTAATGCTTCAAAAGGTTAGTTATCGTTTAATAGTTCTGATATTACGAGAGGACATACCCAGTTCTTCCAATCAATAGCCATACCCAACTCCCTCAATTGTGGCATCTTTCCACTACCTACGAATGCTAACAATTCCTTCTCGAAAATCCATTTTGCGGCACGATCCCCAGCCATGCCCCCCACATTACTATCTATTAATAACTTTTTCAAGCTCCCCCTATGCCGCCGTATCGCTGCCCTATATATAAATTCTACAGTGACAATACTCGAGAAATTTAACGTTTCCTGTAGAAACAAGACTTCAAGGCTGTTTGGGGGCAAGGTGTCTCTGATGAAATATAGGAGTTGAGGTGTCACAGTATCCGTATGGAGTTTCTTTAGACGAATCCTGTAGTCAATGGACCCTTGATGCGGTAAGCCTCGTGATCGATGGCCAGGAGATGTATGATGGAGCTGGTACGTCGATTTGTTTGGGTGGTAGTGGGGAGAGAACTTTTGACGCAAGGCTCTCCAGAGCCGGTCATGATCGTAGCAATTTAGAATGGTTAGGTTTGATAAACATGTCCAATCGATGGCTTTTATTAAAACACGGACTGAAATTGGAACTCGCTCAAGCTCAAGATTCTCAAGTTTGAGTTGTCGGATTGCTTTCTCTTCCTCCGACTCTGGGGTCTTTACTTGGGACCGCCGTTGGGCCACGGTAGCAGGCATTGGGGCCGTTCCTGGAGCAAATAATGGTGTTGGTATAGGAGTAATCATATTACCTGATGAACCAACACTGGGTACCGTCTCTTGTAGGGCAGCCGGGCCAACAATACTTAAAGGCGCACCAAGGTTGTTATTATTCGATTCGGTGACATTAAAGGGCAGCGCAGGAACCTCTGTACTTGTCAAGCCATCAGGGCTTACTATAACCATGTTTGTGTCCGCTGAAAGTGTTACTAATGGCTCACTCGACAACGATAATAGGTTTGAAGGTGAAACAGATCCCTGGTCTGCTGTAACCGGAGCTAATGGTGCCGCAGGCCCAGCATTAACATCAGCGCCCGGATGCGCAGACCCTAGAGCAGCTGGAGGCATTACTGTCTCCACGGTGTCGACCAAAGTTGCGGCAACACTCGGAGCACTCATATTTGCTCCCCCCGCAGTTCGGGCTGATTTCCTCCTGCGTCTTCCCTCCTCCAGATCCATGATCCTGCTAACAATGATTCCTAATACACCACCGGGGGCGGGTAAAGGTCCACCAATACCGGTATTGATGCTGCTCGGGATTTCATCTAGATCCCTAATCCACCCGCCAGATGGAGGGACATGGCCCGCCAATCCCACCCTCAACTCTCTAAGAGTATCAACGGAGTTCTCAATCGCATAACTCATCTCCTCCAAGTACTGTCTCTCATCAATGTCCAATACACTCAAGCTTCGTAGCCCTCTGAATCCCTTGAAAGTTGGTGTTTCTACTCTCCTTCTGGGGTCTTGGGATGTTGGTGGAGTAGTGTCCGTATTATCGTGGAACCTGACGTGAACATTCTTTAATTTCCCATTAAGGTCATGGAGAGCTTTAAATACGTCCCGCAGTACCCCGGTCGGCATATCCCACGAAAAGGTTTCCAAAGAAACCATCCTGATGATTGCAAGGCAGACTAGTGTACCAAGCATTTTCCCCCCTTCTTTATTAATGTTGTAATCACTCACCCAATCTACTGGTCCATTGCCCAAAGAGAACTTCTTCACCCATCGGGCGTAATCATTGCCCCGTTTTCCATCTGCAACAAGGGTTGCGAGACCATAGGTCAACGCATCAACGCCGGTACGATCCCCTGGTGTGAGAGCATCTGGCCAAACAATATCGAATCGGGAGTATATGTGAGGGATAGCAAGAGCATGCAGACAATGACATGTAAGAGATAGATTCGCGAGGTCATTCGTGTGATTTACCTATAACCAGTCAGCCGCAATGAAAGAATAAAATGATGAATGAGATGAGGCGCAGTGATTGAGAAAGCGCGGAAATCACATACCTCCTTTACAATTTCTTTCAATACATCTACCGGTAGCTCGATGAGTGTTAATGGCTTCTTCTTCTTCCTCGGTTTAAGTAGTGTGGGGGATAGTTTAAGGTCCGTGGTTAAGATCGCCTTTTTTGTGCACGGAGGTGTTATCGGTACTGCCTCCCCTTCCTTTTTGATTACTTCTTTCCCCTTATCTCTTGATGAAGTTGGTACCCCTCCAGTAGTGACAGGCTCTACCAATAACTGCTCCTCCTCCTCGCCCTCTCCAAACTCTACTTGATCCTCTCCCTCTGATTCCACATCCGTATCCTGTCGGAATAGCTCAACGTCATCATCAAAACTCATGCTCTCAGAGCCTTGTGATTTATTCCCCGACATTTCGGTCATTATTAACCCTGACCTGTAGTTCTGTTTTGGTCCCGTGCTAGTTTATTTGCGATATAGGCGAGGTTGAGGATAGGAGAATCGAGAGGCTTGTTGCAGAGAAGTAAGCGAATGGGAGCGTGAGGGTGACTGCTACGGCTTTGAGGCTCAGTGAGGGAATCGCACGGGCGGGATGCCTGGATGGATAGACGGATGGTTGTGCGACTTTAACCCGTCCCGGGGAGGGGGGGGGGGGGAGCTCAATACCTTCTACGATAAAGATAAAGAAACTAGCGACTCGGAATTAGATGCTGGGAAGGAGTAAGAGCTCGGAGGGTAATCTGCGGTTTGAACTGCTTTGCTCTGACTTTTGCAAAAGAGGGGTCACGCAATGGGCTCCGCAGAGGATATGAACCTTAATAGCTGACTTGATTACTGCAGGTGGAAGGCAAAGCAGAAGGAGATGGTGCCAGATGTGATGTGATGTATGTTCTATTTATATATGTAAGGTCGTGAATGAGAGGACCTGGTGGAGGGCGTTCGGTTCAAGTGGAGAGCAAGCAAAACAAGCAACAGGCTACCTTCTCTAGAAGCTGGGCTGAGACTGGTGGGTTAGGGTTTGTGAGATGGCTAATTAACGGCGCTGCAACAAGCTGGGACACAGCAACGCGGTATATTATTGGCCTCCTCGGCGAAGTTATCCCAACGACTTGGTATCTCACTTACAACAGTCTACGAAGCGTATGTGTGATTGGTGCTTGGTATGTGCAGGTTGAAACCATCCCACTCCTTGTTTAATTTTGAAGCTATCTAGCATTACATGTGGTTTATCTAGACTTTAAATAAGTATATCTCGTAAAAAATGAAAGAAACAAAAGCAGAACCAAACTCCAGAAGTGTATATTTTAAAAGCCTTTTCCAAACGCACAACATGCACTATGCGTAAAACTTATTACACCTAGTATCCGTATGCACAGAACCACATTCCAATCCGCAATACCTTGCCGCGCACCTTTGGCATCGATATTTCCCCCAATACCCACAAATCTCACAGAATACCCTCTTAGGCTTCGTAGGCGGCGCTGAAGCTGCGGCCATATATCCTAACGGTTGGCCTGCATCTTCTTCATCTTGTGACAGCTGTACTTGTGAATCTAACAATCCCGATGTTGGGTGAGAAGGCGTGGCTGCCGCGGAGCCGGTAACGGTAGGGTGCAAAGCTTCTTCATCTGCTAAATGGTTCGCGAATGTCTTTTGCGATGCAAGAATACGACGGACATTTTGGGTACTGCTTGATTTTGTCCTATTAGAAGCTACCCGTTCCATTAGTTGTAATTAACGTTTTACGATTACTACAGTTTGGAGCACTCACATCGTCCCCCTTTTCCTTTGACCGGAATCGGTATATTCACATCTCTATAGTTGTCATTTTCCAGCTCCAATATCCTAGTATTGATCTGCCGTTGCCTTGCCGCACTATTTTCAAAATTATTATTTCGAGTCGCCCGAACGCGGGTCGCTACTGGTAGTGTGTTCCGGTGCGCAAGGGCTGGAGGGAGGTTTGAGTAAGTCCAGTTTGGTCCACTGGTAGTCGAAGACGAAGGAAGAACTTCAATTGTCGGCATTTGCTAGGGTTGAGGTTTGGAAATAATGGAAGTGCAGGTTAGCAGCTTGTTGTTGCTCCATTAAAACGCCGCCTCCACTTAGGGCTGAGGGCTGCACTATAACCCCCTGCTCGCTCCTCCGCCAAGCCTTGATAGCAACGTCACTTAGGTGGAGCTCCAACATCGTGATACCCCACTATATGCTCACGACGACCTATCCTCATTTCCCTATTAGTCCGCGTTTTGTGCAGCTATGTCGGGGAATAACTATCTCCTTGTCGCTCTTCCATCCTCTATTGTTCGCTCGAACGACTCGGAAGATGCGTTCGCTGCAATCCAGTCCACAGTTCCCTCTGATGCAGGAACAATCTCGCGTTTTCCAATTCCAGAGTTCAAGATTGGGACGCTTGACGCCCTCGTGCTTCAAGCAGATGAACTTACAAAGCTAGACGCAAACGTGGAAGGTGCGGTGGGAAAGGTTGTGGAGGTTCTAAGAAACATAGTTAGCCCACAAGAGGTAGAAAGACACAAGACAGTTAGCGACAGTACGTTGATTCCTTTACAGGATGGAGCGTAAAATGATGAAACAGAGGGATTATCTAGTATGAAAGCTAACCCGAGTTTGGCGCATTTGTAGAGCCGGTGGAACATTACCTACGGAGTTTCTCGTGGAATAAAGTCAAGTACCGTAGCGACAAATCAATTGCGGAGCTTCTGGATTCTCTACAGAGGGTAGCTTAGCTTTCCACAGTAAAAAAAAAAAAAAGACCCCGAAGAGCTAACATATCTATGATTGTAGGAAGTGTCTTCGCTCGACAACGACATCAAGACTAAATACACCGCCTACCAACAAGTTAAAAGCAATCTTGTCTCGGTCCAACGAAAACAAACGTAGCCTCCATATCCCTCTAGTAAAGCTCTCCTTACTAATAATATCTCATAGTGGTAACCTTTCAACTCGCTCCTTAGCCCCACTCCTCAAGAAGACAGACTTCGTACAGTCATCCGAATACCTTGAAACGATCCTCGTTGCCGTTCCTAAATCCTTATCCAAAGATTGGATCCGCACCTATGAAACACTGACCCCTATGGTCGTTCCACGCTCTTCTAAAAAGATCACAGAAGATAGTGATTACGCTCTTTTCTCAGTAACGCTATTCAAAAAGTACTCCGCCGAATTTATCATCAAGGCCCGCGCCGCCCGATATATCCCTCGTGAATTCAAATGGAGTGATGACGCAGAGGAGGAGGACAAAAAAGAGGCAAAGGATGTCGAGGAAAATGAGAGAAGATTATACGGCGATACTCTAAGGCTTGCAAGAACTGGTTACAGTGATCTATTTATGGCTTGGACTCATGTCAAGGCCCTCAGGGTATTTGTGGAGAGCGTGTTGAGGTACGGGCTGCCTTTGGAGTTTATTAGCGCTATTATCCAGGTTGGTTTCTCCCTCTCATTATCCTCATAACAACCTCTCAATTAACTAAATTAGACCAACCCCAAACACGCAAAAAATGTAAAGAAATCTCTGGACAAAACTTATAACTACCTTGGTGGCAACGCCTTCGGCCGTGACAAAAAGGGGAACATTAAAGACGATGTTGGTGATCTCGCAACCGGGATCATGGGAGACACGGAGTATTCTGCTTATTGCTATTTTGAATTTGAGGTTGCGTAAATTAAGGTTGCAAATAAGACGTTGGCTGATATGATAGATACCTACATGTAATTGAGTGGTGTGAGGCTACAGGAAAAGAAGAAGCAAGTTTTATGGGCATGTTGTATATAGCATTTTTGACGCTATTAAAATTCACATTTTGCTTTCTCGATCACTGGGAAAAGACCATATCAAGACTACTTCGGATTGTGATACCCAAAGCCGGCGAAGGTTAACGGGGCAAGATAGTATTGAAGGTGAGCTCCTAATTCAAGCTCGAGGACAGTGGGAGCGCTTGTTTGCGACCCAGTACGACTAATCACCAATTCCCCCATATCCTATCCGTACCAAAGAATACGATCCCGTACCACCTTCACGACCCTAAAGAACCCGCAATAAAAGGAAAAAAAAAAAAAAAAAGACCCGCCACTACCTCATTGCCACTATATAAGGATCAAACGATCGCCCTTTCCCATCCCTCTACACCGAAAAAAAAAAAAAGGAAAGAAAAAAACCAATTGAAGAAGGCACTGTAAAATACGACTTGAGTTTTGGATATTGTATTCTTTAAGCTTGTTGTCTCCGCCTCTTTCCGACGGTGGCCTGGAAACCAGTCTTGATAGCACTGTAATTTAAAAATATCAGTTTTGCACACAGGTACCAATGGAGGGAGTCAGGAGCATACGCGACGGAACGTCTGGAACCACAGCTGTTGCAAGTGACGAAGAACAGCCTGTTTTCTCCCTTCTTGAGATCGGTGTCCGGAGACTTGCAAGTCCTGCAGGTAACGTATTCGACTATTCTTTTGTTAGTTCCTAACGGTACAGGCAGAGAATAAACAGGGGAAACGCACGAATATAGCGCCTGAGAACGTTTTCCAGCTGCTTCTGCTGGAATTTACCCCTAATGACTAGCCGCTTGCTCCCGTCTACACTACCACTGGTTCCTAATTCTGCAAATAAGAACTGTGTGACGTGCTCGTCCTGTCTCTTCATTCGCTTGCAAATATCTGAGATATTTGCAAAGATGGTCTTCTTGTTTCCTTCTCTGAGTACCTGGGGAGGTGGGATCTTGTAGCTCCTTCGTCCATCACCAGTAAGGTCTGGGTGTTGTGTCCTCAGAAGAGTAAAGAATCTAGTAAGCAAGAGTGGATATGTCAAGTCGACAGTGCTCTTGGAGTTCCAAACACCTGTGCCAAGCAGAAGGTCACCAGCATCTTCGGGGGCAATCTCAGCAGTGGGCTCGGCAGCCTCATCCTCCCCTTCAGCGCGGGGGACAACGCCAGCCTCAGCAAGCTGGGCCTCGAAATCACCAGCCTCGGTGGACTTCTCCTTAGTTGACTTCTTCTTCTTCTTTTTCTTAAGCAGAGCTGTGGGGTCAAATTCCCCCTCCGCTGCAGGTGCTTCTTCACCGTCTTCGTCGGTCTTCTTGCTCTTCTTCTTCTTCTTTCCCTTGAAAAGCTCTGTTACCTCGGCTGCAGGGTCTTCTTCATCGGCACCGGGAGTATTAACTGGGCCTATTGTGTCGATAGGTGCTTAGCCTTTATTGGGATTCTTCGGAAGGGGGGAGGGGCGGGGGCAACAAGCGTAAATACAGAAGAAAAAGGTACAGAATTTATACAAAAAAAAACACTCAAACATACTCAAGCTGTGGCTCTGAGCGGTAGTCTTGTCCTCACCATTAGCATCGTTTTCGCCGTTCTGAGCACCCTCGAAGGTAACACTCCTTCTTGGTTTCTTCTTCTTTAGCGCCGAGGGGTCGAACGCAGGAGCTTCCTAGAAGAACTATTAATGTCTGCTCCCAATGAAGGGCATAATAGAGTTATGAAGACGTCGATGATGGATGTCAAGTCCTTCAAATCTTAAGTAGGTGGGATGGAACCTACTTCATTATCAGACATGATTGCGATGATTTATTTCTTGCTTTTTTTCCGAAAGGGATTAGTTCGTAACGAGGGGATTGATGTGTTTGTACGTGAATAGATGCAAAGATGATTGAAGTTGGGTTGTGGTGGCGGGGTTGTTGAAATGACTCCCACGAAAAAAGTTAAGACCAACTGGGTCGACAACGGAGGTGGTGGTGGAGGGAGGGAGGGCTTAGGGTTTGTAGACAGCTTATCTAATCTAACGAAGTCTCACTCGACAAAATAATTTAGCAGAGTACTCCGGTGTCAAGGGCAGGTGAGCGGAGCTTAACATAAACCACACCTCCGGGCTAGTGTTGGCTTTTGCTATCCCGTTTAGCGTCATGTCTCGCTTATTTAAAAAAAAAAAAAAAAAAAAAAAAAAACCCATCCACAATCAGTTGTCGTTTAACTACCGTTTCGTTTCTTAGAATAGTTCTTAACCGCTCCCACTAAACCCTGAATTTATGGTGCGGTAGATGTGTCAAAACTAATTTTACCAACGGTAGTAAATTACATGTATTTTACCACCGGTGGGAAGCATTCATAAGTATTGGTACTAATCTACTAATGAAGTATAGCGTAGCATAAAAACTGAAATTCAGTCATATACCACTGGTGGTAAACAATTTATCAATCGTTGGTAAAATTACTTTTGACACATTTACCGCTCCATATTTAACGCTCCATACTGAATTGTCACCTAGGGAGAAAAGTTCCTAATTAAATGGTACTATTAGATTATGTAGAGAATGTTTTAGGTTAACTTTGTTGACTATATATATACATGTTGGTGGTTAAGACGTGGCCCATGAGAACCGGCAAGGGGCTCTACAATGTGTTTATTCCAAGTGTTATTTTTTATTTTAAAATTTGATCAGTCGAGAACTATTGAAAATAAACAAAGAAAATGTTTCGTGTTTAGGGTACCTCAAAATTAGAACATCTAGGTATACCGCATTAGTATTTATTAGAGATTTTACCATTGCGAAAGTGGGTGAATTTACCGCCCCCCCGATGACAAATAATCTCTCCTCCTCTCTTTTGACCCAGTTAACAATTGCCGTG
The DNA here is from genome assembly GCA_024713865.1 of Morchella sp. 2016-72. Lineage (NCBI taxonomy): Eukaryota > Fungi > Ascomycota > Pezizomycetes > Pezizales > Morchellaceae > Morchella > Morchella sp. 2016-72. Next base: position 279,963 of record JAMJEY010000003.1, read on the forward strand.
GCCCCCTTAGCAAGCGCATTTCTGTTTGCTCCGGCGCCAGCCACGCAATACAGCTCAAAAGTAGGTGTAATCCAGGATAAAGATACCGAAGAGCTGCGGATGCAGTGGTGGACTTTCAAATGCGCATTCTTTGCATGAACGGCAGAGTGAAGTCGTTGATACAAGTTCATTAACCTTCTCCGGGTGATAACGGTATAGAAATGCGGCTCGAACGAAGGCATAGTAAACTGGACGTTGGCACGAGATTTGTATAAGAAGTGTCTTATCACCGTGCCAGGAAGAACGTCTGTTGTTGTATAACGCCCACGTGAGACAGCCTCTTCAACAATTTCTATGCACCCGGTTTTCTCAAGTTGCTGGGCCATGGAATCAAGTTAAAATCCAATGATGACTAGAGTAGGAGGATCGTGCATGAAAAGGGGATTTATACCTCAACAACAACCTCCTTGACTTCTCTCATTTCAAAAAATGCATCTTTATCTGCAGATATTAACACTAAGGCGATTTCTTTCCTAAAAAAACAAATATACGCATGTAGAAACCCTTTACTGTTAAATTTCGGCAGACAAATAGGAGTCCAGTGTTCCCCCCCATCTCTAAAAGTGCTCGCGTTAAAAAGCATGGAGAATAGTAACTGAAGATCTGGGGGGTGGAGGCTATGTCTCTTTGGCCTTATTACGCTTACAAGACGCTCGTCTGCGATCACCAAACCATAAAGTAGCGAAGATGATCGAGATTTGAGGAGGATGTTATTAATCTTTTCGCGGTGATGTTTGCGTATCTTAACGCATTCTAGGGCAGAGAGAAGAATTTGGGGAGACCCCCTAGTCATAGCATCTGAGAGGCCGTCAAGGAAAACTTCAGTACCTCCAAGAAGGCGCCGAAGGTCAAAGTTTTCACGGGTGGCAAATATTTTTGACAGTTGGCTGAGAGTGAGGGTAGAAAGGACTTGAGTATATAAAGCGTCGAGTTGGGCTCGTAGCTGGCCAGATGTTAGTAACGACTTTCTATCTGAAGTTTAATATCCTAGAACTAAGAGATGGAAGATATTCCCAAAGAATATTTACAGCGCAAGGGTTGTTGTGATGTTCGGGGGACTTGGTCTTTTCCGCTCTGTACCGGTTCTCTTGGGGAAACATTTTGGGCTTGTTCCGGGCGCATTCACTGTGATATAGGGAAACCCTGAATAAGGGTGGTGGTGTGTGCAAATTTTCCTGAAGAAGAAACTTAAATCAATAGAGAAACGAATTTTGTATACCTGTGAGTCTGATTCCCCCATTGACGAAATTGCTACTAGGTATAGTGGCCCTTCAGCAACTACCGCGAATCTATGTTTCCCGGCACTGAAACACTTTAAAGTATCATCTCCATCTTGGAAGAAAGATATAATAGCCTGTATAACTCCCATGTACCCAGAAACAACGGTCTCATCGCCATATCTGCTGTAAATCGGTTTCCCGGCTGATGAGAGAATGAAAAAGTGTTTCTTCCGCGCTCTCCACCTCGCAATTAATGCTTCTGTTTCTCGTCAGCACCAGTCGCACAAACAAGCTGACCCCGAGTAGGCTAACCTTCCTCCAAGCCTTCCTCGTCACTACTCTCGTCCCATCCTTCGTCCTCAATATTTCCTTCTGGGATCCCAATCCCTCCCTGACCTTTGCTTCTTAACCCTAAAAACCTTCCTTCACTCTCACCAAGTATTTCGCCCAGCATACTCTCAACATCATTGTCCCCTGTATTCAATGTAGGCACAAGGCTAACAACACTATTCGTATCACTAAATGACGGAGCGCCTGTAACAATCCCATTACCAGCACCGGAGCCAGCCCCATCGGTTTGGTGAGCATGGACACCTTCTGGGAGAGAGATAGCAGTTGTAGCTTTGGCTTGGAGGCCTGGTGTAGAAGATCCACTTGAAGTTGCGGAATGTATATTCTGCAAAGAGAGGATATTGGAGGCTGCAGAGTCCATTATTGGACGCGGAGGTAACGGCGGTGGAAAGTAATCCTCCTCTAGAGCTATCCGGTTGAGTGCATCTGCATCTAAAGCCGGAGCGGGCTGGTAACTAGATGCACGAGGGGTTTCAATATCATCTTGATCGTCGGAGCTTGAGGATGACGGAAGCTCCGCATTTGGTACGTCTATTTGTTCCGGGCTTTGTGCCGAGTCCGACTCGTGTGGAAGTGCTGGAGAATCCATGTTGTGTATGACGCAGGGTGCTCCGAAGTTAACTTACGGAGCCCGAAGAACCGCATGTGTACTTAGTCATCATTGAGTCATCACCTCATGCCACTGATTTGATAGAATAAAAAATCCGGTAAGTACTAGTACATGTAGTAGTCAATATAAAGTATAACATAGGGGGTTGTAACAAACTTATTTGGCGTACACGTATAGGGGACATAAACCACCCCACGCGGATATGCCGATAGTTATATATCAAGTAGGGAGTAGGATAACGACCTGATACTTAATATCAAGGCACAAAGGCAAAGCAACCTACGCACAACAGACCCTACAAAGTACATTCTTGGTTTGGCCTTCGCCATACATAGTTTCCAGTTAGACTACACTGCAAGGATCAAAGTGATAAGTACATGCAAAAAAACGTATATGAGAATAGGAAGTATATACATATATATGTACATGTAGTCATCTAAATCTTATAATATCCGCAAGAATACATGTAATCACATATCGGCCAAGCGATGATAAATATAAGGTTAGCATAGCATATTTAGCTGCTTTTGATCTCTGAGTTTTGGAGCGAGAAATAGGAGGCTTAAACGATATCTTCACTACAGAGGTTTTGACCTGCCTTAGGCATACTGTCGTGTCTTCAAGGGGGTTATATACCGGAAAAAATTCTATAACACATGAACAAATCATACTCGAGTGATAAATCATGATTGTTATTAATATTGCGTAATAAGAGGGCTAATCTGATTTCGTGACAATTCATGATTTTAGATATTACATGTATTTAAATAAATTCACAGCGTCTCTACAAAATTTATTTAATCTCATACTTCTTTCTCCCTTCTATGTATCCTGGTGTCAATCCTTCGCTCTCGACAGGCCCGTATCCACTCTTGAAAATATCTAGCGGACCAAGATAGAGTTCCTGGAATTTGACTGGGACATCATGTTGTCCCCATAATGCAATACTTGGAAATCATACACGTCAGTTTATCTTCACCCATAAATATAATATAACCGGAAAGACTTACGCAATTGTGTTTCTCCCCTGAGGATGAATGATACCTGGAAAGACAGGAAACATTGTCTGCGGTCCAATGTCGCTAACATATTTCCCAAATTGCCATCCATTGACAAATAGCTCTGCTCTCGCAGATGTTCCATTCTCAATCTTCATGAAGAAACCTAGCGGGACGTCCCAGCCATCTGGAAGATCAAGGTTGATAGTGGTTCTATAGAACCTAACCCCAGGGCCTTCGAATCCGTCCATAGGTGACTCTTCTTCCCACCTAGAGTCATCAAAACCCGAGAAATGAGCACCAATGCGCTCAGCGTAAAGCCCGTCTTCGTTGTACGGTGCGCGGACCGTATCGTCAAACTCCTCTTGGCCAACATTCCCCTGGAGGGTCCAGGATGTAAAAGTGCTACCACCAGTAAGGACTGCAGATCGGATACCGCGAGGTTTCTTTGTAGAGTGCGGATCTCCAAAGGCACCATCGTCACGCTCATAACCCATACGATCTGCAAGGACAACGAGAACGTTCTCATTGTCGTTAACGGTAACATTGGTAAATGGGTGGGATTTTTCAATATAACCAGCTGGAGCAGGAGTGCCTGCATGGTAACCAAGAAACTTGCCATTGAGCCAGGTGCTATATCCAAATGCAGCTCCGCCCCAAACCTCCAAGGTAACACCCGTAGCAGTGGTTCCATTGGTGGTTTTACCATTAAAGCGGCCGCGGTAAATCGTATTGCCTGTGTGATAGCCATATTCGCCTGCATATAGGACAGGAAGGGTCTTTGGTGGGAAATATTGGTTCGTTGAGTTCATCTTGTCCGCCTTGACCCACGTAGAATCATCAAAGTCTGGATGAATCTCTGGAAGTGAATCGATACTCTTCCACTTTGTATGATTTAAGGATGGAATGTTTAGCTTCTTCAGGTTTGGCCCGCTGAGACTCGCTATGCGGCTCCCATATTGCGTTTTCTTAGTGTTGAGTTTCTCACCGTTCCATGTGATTGAAGAGAAGGTTGAATTTGCAAAGACCTCAAGTTGAATATCCTTATTAATGTCTCCGACTAGATCAAGAGCTGTACCACGTGCAGTCGCATTCCGCACCAGGTACGGTCCTGACACCAAAACATGAGATTCTGGAGGTTCATAGTATGCTGTCTTAATTCCCGGTGCCCAGAACTGATAGGCCGTTGGCTTATCAGTAAGCAAAAAGGTCGCGCCTGGAAGCTGAACCACCGAAAGTCCTGCAGTCTGGACAAAATCGATGATCAAAACACCGTTAACGGACTTGTGGGTAACCTTTGACGATCCTGTTGAAGTAATCTCGCCTATACCAACACCAGAAACAGCGATCTCCGCGGCCTGGCCTTCTTTAAGATAGAATAGTACAACATCTTTTCCATCTACCACCGTCCAGGTAGAAATCTCAGCGGTTGAGTATAAAATGTTAGTCTTCCCTGCCTTGTAATCGGTGGGAATGATCTTTGTCTGACGACCTTCTAAAAGCAATGAACCTCCGCTTGGAACGGTGATGGGCCCAAGACTAGTCTTAATATTCATAGAAAATGCTTTGGTATCGGTAGAGTTTGTCACTGCACTTCGAACAACATAAAAGCCCGCATTAACCACAGAGTTGCGAAGTTCTGTGACAAATACAGCAGCATTGGTTGTGTAGTTTTGAGCTGTGCTATTTCCAACCTGGGGCGCATGCAAGAGGGCAGTAGTGGCACGGGTGAGGAGACCAAGGAGTTTGGACTCGTTAGCGCGGTCACGAAGGAGGCGTCCTTCAGTAATACCACTGCCATAGTCGTAGGAGGTGTAGACAACAGGTGTCGCAACATGACCCCTATTGGAGTGTTAGTAAGGCATTTCTTATCATATATATAGACTTTTCTTATTACCAGTTAGTGCCTCCGAAGGTCATGTAGTAGGACTGCATTGTAAAACCTTGGGCAACATTGTTCTTGTAGTAAACATCGACAAATTCCGGTCTATTGAGCGGTTAGTACGGATTTGTGACAATTGGTCCAATACGGATATGATAGCTCACCCAACCATCTCGGCACATTTTTCATAACCAGGGCCTGCCCAAGGGTCGAACGCACCTCCCTGGAACTCAGGAGTGAATGAAGGGCCTCCATAGTTGACTTGAGCAAAATGATTGTAGTACCCGGTATCAATATTAAAATTCATTTGTGGATTGGCACAATCGAATCCTCTAGGGTAACTATCAAGGCCGTAAATGTCCAAAACACCTGGGTAGTTACGAGGGTTCCATGAACCGCCCCGAACATTTTTGTTGAAATCATTATGGAATAGTGGTACAACTATGCCGACCTCTTTGTAGACTGACGAAAGGTCTTCCATGTATTCATCGGCACCCGGGAAATTACTAAAAGACGGCGATATATGTTAGTAGCTCAGACTTTAAAGGCAACAAGCGCCACAAATTTAGCGGGCCACTCACTATGAACCACTGCCAGCCCTATATTCGTTTTCAATCTGCGCCAATATTACAGGACCGCCTTCAGTAATTTGGTTCCTGGCAATGATTGGGCCAATTTTTTCGATATATTCCTTCCAAGCTTTTGCATAGAGTGGATCATTCGTGCGAACTTCCAGGGGCTGATTGATAAGCCAACTATAGATGGTCATTAGAATATCACAGCACAGTTTGATCTCGGTGTATATACCCAGGGAATCCGCCTGCAGTGGTTTCTGCATGGAGATATGGACCAGGGCGAGCAATCACCCATAGCCCGGCTTTCTTTGCTGCATCAAAAACGGGCTGTAGGTCATGAGTCCCGGTCTCAAAGTCAAAAACACCATCCTTTGGACAGTGGAACCCCTGTTAATCGCAAGGTTGTCAATTTTCATCCCTTTACAATAGAGTCATAGTCAATACCCAGTGGAAGTAGATAGAAATTGCATTATAGCCAGTTGCCCGTATCTTTTGGAATATATCCAGATACAATGAGGGATTTGGAATTCTCCAGTAGTGGAACTCTCCTGAGAAAATAAATACCGGCTGTCCATCAATATAGAGGGAAGTGTCATCCCTGGATCATTCGTTAACCATTTCCACAACCACACCATTACTCAATTGACCATGATACGATATAATTTAAACAGTGGAAAACTAACCATTGAATAGCCTCAGTCAAATTATTTGATTTCAATACAATGTTCTGACTTATAGCTTGCCCTGATAACAGGGCAAACACCAAAGTCTTCAACCAAAACATTGAGGTCAAAATCTCAATGATCATTAAGAACTCACAGGCGATCCTGTAGTTTCTGTCTGCTCTCAGTAAGAGGCACAACCCACAGCTTTATAGGCAGAGCAGTGCCTCCCCCAGCCCCGAAATACCTTCCGTATTTCTTTCCCCTCACCCAAACTCTCTATCAATCGGTCAGGGCCATCTTCCGGGGCGCGGTTACATGGGGAGTTTTTTTTTTTTTTAGGCAGAAAGTACCAATGTACTCATTAGATACGTCTTTCCGAGAACAAAAACCTGGAGTAGATAAAACCAGGCAATCCCATAATCTTTTGCTAGCGGAGAGACGGGCGGTAATACACCGAGGAACCAAGCTATGAGACTGGTGAAGAGTGGTTGTGGGGTAAATTCTGCCTTGATCGACAGACGTTACATCAAGGACCCGAAAGCAGCCACATCCGCCGTGCCAGGTTATGGGAGACCAGGGTTTAGCGATAGGCTGAATCAAAGTGATCGTACTCTCATACCCGGAAATACCACTAACTAATATTATTGTCCGGGAACTCCCCGCGCGAGTGCCTCTTACATGTGCTTAATTATGCTATTCGGGTAGCCAGGTGCCCGATACGCTTAAAAACAAATACTGCATACACACGTACGTTGTAAGTGCCAAGTATCTGAGCATTCATCTATACCCAGCCTACAGGGAACCTTAGCTACAAAGTCAGTCGAAATCGAAACTCATGGCCTGAGACCAGCGTTTTCAAGGCTGGCATGATCCCATATACGTGTATATATATTGTTTTACCTATAAGTACATACACTCTGGTACTTTAGCTGGTTGAGCTACATGTACCTCCCAAAAATACAAGTACATGTAGTTGTACTACTAGAGCTCAATGTGAATGGTACATACATAATGTAATTTTAGCTCGAATTAAGTTGATATAGGCCATGATGAAGCTAGAATTGCGGGGGATGAGAGGTAGGATATACTCCGTACCCCGGCAGAGCCGGGATGAGGACCGGGATTGCCCCCTGGGGTAGTATATTATCGCAACCAACTGCGAAGGCTCTAGCTTTGAGCAAATAAAGCACGCCGATCTTTCGTAAAAAGAAGCTCGCTACATCGTGTAATTGTCTCGGAATAGCCTATATAGGGGTTGGAAATCTTGTTGGTTTGAGTAATCTAATACCTTAATTTATAGGTATTTGATAATAGATCATTAGTCTCGCACCATACTGCAAAGGGTCCATGTAGGTTGGTGACGAGGGTTGTGTGGGCTGTGCTCTAGCGGAGTACATACATGTATTTAACGCAAGGGGCCCGGCTGTTTATCGCGGTAGTAAATTAAAAGAAACGCTCAACTTTTGTGTCAATTGAGACTTCATGTATTATACGCATATTTTGTAGTAAATGTCGGATCTTTTGAAACCTATAAACACTGACTGATGGAGGGTGCAGTGTATACTATCTGGGTGTCTAGTACATGTAAGAGTACTTTTGGAGTATATGGCCTAGGTGTTGTCGTCAAAATTACCCCAAGGGCCTGACTTAAGTACTACGGTGTCAAGGGTAAGTGAGTGGAACGTAGCAACGCAAACCGCACCGCCGCGTTCTACTCACTTGCCCTTCACACCGGAGTACAGTGGACGACTCAATTACAGGACTACATGTATGCTACATGTAGCTATAGTACATGGCCATGGTACATGTAGATACATGTATGTATTAACGTTTGAGTGACCCCTTTTTGGATTAAGACACATTCGGAAAAGCGTTTTCCTTTACCCTTGGCATTACTTCACTTATTTTGCCGACGATTATTTGGCAAAATTCCCAATCATGCCAAGTCTTTGTACCGGAGATCTCCGTGTGGTTGAGTCACTGTCGAATTTCCAATGAGGCTCAACTCCTGGTTCAGGTGCGGTCATGCCCCGCCTTTCTTTGTTTTTAAGGCTCTCCATTTTGGTTGCAGTGATGCGTTGATGCGGTCGCAGATGAGGCGATGTATGCTGTTGGAATCGATGAGGCTGGAACAGGCTGAAGCTTGTTCATCTCCCCTCTTCCTCCACTAGTTCTGCCACAGCTACTACTAACAAACCAACCTCTATTTGAATATTACGAGGCCCTAATACACATAATTCCGCTATCCGAGTTCGTTACTATGTCCTACACTCCTGTTTTCAGTAGTGGTGCTTCACTTGGCAGTCTTCCAACGGAGATCTCGTATGTAATTCCCGGAGCTTTTCTTCACGTCGCTTGCTGATGAAGATGGCGGAGAAGTGAGCAGATTTACGCCTATCTCACTACCACACAACTGGCCTATCTCGCCACAGTGAGTAAAGCGATTTATGCTTCTGTTCAATCACCTCTGTACCGGCATGCAACTGTCAGCTCCTTTAAGAAGCTTCAAAGTTTCGTCAAGACCTTGAACGGCGCCGCTACACTTGATACCTGGGGCGATGGAATAAGTAAGAATATTGTGAGTCTATGCATTTCACTAGATCCAAATGAGGGAGCGGTGAGGCCAACGGCCATCATACTTAGCAGGCTGATCAGCGTTATTGGAAGGTATTTCTCCCCAATTCTGCACTTATAACAAATGTCGGGGCTTCAAACCCTCTACGATTCTGGATTTCTTAACAGATCTGTACTACCTTGCAATAATCTCTAATCATAACCCAATATGCATTACGTGATTCAAAGTTGACATGTTGGTTCAGGTACTGCCCTACTGCCAGGATTACCCTTGAAATTAGGAACGGCTCTTGTGATGCTCAACCAATTTGTTCTTTCGAGCGGGCTACTTTCAATAACGTCAGTCGTCTAATCCTTCATGTGGGTAATGTTGTCCCCGGCGTTGGAGATCATGCAAACTCCGGCGGCCCATCAGCTGCGTCCCGCGCCCAGGTTATCCCTGCTCGCCGTTTCCCTATGAACGACTATAGCAATGTAGCCCGGGGGGTCTGTGGACCAAATAAAAAGTTTTGGTCCGGTATCTTCAACTGGCAGAGCTTTCCAGATTTGAGAGGAGTGGAGATTAGACATAAAAATTGGGCAGGAAGGTCAGGTAGTACATGGTGCGCAGAGCCTATAGCTTTCGACATAGGGGATTTGAAGGGTCTTGACAATATCACGAATCTTATCGTCGACTCAGCCCCCGAGCTTAATGATTCAGTCCTCATGAGTGCCTTGAACTTTGCGCACCAGCTAAAGGTTTTGGAGCTGTGTAATATCAGTGGCCTAAGCTATGAAGGTGACATAGTCTCTCTAATATAATATGCAGAGGTCTCTTGTTAACTAAATTGCCGTGCCTTCATGTTTTTAGCTTTGTCAAAGCTTCTGCCGCACGCCCTGCCGAATTTGACGCATTTTACCCTCGAAATAGCCTCCAACCATGGCCCCTCAATCATGGCTAGGCGTCAGTTGGAAAGCTACGAGCCGTCATCTCGATCACCATCGCCCCCGCATCTCTGCCCTCTCTTTAGACAATTTGCCAAAGACCTTCAGTATTTGAATCTTAGGGCACCATACATTTGCCGCGATCTTTTCTTGGATGAACTGGAGAAATCCAAACTTGAGGAGGTTGGTGTTAGAGCAGATATTGGTGGAGAGGCTGGTGCACCACTTCTCTCAAATAGCGGAGAGGAGGTGAGAGTAGATACCATAGCCATTAAGGAAATAATCAAAACTTCCAGAAGAAAAATGTCAGAATTTAGATTTAAGGCAGCAGTGAGCGAGGCTCTTAAGAAAAAAGGAGTGAAGCATGGCGACAAAAAGTACGAAGTCGCAATTACCGGAGCCGAGTACGAAGAAGAGCAAAAAAGAGTCAAGAGAGCGAGGAAAATCAACGAACAGAAGTGGGCTAGGAAGGTCAGAGTCTCACAGGGAATGTGTAGAGGGGGTGAGTGTTGGGCTGAGATGGGAATACTTGCATCACTTGAGGAGGAGGGCGTAAATTGGCTTCTCGGAAGTACGAGTACAAATCTTACTTGTTCTAAATTGTCCCCTATTGTTTAAAGTGGAGAGTTAAAGAGGCTAACAGGAAGATAGATGAGGTCCTTGGGATTGCGGCTAGGTGTGCCTATGGTCAGGTTGACATCGAACAAAAATACGAAGATGCATTCCCAGATTTTATACCAGCTCAGACGAGCCCCGTATACAACAGAAATTACGGCCATGATTATAATGATGACTTATGAGAGGTATAATATGAACACTCGGTACATCATTTAAAGCTAGGGGACTGTTTTCTTCCCTTTTTTTTGCGGGGATATTCTTTGGTTAGCTGGACTTCAGGAGAGATATTACGTTTGTGTTTTTTTTTCCTTTCTTACAAGACTGGTTTCTTGGGTTGTATCGACTGGGAGATTTACGTACGGGTCAACCTAAACCAATTAGATGTTGGCCTAGCCCTAAATGCAGCTCATGTACCTGTGTTGTAGAATATGGGCCGAAAGTAACCTATAAGATTATCACTTCTTTTACTTTACGTCCCGAGCGGTTGCTATAATAAAATTCTATTCACATCCGCGCACATACATACATGTTCAATATGGTTCTTTAAGCGCCCTTCTAAGTTAACCACCAACCCGCATCCGGAATGGTGCCACCCTATGTTAAGCATCCGACACCTCGCTTGATGGTTATGCAGGGTGTGCAGGGGCCACAGCTCCAGTCAGTCCTGGTGAAACAGGAAGACCCCGGAAATGACGTCGAGACCTCAACAAACTTCTTCAAAATATTCGTGCTCACCCTATCAAGGCGCTTCTTTCCGTTTCATTAATCTTTCGCGACTCCGGAGTTTAGTTTCCCTTACCGCTAGGTTAGCAGCTATCTGCTACTATTTTGGTTCGCACCCACAAGCACTAGATACCTCCCCACTTTGTTACATGGTTGTGGTGAAGAGTAACGAGCCTTATAAGAAGAAACAGTTCAACCATCTCCTTTTGAAAATGTAAGCAGGTCTTCAACTCTAATTTTCTACTTCACTATCGCATCAGGAAAATCCTTTAATCCCTTCTAATTACCCAAAATCTACATCTTTATAATTCCCCACGAAAATGGCCATTCCCCCACCTCCTTACAGCACCCGAAAGTCCCCCACAATCCCCGCTGACCCAACCCTTTTAAGGCACCGCACCCTCTCAACACGATCTAAACAACCTCCGGCCCGTAGCTCTCCTTCTCCTGCCCCCCCTCTGCGGCGAAAAGTATCCCTCTTTGCATCTCTTCGTGCTTCAACACGTCCTGATCTATCCCGTCGCCTGTTCCGCCTCATAAAATCAGAAAAACATGTCATCACAGCCCATAACACCGCTGCACATGAACGCCAATGCATTGCGACCCAGCTTTCTGAGTGGGGAGAGTCAACGGGCGATGATGCTGTGTCTGAACTCTCTGATAAACTCGGCGTTATTCTGGCTGAAATCGGAGGTCTAGAAGAGGGTTTTGCAGCAAACCTAGAAAACTGTAGAACGGTATTAAAGACTATTAGGAATACCGAGAGCAGTGTCGGGCCTAGTAGGGAGAATAGAGCCAGGATCTTAGAGGATATAAGAAGATTGGAGTACAAGGAACCAAACTCACCAAGACTGGCTATACTGGAGCAGGAGCTAGTCCGAGCAGAGGCCGAGAATTTGGTCGCGGAAGCACAGCTCACAAACATCACAAGGTCAAAACTAAAAGAAGCTTATGTGAGGCATCTTTCGGCGGTAGTAGAGCGGGCCGAGAAACAGGCAATACTAGCACGGCACGGGAGGAGGTTGCTTGAACTTCTCAACGACGAACCTGTTGTTCCAGGAGATGTACATGAACCTTTTGAGCGCGAGGGGGAAGCTCGGCAGATTCTAAACGACGCAGAACAAGAGCTTCGACAGTGGGCATCAGATATCGATGAACAACCTCTTGCCCAGCAAATAACTAGCCCCTCATCTGCCCTTGTACAACAGGAAACAACACCCCAGATTACAGATGTTCATCCGGCACATCGAGGGGTACATCCTGCTCTGAGAAATGGAACCTCAACGGCGGAAGATTTTGCACCAGTTACATATGGGAGTGCGTATAATGACCCACCGTATCCTATCAGCGAAGAAGAGAGGGCGGCGAGAACAATGATAGCGGTTTAAATTGAATCATGGATTCATGGGGTTTTAAACACCTTATTTGTTTATTATTTTATTCTTTGGAGTTTGGATTAGATGCAGTGGTTGATGGAATTGTTGGTAGGATACATGGTTGGGGCATTCCTTCCTTTTAGCTATGATGTAGCACACAGAGGACTGTAATTTTCTTCATTTTGTGTCACGCGGTTTTATGGATGATAGCAAACTCAACTTTAGAGTTTATCGGGAGAAACGATGCTTCTATGTACATGCTCTGATAAAAATCAGCATTTTGAGAGTTACGGTGAAGCCCAGACATATACACTGTTTTAATTGCCTAGTATAGATACACAGTACCAAAAAAGCGGGTGTATCTAGTACCTTATCTGTCAGAATACCATGGCACTCTGGTATTGCTACAGCATTGCTATGGTATAATGGCCGAAATTCCGATTTAATTCAGAAGTTTTTCACGATACCGTATTGCTATGGTATCTATTACATCCCCTTTTTTGGTACTTGTAGACATTATGATACAGTGATTACTTGTATATACGATAAGCAGGCTGTATGTATATACATGTATACATGCATAGTCTCGTGCCCATCCCCTACGGACAGTTTGCTGTTCCTGAAAGGGGGTTGTGGACAGCCTAGCATCTAACGGTAGATTTAATCACCTACATGTATGTAGTTATATATGGTCTCGATCCCAACTTTCAAGCGGAATATTTGTTCAATAAGTGTGATCAACTTATCCTTGCTGGATATGATTTAGGAGATGTAGGCACATGTATATCATATATCATCTACGTTCGGTATTTCCTAGCTTAATTAATCACTCGAAAATACATGTTGACACAATTTCGAGTTTATCCTATTTCTTTTTTAATGTGGCTACATGTATGTAGGTACACATACACCCACCACCTTCGGTAAGATATACCGAACGAGAAAATGGGTACAACCACTATTATATGACTACATGTACGGAATACCCAGCCAGTACTATAAGAAGAATATTTACTATATAATTACCAGTGCAGTGCGGCCTCCTGCCGCCCGCTGTAGTCAGTAAATGAGATACCCATTCTGACATGGGTATCTATCTGTTTGTCCACATAGATTTTATATTAGCTAAAGCCAGGTAGGAGAGGAGTAACTATATATATATACTGTCTAATCTATTTATGTTGATCTATCGTAAAAGACGTGGTTGTCTTATTTCTCAAGTTCTTGAGGGTTTAAGGGTGGTATATGAACTTATATAGCAGTTAATTAGTGTTTGTCCTTCCATGTCACCTCCCTTCCCAGCGCTACTCTCTCGGGAGTAGTTCTTTGTCTGTTTACGGTATACTACTGCCCAACCTATTTACGTTGATCAATGGTCAAAACCTCATATCTTAGTTCCTATTTCTCAATAGAGTGCTCCTTGCTCGCATGAGTGTTTGTCCTTTCCCGGCATTCCTCTAGTTCTTTGTCCGTTTACGTAACCGATAGGAATGCTTCGTGATTACGTACAACGAGGAATATTCCTGTGTGCTCTAGTAGACCACTAGAGATACACCCAGACTTATATCATGTGGGTACATCTAATACCTTCTGCAGATCTTTCTCTAGCTAAATTGAATCTAATAAGACAGATTAAATGTATCTATACTGCCACGTATTTTCAAACACATTCTATTAACTACATGCAAACATCGTCTGCGATATATCCAGCCTCCATACCTATATTTTCTTTCGTCTAAACCCGCAAGTATAAAGCATCCAATGGATTTGGATTTGGATTTGGAACTGGACACATTTGTTCCTTTGGTGGTGCAGCATGGTACCCCGACTGGCCACCAGAGAGCTAGAGATGTTTTCCACCCTCAAACCGATGCCTTACCATTTCCAAGGTCACCAGTACTGCTACCTTCAGGGTCACCAGTACTCCTACCTTCAGGGTCGCCAGTACTCCTACCTTCAGGGTCGCCAGTACTCCTACCTTCAGGGTCACCAGTACTCCTACCTTCAGGGTCACCAGTGCTCCTACCTTCAGAACCGACATCATTGCCCCTTCAAAAGGGATCCGAGCACGGGAGCTATGAAAGCTCGATACAATCTGTGACTGATACCCTCTATCTGCGGGTACGCCCAGATCCTCAGAGTTCTTTGAAGCGGATCATAACCACATTCCTCTCCGCCAACGAAGAAGAGGAACCCAACCTTCCTGCTCAGAGACTGTGGGATATAGAGCAACGCAGGCAGAACGAGATGGGCCCAGAAAAGTTTAGGACACATACGTTTATGATGCCGCCCTTGAATAGCCTCGAAAAGGAAACACTCCTCATTGTAGAGTTCGTAGACTCCGGCTGGAGGTTTAAGTATGAGAACTGCAGCGGGGTGTCACAATGGAATTTTCAGCCCATGCTCGGTGGAGTGAGCTATTGGCGCGGTGCGGACCGTGACATGGGGAACCTGTATGGGTTTAAACCAAGGAAGCATGACTTTTTCGCCGGGCCCTTAGTGCCGGTAACGCTGAGGATGTATCGATATCTCACGGCTCTGCTGGAATTGAGGGATCCATTGATGGTATGTGATGAGGCGGAGGAGATGCATGAGCACTATCCCATCAAGATCGCGTTGAGCAGGGATGTACTAGAGAAGCCAGAGTTCACAAAGCATCTGGCGTGTGGGAACATGCCGGTTACGATGCTGTTTGAGGTTCTGGCGGATGCATATGAATATCAAACAGGGCTTGAGCTGTGCAGGCTTGGCCCGGACGGTACCGTTTTAGAGGGGGGGGTAGTGACGTATACAGAGGCATGTGAACATGGGTGGAGGGTAGACGATATGGGATTTCCAAAGGGGTTTACGGTATATCTTTTGGCATTAAATCATGAAAAAAGCAGAGGTAGTCCTATGGATACCGAAGGCCTTTCGCCTGTCGGCAGTGACATGTCTGTCGAATAGATCCTCGCTCTTTGTGGCCCTTTAAGAAAGGGTTTGTTTTTTACACACTGTAGCATACACATACATTGAAGCTCAGGAGAATCTTTGGGCTTGGTAGGACTTTGAGTTCGGGGGTGTGGGGAATTCTAAGTGGATTGTTACCTAGCTATGTACCAAGGATCATGAGATGATATTCTTATTCACAAAGCATCACTCGCATCCCTGGGTTTCTCTCCAGTGATAAAAGTTCACAAATATGTTATTACGAGTAGTTTGCAATAAGAGCTGATAATAATGAAACTGCCCAAAAGGCGGCAAGCTTCCGCGCGCTTTGATAGGGTAATAGAAGAGGCTAGCCCAAACAATCCCCCAAAAAGTGTTATATGAGGGATATAGCCCTTTCGAAACCAAACAAACAGCAAATGTCTTTATACCACAAACCTGAGTATCTGGAGAACTAGATCGACACCACAACTCCTTTTAATAAACCTATGTACATAAGAGAAGCTATGGTAACAATGGACTTTTGTATAATGCATTACCTTTAGAGTGAAAGGCCCGAAAGCAAGCAAACGAATTCATAAAGGACATTCACTCACCCACGTACCCAGCGTAAGTGGTCGTCGGCAAGTAAGTAGTTTTCTTGAAAGGTGGGGGGGTCTCAGGGGGGTCTCAGGGGCGCCCCGCTGCTTAGAGGCTCTGACTCTCCGATATTGATACCAGGGGGGTTGGTACCAATATCAACTGCAGGATGTGGGGGGACGTTGATTCGATAATATTGTCTCTATACGTATGTGCTGTTTACAAACATGTCCAAGACTTCCGCTATAGCGTATGTCTGCCGGGGGGGCTACCCATTTGATCGGGCATCAGCAGTAACAGAACCGTCCCCCGTGGATGGGATACCCACTGGGTAGCTATAGGTAGGTGTCGGCGAATGGGTTGTGGCGGCGAGTGGGCCAAAACATACAGCCCAAATCGAGTGACCTTCCATGACCATCGGCCATTTACCCATCCATAGAATACTGGGGATGTCTTCAGCTGGGCCTGGTGGAAAACACAAAGTGAAGTTAAGGGGTGGGGGGCACTCGCAGTCACCAGATATCACTCGGGAAAGCGCCTCCGGCACCTTCAATACCAGTGCACCAGCACCCTCTATCCGCAGCAAGGAGCACAAGCACTCTGCAGGTAGACATTCTGCTATCTACACCCGTACCCAAGCACCATATGAACACCCCAGCCGAGAGCCTCCAGCCCACCACCAGCCCGAACCCCAACACCAAACACTACGCATCCCCGTCTCAGGCGACAAACCAACCCAACCGCACCTACGCCCCAACCCCGAAAACGGCTCTTCCCCAGCCGCATACACCCGCTCCCTGGCCGGCGCATAGGTCCCGGTGCCGCGGATGCAGAGGGGTGTCTTGCTTGCCCCCCGAGGTAAGAGTTTGTGGGGCCCTGGGGCTGCCCGCCTGTTTCTGTAGCTAGTTGTATCTGGGGGGCTAGATTGCCCTGATATCTTTGGTCTTTTATATTGTGCGGGCCAGTGTAATATGTGTATGTATATAGCTACATAGCGCCCCAGGGTTACCGGTACGCACCGCGCCTCCAACCGGGCGCACCCAGTTTCTCCCCCGTCAACCCCGGCAGACACCACTCCATCTACATAGTCCAATACTATCACCGGGGACCCCACCCACTACCCCCAACACAGACCGGTACAAGACATCGGGTAGGGAAAAAATCGCAGGCACGCTGGAACAACACCGGGTGCGCGCGGGCGCCGGTACGGTCTAGCATTGGGGGGGGGGGGGGGTATGTGGAAGTAGAGACGAGACGGGACGGTGCTGTTCGTAATGAACCTGTTTGCCCGGGCTTCTGTCTTGGTGCTTGGTATATACATTGTATATTAGTACATGTAGTCATTTACTAACTACACACACAACCCCAAGACTGCGGTGAAAACGCGGGGGGTGACGCCGCTATGCCTTCTATCCCTCTGAATTCCAGCGTAATAGGGTGGGTAGCTCATTCTATCGCTGCCAGCACGGTGGGAGCGGCCCGGATGCTCGGTCATGGGGGATCACTCGGTGGCTTGATTTGGGGATGTTATGACGTTTGTTGCTCTCTTCTGGATAGGATGTTTTAATTGCTGCTGCTACTAGAGTTGGGAATGTCTGTCACTTTGGTCACGCTAAGCTTGGCATGTATCAGCACCGAGGTCTGCAGAAGTCATTATATAAAGAGTGTAAATCATCTCATTACTAGAAGCTCTAATAACTGGTAACACTATCCTAAGCCTAAGAAAACCACTCCTAACAGAAATACAACCAGGACCCAAAACCTTGCTGCCCAGAGACCTAATAACCTAAATAAAGAGAACGCATGCCAGGCCCTCTCCACAACCAACCAGAAAGAAAACCGCAGCTACCGGTGTCACTCCCTTTCCAAGGATCAAAACCCCACTAGCCCGAAGCGTGAATCTTGATAATAGTGATATCCACCGACTCCCCCTTGCGCGGCGCCGGCGCAGCGATACACCCCAGCATCGCATTACCCTGTGGCCCGCAGGCCGAGGGCGCCGCCACCTGCTTGCTCAGCGGCGACGGGGCCGCAGGCTGGTACCTGGACACCTGGCGGCTCACGGTGGAGACCATGGATGCCTCGGGGCGGGAGGATGTGCCCCTGTAGTCGTGCGAGACCATGGATAGGGGTGCCTCCGAGCGGCGCTGGGAGACGAGAGAGAGGGGGCCGGCCTCTGAAATGCGGCTGCTGCTGCGGTGGGAGACGGGCGCCTCTGAGTAGCGGCTTGAGGAGCTAGCCTGGGAGCCACTGCTGCGGTGGGATGCGAGGGATAGTGGCGCCTCTGAGTAGCGGCTTGAGGAGCTAACGTGGGAGCCACTGGGCCCGTGGCTGCTGCGGTGAGACGCGAGGGACAATGGCGCCTCTGAGTATCGGCTCGAGGAGCTAACCTGGGACCCACCCGGCCCAAGGCCGCTCCTATGAGAAGACGGCGCCTCAGAGCGGTAGCTGGAGGAGCCTCCGCGGGACCCCTCGGGCACAAGCATCGACGAGCGGCGGCTGCAGGATGACTCGGACATGGGCGGCGGGATCACATGGGGCATGCCGGTGAGTCCGCTGCTGCTGGAGGGGCGGATGGTGCTCTGGCTGCTGCTGCTCATCTTGGAGGAGTGCGACATGCTGGGGCCGGAGCTGCGGGCGGAGGCTGTGGACAGGGGGGCCGCGGACCGGTAGGACGGGGCGGGCCGGCTGGAGCCATGGCTGCTGGCGGCGGGCTTGGTGGATACGCAGGAGAGGGAGTCGCCGGGGCCGAGGGTCGGCGCGTTCAGGATGGCGTCGGACATGTAGCTGGATTTTTGGGTCATGGTGTCCATTGCTGGGCGGGAAGTGGTGTGGCTGGGGCGGGAAACAGGCATGATGGGAGCTGGGAGGGTTTGTAGATGTGGTGGTGGTGGGTTAGTGTAGTCTGTTTCTATGGAGATAGCTGTCTGGAGCTAGAGTGTTGGTTATTGTTATTGAGATTGTTGTAGATGATGAAGAGGAGAGAGGAAGAGGTATGATTTGGGATATTTAAAGATTGCGAATTAGGGGCTTGCACAAATAGAAGAGAAGCGTTGATAGATCGTGTTGCTCGTTGGTTGACCACATGATGTTGAAGCTGTAGATATATTAGCCCGTGCCCAGGTGTTTTCGGCAAGGGATAGGGGGGGAGACTTGGAGGTTTTGGCGGTGGATCAATAGTATATAAAGTATATAGACTCGAGGCAGTTTGACGTTGAGAAGCACTGAGGTAGGTTTGGTGGAATGGAGAATGTCGGGTCACGGTGTAGGTTTGCTTTATAAGGGGTATAGTAGGTAGGTTTGGTGCTAAAGCTGAACTGTAGTAATTATAAAGCGTTTGCAGTTGAAGAGAGCAAAGAGATGGGGATATATATAATCATGTAATGTGTATCAGGTCCGCTATCTGGTAAGATACAGTCATGGGTGCTCACTCGCATACCACCCACACGAGACGATACGGCGCTTGAAGTATTACCTCAAGCATACCTCATCCAATTATGATAAGTGAAACAGCACCCTTGTAGTGTCAATATCGTGACATTAAGTATTGTTATTGGCGCTGTGGTGTCTTGTTGCTAGGGGTGATAAACGGGTACTGGGACTGCCTCCCCAAATGTTGTTGCTGCCGGGTACGTTTGGCGAAGGCCAAGTACTTTATAAGTTGCGCCCAGCCTCTGGTGGCCGAAGATACAGGCTCACTCTTAATTGAACCTTTCCCCCTCCCCGGGGTACGGGCAGTTTACAGCACTGTATCCTAACGGACCGGGTCACTATAACCCCAGACGGACGAGTAGTAAACATAACCTCATATATATCCCACTACATATAAATACCCAAATACGTTATTTAATATATAGGATGTATATCAATATCGCTATTCATATGGCACGAGTCAAACTCTACGTACATGTAGTAATCCAAGGAAGTCTTTAACCTGTACAGCACGACAAGTATATACTTGATGTGCACAAGATACAAAAAGCGGGTCATAGCCTGTGTCCCAAACCCCCGCTCTATATTGAGTACATGTGGTAAATAGAAATGATACGACGAGTGCTGCTATTCAGCCCAGATTATCTGCCAATTCAATGCGCCACCAGGCGAACCAGCCCCAAGAACTCTAGGGGAATTCTATGTAGGGTTATTATTCTGCTAGCGATTATTGCCGATTGGTTGAAGGCCCCGCCGACGTGGATCCCGATGACGTCAACTGCAGCACTGATTGCGGACCCGATTACCTGCTTACTTATTACCCCACACTACACAACCCTTTACTAAACGCCCAAGTAGAGGTACATGTCGATAAATACTGCGAGCTCCCCCACGATCAAGAGTCCACAATCAAAGGCCCCATAATAGTTCATCAATCCTATCCAACAAATCAAAGATGGTTCAAGTTCTTCTTCTCGGAGGTGCCTGCCTGTCCCGCAACCCCCCTAATATATCCATATATTCTAACTAACCCTCCTCTTAACTGAAGGCCATGGAAAGGTCGCCCTCCACCTAACCAAGCTCCTCACCAAGGCCGGCCACACCGTAACATCCGTAATCCGCAGTGCCGACCACATCCCCGACATCAACGCCCAAGCCCTCTCCCCGGGCGCCGTCAAGCCAACCGTCAGCTCAATTGAAGAGGCCACCCCAGAATCGATCGCAACGCAGCTCGAGGGAATCAACTGGGTCGTATGGTCGGCCGGTAAGCCCCCCCCGTAAACTGGACACAAGCGTAACCTAACTTTGCACAGGTGCCGGCGGAAAGGGAGGGCCAGAGCGCACCATCGCCGTCGACCAGGAGGCTGCAAAGCGGTACATCAGTGCCTCCATCGCCGCGCCCTCCGTCTCAAAGTTCGTAATGGTCTCTGCGCTGCTCTCGCGGCGTGAGCCGGCGCCCTACTGGAACGAGGAAGATATTACGTCGTACCGTGCGGGGTGGGGGGCCATGCAGACCTACTGCGAGGCGAAGCTGCAGGCAGACACCTGGCTGTATGACGAGAGCCGGAAGCTGGAGAGGGCGGGCGGGAAGAGCGTGGGCTGGGAGGACATCAACTTGAGGCCGGGGCTGCTGAAGGATGACCCGGCGACTGGGAGGGTTGATTTGGGGAGGACGAGGGCGAAGGGGTCGGTGAGTAGGGAGGATGTGGCGGCGGTGGCGGTGGAGCTGCTGGAGAAGGGCGGGGCTGGGGGGTTGTGGGTGGATTTGCTTTCGGGGGATGAGGAGATTGGGAAGGCGGTGGAGAAGGTGGTCTCGGGAAAGATCACGGCAAGGACGGAGTAGATATTTGTATCCTTCATCACACTTGTCATCACCTGCTGTGGTCCAAAACAATACACTGTTCGCTCTTAGACCACTATCAATAGGTAGACATTTAGACGCCCTGTAGAATTCTATATTAGGAGATACCTGAAAGGTACAGTTGAATCGCCCTGAAGGATACAAAAGCTTATAGGGCGAGATCGATCTCTTTGGGATGAAACATTAGTTTGCTATAGAGCTGTTCTATCAGCCTTACTACTCTACACACAACTACACAGTGTCTATGGCCCTACAATGCCAACGCACGTACCATCCCAACTGAACCAAACGCACTAGAGAGAAGCCCCGCATACCCTAGATATGGCTATAACGACTAAACGTCAGTTTACAAGATACCCTTATATCATTACCCTACTCCACGAGACCGCTCTAGCCCCGGAGTCGACAATTAATACATACTTATGGTGTACAGACGCTTAGGCAGTTCTGGAGTCTCACGGCCACGACTGTCGAAGTCGGTAACATATATCTAAGATACACACCTTACTAGCAGTACCCAACAAGGGGCATCGTTGCGCACCTCCTGAAGTACTTGTAACCCTCTGAGGCCCCGCGCCCTTATGTCTCTGGGCACATTATGCAAGCCCGCTACTCGATCGAATCAGTGGGTGTGGGTGGGGCCGGGTTTTGTCAACTTAGGCACGATGCGGGTGGGTTTGTGATGAAGTTGAGCGGGCGGCGGTGCATAGAATCAAGTGACATCCGAAGGTCGGTCTGCTATCTAATCCCATGGGCGTCTAAATTAAATAGGTTCTCGGAAACGTATCATGCCCCAGACTGGCCCACCCCCAATTAAATGCCCCAGACAGGCTCGCCGGGTAGGGACGACGGTGTCTCAAGAGGACATCACCCGGAACCCAACAAGAACAAAATTTCATCATAGTGCACAATGCCACTAGTACTACGTTATGGAGGTATTATGTTGAAAGTGATATGATGCTTACGCTATGGGTGTGGGATATTCGTGGAAATAAAAAACTTTGAAATGCGGTTGGCATTGAGAATGGGTCTCATGTCTTTGGGTTTACCTCCTGTACACTATAGTATAAAGAGTGTCGTGACATCTTAGGGGGTAGGCTGGTGAGGGGTTGGGGAATGGTGGGTGGGCCGGATTTCGATATATTGGATATATAGAAACAAGGATTCTATTACACGTCGGGATGGTCTATAAAGGAAGCCACGAAAAGTTAACCGCCCGTCAATGACCCAACTATCCATTGATGTGTGCGTATATCAAAATACATGTAGTCAGTTACTGCTAGTACGCGCTAGACTCTGAAGGATCATGACAAGACCTCACTTATACCCGCCAAGGGTATGCTCACAGAATCTCACTCGGTCCTATCGCATCCCTACATGGCGCACTACCCATCACGCCAAGCTGCCACGCCAAATCCTGATAGCCGGTAATCCTTGAACCTCAACCTCAAATTCCACCACCGACCGAACGGCATCACCGACCGCAAAGCTACAATGTCCTTCCGCCAGCTCACTTCCGCGCGGGTAATTCCTCAATTTCTTGTCAATTCTGACTTCTGCTAACTAGATGTTCGTCCGTCCAGCCTGCCATCTTTGCGGCCAGTGCTGCGCTCACCACGGCCTTCCTAACCATCTCACCCGTATACGCCGAGGAGATCACCAGCCACCCAGTACCTCTCCTCTTTTCCTTTTAAAGCCCAATTATTATCGCTAACCCGATTTCTAGGCCAAAAAATCCCTCTACGACCCCCCAACCCCCAAACCCTCGGTGTCCACCCCCGAGTCCCACACCCACACCCCAACCCCCACCGACCGCCTCGCTGTCCACATTGGTACAGCCCGCCGGTTCATTACCGCCCATACCGCCCTTGCACAGCGCGAGATCGACTCCGCCTTCAACAAGTACCTCTCCGTCGAGTCCACCGTCACCTCGACCATCGCCTCGCTCGCTCCCCCGCGCTCCTCCGAAGAGAAGGTCGTGCCGGGGCTCCTCTATGTTGCGGTAAGCACCATGGCCGGCTCAATCCTCGCCAGGAGACGTATGTTCCCGATTCGGGTGGTAACGCCTCTGGCGGTTGCGGTCGGCGCTGGATGGTACTTCTTGCCGGAGACGAGCAGGAATGTGGGCGACTTGCTGTGGACGTGGGAGAAGAGGGTGCCGCAGGTGGCGGAGACCCATTTGGCGGTTAGAGAGGGTGTGGAGAAGGGTATTTCGGAGAGTAAGAGGGTGCTCGTGGAGAGCAGGAGGGCCGTAGACGGAGCCGTGAGCGATGCGAGGAAGACGGTGGAGGGGTGGGTGAAAAAGAGTGGTGGGGATAACTAACCGTGAGGGCGTAGAAAAAGTTTCTTGCCGCCTATAGATATTTGTTTTTTTTTTCCCCCTTTGTCCCTGGTTGCTCCTGTTTGGTCTTGCCAACTAAAGTTGTTATACAAAATAGGACACTAGACCTTCAAGTAGCTCCATGGTTCTTTATTGCGATTGAACTCAATTGCTTTAGTTTGAAGAAAATTGTGTGGCTTTAATTTAACCGTGACTCCTTATACTATTCCACATTCCCAATTAGGACACATCTATATAAGAATAAAATTTTCGAGAGCCTAACTCTACAGCCGGTGCCACCACCGGATAGAGCCGATAAAAGCCACCAGTAAACAAGGTA
Organism: Morchella sp. 2016-72; assembly: GCA_024713865.1. NCBI lineage: Eukaryota > Fungi > Ascomycota > Pezizomycetes > Pezizales > Morchellaceae > Morchella > Morchella sp. 2016-72. The sequence goes on from JAMJEY010000003.1 coordinate 303,978, forward strand.
GCCAAACACGGGCACACACGAAATTAGAGATAGGGGGTATTGAAATATGTAGTTTCGAGCGTTTCACGAAACCTACACGTAACCGGCACGGAAGCCCTTTTCCAAATGCATAGGCCGAAGAGAATACCCCATCAATACCATACTCCAACTCACACGCAGAAAAAAAAGAGGATGCCAATTATCTCTTTTCCTTTCCGGGTAAGAGGAGACCAACTAGGGCCACGGGTTACTCATCTATAGTTGGGGACGGCTTCCACCCCTAGGTTCGATACAGGTAGTGTGGTCTATGAGCCGGCTCGAGCCGGTGGTCAATGATCAAAAAATAGGTTATCCTCTCACCTAACTTAGCAGAGCGGCAGATAGAGGCTTCATTCCGACATGGTAGAATACTCTAAGTAAACTATTTAGCTGAGCATTAAGGTAGGTAAAACTGCATTTCGTGGCTCTTAGGGTCTAGCAGAACACATGTAATTAGAGCTCAAGCCTAAGCCCGAGCCTGAGAGAAAAGGTCTCAAGCGGCTCAGGCTCGCTGAAGAACGAGGCTCACCCCCAATGAGCCGCTCGGCTCATGGACCACGCATTTCTTCCTTTTTTCAAGAGGATCCCCCCCGCTATGATACAAGCTACCTTCTGCTTGGTACACCACGACATTTAGATCCCCCTTACACACATATCTCCACCGACCTTTAGCTTACCATCTACGTAGGCAGCCCTATAGTAGTAGCTCTGTTGTCCGTAGAGCCTCCAGAGGTGATGGCATCTGCTACGGTCAAATAGAAGGATAGTGCTGCAGGACATGAATGGTCGTCAACGGACTCATAGGCATCTTGCCACCTGGTGCCATCGGGAGGATTTGCAATTAGAACCGCAAAAGTAGGGGATGGGAATTTACTGGGGCTTGTCATTTCTGCTGTGGGAGAGCTAGAATAGGGCCGGCTTGAATGCCTTATATGTTAATTTCCCTGTTACTATCTGCCCTTTATCTGCCTGTACCCGCAGCCAAGAGGCTTCTAGATCTAGATGGTGCAGTATGCCGGCGGGCTACTAGGTCCTAGGTCTGTCTACTACAGCCACGCACCCACACTCTTTATTCCCCCTTTTGTCTACCTGTATATATATAAAGCCCCATCCGGGGTCCTACTAATAAATCAAGCAACGTTACAGTCAGCCCATTCACAAAACGACCTAACTAGGGTCACGAGTTATTCATCTATAGGTGGGGGCAGCCCCACCCCTAGATTCAATCCAGGGCCTGCTGGCGGTCATAGGTTCAACCATATGCTGAGTCCAGGAGCCGAAGCGTTATGCCTGCTCAAACACTGGCTATATGCTTAAATCCCCGGGACTGATATCTAAAATCTATAGCTAGGTTAGGCTAGAGTGAGAGTATCATATTAGCACTTCAGTTTGGGTGATCCGGGTTAGGCCTGCTCGAGCTTTCGAGTCCCCGGGCCGGGGGACATACAGCTTTAGGCTCGGGGTAGCCCGTTCCCTCTCTGGGTTAAAGAGAAAACATTTCCCTCCCGTTCCCGGTGTATGATTAAAGCACCAACCCATCATAACGTTTGGCTAAACACCAGTAAAGTGAAAACCCTATTCCAGGTCAGGGTAGTACAATATCTTTCGCGGCGCACATATATCTCCAAAAGGTGTCTATAAGGTTATTTCCATCATCACTCACAAAGGCCCACCAATACCCATAACGGAATAGTTCAAGCCGCGATTTGTACAGAGCCTAGAGGTTCTTCCTATATGAGCATTTACATTAGTATACTTGCGTGCCTCCGATAAATACTAGTGCAGTCGAACCGCCCTATAAGAGTGCAAAAATAGCGCGAAGCCGTACCATTACAGGGCGTGTACCCTTATAGACCCGGGGGGGGGGGGGGTTGTCTGCGAAGGCTACCTTAGCCCAACGACTCATACTCCCACCTGAGAGAGACGGCCGACACTCCAGGCCGGCCGTCTCTACCATAGTGATAGTGATAGTGGCGTGTTAACAGGGGTTGAAAATTCGACAACAAATCGACTTACCAATGGGTAGACCCAGCCCAGGATGTTGGTTAAACAGTGGGCGGTGAAATAGGGCCCCACATAATAACCAGGTCCAGTCATGCCATTTTGTTGTTGGCTTTTTGATGCTAGCTACGCCCTGAAAGTACTTCCCTGGATTGATGTTTATTTCCCTTGCTTCTGCACAGTATGTCCGGACATACAATTTGGCGGGATCCGGTTCAAACAGTTTCTACAGTCTAAAGGCAGTGGCCGCCAGGTCCGCAAGATGATGAATCACACCCTCGGGCCCGCCCCAGAAGCCGGGTGTTTGTGTCCCTTCGAGTAGTTCTAGGGCCCTTGAGGTACGAGTGGTTTGGTGTGTTGAATTGTATCTTGTGTACCAACAATCGTTTAAAAAGGGCCATCGAAAACATAACCAGGCGAAAGTGTGCCTTGAGCTTTGATCCTATATACCAACCAGGCGTAGGGAGTCACTGTAGAAATTAACTCTCAACCCAATAAGATAACCTAAGATAGGAGATTATTTGAGGTCTTTTTCTTCTTTTTCTACAAAGAGGGAGGGCTCTAGAAATTTAGGGCACATTATAAACTAAGGTACATGGTGCTTGTCGGTTAAAAATGACAAGTGGCAGAGGATACCTCGACTCATGGGAGTTGCGAAGGGAGTCGGCGAAAACGTCCGGCCCAGCTGGGCGCCGACGGTGTGATATCAACCTTCAAGGGTGTGTGGTGCTACTGAAGGTGAGGTGCTGTTGGGGATGTGGTGTTGGTGTCTGGGTATGTCATTATGAAGGGCGGTGATAGGCTTTGACGATAAGACCTACTTGTACGCAAGGGTGAAGAAGGACAAGCACCGGAGCAGCGGCAAAATTTTTCTTGGACACCAAATAAAGTTTGTAGCCTGGGTACCAAGATTTTTTTTTGCCGCCGCCTGGCTACATGTACACACCTTATCGGCGATTAAGTTTTGCAGGGGGGGTAGATTAAGGTTTAGACCCATTAGCGTGGATATGTGCCCTGGCCGCTGTCGCCAACCATCGAGTGATAGTCTATGATGAAGTCTCCCGCCGACCTGTCTGTACAGCCGCGTCCGCAAAGTTTTGGCACCCTGTAAAAAAGATCCTGCGATTACAACAAACAAAATATTTGGTCCCTTCCTCGAAAGGTAAGGTTGCGAAGGGTTGTGGTAGACGGCACTATAGGGATATGTAACTATAAATTGTCTTTGCAGTCACCCTTATCTGGGTTTATATCACGATTTGAACTCATGAGTCTCGAGACAGGGGTGCCAAAACTTTGCGGACGTGGCTGTACATGTTGTATATACTTTCTAGCCAGATAACCCCGCACGGATACATGTATCTATAAGTAGCCCTCAAGTCTTCCTCCCTTCTCTCCACCTAACACACCTAACACACAATAAATTAACCATCTATTCGTACCTTCCATCCATCAAATTTACCCTCACAATGAAGTCCATCAACTGCATCGCCCCTCTTCTCATACTTCTCTCGATCATCCCCACTGCCATGGGGTGGTTCACTGTCCACGCCCCCGTTCGCGGTCCCGACAACTTCGACCAGCGTAACCGCCCGCCGATGCCAACTCTTGACGAGATCGTCAGCCAGCGCAACCGTCCCTCTGACGATGTCCTTGAGCCCGTTGCGGTCACCGCTGATGGTACCGTTGTCATTCCACGCGGCTTGAACCTGAAACATGGGCACCACGGCCATGGACATCGTCATGGTAGCCGTCCTGCTAGGAGGAGAGGTATGCCTCCAAGAGATTAGAATAGAGGTTGAATCCTCACTGACTTTCGAAGGATTCTAAGCAAAAATATTATAACGGAAATGAAAATTTGTGACTTTGTTGGTGGGAGATATTTGGTTGATAGGTGGAAAAGTTGAAAGGATCCTTTTTTCTTTCTGGTCTGACATAGTTTCGGGGATTTCAAGTAATAGGTGTTCTGTGGCTTTAAATAGAATCTGGCATGATTCTATCTCGCTTTACTGTTCACTGTTCTCTCTAATATTGTGATATCGAATTAAAGTGATATGGGCTACTTCCTGCCTTTATACTTTCGCTCTCGGATAGAATTGACTATACATACGTCATATGCACAACTACATGTATGTACGACATGTAGCTGGGCCTTTAGTCAATACACTTGTCCCAAGCGCAGCCAAATGTTCTTTGGTACCTCTCTCACTATGGGTAGCCACCTTACTATGGTAGCCACCTCGCGACCGTGAGTTGTGGGCATCCTACCTTGGATTACGGATAGAGTCGAATCGCCCTATGAGGATACAAAAGTGGCGATAATTAAGTCGTACCCTTTACAGGGCATGTACCCTCATATACAGGGAGAGTTTGTGTTTATAAAGGTTATTTTAGCCCGAGAACTCATACCCTTATAGGGCAATTGGATTGTATTCAGGTTCTCCCCATTCCCCGACCAACCAAACCGCCACAAACTTCAAAAACACCTATTCCATAGAACTTCACCAATAAAAACCAACGGACAACCTTTCCTAGGCAAGGTACAATTACAATTAACCCCGAGTGATATTCCATGATGAAAACCACACTCGAAATCCGCATCACAATGAGTCACTCGTATTTTCAATAGCTCAAGCCATGCACACTTTCTCCGTTTCTTTTTTCTACTTGCGTTCATTTTTCAACTCTAAAGTAAAAGACAAAGATCCAAACCAGTAGGGGAAATAATAGTTTTTAGAAGAAAAAAAGGAGGAGACAACCACCTATCCACACAACACCGCCAGCGGCGCCAGGAAATAACAGTAAGAAAGAAAAACAACAAATAATAAAGCCGCAAAGCAAGAGCAAAAAAAAAACACACCCATGTACAATCCAGGAAGTGGAGGGAATATGGATCGGTGGAAAGTGGGGAGAATATGTAGCGTGAAGGGGGGGGGGACCTAGTAGCGTACTTATTAATGCCCATGACTTCATAAGAGCAGAAGATTGAGGGAATATAAGGGAAGAGGGCAAAAATAGGGAAGAGAAGAGGAACATCGTAACCAAACACAAACATACCACGCCCAAGTGTAGAAATAAAAGCAATAGCATCCATGGGGGTATTAGACAAATCCAAGCCAGCCAAAAGCGCATAAAACAATCCAAGCCACAATAAAATTCCACGTAGCCAGCCAATCAGAAACCGCTTAGTCAGAAGAAAAAAATCGCAAACCGGTACCAGCAACCAAAACATAAAGCCCAAAACATAACCCACTGATCATATTCCGTACGACAGATCCTCTACCACGTGCGGGGCACTAAGCTTAAGCTCTTCCTCCGCCAGCAGTCTCCCCTCCTCTTTGCCTCGGTCTACATTCACGGTCGCAATCAGCGGTATCGGCAATGCGAGCAGAACAGCAAGAAACCAGAACGCATATCTGATATCACCATATTTGTCTGTAAGAGCGCCTACAATAGTAGGGCCAAAGATGCTAGAGCCCTTGTCTGTGACAGCGTATAATGCGTAGAAAGCTGCCTCGAACCCGGGTGGTACTTTTCACTAGGTCAGCACCCAACAGCTATCTATTGGAAGGGTATGGGAGGGTATTACTTAGTTCGCCGTAAACACTCCGACAGTATCCGCTCACTCCCCCGAGGACAAAGCCGTACACCGCACCGAGAAGATACATCTCCCACGGACTCGTCAGTCCCCCAAACCCGGACTCCTGAATAGCGGGAATGAACCCCAAGAGACCATACAGCGGAATCAACTCAAATACCATGCAGCACATGAGGATTGTCTGACTTGGAGTCCTCTTGAAGACCTCAGCGATACGGGGCCATGCGAAGGCACCACCAACACCGGAAACGGTAGAGATGACTGATATAAACGCTAGCGCAGCGGGTTTCATTTTAAGATTCTGGGAGCCCCAACGAAATATTGGCTAAATGTTAGGACTATACATTCCCTATATTTGATGAATGTTGAAGAGGGAGAGAGAGGACATACGGTCTTCGCGAACAAAACCGCCGTGCCGCTGACTGTAGCTACACCGTCACTGACTAAGAACCATGCAGCCAGAAAGAGCATAATATCTTTCAATCTCCGCGCTCTCCTAACTGTTTTGTATAGTCCCTTCCAAGCGTACTTAATGTAGCCCCACCAGCTACGGTCACCTTCCAATAGTTCTGTCGACGCGCTTCCATTCATGTCTTCTGTGGGTAATGCTGGTAGTTGAGGGCCAGGCCGGGGTCTTATCCACATAGCTGTAGGAATGCTAAACATAAGCCACCAAAACCCTACGAAAAATAACACGAGCTTCAAGGACCAGGTTGTGGATCCTGTCAAAAGAACAAGGATAATTGCAAATATTTGAAGAATGACCGCAGCAGTGTAGCCAATTGCTATCCCATAGCTGCTAATCTGACTGCTTAGTATTAAAGATTGACTACTCTTCCCTCTCGTGTTCTCAGCTATCATGTCGGGAATATCTAAGTTTGGTAGAGGTGAGTTTCCACGTAGCAAATAATCCTCTTCACTATCTGGTGTTCTGATGGCCGGTGAGGCGGTCACCGGCGTCTCTGCGCGGAGCAGCTTCGGGTGCTGCCGTACAAGCACGGGAAGAAAGGCATTCAACAACACGAACGAGGCTCCAAAGCCAATATTTCCAAAGATTGCCCACACAGCCGCGAAAAGATAATACTTTTGCGTCACCGTGATGAACATCATGGTAGACACACTGCCAAAGAAGGCGAAAATCAGTAGTAGCCGCTTCCTGTATGCTCCTTCAGGGCCGTCAATAATCGCAAGAGGGAGTTGTAGCCCGGGACGTATTTACCGTGATCTGCGGCTCCAGACATGGAAACTATTATAAGGGATTGGAGTAAAACAGATAAAGAGAATGTATACCTGAAATCCGAGTTTGTTAGTATTCCAAGTCACGTCTCACGTCCGGTCGCGGATAATAACAACTGACATTGCAAAAGACGCCGAATTCATCTGCCACCCCCAGATATCTATCACGCACTGATCTGCTGGCGAACTATCTGTGCCAGGGCCAAGGCCAATATCGGGTCCTGTTGAATCTCCGCACCGCTGGGTCTTGTCGGAGAGTAAGTGCCCATTGTCTCTGGCGAGCTGCTCTAGGGTGACAGGTATAAAGGAGCCCACGCCACAGACTACAAATACTTCTGCAGCCCATGCGTATGAATACCAACCCATCAGCTCCCTTCTAGACGTGGGTCGCACGTCTTGACCAGGAAACTGGGGCATCTGAGCTCGGTGGTAGTGTGAACGTGAACGATACTCGTCGTCTCCGACATCGGAGAAGGAGCGCTCGTCGTCAGCATCTTCGGGATCTGGATCTAATAGTGCCCGGTAATGGGGGACGGCTGCTGGGGCGCGCATAATGAGGGATGGACGAGAGAAGGGGAGAGGAGGAGGGGGACCAAAAGAGCTCAACACCTTGGACAGGACCCTTGCCCAATCAAACCTTAGTCATCCGTAGGACCACGGGATATACCGAGCAGATCGCCTACATACATAGCCCTGTAGCCCTGAGCCCTGAGCAGGTTGATTGACTGTCACTGGTGTTTGGTATTATTATTAGAGCCGAGAGCACACGTCATAAGTCAGGATATTATCCGGCTATTTGTACCTACACCCGGGTGAGTGCTACCAACTACTTTATCTCATTGTGTTGGCGCATAGAGATACATTGTAGCTGGCGCTGTTCTTCGAGCAGCAATGCTCTGAAATATGATAGTACTAGATGTTAAGGGGTTTTGTTTGTAGGTACGCAATAAATACATGTAGTACTGTGGGGTGGTGTTGAATTTTAGTGATGGACATAAGCTGGCCAGACGAGACTTTACTTATACCATGGGAAATCATTACGTATTAACCCTGCAGGCCTATTAATTAAACCCCTTATCAGCATGGACAGCAAAGTGTTTTGCGTGTTGTGTTATGCGTTGAGAATTTTGAATTTTGTTCACCATAGTATACTCACTGGGCTGAACGTTTACATATATATACACAAGTTATTCCTTATATATGAGTGGGGACACATATTACAAAGTTATCAAAATGGTGAGTTGCGTAGACTTGAAGAAAAGAGTATAGTATCGTCACACATAAAGGAGTGGTTTGTTTTTATTTTACAGCTTTAGGGTACCACTATTAATGTGATATTACAATAAAAATAAATAATGAATATGTAAACTGCAGAAAACATGGAGCATCCCAAGTTAGAGTCGGCCACGAATTCAGGCGGTGCTAAATCTGACCCTACTATACTAATAGTTCTATATTTTCGCGGATCTGCAGAGCAACATCGTTTCGTGAAAGGTAGGAATTGTCCTCTGTGAGTTTTAACACCTTTCAACTTAAACACTTGATTGGCTGCAATCGTCCACAAGTACATGTATCCCCGTTCCCCATCTCCCATGCCAACCAAACAGCGTGGGCCTAGTACATGTTCGTGGCGCTTAACCCTTAGACAACATCATAACAAACATATATATGTTGTTACGCTGTGTTTGGACGCCATGATTGATTTGGTGTAAAAAGTCGGGGTAGTGCTAGAAACAATAATCAATACGCGCTCGCCCTGAACTATACTCTACTAGTATAACCTATAAGTACTTAAGCAACCTTTATATTACTGGATCCGATCCCGATGTTGCTTTTTCTCTTGATCAAATAATTACAAATATGTAGAAATTTTAACTCTTCGATCTAACATCAAATCCCGCAGCACCAACGCCTCGAATTTTGTCCTGTTGTTCTCAAAGTGTCTCCGCTGTTCAGACAGATATGCTCTTACAAGAAGAATATCGAAACCCCTCCCTGCACCATTACCAACATGGTTCGTCCCATGTTTGTAGAGTTGGATCCGGATAATCCAAGATTTCCGCATTGGCCATTCTACTCCCTATTCAGGGTGTAAAGTGATGTATACAATTTCATATTTTCCACCGCTATAAAACCACGTATTTTAAATTTTGTTCCACCCACGCTTTTTATGTTTTATCAGCGAAAACGGCGGTACCGGCAGAGACCAGCCCAGCGACAGCAAACGCCGCCACCATCGGAGATGGGGCGTTAGCCATTGACCCTATACAGTAGGCTGCCCCGGTAGCGCAGGTAACTTCTTGACACTGACCTGACATGTCTAACGTCGCTTTTGGCTAACATAATACTCGCAGATTCGACAGCACTGAATATAGCGTAACCAAAGGCTCTTAATTCTCCCCCCCGAAAGCCATCCTCTATGCAATTGGTTGGATTTAACGTATACATACATGTATGTACATTCCAGGATTATGGGCTGTATCGTGTACTCTCTAGTCCTTCCAACCTCTCTAAAATGAAGTTGGACCGCGACCGATAGTCTTGAACCTCCCGCGCAAACAGTCCATTTCGTGCTTCTACCGTCGAGGGTAATATATAGCGCTATCACCATCGGAAATCATATCAGTATATAACCTACAAACAAACTTTTTTCTCTTCAAAACAAAGCTTGTACCGGAATACACACAATGAACCCTCCGACAAGAACCTTGGAAGCATTAGAGGCGGCTGTCAAACTGTCACCTGTGATCTCTCGCCTCGTGATCTCTAGTCCCGGTGGATTTATAGGCGGACTGCCCGCACATCTTAATATAGATCCTATTGCTGAGGCGAATACTGCCACCTCTCATAAAAGGAGAAAATTCATTGCCATTGCCCTATGGCTTGTCAGATTGTCCATAAATAGCCATATACGCGCCGTAACCATTTCGATTGATCGAAGGTGGACCTAATTGAAACTCCTCGAGGGTTTGGGTATTGGGCCGTTTTTGATCTATTGTAGACCTAGTACTGCGCAATTGTCCAACCTATACATCATCTAGGGTGTCTAATATTCATACGTTCAAACCTAGCTTGGAGCGTTGTTAAGTATCTGGGGTCTTGGTTGGAACAACTCCTATATACCGTCACTGTCCATGCTTGTCCGGAGATACCTGACACAGGAGAAAATCCCGGGTTCCCCAAGGCCGATAGACTGCGAGTGACGGGCCCCGAACATTGATCCAATATAGACCGTAAAACTCCGCGACAGCGCCCTCGAGTCTCCTCCCATGAGGAGATGGATTGAGTGCTATCTGCCAATACTTGGATACAAACCAGGCAGGCTCTGAATTAGTGAAGCTAGAGAGGGGTTGATGAGCTTACCCTCACAGTTGTTTCCCTGGGTTCGTCCACCAGTATCTCGCGGTTAATAAACATCAGTGGTGAGTATTCCCTATTAGTTGGATCACGGATACGAAAGAGCTGACGGAGGAAACTGTTAACTTCTTCGCGGTATCCATCAAAGTCATCTGAGTTCCCGTTGGGACGGTTGGCCTCTATATCATACGGGCCAGTTACGTATGGCGCTGGTGATGGGTCTGTATCATAGGTTTCGCCCTCCATGGTATATAGCCTTCCCGACTCTTATTTCCCCAGGTCGGGTGTATATAATGAACTCTAGGTGTTTCTAAACAATGTGGAAACGGGAGGACTAGGACCATAGCCATACAGCGTAAGTAGACGACCCCACCACTCACCCGGGCACCTCCCTCACCTGGACAGTTAATCTTGGTTGGTTGAGAAGGGGTTTGGAAGTCGGTTCCGGGATGAACTCAGCTAAAGAAGCACCGGAATCTGTAACTTCCCTTTGAACGGGGCATCCAATTGGGATAACGGACGTTGGTGCCGACGGCCACAGCCCGTCGTAAAATGAAATCACAACTCATAATGTTTGGTCAATGGAACGCATACATGTAGAGTCGCAATTGACCTATGGGGCACGACAACGGAGCTTGATGGGGTGTTGATGGGTGAGGGCAGCTATGTACTCAGCTACATAAGCCATTCTTTCTCCACCGGTCCCAGTGATACCTACTTCTACCATATATTTGGCCCATCTGGAATTAATAGTTAGACCTGGTACCTATTGCAGCGCCCATCATTGATGGGGCGTTAACTTGATACGTAGTGGAGTTACGTAGACGTTATTGAAGCATATCACCCTTGGTTGCATATATGCTCCTTTACAAAACCCCCAAACAACATCCAACTTACTGACTAACCCCAGTGCGCCATGGCCGACGCCGACGCCGATGAGGAGGCCGCCCAGCTGACCCGCCGAGTTGACACTAACAGAAAAGGTAGGAGCTCGAGCAATACCTCCGCCTCCCGCTGGAGAAGCCAGGAATACGAAAACCCCTTCAGGCCGCCGTTTATCGCCAAGGAATAATGCGCTCTACCATTACAAGCGCCTTACAGAGTTAGCGCCAGCAAATTCTGACCAACCCTCCAGTTATTACCCATTCACTTGTCCCTATGATGATCGTCTAGAGTAATAAGGGCACTACTGATGGTGAAATAGTCCGCTTGGAGAACCGTCCTACGGATCCGCAGATGCGGGGCATCTCATCAGGTTCGGGGGATGCTGTTAGGAGACCTATTACAATTACTTAAAATGATCCAGGCTTCAAAAGAAGCTTACAGACGTACGGGAAAGGGCAATACACGGCGTCTCTCAAGACGTTACTGAGAAGTGCACGGCTATGTTTTATATATACTAACCAATACACACCCGCATCCGGAAACAAGAAGGATCTACCATTGGCAGGATTTCTTGGGGTGGGCACTTTTCTCGCCCCAGAGGCCAGAGTGCTGTCCATTATAGCTAGCGCCGATTTATATATATTGCACGCGTAGATACGATGGATTTGTGCGCTGTACTTTTGTAGTGAGTGATGGAATAGCCAGGCCTGCCAACAAGGTCGAGGCGAATCAAAAAGTTGGATGATCGGGATGTGGAGTGTTTGAAGGGAAAAAAAAGTTGGGATGGGGTGTCCCGGGATGAGGTTAAGGGTTACTTTACACCGATGAGTACCCTCTACTTTACAATCATACCGCCGAAATTTTAAACACTTCTCGATAGAGATTTCCCAAACCCCCATCAATTATTAATCCCTTCTCCTCATACGATACTCCCCCCATCTTATGCCCGAGATCACCAGTGTCAATGCAAACGCGATTCGCTGATCCCGCCCGTTCGGCCATAATCAAAACCCCCCAGTCGGGAGGGAGCGTCCACAACCACAACTACCGGCGCGGTCACCAGCCAACCAGCTTGCAACTTAATTGCCTACATATACATCCGCAAGATCGCTTACGTGGGCCCGGTGCATACCCGGCACCCACCTCCCGAGTGATGTTTCATGAGGGGGATGATGGCCCCGGGGGAGGGGGGGGGGGGTTTGTCGCGAAGGGGAAAAACACTAACGCTAACCTTAAGCACGGCGCGGATAATTTATAGATAGATACGAGAAAGCCTTCTTCACAGAGCACCATGGATCATCCTGGTGGCCGTTGAAAAACAGTGATAATCCTTGGGCCGCTTTGCCTAAATTCTAGAGAAGAAGTATACGAGGGCTCGAGTACTCTACCCACAGGCGCCACGCCTGCGGTGTGACTGGAAGTTGTTGTTGTTGATAATGATATCGGTATGTTTGAGCCGATTCAAATCCAATTGACCCCCCCCCCCCCTCAAACAGGGGCAAGTAAAAAAAAAAAAAAAAAAAGGAAAAGGAAAAAAGGAAATAAAATATTTACAATGAAAATTTTTAAGGATAGGCAAGTCTGTGGGATAAAAATTTTCCGAACGCATCGCCAGTGGAAGAAAGAAAAAGGCTGTATACGCATAAAAGGTCGACTTATTCAGAAAAACACAAAGGAAAAAAAAAAAAAAACCGCGCTTGGTTTTACCGCTGTGTAACAAAAAGAAAAAAGGAAAAGCAAAACTCCAAACACCAATAGTAAAAATATAAATTGTACAAAAGAAAGTTTGCATACATCAAATTCTCCGTGGCGCAATTGGTTAGCGCGTCCGACTGTTAGAATTCACCGCAAGGTTGTTCTCTCGGTATCGGGAGGTTGGAAGTTCAAGCCTTCCCGGGGAAGATAATTTTTTTTCTTGCTCTCTATTTATGAATGCTTGGCTGGCTAATTGAATAGCGTGTGGTATTTTTCCATTTGAGACCTGAAAACCAAACAATTATGATTAGCATTGTACAAACAAACGAACGGGTACACTACAACAACACAGTAGTAGCATCCCAAAGGAGTAATAACAAGCAAAAATACTCACAAATTTGAGCGCTTACACTCCTTCTCCACGAAATATTTCATCCACCCCTGACAGCTCCCCTCAATCAGCTCCGTCACCCTAGTCTTCCCACCCTCCACCTCCTCAAACGTCCTCAGCTTCCATATGAAGACGCCCTGCTTCTCCGCAACACTCTCATAGAGGCAGCACCTGCCCTCCCAGTCGGCCGTCTGCGAGCCGCGGATGACCACCTTATTCTTGAACAGGCCCTTCATGAACGGGACCTTCTCCTCGAGCACGAAGGTGGTTCGCTCGAGGCCGCTCTGGGCGGCGGCGGCCGAGGCGGGGAGGGAGCTTGTGCCGCGCGCGGTGGAGAGGAGGCCCGGCGAGATGCTGATTGTGCGGGTTTCGCCGGTGGTGAAGGAGGTGCAGAGGTCGGAGAGGCGGGCGACGGTCTCGAGGTTGCCGCCGGAGGTGAGGACCGGGAAGACGGTCTTTAGGGCGTGCGGGAGGATGACGCTGTTTGTGGTGGTGAAGTTTGCGACGGGGATTTCGGGCGCGGGAGGGGGCGTCCTGGAGTCGGTGACGGTCATGATGGTGGTGGTGGTGATGGTTATGGTAGGTTGGTTAGTTTGGGTGAGGAGGTGGAAGGGAGAGTGCTGAGGGTGCCTGGTGTGTATAGTAAATTGTAATGACTGACGGCAGTAGGTAGACTCAGTACTCTCTCTGGACAATAGATAGGACTAACGGACGGACGAACGAACGAACGGAGCAGACAGATAGAAGAGGGTGCCGTGGAGGATATTGGATCGATAAGTACTTTCTCAGTATACGGGACGATATCTGAGCACAAGCACATGTAAGTAAAAGTGCCCTTCTCTCTCCCAGTACCCACTTGATCCGCCCCCATGAATCTATCCACTAGCCTAGTAGCTCCCGGACCTTCGGCGCCCCCCCTGACTTGGGTCGGGGACCCGTCCCTGAGCGGGTTAGTCCGTCCCGGGGGGAGGGGTGGAGGGGGAGGGGGGGTCCCTCTCCACTCTTACACCCACACCCACACACCCACTTCTGCCTGAGCCGGTAGATCCTACATGCAGGAGATCTTGAGTGAGAAGTGGGAGGGGGGGGGAGGGGGACATGGTTTCGGGAGGGCCCGACAGTGTGAATTCTCCGGGAGGGGTTTGGGGCTTGGGGAGGTGGGTACGAGTGCGAGGCTGTGAGTAGGATGATGGTGGTGACCTCTGGGTCTGGATGATATTGGGAGGGGTGACGATGATTGATTGATACACATGTATGTAGGTAGGCACATGTAGAGAGAAAGAGAGAAAAAGAGTCGAGAGAAAGAGGAGGGATACATGTAAGTAGTTAGGCCAAGTACATGTAGAGTAGAGTGCGTACGTGATAGTAGTTTTGGTACCTGCAGGAGGAGCTAGAGAAGCTAGTGGTGATAGCATTTTCGGTACCTGCATTAGCCAATTGCTCCCAGAATAGCCAGCCAGATAGAGCAGTAGTCTCATGTAACCGCCCCCCCTCGACCGCTATATCGAACCCGTAGAATTCATCCAAGGAAATTGGTTCGGTATAGAGAATTGATTTGAAGACTACTAATCAATAGGATTTTCTTTAACCAGCTGCTAATATATATACATGTATGTACGGTACTCTAGTTGTGCTACAGAATATAGCCCAGTGGGAGTCAATAATATATTTACTACATGCACCTTGGTATGAAGCTACTACATATACTAGGTTGTCGGTAAGAACTGCACGCCCCCGTCGTTACTTTGGAGTATTTGTGACTAAATTCACTCAATCTGGATGATATTAGATCTAACAGCCCAATTTTCAAAACCTCTATAGTAGCTGCTCGGTTCGTCATAACCGGGGGAGGACAGACAGACACTCTGGATAGCTGTTACAGCCTTGATACAACAACAGCAACAGCAACAACAACAACAACAAACTTATTCGCAAAATATTGATATTGCACCAACTAACCCGCCAGACAATAGCCAACAACAACAACAGCAAGAAAAAAAAGAGCCTACCCTCACTCCCCACTCCCCCCCACTCCACAACCACACGCGCAAGCGAAATGAACCTCTCCGGCCGCAATTAATCTTAGCACCCAGTGTCCCACTCTCCCGGCCCTATGTACCTACATGTACCTATGTACCTACATGTACCTACAGACCGTCCCCCTCCACCCGCAATTTCCACCACGGTAGACCGTGGGCGCTCGCTTGCAGGTTACGTGATTCCCTCGTCACAAAACAGAAACAGAAACAGAAAGCAAGCAGAGGGCCCCCCTGTATGGGTCTAGCTACTAAGGTATATAGGTACATGTAGGTAGCACTACCACCATCTACATCTCTACATACTGAGCTCTGTGTGTGAGTGGCTGTGGTGGGTGTGGGTGTGTAGGTACATGTAAGTACCTGTGTGGTAAGGCAATGCCGAAATTCCTACACAGCACAGAATGCACAAACCGCTTCGTGAACTGGTCCGAGCAGCGAACCCGATGGACGGATCCCGGATACGGGAAATGAGCGGTGCCTGCCAAGAATCGAGGCGGAGCGGGGGGGTGGGAGAGAGCTAAAGTAGAGTGGAGAAAGGAAACTTTGACGGCAGCGGTCAGTTTTGCTCGTTCGGTCGGGTAAATAGGGAATTATGGAATGGCAACCTCCCCCACCCCACCCTGGCTGGGTCAATTATTGTATTTGGGGGTGTCTGATAGGCGGTGGCGGTTCCTTTCTTTTTTTTTTTCTCTCTTTCTTTCTTTCTTTCTATGGTATTTGTGGACCCTAGACATCATACAGAACTTGGCTTATAGCAAATTCAGGTTTGACGGGCGATCTCCCCAACTGGCGGGAACCCGGTTTAACCTTCTTGGAGGCCCGGTTCGAAATAGAAAGGAATTCGAAACCCGACGCCATGTATATATATTGGTGCTTCAATCTATGGGTCTAGCTGCATGGGTTTTTACTCTTACGAATTTCGAAGCTCGAGCTTCCGCTACTTCTTTAATTCTTCTTCGGCGTACGTAGATAGCTAGTGGCGCTAGTTTGATTCACAGGGAAAGAAATTGTAAAGCTCAATTGCTCTCATATCATGACCAGCCTAACCTACCTACATGTACCCACCCACCTCCCCCATCTCCCTCGCGGGGCCAGAAGCCTCGAGAGCTGTCTCCAGCTCCAGCCCAGCTCCTGTTTCAACCCCAAAGGGCATCCATACACCTGACGAGCGCGGATCCCCCCCCCCTCTGATACACACATCGTTGCAGCGCGCACTCCATCGGAGAACCCATGCTCGTGAGACCTTGGGGTAAACATGATCGATCGAACCAGGTAGAGTATGTGTATGTATGTATGTATGTATGTATGGGGCGAACATGCAACGACTCTGCTGCACCCGCACAGAGCTCAACCCCCGGTGTTCGATTTGATGCGGTTTCATGTGTGTAATGTGTGGTGTGGGCTCCTCCCCGCCCCGCCCCGCCCCCTTGGGTGGTTACTTGCCTAGCTGGGTGCTGTAGAGGGGGTGTTAGTTTGGCTGGTTACTTAGCAGCTGTGCGGATGGATGGGTAGGCAGACGGAGGCCCGGTAGCTATAGCTACAGGCTAACTGTAGTATAAGAGATAATCCGGGCACCATTCTTATATATTGGCGGGCCCTGCAATCCGGAGCAGAAGCCGCCACTACCAATGTACCAATGTAGCAGCAAGCTAGTAGCCAAGTACTTACTCTGAGCCTAGTCAAGACCTGGCATTGGGACGCCCACGAATCTCCAAAGGCACTGCTGTACTATAGATGGGAAGTAGCCCCCAAAAGCTACCTCTTCCCCCCCCCCCCAATGCACACAGAGGTCTCATGAATTGCAACGAGGAAAGCACGGGCTGCCACAAATTACGCACCCAATTTGACCTTCTCCCATCTCTGCGCCCGAACCATGCTACGGCGTGCTAGTGGGGTACCAACTACTTCAACAGGACGTTTATTACCAAGGCTCTGTCCGCCGTTCGTTTGGGGGATATTAATACTAATTAGGGCTTTTATTGTGTCCTACTCGCTCGAGGGCCGTCGATCAGGTACTGATTGCACCATTGTCCCGGGAGAGAGAGGGAGGGATAATCTCAACTCAGGTATTGTCAGGGACAGGGCCTGGGGTCGTGTATAACGTCTTTCGCTGGGGATGTGTCCTGTCCGCCGGGAGAGGAGTTGCTTAGTGCATGTAGACATGTAGGTTAAGTACATTGTATATATGGATAGCCGTGTCTCAACGACCACCGCCGTTGACCACAATCGCAGGTACATGTAGATAGCCCACAGTCAACACCACGAACCCCAGGACCCAACCCGACAGCAGGCACCCGCGGGACCGACGCCGCGCCGCATAGTCCATACCACAGACCGATTGCATCTGACCGATAACCATCTCTATCTATGCGTTATATAACCCGCTGTTTAGGATAGAGGGCGCGCGCGGGCATGGATTATATTACTGGGAATTAAACAAGAGATAACGATGCAGTACCCGGCCCGGCGACATACCCGTTGTTTTGGTCGCTGGAATTATACCGAGATACCAGCTTCGTTTCCACCCGCCCCCGGCTGGCTAACGGTCCCTTATTACTTAGTTCGTTGGTTGCTGTATAGGCAATTAGTAGGGTGGTACTTGACGCCATATCGAGTCTTCAGCCTACCTCTACGGCTCCTGTGATAGTAGTAAGCATGCGCACCCGCCCATGCTGACCTCCCCCTAGAAGTAGTAAGTTCACATAACAGATCTTGTCACCTCTTACATCCCCCATACATACAAACCTAACTCTCTGTTACAGGGGGGGGGGGGTCAGCACCGACGGACCCCGGCTTAACCCCTCCTCCCCAGGCCCCTCTAACACACCACAGGCGTCAGATCAAGGGCGGATGCAGAGACGGTACGCGGTGTGTAGAGGTTAGGGAATGCTCTGCTAGCTGTTATACATACTTATGTGCATGCCAGCTATGATACGTCCCGGCCGCGGACCTATATATGCGCCCAAAACCCAACACGTATTGTATTGTATCGCACACAGGAGATAGACACACGATCCAACTTGCCTGCGCCCTACATACGGTCTATGCTCTACCGCCCAGCCCAGCAGGACGAAACAATTCCTGTCTGGTACCTCTATTCCTGCCCCGCCCCGAGTACCGCCCTACGACGTGGGGCAGGCCACCCGTCTCGACGCCAACTCGGGGGCCCGGCCCGGTTCAATGCGGGCCTTGGTCCGTCAGGGCTTTCCTAGTACCGAGGCCCCGAGGCCCCAGTACATAGCAAACACACAGCCAGGCTCCCCCGGCCCGGTCCGGCCCGGTCCGGCCCGTCACGCACAATCACTCGTATTTGCTTTTTTTCCAACTCCCTCCTCTCTGCATGACGTCTGCACCCCCTCCCCTCCCTGTTTCACGCCCAGGAATACTCTAATGGAATATACATTGCGAATATTTTTATTTATAGCCGGGCCTGGGACGATCGGTAAAAAGGAAAAATAAAAAAGAAAAAGGTGGCATACATAGTAGTAGTAATAGTAATAATAGGGACACATAGAGAACAAAAAAAACACTCTGCAGAAGGACTGTCAGATTACCTTTCCATAAAACCCTGATATATGCGTCCCGTTCTGGTCATCGTTACCTCCACATCCCCTACCCAGCTAGACCCAATCGTCCACGTCATTACCCCATCCAAAAAGCGCCATTAGCCCATGCCAAAAGAAAACCACCAGCCCATAACCAGTCACCATACCTTCCCCCCAACTAAGCTTTCCCCACATGCGCAGCGGGCGGCGGCCCGGGCGGCGGAACAGCATAGTAGTCGCTCTCCCTCGTCGCCCCCGTGTTATGCTGCGCCACCCCGCCAGCCATCTCGTACCCCTGCGGCGGCGGATAGTAGGTCGACGACCCGGGGGGCGGTGTCGGCGTGTACGGCGGCGCCGGGGTCGTGTATTGCGGCGCGTAGTAGCCCTGTGGGCCATAGGGCTGCGTCGGGTGCGGCGGGTTTGTGGGCGGCGTGGGACGGAAGGGCATCCATGCTGTGCCGTAGTAGGGCTGGAGGCCGCGGCGGCGGCGGCGGCGGGCTATGCAGCTGTTGGCACGAGGGGTTAGTGGGATGTACCTAGGGAGAGAGGGGGGGGGGGGATTACGCGCAGAGGCCGAAGAGGAGGAGGAAGGCGATGATTATGCCTGCGATGAAGACCCAACGGCCCCAGGAGTACCAGTTTGAGTAGCAGTCGTCGTAGTTGGAGTAGTAGCGGCCGTTACAACTTTTTTTTTTTTAGGTTGTTAGTTAGTTAGGGTAATTATAATATGTTGTTTGATTTATTAGATTATTGAATAGATGGGACTATTGGTTGGTAGTGGGATATATGTAAGTGGGGGGAGGGGGGGAGGTACTAGTATGCGTTATCATAAGTATCATAAGGGCCGTCCCAATTCTGTCGTCTTCTCAGACGTTTAATAACGTCCTCCATCCTTGCAGACTTTTTTTACTACTATGGACCAAGAGGGTGCAGTGTGAGTGATGTAGTACGTGTGATTAAGTCTAATCTATCTATTGAGAGCAGTACTGGGAGAAGATAATATATAGCCTTTTTTTTTTATTGATAGAGACGTGGGAGGAGAGGAGTGTTTCTGAAGAGAGTGAGAGAGGGAGAGGGAGGGAGGGAGGGAGGAAGAGGGGAGACGAATTTAAAAGTAAAGGTGGTTTTTGTTGTCGGGTGCTGCTGCTGCTGACTGGTGACAGGCCAATCAATTAATTGTCCCATCCTTCAAGGTATTAATACAGGCAAGATACATGGGTGTGGGTACATGTGGGCACTAGCTAGATACATGCAGTTAATACTGTATACGAGTACTGCTCTCTATCCCTCCTTCCCTCTCCCACTCCTACCCTACATGTATCTAGTAACTACAGTGCAGTACTTCTCGTATTGTGTATTATACAAGTAGCTACATGTGTGGTACCGACACCCCTCCCGTACCAAGAAAAGCGAGGCAGTGTGCGATGACGCGTAAAGGCGTCAGCTATTCCGGCTTGGTGCCTGGGCGCGGATCATCATAGTTCACGACGCTATACTGCATTGATGTTTCTAGGTTTGAACGTCATTGACCCCCGACTAGATGCTTTTGTTTTATTCTATTCTATTTTTATTGTTTTAAACTCTCGGAGAACCAGATTCGGCCCCTGACTGACTGACTGACTGACTGATCGAGACGTTGATGGCAATGTCAAGGGATCTCTATCTATCTGTCTGTCTGTCTGTCTGTCTGTCTTGTCTTGTCCTCTTGTCCTCCCTCCTCTTGCCCGGCCGGATACAT
The DNA here is from genome assembly GCA_024713865.1 of Morchella sp. 2016-72. Lineage (NCBI taxonomy): Eukaryota > Fungi > Ascomycota > Pezizomycetes > Pezizales > Morchellaceae > Morchella > Morchella sp. 2016-72. The sequence continues at coordinate 324,478 of JAMJEY010000003.1, forward strand.
ACAACGAACATCAAACAACAAATTCCCTCACGGCACTGCCCGCCAATAGATTCCAATTCCTGTCTTGTCTTGGGTCGGATTTGTCACTACTCTAGCTAGTAGAGTAGGTACAGTGCGCAGCAGATGTGAGACGTGAAGGGAAGGCTTAGATGTATGTAGTGAGGGCATGGCATGACATGACGGTGGTGGTGGTGGTGGGCCCCGGGTAAGATCCGATCCGTCTCGTGCGGATATGACATTTTGATCCACGAACCCGTGATGTTTCGAACCGGAGCAGCACTTCCATGTAGGCCCACCAATGAATGGCCTCTCTATGTATCAGGGCACCTCGACCGTTTTGCAAAGAGGACCCTCAATGGCCCCGAAATACCTCTCCTCATCGTCTGCATGGCGCTGTCCACGTACCTCCCAATCCCCCAATGAACAAGAGGTATGGGTGGATGTCCTTCTTTGTCAGGAGCTCCCTGCATCCGATCATCCCCCCATGCGATCCCCAGTAAATGTAACCAGTAACATTCTCCCCCACCCCCCACCCCCCATCCACCCCTAACCCTGGCCCTGCCCTGCCATGGCCTGCAAGCCACACTTTACGCGTTCTGAAATGCAAGTCATTCCCGTCCGTCCCGATCGCGACTTTTCCTTTGTCCATCATAGCAGAGCCACATATACCCATACATAGAACTTATATCTACACCGATGGCGCAGTATCGACGGGCGGACGAGAACGCAAAGAGGAGGCTGGAGGCACGTATGTAGTACATATCTAGATATTCTTAGTCTTTGCAGTGGGGACGGATAGTTGTTGGTGGGGTGCGTGCTGTGCTAACGGGGGTTGCAGTGGACGGGGACGGAGACGAGTATCGGGCGTCGGAGTTTGGGGGGTTGAAGGAGTAAGATCTCTCCCCCTCTCTTGTTTTCTCCCCCTGTTATCAGTGGGGGAAGGGGTCGTCCTGGGGATGCATCATGGGATCTCAACCGGTGTGGGGAAGAGCGAGGACTCGGACTCGGCCCAGGGTGACCTGCTGGAGCTCCGTGGACGTTCTGTATAGAGCTGTCCGTACGTATGGAGCTTGGAGAGTCGTATATATGTGTTTATACTGGGAGACATCCCGTGGATATTCTGAAAGGGGGGAAATTACAGAAACGGCCCGCCTCGGTATTTGTAGACCTGCCTACAGACTACCTCTGAACGGCCTACAAACCCTTGAAAATATCCACGGGATGTCTCCTATTTCTATTTCTATATATATATATATATATACAAGTGGGCCAGGTCTTCAAGCTCCATAGCTCTATACCCCCGAGCCCGCCTTCCCCCCCATTGCCCCAGACCTCACATATCAACCCAGCTAACTAGCTCTCCAGGTACATGGCCCGCAAGCGCATCAAGCTCCACCACACCACCACACACCTACAGCACACGGCGGCGCCCACAGCGCACCCCACGCTCTTCCGCGGCCTCATCATCCACGTCACAGGACACACAGTGCCGTCCGCGCGTGAGCTGCACACGCTGATCGCCGCGCACGGCGGCGCCTTCGCGCAGTACCTCGACGGGAAGACGAGCGTCACGCACATCGTCGCCGAGAACCTGGCGCGCGGGAAGATGGTGGAGCTGGCGCGCTACCGCGTCGTGAGGCCGCAGTGGGTGCTGGATTGTGTGGCGCAGGGACGGGTCAGGCCGTGGACGGAGTATAGGCTTGTGGGGGAGGAGGGGAGGGGCCAGAGGAGGCTGGCGTGGAGGGAGACGGATGCGGACGGGCCGTCGGGCTCGTTATCGAGAGATGTGGTCATCCCCGCATCGGACGAGGAGGACGCCGCCGCATCGGACGAGGAAGGGCCCATCTCGACAAACCCAATCTCTACAAACCCAAAGACTGTAGACCCAACACCTGAACCCGCAGCGCCAAAACCCGAGTACGTCCCACCCACCCCGGTCGCCCACGCCAACGGCCAGCCACTCTGGGCCGCAGATTGCATCATTGGATGCCGCACGCACCGCCGCCAGACGCACTACTGGATCCGCTGGGTTGGCTTCCCCGACGACGAGGCGACGTGGGAGGGCGCACGCGCGCTCGCGAGAGATATTGGGCGCGAGGGCCTGGCGGAGCTGGTCGCGGAGTGGCGGGGGAAGCCGCAGAGACGGGTGGGGACTGCTTGGGTGCTGAGGGAGGTGGAGAGGCGGGTGCTAGAGAAAGGGTTTGGGGGCGAGGTTGTGAGGAAGGCTTTCGCCGAGGAGGAGGAGGAAGCGGTGGTGCTGAAAGAGGAGCCGGGGGTGAAGGAGGACACATATGCGGTGATAGGGGATAGCCTCTCGCCCCGTAACCTCTTGACGGGAGGGGACGACATTGCGCTCCTACGGGGGTCCATCTTCAGCGACGTCGATATCTCGCCTGCTGGTGGTCAAGAGCTGGCCGTAGCTGGCCCGGCGCCTCCACCGGGGGGAGGCCAGGAGGCTCCCCAGGAGCCCATAGGGCGGCAAGAGAACCCAGATCCCACACCGCCCCAGATCTTGCCCAGTCTGCCCGTGCCAGTGTCCAGCGCCGGCGGAAATGACCGGAAACCAACACCACCACCACCACCACCACCACCACCACCACCAGCAAAAAGGGCACCTGGCTCGCCCGTGGTCCCCTCGCGCAGCTTTGAGTATGGCTCGTCGGTGGATTTTGGGGAGCTGGTGCCTGTCGTGAAGGAGGGGACGGCGAGTAACAGTTTTGGGACGCCGGTGGACTTTGACGTGGGTGTGCTTACGCAGGCGGACCCGGACCCGGGCCCGGCGGTTGAGGAAAGTATCCTCCCAGGTCCTGAGGACCAGGACGGTGATGTCCTGATGTCTCAGGCGGAGCTCTTGACGCCCAGAGAGGAGCTGGAGGCGTATAATGCCCGGGCGTATGAAGACCTCGAGCCTTTGCCCGATATGGGGTCTCTGGAGCGGCAGCTACCACCGGTTCAGGAATCTAAAGAGCCGGGAGCAGACGTATCGATACCCCCACCGCAACAGGCCGGCACAGAGCCTTCTTTAGAGCTCATGGCCGCCTTCCTGTCTAAGCCCGGTATCCGCTCGCAGACGGTTCTTGATTCGGGTTTCCTCCAATCCTACTTCTCGCACAGCCGGCTGCACCATCTCAGTATCTGTAAGAAACACCCTCTCTTAAAAGTAAAGCCATAAACATACCTCTAACCTCTCTCCCATTCACAGGGAAATCCAAGATCCGCGCAGACCTGCACCCGCACATCCTCACCCTCAAGCCCAAAAAGGACCGCCCCCGGCGGTACGTCCTTCACGCCGACCTCGACGCCTTCTTCGCCTCGGCCTCCCTCCTCTCCCGCCCCGACCTCAAAGACAGCCCCGTCGCCATCGCGCACGGCACCAGCAGCTCCTCCTCCGAGATCGCAGCCTGCAACTACCCCGCCCGCGCCTTCGGCGTCAAGGCCGGCATGTGGCTCGACCGCGCCAAAGAGCTCTGCCCGTCCCTCGTCGTCCTGGGCTACGACTTCCCGGTGTACGAGCGCGTGAGCCGCGGGTTCTACCGCGCCGTGCTCGAGGTCGGCGCGGAGCGCATCCATGCCGGGAGCGTTGACGAGGCCGTGCTCGACATCAGTAACCTGGTCTGCGACGTGGGGCTGGGTACCGTCCAGGACGAGGAGGCGCGCGCAGCGCAGATCGCGCAGCAGCTCAGGGAGAGCGTTAGGGCTGCCACGGGGGGGCTGGAGGTGTCTGTGGGCGTGGGGGGAAACATGCTCCTTGCGAGGCTGGCGTTGAGGAAGGCAAAGCCCGCGGGCGTGTACATGGTCAAGGCGGCGGAGCTTGACGAGTTTCTGGACGGGATGGTGGTCGCGGACATGCCGGGGGTGGGGCCGAAGGTGGTGGCGAGGGTCGAGGAGGCGTTTGGGACGGGGAGCGTGAAGGTGTTGAGGGGGGTGCGGAGGGATAGGTTTACGAGGGTGCTGGGGAAGAAGACGGGCATGATGCTGTGGGGGTATTGCGGGGGCGTGGATGAGAGGGTTGTGGGGGAGCTGGCGGTCAGGAGGAGTCTGTCGGTCGATGTGTAAGTACTTCATTGGTTATCACTCGGTGTTCTTTTAGGTTTCTGGAGTTATTTGTTTGTTTATTAATCATTTGTTTATATCCTATATATGGTGTTGGGGTTTGGGGGACTCATGTCTTGTCACTCGTGTTTTCTTCCCCCATACATTATCACTCGCCCCTTCTCATTATCATTACCCCTATATCTCCTACCACCCCCGCTAACACTCCCCGCTCACAGAAACTGGGGTGTCCGCTTCGAAACCACCCAGCAAGCCGAAGCCTTCATCACCCAGCTCAGCGCCGAAGTCTGCACGCGCCTCACGGCCGAAAACCTCCTCGGCGGCCACGTCACCCTAACCATCAAGCAGCGCTCCCCGCACGCCCCCTTCGAGCCCGCAAAGCACCTCGGCCACGGCGAGTGCACAAGCCGCTCCTACGGCGTCCGCCTCCCCGCGCCCACGGCCAGCCCGTCTAGGATCGCAGAGGCCGCGACGGGGATCCTGCGCACGATGAGAGTGCCTGCGTGGGAGCTGCGCGGGGTTGGCATCACTATGGCGGGATTGAGGCTTGCGGATGCCGGTGCGCCGGGGGGAGGACAGGACGTGCTGAGGTTTGCTAAGGCGGAGGGGGCGCCAGCGGCGGCGCGCGGAGGCGCAGAGAATGTACCGCCGTGGGACCGCCCGCTGCCTAAGCCTTATGTCCGACCCAAGCCTGCCTCGCTCCTTGATAGCTTTTTTAAGAAGCCGGTAGTGCCAGTGCCAGTGCAAGCGCAAGCCGCACCTGAACTGGAACAGGAGGTAGAGGCAGAGGCGCTCGTCTCAAGCACACAGTTTGAGATCCCCGACGATGTCGACGAGGATGTGATCCCGTTCCTGCCCCAGTCCCTCCAGGAGCGTATCCGCGCGCACCAACGCCGCGCCGGCAAGGCCCCCGCTCGAGTCCCGGACCAGCAGGAACAACTGCAGGTGGAGGAGGCAGAGGAAGAAGAGGAGGACCTCAGCCAGCCCCCCAACTCCCAAGACGACATCACCGTCTGGCGCGCCCTCCCAGCCGACATCCGCGCCCTGCTGCGCTCCGAGCACGCCGCTGCAGCCGCAGCAACCCGGGCCCGCTCGCCCCCCAAGGAGAAAGCAAAAGGCCAGACGCTCCTCCCGCACAGCCCCCGGAAGCTCCCCAGCCTTCCCTGGGAGCCCCTCTCCCCGCGCAAATCCCGCCCCCGCACAAACCCCACAACGCCCACCAAGCCCAGACGTGCCCGCCCTCACCCTCCCTCTGAAGCCGGGCCCTCGACGACAACGCACCGCGACGGCCCCGTCCTCGACGCGCGTGGGAACGACGTCTCGTCGTGGCTGTTCACAACGGCCGGCATCGACCGCTCGTACTTTTATGCGGTGCCGGCCGGCGACCAGCGCGCCATTGTCGCGGCTGCTGTGCGCCAGCATGGGCCGCGGCTTGCGGCACTGGCGGCGAGGGCGCGGCGCGGGGCGGCGGAGGCTGCCAGGCTCGCGGGCGCAGTCAGGCTTGTGGACCGGGGCGGGTGGACGAGGAGGTTGCGGGATGGGACGGAGGTGGCGACGCTGGCGCAGCTCAAGGCGTTTGTGAGGCGGGTGTGGCGCGGGAGGGATGCGGAGGGTGTGCGCGTGCTGGCGGGGCTGTTGGATGAGAGGTGGGAGGAGGGGGCGGTGGCGGAGGTGCAGGAGGTTGGCAGGCTGGTGGGGGTTTTGGTGCAGGGGAGGGGCGGTGGGGAGTGGGCGGTGGCGGTCGGCGGCGTGGTGGAGATGTTGAGGGGTGGGGGGTGGGGGTGGATATATGTAGGTAGATAGGTAGCTCATATATGTAGGTAGATAGAAAAGTGGCTGCCGCAATCATTGACGCGGGAGCTAGCGGGTAATTAGTAGGCCCCACCGCTTTAGGTATGGCCCCGAATATTAATCAATCAATCAACCAGTCAGCCAACGGTACGGTAGTATAACACAGTCAGCTAGCTAATAGCCAACGGTACGGTAGCATAACACCCAGTCTGGGGAATAGTAATTTCCTTTTTGACCCCCACCTTCTGCTCCTGTCACTGCGGTGGGGTACGTCTCGTGTTGTGTTGTGTTGTGTTGTTGCGCGCGGTCATGGGGTATCACTCGATGCCAGTGTGGCCCATGAGCCGGTGGTAGGCTGCTCGAGCCGGTGGTCGATGGTTACAAACAGGACATCCGCTCGCCTACATAACCTGGCAAGACGGCACATCTCGACGTGGTAGGGGGCAGACTGTCTAGTTGGGCACTAGGGTAGGTAGGTATGTAAAACCGCCTCTTAGGGCCTCTTCCCTCTAGCTAGCACCCAGGCCGCCACCATCTCTGCACCCTCTTAAGCCCCAACCCTCCCGGGGGTGCTGTTCGGTTCTTACGGTACCCGTGTATAGTAGGTGCTCTGTCATTTACGTACTACCCCGCCAACACCCGCCCATATGAGGCGGGGCTCTTGCATTATAGGGCGGTCTAAGTGTATGAGCAGGGTGGGTCTGTAATGGCTAGGCGGGTGGGGTGGGCCGGCGGGCGGCTGGGACGCCTGGTGGGGGGTTGTTCTGGGCGTGGCCCGTCTGATCACTCTACAAGGCTGGCGTCTAGCTAGAAGGCAGGTGTTTCTTTCATGGTCAGGCTGCCGGTTCTCTTTGTACAGCGGAGGCTTGCTATCCCATAAACCGTCGTTGCTGACACCCCTTATGCGAGACCGAAAGCTCCACCAACAAGTACCATAGAATTTATTAGCACTAGCCACTCGTTGGAATTTTGAGAAGGGGTGTCAGCATTGTCTCGGCGGCCTACGGGATAACGGGGAAGGGTAGTCTCTGATCTATAACAGTAGCACTTCTCGCACCGCCCAGAGCCGAGTGTACCGGACTTCTTAATGCTCTTTACTAGTTCGGGGTGCACTGGGCTTATGTCCCTGTGAAGGTTTGAATCGAGTGATATTTTGTGACGGGTGGATTGATTGATCGGCCCGAAGGTTATTGGGGGGGGGGGGGGTCCTACCCTATTCTGGGCAGGAGTGGCATAGCATGTATGCAGCCTAAAGGCTATGAGAAAGTCTTACCCGATCGTCTCCTGTGACCGGGTGGGAGTGGGTGGGTATGGGATAAGGGATGGGGTGTCGGTGTCCGGGTATATACGGTGCATGTATGTAACCCTACCTGGAATCCGCTCTAGCTCTCTGTTCTGGTAAAGACGGTATTCGGCAGTTTGATATTGGGTGGGGCTCTGGTCCGGGTATCCATTGAGGTATGGCTCCGGGGGTCTTGAAACTGGTCCTGATATCAGGGGAGGGGGCGGGACGGGCCGGGAGCGGGAGCGGGCAGGTTATTGTCACTAGCTAACCCTCGCACCAAGACGCTGCTCCCGCCTCCGCCCCCGTCCGTCCGTCTCAGAGGACATACTTGGTGTCTTTGCTGCGGCTGCCTCAGGTATACAGGATATCTAGCTGAGCACGTATATAGAAATAGAATTGAGGTCAAGCTTGCAAGATCTCTAATCTTTTGGGGTTTTGTAGGTCGAAGCCCAATTGAATAGATACTGCCTACACTTGAACCCGAACGTCCCATTTTGTATATACTCTGGCATCACAAGCAGACGCTCACCATTGAAGGCCCTCTCAGAACTCAACCATACTAGCATCCTATGACCAAAAAAACTTCGAAGCGCCATTCTATCCGATTTCCCGATACTGTGCCCAGCTTCTTCATAAACCCCTTGTACGCCCCCCCGGGCAGCAGCATCATAACCGCAAACCAGACAAACACTGTTACTACAATCACAACATCCCCCCTCAAAGATCTCAAGGAACAAACTAGTTACTATACTCCAACGAAATGTGTTTTGGGAAAAAACCTAAGCGCTCTGCTGGCGCGGCCACTGCCCCTCGGCCCCAACAGGCCACGGCTAATGCTGCTGGCGCAAAGATCAGATGCGAATGCGGCGGCAATATCGAATTTGGGAATGAACTGATGTGTCGAAAGTGCAGAAAGAGGTGTGAGTAGCCTATCCAGACAGATCCCTCCCCCCCCCCCTCTCCCTCTCCCCAAACGAAGAATCTGGTAGTAACGTAAAGAGTTGTTTAGATTATGGACACTAAATTAGCAGCGACTCGATCTATGGGGAGTTGTCTCTGCATAGAAGAAGATGGCTTGGACTGGTGTTTGATGTGTGCTTTTGGGCTGAGCAGGGGGCACCCAGGACTGAGCTAGCGGAGAGAGGGGTTGGCCTCTAGTTTAGAGGCTGCTTGTAAAGTACGAGTACAGTTTGTTTTTAATACCGGTAGAAATTTCTATCCATAGGATACGCCAATATATAAATACTTCATCTTCACCGGCCCCAGGCATACGGAACTTCCCGCTAGAAGCAGCAGAGGTTCAAAGTAGTGGCTTTTGTAGTAAATATGAGATCAGGGTTACGTGCATATCATATCATATCTTGCTGAGCTGCAGCTGTTCATAGGACAGAATGATGGTGGTGAGACTGTGTTACACGAAATTTCGCTTATTTAGTCTTCTGGGGGTCAGCTTGGCCCTTTCGATCTAAAGTTTAATCTAACCCTTAGTCTCTCCCCTCTTCGACCTCATTCTTCACGTTATCCAACCTCCTATCATACCAACCGTAGGCCATGCATCTCTCAACCACGTCTGGGAATTATAATGCATGTACACACTTTACACCTAGGGGGCGTTGGCAACACAAACCGTGACTACCATAGTATGTATTTGAGAAAATTCGTTGCGCTGCAGCAGGGGTCTTCTCTACCAAATCTTGCATATTTACGTCTAAATATTGCCTCTGGTTGGCTCATACCCCTGCTGCAGCGCAACGAATTTTCTCAAATACTACGGTATACATGTTGGCTATATTGGTAAATGTCAACAGTGTACAGACCAATATGGTGAGTGAGAGATATGTAGCGAGCTAGCGGGTAAACAAAATTCCCACGATCGATCTTGAGCTTGACCATAGGGAGGGACCCTACTTTCTCCCGTTCCACAGCCGGGACGATAATACCACAAATCAACACCACCACCTCTCGAATTCTCCAGCCTCCTTGTAAATGTGCTAGGCTTAGATCTTTCTTCGTCGAGCAGTTCGATTGGTAGTGTAGTTTCATGTACATGGTCTAGCTATGGTGGGACCCATATATAGGGTTACATTACCTCACCTGATCAGAGCAGCCAACAGCTACCCTAGTGCAACTACGAATGAAACAAATAGGCTGTCCTCAGGGGGTGCGGATGGAAGAAAGATTTGTTACCTGGAATCATAGTTTGTCACTCGCAAGTCTCGGTCGTTAGTGGCTGGCTGTGGACACCCGTTTGTATAGGGCCCCAAAAGGCTTATTAAAAGTAGGCTATCAAAAGTAAGAGCCAAAAGGCCATCTTGTCTGGTAGGTTGCAACAGAAGAAATTAATATTTTAGACTCTTATGGGTTGCAGTGGTAAGCGACACCCTATTAGAGGATCCGAGGACTCGATTCCTCGCCAAAAGCTAGCTAAGAGTACCCGAGAGACACTTATGTACTCATCAGCTCCCGATCACATGGGGCCGCCAACTAGCTAACCCCCTATGTATGGAAGCTTTTGTCCTTTAAGATTGGTCCAACCATGCCCTACGATTTTAAAGATTGGTAGGATATATGTCAATCGCGTTATCTCAAGGTCCTAGAAAAGGGGGGGGGGGATTTCGAAAAGCACATGCCTTTTTTCCTTGAGCCGTTAAAATTAGGGACTTGTGATGCAGCTGAATTCACCAAAGACATGCGCGTATCTGGTGTTCAAAATCTCGGGGGTTGCCAAGGCAAAAAGCTGACAATCTTCACCATTAGAGGAAGCGATCTTCAAGAAAACAGCTCTCTTTTCGAGATCCTGAAGTGCATTTGTGCCATTTTAAGTTATGCTCCCACGCGGGATTTTGACTGGGCTCATCTCACACAGGTGCACTTCACAAGAGAGGACTCAGTAAGTGCAGTAACAGACATTGAGAAAGCTGCACTGGGTGTTCCACAAAAGAATTATGCCCGACCAATTATGGTGTCTTAGCTTAGCTCACGGCGCTTCTTTCCACAGAATGCCTCAACCATGTAGTTTCAGTACTTCGAGCAACCAAAGGTTTATGAAATAACTTATGATATTAGCGCCAGCAGATACATAACCCTATGACCACACCCCATCGACTCGAGGGGGAAAATAATCTATAGGGCTATTACATACGCATAAATAGCGCAAGAATTGCCTTTTGGGACACTGCTCCTCCTCTCTAGGGTATCCTAAGGCACCTCTCGTGGTATCTATACCCCAAGCAGTTCTTTAGACCATTCACCTGGCAATGGCATTGCCAAATTCGGGGGTGTGCTTGTAGCATATACACAAGTTTGAAGAATCCCCCCCCCCCCCCCCGATCGGAAAATATAGAAAGTACCAGCTGAGGAGTATGTCTGGTCATGCATTTGCGCCTATGCGGTCGCGTCGGGATAAAGATGAAGAGGTGGGAGCGCAAGCTCTTTTGTACAGCCTATGGTAGAATTATTGTAGAAATGTGATAAGAGTCCTATTGGCTGGGCCAGCCACCTAAACCCTGTTTTTAGACCCCTGTTTCTGCAATAATTCTACCTGATGCTGTAGCTAGAAGCACAATGAAGCGTGGGTGACGGGCCGTGACAGTTCCAAAGATGCTACATCTAACAAGTTAACCCTGGAAGCTGGCGGAATTGACGGAACTAACCATGAGGGTCTTGTCACAAAACGCATATCTTTCGAGGTTTCCGGTGGCCCCTTCAAAAGGGTTGGCGCGTTACTCTAGGCTACCATCAACGGTGAGAATCATAGCATTAACTCGGGTCTTTTAAAGGAAATACTGGTCGAGTTTCAGATAAATACGTAGTAGAGTTAAAACGATAGCCTTGCTTGGCAAAGGGCCTTGGGTTCAGTCTAGGGATAGTTCAATATGTACCGTTGTCCAGCCGAATGCTCACAAAGGGACTTCAATCCTGGGGCCCGGAAAAGATAGGAAGAGGTTGCCAGACTGGTTTTACATTTCAATTTTGCCATAAGCATACGTAAATGTATGCTCGGTAGGGCATGACGTGTTGTGGTGAAGTAAGCCTGCCGTCTCACTATTAGTACTGTCACTATGTTTCACAACAATTGCCCGGATTATCCTGAAGAGTGCTTCCTAGAGAAATATGGCCACCCGGAACTAGAGTGCAAAAGATTCGTAGACTATCGAAATCTGGGAACATCTACATACAGGGTGTTCACGTGGAACTGTAAAAAAATTTGAGTCCTACCCGTACGTCCAAATTGGATAGTGCTTCTACACATGCAGCTACCTATTCCTATTAAAATAGCACCCCAGAAACTTCCTGGAACCAACATAAGTTTATGAGGGGGGCTGTTTTTCAATCTTTATCGTTAATTAATAAGAGAACCATTATTATTTTACAAATAGCCGGCCGCCAGGGCTGTATGTGCCGAAGTAAAGGATCAGTTACTTGTCAAATAACTCAAGATCGATTTCGAGTTTTGATTGGATTGGTGGTTCGAGACACATAAGATGTTCCATCTACTCTAACGGAGACAGTATTGGGCTTAAGTAGATTCCTTATGAGTTCGGCACTCTTGATTAAGAGTTATTCCTTCCTCCAGGAATCAGCCGAGTAATCATGCATACATGTATGCATTAACAGAAATCACTATCGGCCGTAGCACAAGACGGAGATGAGCTCGCCTATATCAAGACTTACACCCCGAATACTTTATGGGGCTGAAAGAAGCTTTGGGTTAATTGGATTACTCACATACGTATACAACATGTATCATGCAGACTCAGACATGTCCCTATGTGGGCATGGAGCAACAACATCTACGATGCTGATCATTCCCCCGGAGTCCCCTCCCATATACAGCCACCCCACCGGCTGATTAACCGATATTTTCTTAACGCCGCCTGCAACACCACCCAGACACATTGATGACTCCAATATCTCGGCATGAGGAAGTCAGTAAAAGGAAGATTACTAACGATTTTGATAAGACTGGGTCTTCAATTGGTCATATTGTAGGCCGTATCGTTACCGGGGGGAAAAGTATTACATAACAGATAATAGGACCTAGGTCATTCTCGACCCATGGGTCTTCGGTTGGGTTCTATTGCTGAGAGGTCGTCAAATTAAAGATTGTGGTTGGGGCCTACAAGTGCGGTTCTAGGCGATTTAATTCTTCGATTGGTTTTTCAGTGGCGCCTGCCGAAAACGCTGAATGGAAAAAACGTTCATAAGCACAGTAAGATGTGGGGATCAACAGGCAGTAGTGCTTGAAGTGCCGCCCACAAGTGAGGGAGACACCCACAACCACACGCCGTAACTGTTGGTCCAGCCTAGGTTACATATCATTGAGCCATTCTATTGACTAGGAGTCGGTGCTGGGGCTGAGTTACCCAAGCTCCCTTAACATAGGAGCCTTTATTAGGAGGCTAACGTTAATCAAAACGTTAAGCTTTTCTCTGATCCTTCAGGGCTGAGCAGGTCTAACTTTGTTCTGAGAAATTTAGGGTCACGTCGCACCAATGGTGTTTTGAAGACTGCAACTGCAGGGAGGTGAAGAAAATGAACCGCCGCGTAGGAGTACCTCCATCCTAATAGCCGACATTGCACAACCCTGTCCCCCGCGGCCAGACAGGGGGTGTCCATGTTGATAAATCAGAAAATAACAAAGTCTGAAATGTGCTTACTATTATTATTATCTGTCACCCCCCCCCTCTCTCTGCTGCCACTACTTCTACTCGATAGCCCCCAAAGCTTTAGAGATTTTCGGATCCTCTCTTTTGTTTTCGCTACCACACTCTTGGAACTGGACATAAAAGATGCATCGTGGGATTATTCTGCTCGGGTTTTTAGCATTAGTGGTTAATGCCCAGGTTCAAACCAATCCAATTACGAATTTCTGCAGGAGGATATGGCATTCATGTAAGTGTCGCATAGCGAATATTGCGGTTTAGGTTGTTTATTGACTTGTGTAGCGGTGGTTAGAGACGAAAAACTTTATATTAATGGTGGACTTGAATCATTGAGCAATGTAAACAGCACTACTGGAGAGAAATACGGGAACCTAACATACGTTATCAGTAAGTAAATCATCCCCCTTAGTATCTACTATATACTCTGACACGAATAGATGAATACCTCATTACAATGGATCTGACCCAAACCTGGAACTGGCGAGAATCCAGCACCCCCATCACAGCGCTCGAGAAAACCAGCAGCAGCGGATTAACACCCCCTAGTCTTGCCCGCGGCGCGCTCTATGCCGGCGCCTCCAATGATACTAGACTTTGGGCTTATGGTGGAACCGTGGATTCATCGACCAACAGATCTTGGTCTGGCTACCAGAGCCCGAGTTCAAATCAGTACGCACTATGGTCATACGACTCTGTTGCCAATAACTGGGCGCTGGAGAATCTCACGGGCGATTCCAGCCTTATTATACCAGCAACCGGGGCGAATGCAGAGGCGAGAGATCTGGGGTTGGGATTCTGGTTCAACGGTCAGCAGGATCAAGGGACGTCGACAGAGTCGAGTAACTTGGGGGTTATAATAAAGTTTCTAAAGGGGATGATAGTGCTGGATTTCAATACTGGTACGGCAAGGAATCTCTCGACAGATGCGGTCAGCGGCTTGGCAAGGGCAAGGGGGGAAATGGTTTATATTCCGGGGATCGGAGAGAGGGGGATATTAGTATTGTTGGGTGGAGGAGAGAAAGGGGCGGGTTATGAAGATTTTCAGGAGTATGGAACCCTGGTGGGTTCCCCCCAAATCTACTTTGCTGTTATTCTCATTGATAGCTACAAATCAGTGCAGTATATGCTTACAATGGGAATGATATTAATTAGGTTTCGCTAGCGCAAGTCGATATATTTGATGTTGCGTCACTTTATAACGAGAGTACACCGGATGGGACATGGTATTCACAGAGGGCTACTGGGGATATACCACCCTCAAGAGTTGATTTCTGTCTCGTGTTTGCGTCTGCACCAGACGGGTCTAGCCATAACATTTACATGCACGGTGGACGCGGTACCAACGGCGAATACTATGATGATAGTAAGTCTACCAAATCCACAACGCGCTTACACACTTCGAGTAGCTAACAGCTATCACTATAGTTCACGTACTTAGCATCCCATCTTTCACATGGACACAAATCTATTCTGCCGCCGCCTATCGCTATGGAATGCGATGCCATGTCGCAGGAAACCGTCAAATGATCACGGTTGGTGGCTCTCAGGAAGGAAGTTGGATGGACACCTGTGATTGGGAATATCGAAGTGTAGGATTTTACGACATGTCGACGACAGAATGGAGCCCTACCTTCACTGGGGGCGCTGCGCCATATCAGGTCCCAAGACGTATCACCGATGTTATAGGCGGAAAGTAAGTTTCTCTCCGCATCCCTAAATTCCTGTTTTTTACAAACGCACAAAAGGGAGCATGTACACTGACAAACCCCCAGCGGAAATGGCAGTGCAACTCTTCTAGCCCCAAGTTCCGGCTTCCAAAACGCTGCCCTGTACTCCCTCTTCCCCAACTCCGCTAACCGAACATCCACCACCTCCACCGGGACACCTGGGCCCACCACGTCATCCCTCCCCTCCTCCTCATCATCCAACACCGGTGCCATCGCCGGCGGCGTCGTCGGCGGCATCGCAGCCATCGCTCTAGTCGCCATCGGCATCTTCCTCATCCGACGCCACCGCAACAACCAAAGGCCCATGGAGTACATGCCGCAGGATCCAGCACTTGAGGCTGCAAGCGCCTCACTTTACGAGAAGGACGGAACGCTGAAGGTGAACCACGAGCTGCAAGGTGACGCCGAATTCCCGGAGAATTCCACGCCGCTGGCGGAAATGCCGGGCGGCATATCAACGCACCCTCCACTAGAGCTTCCGGGGGAATCGGCGCCTCAGAGGGACACGGGGAGTACGAGGTAACAGTATGGGGTATAGGGTGGAGTAATGGTTTTGACGGGGTTTTTTTTTTGTGTACTTTTATCGAGCGGGGGGTTTTTTCTTTTCTTTTTTTTCGGTACGGGGGATCTAGGTGCGCTTGGTCGGGGATGTCAGCAAGCGCCGCGCTGCGTACGTCGCAAAAGTCCATCTTACGCGGAATTAGTTAATTTTAGGAATAGATATGTAACTGCATGTATTAATTGTTAACGTTTGAGAGGTAACTATTGTGGCTGAGTATGAGGGATATCGATTGGAACCGGTTCTGCCCTAGGAATATAATAAACCCGGCTGGACGCTCGAAACTTTCAGGCGGCTCAGCATAAAGCATTGATGAGCTGCTGCTGCTGCATGCATAAATTCAACCTTGCAAGAAACCAAGATAAAATTCCCCATCATATGACGGCCATGTGTGCGTGTGTGTGTGTGTGGGAGGGGGGGTGTCTACAAGGGACGTAAAATATATATAAGCATGGTCCGTGAAGGATAACCTACTGGCTGACCTGGCCACGTAGTTAAGCTTACTGCTGCCTAAGAGGCTGGGTTGGCGCTCCGAGGGAAGGTCTCAGCACCGAGTGATGGGCTGTGGAGCAAGGAGCAATCATTACCCTCATGCAGGTAAGGAATGGGTAAGGATGGTGGCTATATAGCTGGGTAGATCTGAGTTGATATGTAGTACGGTGTAGCTGTACCGTTGGGTTGTTGTTGCTGTGGAGGCTTGGGTATGGGTGTTTAGGGTTGGGCTTTAATTTTAGGTACGTAGCGGCGGAAAGTGACCGTACAAACTCAATCTGCTGCGTAAATCCTAGTGCTGGTATGGTGTGGATAAGAAGCAAGTAAGTACATGTACATGGCAAGCGTGGTGTCTCACTCGCTTGAATTCTCTCTACGTCATAGATCAGTCTCCATACTCTAGAGTGATCTCTTGTGATATCAGCTCGTCTACTCCATTCAATGTGTCTTTTTATACTCTCTGTCTCTCTCTCCCTCTCTTTCTCTCTCATCTTCCCTTCCCTTGTGTATAGAGGATATCATATAATATCTGGACAGCTGTAGGTACATACATACAAAGTTTGAGTGTACATTGCTAGCGCTAGCCATTAAGCTATATATACACTGTTCTCATAGTACTACAACCGAGTGGAAATTTATGATCGCTGCTGCTGCTGCACCTCAGACACATAGGATCCAAGATTACTGAAGGGAAGGGGGAAGGGGTCGAAGGATTTTGAGGCTGGCCGATAAAACTAATGTATCAATCAGAGAGCTCGCAGTTCGTACAGTCGCGGTCCGTGTTGGTACTGCTGGGGGGTCTAACTAGCTACATACTATAAGATAGGAACGCCATGGGCACTTTCAACACAGCAAGGACTATGAGGGTTCGGACGCCCACACCATAGTATTGCAACCAACGTAATGGCGTAGAGGGGTAAGTCCGCGTGTGCTACTGTAGTCAATTCCTGAAGGTAGTTAGGGTTTTGTGGATTTAGTTTTACCTTCAGATTGGTGGCATTATATGTAATTGAGGGAGGGGCTTGGTTTGGTTGGGTGTTTTGGGGGTATAAAATACCCGCTCGCGCCCGCACTGCTACACATACCGCTGCCCCTCTGCCCCTCTAATGATTACTTAGTTGTTAAGAACTGGATATCGCACTTGCAGGGTTTTGCTGGCAGGTTTCACTTACAGCAGTAGCAAGGACAGCTAAGTTAGTCAATATCAAGCCACTACACTCGCTACCAATTCATGCTAAACAAAACGACAGATTACCTTGATTACCGTATTTATAGCCAATCTACAGCCTCGATCTTGGTTGCTTGACTATACCCTTCCGTCTTTCCAAAAGAACAAGAAAAGGAACAGGAAACCGCCCCGCCACCCAACAAAACCTTCTAAAAAAAAAACCCCCCACCATGTACAAAGACGAGTTCGACCTCTCCGCACGCCAGACAAATTTCGCCCTGATGATGGCAAAGTACCCCGCCGGCATCCCAATCATCTGCGAGCCTGCCCGCGGCTCGCGCGACAACTTCCTCGGGGTGCGGCGCGAGTTCTCGGTCAAGCGTAGCAAGACGCTCGCGCACCTACTACGCCGGATCAGGCGTGACGCGAAGATCAGCGAGACGGAGGGGCTGTTTATCATGGTGGACGGGATTCTACAGCCGTGCTCGACGGAGATAGGGATGCTGTATGATTGGCAGAAGGACCAAGAGGATGGGTGGCTGTATGTGACGTATTACAAGGAGAATACGTTTGGTGCTGAGTGGGAGGACCAAGGGGAGCAAAGAGGGGAGGGGGAGCGTGGGAAAGAGGGAGCCGCAGTTCTGTGAAGGGTGTCCGATGTGTATGTGGGAGAGGAGCTTGGTGGCATCGGTGAGTACGACTTGCCTTTATAATTGTCGTTACCAGGTTTTCTTTTTTGTTTTGAGTTGCTTGTATGCATTCCTTCATATGAATAGGTGCATAGCTAGATCAAGTAGTCAAAGAATAAACTCCAAATATTAGGAATAAGTACATCAGTTGTATGTTGAAATTATTCTCGTGCTCTCGGCACATTCTCTTTAGCCACTAAATATGTATAGCTATTAAAACCAGAAGGAGAAGAGAGCTATTCGTAGCTCGTCTTTGGTTTGGTGACGGCTGGAATATGGCTTCTGAGGATAAGAGTATATGCGGTCATCAACGACGTCGACGAACTGTGCCGAGCACCGAGTGATATCCCATGGTGTTATGTCAGCAAACCTTAGACCTACCGGGTTACCCTCTCTGCGGGCAAACGCGCCCTCACAGCTCAGCGCCACACCTGTGATATCACGTACCTCACGTACCTCACGAACTTTGCCATCCCAAGCCCAACCAAACCACAGCCCGCAAACCACAAACCACAAACTATGGCAAATACAGCCGCCGCCAACGCCTCGGCGGCATCCTCCAACTCCAGCATTGCAGACCGCATCCTGAACCCGCGGCAGCAATTCGCTGGCCGCTTCGCGTTTAACGACTTCCTGCGGAAAGAGTACCGGTTTGGCCTGGACCCAAATAGGAGGACGTGCCCCCTGTTTGTGCAAGGACATTGTCCGATGGGGAATTCGTGCCCGGATAAACATGCGGTTAGCTCCAGCTTTAATAAGTGAGTTTGCCCCCCCCGTCCGGTGGCGGTTCTGTGCGGAGTAGGATAGCAGAGGTACTAATGTAGTTTGTGGGGTGCAGCCTGGTGTGTAAGCATTGGCTCCGCTCGCTCTGTAAGAAAGGTGAAGCCTGCGAGTTTCTTCATGAGTATAATCTGTATGTCTCTTTCCTCCTTTCAGATAGGTCACCGGACCCCCGTGCTGACAGTAGGTAGTCGTAAAATGCCCGAATGCAACTTCTTCGTGCGCAACGGTTACTGTAGCAACGGCGAGGAGTGTCTATACCTCCACGTAGACCCCGACTCCAAGATCCCCCTGTGTCCCCACTACGAGAACGGGTTCTGCCCGCTCGGCCCGACGTGCTCGAAGAAGCATGTCCGGAAGCCGATCTGTAAGTTCTATCTTGCGGGCTTCTGCCCCGACGGTAGGCAGGCGTGTAAGGAGGGAGCGCACCCTAGGTGGACAACCGGGCTGGCGCCGCCAACGGTGAGGAAGCCAAGGGAGGAGAGAGATGATATGGGGGATGGAGGGATGGATGGCGGGAGGGAGCGCGGGAGGGGCGATGGAGGCGATAGGGGAGATAGAGGGTTCGGTGGGAGGGGCGGGTTTGAGGGGAGGAGAAGGTATTACGGTGCGAGGGGCGGCGGGAGGAGGGATAGGGATCGGTAGTTCGCGGCTCCGCACCACAACTTTAACCCTACTGGTTGTGAGCATGGGATTTTGATTTGGTCAAGTTTTTCTTTCCCTTTTCTTTTCTATTTTTGTCATTTCCTTTCCTTTCCCTTTCATTTACATGGGTTTTATAAAAAGATGCGGGGCGTTATTGTTTTAAGCCATGTTAGTTCTTGTTCCGTTTTTCTTCTTCCTTTTCTTATACTCGGGACGAGTAATTATATTTTATCAGGGCGAGGATATCCAATAGCTTTTTGTCCATCCAGTGTGTACTAGTGTTTGCGTTTTTGGGAAGTACCCCACCCTTAAAGAAGTTTAAAAATAAGATGCAATATAATAGAGGTCGACTGGCCGTCTTGACTTGATCAATAAAATGGCGGGTCTTGGTCCCATAAATACTGTACCTGTACCCAAATATATAGTGCCAAGGGGTGACTACTAATAGCCCACAAGACTCCATAACAAGACTACATACATGTAATGTATCGGGAAACATCTCCTAGTACAGACAAAACCTCAGGCGCGGGGGCCATGACCCCAGGCAATAACCTCCCAGGCTCGGGTGCCCCAAGTTTGGCAACATAATGTTTTGTTATGACGAGTGACCACCTATGACAAAAAGAGGCTAGAACCCCCCCCCCCCACAAGTCCATACCCCGCTCCCCAGGTTCTCTACACTTCATTTGCATCTCTAATCACATTCGCTCTCTACTAGTTCTATCATCTACATCTACATCTACCACAATCGTTTTCAATCTTTTATTAAATAACCAACTTGTGTCACTCACTCACTCATCACCAGCTCGCACTCATTCAGAGTACCTACATATAGCCTAGGACATAGGTCACACATATAGCTCATCCCTTCACAATCCCAATCCCCAAAATGAACGACCCTACTACCGGCCCTCGCTCCCGCCACGACCATGACTGCCGCGGTGCCCATGCGGTAGATGTTACTTGTAGGACCGCTGCCCAGCTTCGAAAGACGTACATTGCTGTACGGGAGATGGAGGGCTCACGCTCCTCCAGTTCGTTGCCTAGGATGTCGACAATTAATCAGGCGCCCGAGGCCCAAGAAGGAGTTGCAAGGTCAGCACCAAGGGAGATCCCAACTACCAGGACAGGGCCTGCGATGACAGATGGAACTAGGGCCAGAGCTGGAGCTGGATCTGTAAGTAGTGGTGATAATGATGCTGAAAGGAAACCCAGAGGTTGTGGAATGTGGTTTTGCCTTCCGTGCTTTAGTGCTAATTACCGTAAACCGGGCGGACCTCAGCCAGGACTACATCCCCGATTGCCTAGGCCTCAACATCTCCCGCCTTCTCCCACAGAGGTTAGGGATGGGCTTAGGTTTTTTGTGCCGGAAGAGCCACCACTGCCGAATCCTGCGCTGGATCCTGCGCAGAACCCGTCGGCGGAAATTGCAAGACAGATTATGGTAAAGCATGGTGAGATCGAGGATATTCCCCTAGTACCCCTTGCAGATGCGGCGGCACGAAATACCAACGGCCATGAGCTCCCAGGGATTCCTGAAGACGAAGATGGAGATTGGGAGGTGGTCGTGGATGAAGTTCCGGGTGCCTCGGCATCAGGAAATCAAGAAACTGGGTGCACGCTGCAGTTCTCACGGAGACCATATCCTTACCCAGTCCAGCCTAGTATCTCAAAAATTACCACTGGCTTACAGGCGCTTGCGCTTTTGCAGTCGGGCGCTAGCTCAGAGCCAATTCCTATTTCTTGCAGGGTTCGGATTGCACGGCCAATTGTTAGGAATCAATCGCCTACTTATTCGCAACCGTCCACATCCCCTCGGTTAGTTGATAGTTTTGAAAAAAGAAGAGAAAGTGTCTAAGTAACTGTATTAGTCAATCAGAGGCTGAGATATACTCCAGAGGAGTATATCAGTTGTTCCAAGGCCAGCGGAGCAGGAATTGGTACTAGACCGGGCACCCGAGGGAGCTGAGGTAGAGAGTATGTTATCGGCTTTATTTGCTGTTGCGGTTCGAGGTTGTATCCCCTGCACGTTATATTGGAGCTATAGAAGTTTCATTGTGTTTAGTTATACTGTATTCTATGAGATCTCTCACCAAATGTTTTATAGGTGGAGACTGTTAAAGTATGTAACTACATGTATGATATGTACATGTAGTTTATCTGATAAGCAGCCCGAATTCAAAGTCGCTTATTATCCCCCTCAGTCATTGAATCCTGCGGTTAGATCATAGTCACTCACTCGCCATAAGGCACCATAGCTTTGCTATTTCTGGTTGGACAGCATCCCTGCTGTGACAGCGTGGGGTCTAAAACCCCGATGCCAAGTCCCGTTTCATTCTTCCACCCCAATTTTTTGGGGGGCAGATGTCAACATCTCCATCTCACCACGTTCATCGCAACTTTACAACCTTAATCATCGTTTCCTATGTCCCACAAAATTCCCGATTGCCAGTCCCTCAATGGAGGAGGTTCTGTCTCCTAGCTCCTATAATGTTTATACTATATTTAATAAAAGATCGAGGTCAACCCAACCCAGTATACCATCTATCCGTCCGTTCCCAACCCCCATTCCCAATCCATATATATGCACATCTTAAGATGCCCATCCCCCCCCGCCCTGCGGGACCACAATGGAAGGGTATTCTAGTCTATGTGCAAAGATCAACTTTCCCCCCCCCTCCCGCCCTCTCCCCCCTCTTTCAGCCACACACCGCTCGGTCCAATCCTCCCCTCCACGTTAACCTCCCCCCCCGTCGTCGTCGCGGAGCGTTCTGCTTTTGCGGCGGCGGCGGCGGCGGTGGCGGCGCTGTGCGGTGGGTATGGTGCGGATTTGGTGGGTGGTGAGGGTGGGTGAGGAGGAGGGGGGGGGGTTTTCCAGATAAACCCCCAGGTGCTGTCGCCATCCTTTTTGGATGGAGGTGCAGCGACGCAGGTGGCTCCCGGAAGGGGGGTTGGTATGCTTGTGGATTGGGGGGTGCTGGAACATGTCCTACTTCCTTTTTTTTTGTGTGTAGATGTGCGGGGATGAGTTTGTAAATAGATGGTAGAGAAAGAGAGAGGGATGGATTATTTAGATTGGTATGATGGATACGTACTCGGGTCCTTCGAATAAACTAGCTACATAATCATTAACTACATCTACATCTTCGTCTGACCATTAAGACGATCCCGAAAAGAGAGAACAAAAGAGAGAACAAAAGAGCTTCATAGCTCGTCAATCGTAAACAAGTAAAAAAACAAAAAACAAAAACAGTATCCTACCCCACCACGATCTACAGCCTCTCCCCCCTCCCCATCCCACTGCTCCTCTCGGGGCTACCTCTCCTCCCCGAACCGTTCCAGCCCTTAACCCACTCGGCGATCAGATCGCGACTCAGATGCCCCATCTCGGGGTACCACGGGTTCGTCTTTGGCGAGAACATGGACACATGTGCCTCGACCTCATCGCTGACCTTCGGGTTGACGCAGCGGTAGAACAGGTTGGCATGCTCCGTGTTTGACTCGGGCAAGGTGATGAAGGTCCGCTCGGCCTTGTCCTGCCCGCGCTCGCCCAGCGCCGTGTAGAGCGTTGCGAAGCCGACGCCCGGCACGGTGCTGGCGCGCTTGGTACGGTTTCGGAGCTCCTCGTTTTTCATGAGGGCGCCGACGAACTCAAGGTGGGAGGAGACCCAGCCGATGCCGTGGCCGAGCTCCTCGCGCTTGAAGTATGCCATTGCGCCGCCGGCGGCGAGCAACGACGCGGCGCCGGCGTACGCGGCGACCTTGCCCCAGCCGCTCCAGAGGCCGGTTGCGGGCTGGGGGTTGGAGCGGGAACGGGAGTGACTTGAGGAGGAGCCCTTGGCGGCGGCGGCGTCGGCTTCTTTGCCCTTTTGCACGACGTTTGCGCCTTCGGAGGCGGCGCGGGTTGCGAAGTAGCCGGAGGCGAGGGTGGAGATCTGTGAGATTGTGGAGGATGCGGAACGGAGCCTGGTGTCGGTTCCGTATGCGAACATGGCAGGGGAGAGGCCGAGGTATGGGGTGTCGAATGCTAGGATGCCTTGGATGTGGGGGAACATGAAACCCTTTCCCTTTTGCTGTTTGCGGCCGTTGGGTAGAGTGATGACTTCATCATCGAGGATGGAGAGGAGGGTATCGGCTGCAACAATTCCACCCATGGAGTGGGCGACGAGAATCGTGCGGACGCCGGGGTCGAAAATTGGAGACGGGTTACCAGCGGCGACTTCGAGGTCGATTACGCGGGTCTGTAGCCTATAGAGATACTTTAGATATATTGTAAAACTTGAAGCAAGGTGAACTTGGGCGTACCATTCTCGGAATCTTGCGACACAGCTGGGGAGGTCTCCACGAGTTTCATATTGCGGGTAAACGACCGTCTTTACGTTAAGATTTGGGAATGCATTGCTCACGAGAGCTCTAAGGTCCTATGCAATATGAAGAACACATCAGAATCTTCATTTATTCTATCGCAAACCAGTGGGGACGAAGAACTTACAGCTGGGAAGCCATCGAACGTATCATCGGTTCCCTATGATATCGATCCAATCGATTAGCCCAAGGCCGCCTTAAGAATCGGAAACCGTGAAAAGCTTGATCGTAAAATACGGACCTTGAATCCATGGATGAAACAGAGCAACAAAGTCTTCCTTCTCATGGCTGGTTGATGACCGATAACGTGATTCTTTGTTTTTACTTGGTTGAAGTAATTAAGATGTTGGTACAAAGTAGAGCTTGCCACGCCTTGAGCCCCGGGAAAACAGAGGCAGAACCCAGGGCCAGGGTTGTCATCGAGGGCTGCTCTCTTTCACGTTCTGTTTGAGGTTAGCGAGCAGAACACGTCGGCCCCTGCAGCACAAGTGTTTTAATGCCCCCTCCACGGTTCCACCTCCAGCTCCACCCACAGGTTTTGGTGCCCGCGATAACCGAAAAGCCATCTGTGATTCGGCAAGAGATGCCAATATCATTTAGCCCAGGGCATGGATTCACACTGTCGAGTGATGGATTGTGTCTAACAGACTGAGACTGGTTTAGAGACTGCAGTCTGCACCTCCCCATCACATTGCAATTTCTAGAAAGCGTATCTACTATCAATTGCTTCTATTAAAACAGCCAATAAAAAGTAATGCTAAAAATTATCAAGGACAGAAGGAAAATCCACTCGCCAATCAGACCAATCGGTAAACAATCACGTTCCCTCCCCAGCCTTGACGAATAATCTTTCCGCTGACTTTGTAATGTCCGTCGATCAACTCCTCGCAACGCCTAATAAGCTCTAAAATTTGTTTCCCTACATCTCCACACACAGTCTGCCAGCCAAAGTAATGATCACATACAGCGATAGAAGCACTTCTAATTCCCCCGATTCTGGTACACCTGTTAATCTGGAGCGGTTTCACCCTGCAAATTCTTTGTAGACCATCATTGTTGAAGTATTCAGCTATTCTAAAGACATCAACTGATAACGGGGAGAACCTGTTCGTTGTGCATACGAATTCTAAAAGGGGGACAGGTAAAACTACAGGCCCCTTTTGCTTCATAGAGGTACTGAGGTCGAGGGGGTCATCTGCGGATGGCTCTTCTATGTGTGACTCTTTTGAGTCGGTGTTATAATTATTATGATTGTCATAATTATCGTTGTTGCTTGTCCCCTCTTCGTTTTCGGAGCGGATATAGTTTGTTTTGTGAATTTGGCCCTCCTCCGTCTCATAAATGCTGTCTTCGGCATCGAAGATAGGTCCATTCTTTTCACGAATCTGGCCTTCTTCCGTCTCAAAGATATTACTCTCCGATAGGTTTGTCTCATCATCCACCCTCCTTTGGAAGCATTCGTCTCCTATATCCTGGTAATAGTCTTCATATGTCTTCTGTAGCTGGAGCTCTTCCTCATAATCATGACTATCTTCCTGAGAAGACCCATAACTCTCCGTTGTGGGGGCCTGTGTGTGTTTCTCTGAAGGGTGTTTCTTTCTATAATCGTTATATATTTTCTCTGCGCATCGGTCTTCCTGTAGATCTACCATTAATCCATCACGCCAGCTATCCAGTGGCAAAGGGTGACATTCACAGCCTCTCTTCTCAAAGAGCCCTTCTTCTGTGTAACCGCTGCAACAATCTTCCTCGTGGTCTGCCATTCGATTAGGGTCGCTCTCGTTGAAGTTTTCATCGGATCGTTTTGACCAGTATTGAACTCTCTTTTTGAGATCTTGGCTCTTAAAAGCATTTCCCTCTTGAGCCTGTTTTTTCTTCAGTTCATAGTCAACTCCAAAGGGATATCCATTATCTCTTTTTGGGTAGTAGGCATAGTGGGCCTGCATGTCACCAGATGCATCGTACCCCATCCTAAGATCTCGTTCGAAATCATCGCTCACATCTTCGTTACCATCGCCCCTCTTTTTTATATGCATGGTGCTTCTCTTTGGACGATGATTGCTACTAGAGGGTTCATCTTTCTTGTGTGAGGAGGGGTGGGGTCCACGGGACTTTTCCGCTACTTTCTCAATCTCTAGATCATGAACTCGAGGGGGGAAACGAGGATGGGCCAAAGCTGCTGCAGCCACAGCAAAAAGGTAGATGAGAACCAGAGCTAAGGACCTCATTTGATAGAACGGTAAGACTGATATACATACGATTAATTTAAATTTCTGGATACAGTGTTATTAAAGATATGTATAACTGACCTTGTGAGGTTAGAAAATTTGCTAAGATGATTCGAGCGTTTTGATGGGGATTTGTGTGGATTATGGATATGATGCGGGGGAGGAGGGGGGGATTCTTATGCAAATAAAGAGTGGGTATGGAGAAAACAGATCGATATCAAGCTCATATGGTTTGTAAGTTGGGGGACAGCGGTGCATGAGTTGAAATTGCTTACAACCTGGCATTACGCCTATGGTGCCAATAAAGCCAAACCTGAGCCTGATGTTGGATTAGGTTTTTCAAGGTGGCCACATACACCATGTAAGAACCCAAGGAACGTTTTGGCAGAGTTGGCGTTAGACTCCTAGTGCGGGTGGAACCCCAACCGCAAAATGCCCGGATGGGACGACTACCCCTAACCCTATCAATGTCCACCACTCGTGTGGTCAATATTGAAACCTAGAGTTTCCAACTTGCGATAGTCTTGCAAAGAAAGAATAAAATCTACAAATCAAGAAATATTATGCTAATATCATTACCATTAACATTGACCATGGAGTGATACATGAATATACGTCGAAAACGCTACACAAAAGAAAAACTGTGCCAGCAAAAGAAATTTAAAGAATGTACATCATATGGGCGCCCTTAGGAGCGAGAAGTAGGGGGTATCACCTATCCACCTTATCAGCAGCCTTTTCTGCCGATACTTCGCCAGAGGTCTTTGGCACTCCCGGTGTTAAATGTACTGCCCAAGCCGGTCAGTTCAGACCAGAAACTTTCCTCCAAGAGGACTTACACTTCTGCATGATTCTCAGCACAAGTCTGTTTTGGTCCCTCTTTGCCTCCTCGTTGTCAATTTTCTTTTGCAGCTCTTTGTCTGGTCCAGGCTTCCTCGTTGCGTCCGTGGTCGTGTTTCCGTCCACTATAGCCTTTTCTTTTCTCTCGTCGTGGTGGGCCATGGTTTCTGGCAGGGTTTTATTTGCTGCGTCTCGCGCGGCACGCCTTGTCTTCTTTTTGCCCTTGCAAAAATTTCCGTATGCCTCAAGGCCCACGAGTATCGCGTACGATTTGGAGATTGAGACGTGAGACATGTCTACGCCTGCCTCCTTCAGCGATTTTACAAATTTACGGAAATTCTAACTAGAGTTAGTAGAAGATTCGTAGGTTGTAGAGAGTGTCAACTAACAGTAGCCGGCGGCCTGTAATGTCCAGATAATGGACTCAAACTGCAAGATCATTAGCAATACATAGAGAATCTACTAAAACCAGTAAATTACATACCTCTTCAACCTCCCATCTTTAATCTTAATCAGTCCCGCAGCACTGACTCTTGCACCATGTAAAAAGCTGCTATGCTGAAAAGCGCCGCTTTGTTTGATCCCTACATATAGCCGAAACGAGTTATCTGCCACAAAAATCCAGGTATTCTTTTTCGTTGTTTTCCGGAGTAGCCTATTTAGGACTGTAGATGCAGATACATGGAAGACCCTTTTCGGTCCATGATGTTCCTGCATCCCTGGGTCAACATATCGGTCTGCTCTCTCACTCTGACCCGAGTCACTCGAAGAGGACGATGAGGATGAGGATGAAGACGAGGATGAATCGCTAGTCCCAGGGCGTGCAGAAATGTGGTAACGATGATGACTTCCTTCAGGGGTAGTGGATTCATTCCCTTCCGTTGGCACAATACCGTGTTTTGAATCCTGGTATTTCTCGGAGGTGTCGATCCGTTCCCCATTTTTTGCCCAACAGAGGCGCCCTTCTTTGTCGAACGTAACTAGATATGCAGTCCTCTCTTCTCGTGAGAGATAACGAACTCTTTCTCTGTCTAATTGCTCTCGAGGACAGGCAGAGAGGTCAATCCCCTTGCCGGCTCCATAATCAAGCCAGTAAAAGAAGTTTTCATGTGTGGGTTGGGTCTGCCAGTACGCGTGGTAGGCGCGGAGGTTGGAGCCATAACGATGCTAAAGTGGATTAATGATACGCTTGGGTTACAGTATTTGCTAGGGAAATACCTTTACTAAGATGAAGTTAGTTAAGTATAGGACACAATTGAGTATGGGGAACTTACAGTCAACCATTTCAAGAAAATACCTTCAAGCGGGGGTGTTAACAGTCTTCTAGCTCAACAAGGAAATGATAATTCATACTGCATATCCATGGCTTTTGAGTATTCAATCCGCTCCTTTCGCTTCTGCAACCTCTTTTGCCTCCTTTCCTCTCTTTTCTGTTCTCGAATTTGGATATCCTCCCCGTCTTCACTAGTACTATCACTATCCGAAGATAGTTCATCGTCATGTTGCGCCTGTCGTTGCCTATCAATACGATGTTTTCTCCACTGGATTTTGATAACGGACCTGCTTTGCAAATAATACTGCCCTGTCCCATTTCTCTCTCGATTCTGAAACTCTCCGTTTCTCACCTCCCCCAGGCCTTGCGCCGTTTTCCTCAACCGGGAGGAGTTGCGCGCTTGCACTCGGGCGGGCCTCGCGGGAAACTGGACGGGCGACTTGACGGTAATGAGCTTCCTTTAGCGCCTGAGAACTTTAGCTTCTATCCAGGCGAAGAGAGATAGATAGTATACCTCATTCCACCGTTGGCTTGGTGTAAGTTGATGGCCCTTTAAATGGCGTCTTTCGCGATGGCCTCTGTAATGGCGCTGGGGATCAGAAGGACCAGCGTCAGAATCCATTTCACAGCTTCAAAAACAACAAAGCAAGATTTTCCGAAATATTCGCCGAAGCGCGCTTTAAAGGTGGTTTTAAGGGCACTTTGTTCGGTATTCCAAGACTAAAAACAAACCTGTATCTCCACCGCAGCTCTCGCACGTTCCTCTGCTGATGACTCTGCCCGCGCTATTGGAGCAACTGTCGCCATTACTGATTTTTTTGTACTCGCGCGATAGGGTTTTAGATAATGGAATACGAGGATAGCCCAAACAAGAAAATCGAGTAGATACGTGGTCCTCTGAAAAACTATTGTTGGAAACAAAGAACGTAGACTGTGAGGGCTGAGTTTTCCCTTATTGATCAGTTGTTGAATATGGGATAGCTATAGCCGGATTTCGAGATGCTTGCGCGTCATCTAGCAGACAACTTGATGAAAATCACCTTGGCAGGTTATTCTATGCTTGGCAGGGTCTTTTAAGATACATGTATGTCCGGAAGAGGTGGGGCGGTTGATCCGGAATCGTAGGTTTAAACATAATACATTGTATGTGTTCAGCCGTGTACGTAAATGATCGGTAAAGGCTACAAACCCCGGTTGTTCAACGGTGTAGGGATTGTGCACCCGGTACTTCCATGACTGTACTCGTAGTTTTCTAACGTTTCCGAACTGGACTGGGTCTGCATACCACCAAAATCTAGTTGCCAAGCACGATTTACGCCCATATGCAGACCCAGTCCAGTTCGGAAACGTTAGAAAACTACGAGTACTTACAGTCCTCTTAATCATAGAATATCACTCATACTCCGGGTTCACCGTTGGCCGGGACGTGATAAGCTACATGCATGATCCTAGGGTAATAAACTTTGTATATGGTATAAACAAATTTTCTACTCCTAATGATCTAGCCTCACCCACGTTCTAACCACAATGATCAAGACAATGTTAAAGATGAAAATCCTGTAAACAGCCTAAATCCCCCAAAACCCGAAATTAAGAGGCGTACTACAGTACCGAAAATGCGCAGAAATTGACTACCGTATCCCACTCGTTACGCTAGTGGTGCTGTAAGGGTGCGGTATTGATGCGGTATCGATATGGTACTCTGCTTACGATGCTGGTTTAAACCGGTATCCTTGACTCGATACCCTACATTTCTACCCCCTGTTTTCGGGGCTGTAGTACTATGAAGAGCCCCCCGAGTGATGAATTATGAATTAAATCGCCTTATGACTGTTGTGGCGTATGAATACAGCGCCACATTAGAGTCATCCTGCCAAGAGGTTCCAAGACATGGCGCGTTGTCGGAGCTACGTGCCACATTCGGAACTATTCTCACTCGCCATCCAGTATCGATAAACCCTCGATCCCGATTCTTTCTCAACCCCAACCCATCTCCCACCCTACACCCATCACCTCACCCTCATCTCCACAACATCTTACACTCCACACAGCGAAAGAACCTCAGCCGAGATATGAATCGGGGTGGTAAGCTCGCTCCTGAAGTCCAGAGAGTTCTGTTCGTGAAGAACTTGAGGTTCGTAAAGCTCTCGCTGTCTTCTTCCCGGCCGCTCTTCCCTCCCGCTGACATAAGGACAACAGCTACAACGTTTCCTCTGAGGAACTATTCGACCTTTTCGGAAAGTTTGGCCCAATCCGGTATTACTCTATCTTGTTTTTCGATAAATTCTTATGCTGACAGAGCGCGTCAAAGCCAAATTCGCCAAGGAATAGCAAACAACACTAAAGGAACCGCGTTTGTAGTCTATGAAGATGTCATGGACGCGAAGACAGCGTGCGACAAGTTGAACGGTTTCAATTTCCAGAACCGTTACCTTGTTGGTTAGTTACTAATACCCAATTCCCCTTCATCGCTAGTAGCGAATAAGGAGTTCCGCTGACACTGACTTGATGGAAATGAATAGTATTATACCATCAACCTGAGAAGATGGCGCGTGCAGAGAACGATCTAGCGAAACGCCAGGAGAGTTTAGAAAAGCTCAAGAAACAACACGGAATCGATTAAAACGGCTTTTGTCTGCGATGAGTCGATGCTCTCCGGGAAATAGGGTTATCGGTACAACGCAACGTAAAGGAATTAACTCATTTCGATAATACTATACCTTATGTTTTCATTTGGCATACCTGGGAAAAGGGACGGGGAACGGAAAGGGAAACGGGCTATGCGTATATGGGGTGTATCTGCAGGGCTACGATTACGGGAAGGGATTTGAAGGCGTTGATTCTGATTCTTTCCGTTCTCAATTTGTTTTTTTATCTGCATTTTTTACCTCAATTGTCTCTACTTTTGCTTTGGACTTAGTTTTATGCTATTACTTAACCTGCAAATACTACTTTCTGGGTGTGTATGATTTAGTAGGTACAGCGAGACTTAAGCTACAAACATACATACCTTTACATTTTGATGACCAGCGTTACCAATATGTGCATCGATCTACATGTAGTATCAGCATAAGCTAATGACCAGAGAAAAGTGACCAATGCCCTTTTGACCTAGTGACGAGTATATGTGTAATATCTATGATATCCATATTTGACAGAAGTTCGTGTAGGTACAGAAAATTTCTTGCTAAGAATAAGAAAATATTCACCGATGACATCTACCCACATCTCGATTACAAAAAGGAAAAATGCAAGCGTATATATTAAAGCCATGACTACATCATCTAACATGCCTCCATCCAGAGGGAGGAAAAAGAAAAAAACGAATCCCCTGCTCAGCTTATATGTGTTCTCTTATTGACTCTCCACCAACCTCCGCCAATGGCCAGGGGGGGGCACCAGAGCCAAGAATTTATTGGCCTAATGTCTCCATTGAGTAATATGTATGGAAGAAAAGAAGCATGAAGGAAGGAAATAAGAGCAAGGATCGAAGCAGGGGGGGGGACGGGGTTCCAAATGGCCGCCGAATATCTAGTTATTTATCCAAAGTGACGGCTTTCCGGAGATATCATTGGTTACGAAGCGTACTTCCTCCTCTGTCTTAATCTCATACGGCGGACCCTGGTCTCTCTCGCTTGTGCTAAGCACTCATATGCAAGGTATCAAAGACATAGGGTGCTGTAGAGGTCCTGGGGTTCATTATCACATGGTGGCAGTACGATGGCACTTTAGCTGCATTATGTACACTGCTAGGTTATACTTCCAGTCACAAGTATGGAAGAGACTTCTTTTGTTACATTACGCGTACGTAGTATGAATGGAAGTAAAATATGAGATTAGGTTTATATGATTTTAGGATATGTCTGTGATAAAAGAAATGTCGTCGAGACGGACTACAAAGAGTGGGGGGAAAACCGATCAAAAGAACTTTTCTATATCCCAAGCCCGCGCCGGGGCCATCAGCAATTACCGGACAACATTGCCCATTCCCACGTCCCATAAGAAAACCATACCCGACCCAGACCCTGAAAGAAAAACCCGGTGCATGAAAACAAAAACGGGGAAAAAAAAAAAAAAAAAGTTTTTTTTTCCCTTTCTATCCAGTTGGATGTGATGTGATGTGTGATATGTGTGGTGTGGTGTTTGACGTTTCGTTCCTCGACCAATCATTACCCCCCAGTAGTACATGCCGCGGCGATCCATGTCACTGGCGAACCACCTATAAACCGCGCCCTGTGAGGCTGTCAGAATTGAACTATGATCCTGCAAATCAAATCTCAATGGGTAAAAATGTTCCGTACCTTGCATACATAGTAACTACAACCTCACATGGTTGTGATGCTGCGAGGGAGATTTCATCCCAACTTCACCAAACGGAAACGACGGGTATCGTTGTTCTGTGGGTGATGGCGGTGGCGGAGGAGGGAATGGAGAGTCTTTGATAAAACGGCTAGGAATCTGGATTGACAACTGGTTTTTTCTTGGGGACATGATTGCGATGGGTGGGTGATATTTAGCCTTTGGAGGAGAGTGGAAAAGGTGAGCTATATGTATATATATATATATATCTTAAGGTGAATCAATAAAAAACTGGTTTGATTGATCGCCAAAGTAGTTGAACTCGTAGAAGATACAAGATACAGTCCAAAAGATCTGATGAGGACTCAAGAAAAAAGGAAGGATGAGAGATCTTCAAGTAAGTATTATATGCACTTCGGAAAATCGAATCTTGAATATCTTGGGCCGCCTCCGGCGCCACAGACATGACAGCGGGTAAAAAATCATTGATTGACCGGCTATCTCTCTCATCTTCGCATCGTCATCACCTGAGAAAGTAGTAATCTACAGGTTTCTTTCCCTCAGCCCCAGCTATGCGTAGGGCACAGAGGCACAGAGGGATCATTGACGAACAAAAACTGAACGCGTTGACCTGATGAGCATGTGTGTGCCCCAAGAAAAAAGTCCAGCCTGGATCCACAGTGGTGTGCATACTAAGAGAGATGATAAGTTTTGGATGATTCTATTTTTGAAGGGTACATAGCTAAAGCTGGTCTGGTTGTTGAGGATATTTGGCCTATTAAGTGGCATCAGATCAGATTGCAATCGTCTCGCAGTACTCGCAGCAAGCTCATCGTTAAATTTTCCGGCTCCGGCCCCAGCTTAGAGGTATGTAGCTGCCCGGGTGTAGTTTCCGATGTAGCATCTGGGGTCTGGATTTTTCCTAGCGTATTCCTCTTGCTTCATTAATTCTAATAGGATACATGTATATGCATGTTATCCCAGGGTTCCTTTTCCAAGTCTGAGATATGCATATACCCTATAAGAAATAATAGCAACGATGGCTGAGAATTTCAGTTGTGTGATGGTGTTGAAAATCAATGTAGCCGTAATGCTCAAGCACAAACAGTTCATCATGACTGATTTGCGGGAGTACAAGATTCGAGACAACGGGCATCGAGATGAGACGAAAAGGGGCAAGTAAGTGGCGTGGCAGGTTGAGATGGATGGAGGAGAAGACCTCTCCACAGTTCCAAAAACTCATAAGCCACCAGTAGTGAATTAGAAGTGAATCCTGATTGGTTAAACTATATAATTTTTTTTTCTAACCTGCGCATAAAGAATGCTGGGTGAGCGGTGATGTGCTGGATCAGGTATAGGTGATCAAGCAAGTGGCCCTGCTGGCGGAGACATGAGTGGTGCCGCGTGGAATCTGGGGAAAATTGAAAAGATATTCAGGCACAGATGAGAGTTGCCTTCCGCTGGCGGTCTGTGTTGTATAATTTCTTCAGGAAATAATATGGGAAAGAATTACTATAGATTAATCCTCTCGATATAGCTCCCCGATGTCGGGAGTCTACAAAGGTGTATGAGCGATGTGAATTTTGATGCTGCCATCGAACAAATGGCTGTATTGTGACAAGGGAGCACCTACAAACGCCCACCAATTCACCAGCCATTCATCCAACATCATCACCATCATCTATCTCGACATCTTGTTTTTGGCCTTCCGCTGAACGGTAGGCTTCGCAGGGCAGCTAGGCAGAGGATGTGAAGAATTCGGTAACCCACTGGAAGAGATTTAGACGAGTCCCGAGTCCGAAGATTTGAGGCATCAGCCGGGATTGGGGTTCGAGCCAGACGCCGTGTACAGGCTAAGCGGGCGTCAGCATCGGCAGTTTATGTACGTCAAAAGCCATCACGGCATCTGCGATACGTACATACATCCTCGGCCTGAAATCCGCTTCAGGTTTGCACCAACCAAACAATGAGAGTCACCCATCGCTTTCCCTTCTCCTGTTACAAGAGGCTTGGTAATTCTCGGGGAAGCAACATGATATGCGATACTAGGTTGCTCGCGCGTGCTGACTGACTACGTGCCTTTAAAATATGCGTTGTCGAGCGTTTCACGATAGACCAAAGCAGATTGCTATGTCTCGCGTCCCACTGAGTCCAACTATATTGAATATGCTAGTGACCGATCACTAACTACAACCAGTCGTAAGTCCAGAATCCATGCGTTTCTCTTCTCACCCCTGCGTGATTCACGGGTCCCAGGATTTCAGAATGATGCTGTGGAGCAGGTCCCATTCAAGCAAGGTAGGGTATGCACAGAGCAAGAGAGGGCAAGGCTCCATGTGTGCCCATGTTTCTTTATCAGGGTCCTATCAAATCTGGAGATAGATGGTATAGCAGCAAATCTACTCTGGGATACTCCATTATTATCCTTAACTCAATCTTACGGGCTGGTATGTCGTGCGTAATTTTCTTACTTGGCCTTTCTGGGTTCTGTTATTCTTCCTTTCTGACTTCCTTCC
Organism: Morchella sp. 2016-72; assembly: GCA_024713865.1. Taxonomy (NCBI): domain Eukaryota; kingdom Fungi; phylum Ascomycota; class Pezizomycetes; order Pezizales; family Morchellaceae; genus Morchella; species Morchella sp. 2016-72. The sequence goes on from JAMJEY010000003.1 coordinate 358,854, forward strand.
TTCCTTCCTCCCTTCCTTTTTTTTTTCCCTCTTTTTATTCTGGTTTGTGCCCTTCCTCTAGATCTTTCGCTTCATAGTGTGTCTGTTTCATTCCCAGGTAATCAATTTCCAACCTATCATTTACTGTATCTTTAGCCCGCAAGTGATAAACACCCCCCCCCCCCAAGCCATTATTATTCTCCCGCTCTCATCCCATACTGCTCCCGCTTTTTTTACAATTCACCCTGGAAGCAGGAGCTGCAGAGACTGCCGACCATGTTCCAAAGAAACAACAAATAGAAATCTTTCCTGAGTGATTACACCATGCAATTATGAGAGAAAAAGTCGCAGGAAAAAAACACTGCCTACATGTACTGAGTGCTTCCAAGTAAATGTTTTGCGAAAGTTCGTCCAGATTGGAATATGTATGAGGTGACCATGGTGGTGTGCCCCACCAGCGTAAACAACCCCTCCAAGCTGCGGCAACAACCCCTCCTCAAATCCTGACAGTTAGTTCCACGAACGGCTATCCCTCATTCTCACCCCTTCTTTCCCCTCCACCTCTCCCCTCCATCCATTCTTCCGTCATTCTTCACCGTCAAAGATCGAATTCTCACGAGTTCTGATTTTTCTGCCGCTCGTATTACTTTTACAGCCTTCTTAGCTCCGTCGCCTAGAGCATCATGTATCTCAACACCTCGAGAAAGCCTCCTAGCCGTAAAGGTTCGTATCTATTACCTTACTTATAAGTATTCCCCTGTAAACGAAACGGAGCCAATAATTAGACTGTGAATTAAATATTCGCTTCTCTTAAAGGAATTAAAAAAAAAAAAAAAAAGCAATCCTCTGAGATCTTTAGGACAATCACTGATGCCTTTTATTGAGCAGGCTCTATGCACGATGTGCCCAAAGATCTGATGGACCACATCAAGGAGCTGGAGAAAATCTTTACCATTGATACTCCTAAGCTTCATGAGATTGTCGATGTTTTTGTGGAAGAGCTGAAGAAAGGTGATGATTCCCCGCATCTTGTGGCGCTGTGGATCATCTGTTAATAATTGTGTTCCAGGATTGGCAAAGGAGGGTTCAACAATTGTAAGGCATCTGCATCGCCCACGTTTCATTCATCACCCTGCATCTTTACAAATATCCAATGGAAACTAATTTGTTCCTGTGTCTTCATACAGCCCATGAACCCGACATGGGTTATTGGATACCCCACCGGAGACGAAACAGGAACATACCTTGCACTTGATATGGGCGGAACAAACCTTCGTGTTTGTGAGGTCGAGTTACCTGAAGAGAAGGGGCAATATGACATCTACCAATCCAAGTACCGCCTGCCCGAAGAGATCAAGAACGGCACTGGTGAACAACTCTTCGACTACATCGCAGAGTGTGTGAAGCAATTTTTGATTGCCAATCACGAGGGCCAAGATATCAGTGAGCTCAAGGAGCTGCATCTCGGTTTCACCTTCTCGTACCCATGCACACAAAATGCTATTGACCATGGCATCTTGCAGCGTTGGACAAAAGGCTTTGATATTGATGGCGTTGAAGGCCATGACGTTGTGCCGATGTTCGAAGCAGCTTTGGAGAGGAAGGCAGGTAATCATGTTACGGAACAGTTGATTTAGATACTGACCATAACTCTTTCAGGGTGTTCCCATCAAAATTACCGCTTTGGTGAACGATACCACTGGAACTTTGATCGCTTCCGCTTACACCGACAACACCACGAAGATCGGGTGCATCTTTGGAACAGGATGCAATGCTGCTTACATGGAGGAGGTCGGCTGCATTCCCAAGCTCGCACATATGAATCTTGACCCCACCCTTCCTATTGCCATCAACTGTGAATGGGGTGCCTTCGATAACGAGCATCGCGTGCTCCCGCGTACTACCTATGACATCCATATCGACAAACACTCTCCTCGTCCTGGACAGCAAACCTTCGAGAAGATGGTTGCAGGCCTCTACTTGGGCGAGATCTTCCGCTTGGTTCTCGTCGATTTGTATGCCAACCCGGATGTCAGCCTCTTCAAAGATCAAGATATCAGCGCATTGCAGGTAGAGTATTCTCTTGATGCATCTTTCCTAGCTGAGATTGAAAGGTAAGTTCATTCTCTTATCAATCATACACTGGGCAATCTTCTAATCGGGGGTGATAGTGATCCATGGGAAAATTTGATGGAAACCCATGCACTTTTCGAAAAGAAGCTCAAGATCGCCCCAACGGAACCCGAGCGCAAGCTTATCCGCCGTCTTGCTGAGTTGATCGGCACCCGCGCCGCGCGTCTATCTGCTTGCGGTGTTGGAGCTATCTGCAAGATGAAGGATATTAAGTCTTGCCACGTTGGCGCTGATGGTTCCGTATTCAACAAGTACCCGAACTTCCAGCAACGGGGCGCTCATGCTCTTCGTGAAATCTTCGGCTGGGACAAATCAGTTAGGAAAGATCCTATCCAGATTGTCCCTTCTGAAGATGGAAGTGGTGTAGGTGCTGCTCTAATTGCTGCTTTGACTATGAAACGCATTAGGAGAGGCATCCATGCAGGCGTGAATGTTAAGAGAAAGAACTCTCTTATTCCCCCAATCCCTTAAGTTATCTAAGTTGAGTGCCTCTTCAAAAAGAGGAGAAACTAGCTGTATTACGGGATTTTTCTTCTTTCTTCTCTGCTATTGTTCTATAGGGTTGTTTGAATCTGCTCGTTACATGTTTGAAGGTCATGCAAGGTTGACTATGCATTCTTTCCATTTCCTTTCTCGAATGTCTTGCTTGTGGTTGTGGAAGTGAGCCAATAGAAGGGCTGAATGAAAGATAAGATACCCGACCAGCTGCAAATTTTTACCCGTATTTTACGGTTCTTCCAAACCTGGTTTTGCGTACTGCCTCTATGCATTAGACAATCCGTCTGGACGCTTGGGCGGGGTATCTTATTTCAGCCTCTTAAACGCCTCAATAGCTGACAAGCTCTCTTTGTATGAAAGAATTAATGGCTGTGCAATCATTACCAGTTTCAGCAAATAGCCCATGCACGAATCCGGGATGACGTAGTTGTCGCCTGAGGAGGTGCACATCCCGGTTATGACCAGGGTCAGCTAAGCCGTGATTGCGGCATCTCCCGGGTAACTACCCGAGTGAGATGCTGTGATACTCGAAGTGAGACTTGAAGCTACATGTACATACAAACCCCGGTACACGCCCATATCCTAGAGATTGGGATATAACCGATATTCTATATCTCAACGGCCATGACGTCACACAAGCTCTATTGTAAATTACCCATTGCAGTATTTTGGATTAAGAATAATACCGCAATACATATCACTCAAAGGAATTGAAATAGGGAGAAAATTAGTAACATGGGGCTAGCTGACTCTACTAAGTCTATGCTCACGTGGGATATTAAAACTGAGTGTTTGACTACCGGCATCCATTCAGCTAAGGGGGGGGGGCATATGCTGTGGAACAAACACACTCCAGCTCGCGCGCGCGGTACATACCATGTATATGCAAATCTTACATGCAATCGGAGAAATAGAAGTCAGCGAAGAACCTTCCATCACAGTAGTGACCGCGTTTCGATTTTCACCAACGTATCTACGGGAAATATAGTGCTTACATGGGGCGGGAGAAAAATGTGGACGATAATATCATTGGCTCATGTATATATTGACGAGTGATACGCCGTGATTGGAGATGCTCTTCGTCCCCGCGGAAAAGTGGCAATGAGAATGAGCATCGGACGGGAGATTTCCCCTATACCCCTATCCAAGAAATGCCCCCCAAGCTGCGTCCAGATCCTAGTCTCTAGAAGGCCACGTGAGGTGGGTCTTTCTCGAATATGATTGCTTGATCATTTCCTGCTAGAATGGTAGCGATCTATGTGGCAAGAAATTGATTTGAGAGCTTGTGTTCCAATAGAATCTAAGATACTGGTTCAGGTACAGAGGATCACCTCGTATTCAGGCTAACACCTCACTTTATTGGGCGTAATGTGAAAGGACACTATCGACTTGCCTCCACATAGAGGCAATTCTGCTTGACTGGAGTGCCTGATCCTGGCAAAGCGCTAAGTTGATGCATCTCAGGCTCATTTAGAGAGAATCCTCAAACAGGGCCTCATCTAGAAGTAAGCCTCGGTAATGTAGTAGTATGCAGTCCATAATGTTTATCCAAACGAAGGCGTACCACAGCTGGGTTTTGACTCCCCGGTTTATAACTAAGATTTATCTTTTTCTTTGAAATCATTTGCCTATATACCTTGTGCGGGCCTGTTTATTGATGATTTGATTATATGAACCCAGGAATTTCGACCCCGCTTGCCTTGTCCACGCAGCCTGCTGCAGACAAGAGAGGTTTATGTGGCGCTTAGCTTCCCAGTTGGACTCAATCGACTCAATCTTAGTCCCTCAAGGCTAGCAATAATGCTTGAATTATTTCCGCTTTAGAAGGAGTCATGTGGTGATAGAGTGCAAGCTTGTCTTCCAATCTCTTAATAACGATATCAATACCCCACTTTGTAACCATGCAATCGATCTGGACGAGCTTTGGTACGGCTAGCGGTTTTCCTCGAGTCGTGGATGGCTATACTCAACTTCCAATAAGGGCTAGGTCGCGGCCTGGATGCGTGGGTTGAGTGGTGTCGTGCGTGGATGCTCAGGGCAAGAAACTGCGTTGTGAATGGGTTGGGAGTACTTGGCTGGTGGTTAGTTGCGCTTAAGCCACAGAAAATTTTGCGTAGAATATGTTTGATTGTCAACTATACGTGCACATTTGTCCATCTGTGACGATCCAATCAAGGAGTTTCCTGAGGTGTACTTTTTGAAACATTACCACCCTAGCATCTGCACTACAGCTCTTTTTTTTTCTACCCCTGAAAAACTCCCCACCAGGTTAAATACCGATGTATACAATGTAGTTTAAAACTAACAGTTCCTTGCATAAAAGCACGGCTCGTGAACCCCTATAACTACATGTATGTATTACAGACTATTGGGTTAGGGTTCTGTCTCAGATTAGGTGTTTTGGTCGGTTGAAAACTGTACTGTGGAGGGTCTCGGTTTGAATGATAACTAGGAGAAAGAGACCATACACGAGTGATCACTCGGTGAGTGGGGGCTTGTGGGGGTTGGTGTGGGTTTCTTCCCTGCTTTTTCCTCCTATCAAATTCGGGCTCCACCAAGATTCAGTTGCGGTGAGGTTTGACCAGTAGCAACTTTGAAAACAGGGATAATTCATTAGAAATAAGTTACTTTCTCTTTGTTCTTCTGTTCATCCCGCCCGAAAGCATACATGTCCTAGTCACAGAGAAAAATCTAGAGCGTGGAGGTTCTCCCCAATTAACTCCTCCCACACCCCTTAGCTAGGTTCGTAACCCCCTATAGAAAATGAGATAGATACATTACTAAGAGAGAGAAAAAGATAAATCAAAATAAACAAAATAGAAAATTAAAGAAGAAGAGGGTAAAAAAAACACATTGCGCCATCATTTTAACGAAAGGGAACCAGTACGGTACGGTCAGCTCAGGCCGGTGTCGGCCCAATCTTCCCTGTCCACTGCGCCTGCAGCTCCCCCAGGGGCGCGCTGCTAAAATTGATCGCAATAAGTCTTGCTGTTGTTGCTGCTACGAAGGGGACCGTAAGGTCTATTGTTGATTCTAATGCTGTTGAAGTCGCCGTTACAGCAGCTGTTAATACGCTCGTGTCCAGCACCAGACTCTCTACAATAGATGACACCGGGTCGGCGATAGGGGTTAGTGCCGGAAGAACAGCGCTGACAAAGCCAGTTCTGACTACGGTTGCCATTGTCGACTCTACTTGTGTAGTAGGGAGACCTGGGAGATTTACTGCTTCGACAGCCTTGAAAGAAACCACCATGCAATGGCACTGGCAAGCACACGCCGCACCAGGAATGGCGCTGCCTGTTACTACAGCAGCTGTTGTAGTAGCTGATTGTGTCGCTGCTGCTGTTGTGGTAGTAGTAGCGGCCGTCCCGTTTAGTGCGATAGCGGAATCCTGGAATGCCTTGAATGTTTTCTCGGCGGTTGGGTTGATGGCAAATACCATTCCCTTCCCACAGTGGGAAGTTTGCGCACAATACCACCAAGTTGGCTCAGTATCTGTGACAGTGTAATCAAACGTCGGCGCAGGAATAATGGTGCCGTTAATATTGCTCAGAAAACCTGAGTCAACTCCCTCAACGGATATTTTATTGCATGGAGCACTAAATGTTGACTGAGTAACTGTATGATTCTGCCTCATGAATACGAAGTGTACTACATCGCCGACCGTAGCACTAATCTCGGAGGGAGTATAGACAAGCCCTAATTCCCCTCCAACAATTACCTCATGAGTTGTGGCGGCGACGACGGCTGACGTCGAACTTGTAGCAGCAGGAGGCGAGGTCGATGTCCCATTCAGGGCGATGGCGGCATCTTGGAATGCCCTGAACGTTTTCTCGCAGGTGGGATTAATGGCGAATACCATTCCTCTTCCGCAATGAGCAGTTTGTGCACAATACCACCACGTTGGGTCTTTAGAAGTAACAGTGTAGTTCCAAGTGGGCGCAGGAACAACTGTATTGTTAATGTTACTAAGGAAGCCTGAATGGGCCGCGTTAATTGATGCCTTGATACATGGGTTGCCAAAGGTTGACTGAGTTACTGTGTGATTTTGTTTCATGAAGACGAAAGTGACAATGTCACCGATCTCAGCAGTGATTTCTGAGGGACTATAGACAAGACCTGCATCCCCTCCGACAATGACGGTGTGTATAGCCCCTCCAGTTGGTTCCGGACAGGGAACGGTTGTGGTGATACTGGTAATTATGTAAATGGTTGAAAACTCTGCGGCCGACTGAGTTTCAGCGGTGATGAGTACTGTTTCCTGATGGAGGAAAATTTGTTAGCGAGTGATAATTCATGAGGCGTACATCGGAACTTACTGTCGCAACGCTGGCTACGGTCTTGGTTAAAACGTTACTCAAGACCTCGGTTTCCGTAGAAATCTTTGTCTCAGTTGCGATACTATGAATGACTTGTGTCGCTGTTTCGGTCAAGACTTTGTCCTCTGTGATAGTAGTAGTGGCTATCGCGGTGCTATGGACAGTCTCTGTGGCAACACTGTGAACTACCTTAGTCTCAGTGGCCAACATTGTTTCCGTAGCTATACTGTGAATTATCTGAGTCTCCGTAGCTAACTTAGTCTCAGTAGCAGTACTTTGAATAAGCTCAGTCGATGCTCTGTCGATTGTGGCAGTACTGCCAACGGTCTCTGTTGCGATGCTGTGATCAACTTTCGTCTCAGTCTTCAAAATTGTCTCTGTGACGATGCTATGAACGATTTGAACCTGAGTTTTCGTCGCCAATTCTGTCAAAGTAGAAATCTGGGTCTCAGTCGCGACACTATGAATAACCTGCGTTGCCGTCTCTGTGGCCACACTTTCAACCACCTTCGTCTTCGTAGACAACTTCGTTTCTGTAGTGATACTATGAATAATCTGTGTCTCCGTCTCCGTCTTAAGACTCTCAATAACCTTTGTCGCTGTATCAAGCTTAGTCTCCGTAACCAGCTCCGTCTCAATCTTCTTAACCACCTCCGTCGCGGTCCCCGTCGCCGTCTTCTCTTGCGTAAAGATTTCCGTCTGCACGATGTGAGAAACCTGCACTTCCGTCTTCGTCTTAAACTTCACTTCCGTCTTCACCGCCGTCTCCGTCACCTTAACTTCAATAGTCTTCAGGTCCGTCTGGGTGACAAGTTTCTCAACCGGCACAGCCACCTCAACAGTATGCTACCCAGCCCCATGTTTCATATTAATAACCTTCTATCTACTCGCTTTGTACAACAGGGGAGTACGGAACTAACCAAAAGTGTTTCAGTAGTAGGCTCTGTTACAGTCACATGAACTGGTGGAGCGGTTTCGATAACCTGTTTGGTTTTATATGTTGTTAGCGGTTATAGGGATTTAAGTCATTAATTGTTGACCGGATTATATTTACAGTGTTGTAAATTGTCACATGCTGTGTCTCTGTTACGGGCTGTACTCTGTTTTGATAATTAGATTTTTACCCCAACAGTGGAAAAAAATGAATGTATTAACAAAAGAGAGGCATGCTTACTGAGTAACATGTTTAACTTCCGTTGAGACATCCGTAACATGCAGGGTCCTAAAAAGGCCATTATTAGCCTGGTTAACCTCAAACCGACCAACCAAACATTAAGAATACTTACTCAGTAATATGCACCTGTTCTTTTTCAGTAATGTGCATAACCTCAGTTGAAATATCGGTGACATGCAATGTCCTGGAACAATCAATAAACAACTCAACTCAGCCTAACTTCGAAGTTACCTACTCAGTAACATGCGCCTGAACCTTTTCTGTCTGCACCACTGTCACCAAAATCGCCGCCGCCACACTGTTGCTGCTAGCTTGTGGCTGTCCCCGTTTTGATAATTTGCCGTTTGCATTAGATTCGTCTATTTCTGCCGTCTGTGCTGCAGCTGCTGCTAGTTGTAGTACTACAGTGAGAAAGCTAAAAGCTCTCATTAGGTAGATTGTTGTATAGAAAAAAGCGTCGATGTATAATAAATGGATTGATAAACAGGTCCTCTCCTGGAGGCGGAAGATCTAGATACTTAATTACTTAGTGGTATATAGGTACACTTAGCCCTAGGAACATACGTTTAACTACGTATGGGATAAGCTGAGCGGCGGGCAGTTATAATTGGTGTATAGCTCAGGCCAGGCAGAGATCTTAGTCCGTAGTGGAAAGAAAGCGCAAGCGCAAAATACTAATAATGATAATGGAATGAAAATTGACGAGCCCGCTAATAGAAAGAACACGTATGGAACCTGAGCTAAAAGAATAAAGCTCAGATAATGATTAAGATGAGGACCAGAAGGGAAGTAGACAGATAGAAGTACAATTAGCCTCAAAAAGAGGGAGGAAAAAAAAAACCATAACGGGGCCATTATTGCACTACGGTTCAAACATAAAATCCTATCGAACCAACTTTTTTATGAGAGCGTCAGGAACATGAGTTGATATGAATCGCTATCTGTATCATTAAGGTCTGAACATATCTACACAAGTACTTGTTCGCGCAAACTCGCTTGCCCAGCCCACCCCTGAAGGTGAGGGTCCTCACATCGTGATATCGAAGTAATTAATTTGCTAAAACACATGGTGTTTTGACACGGGGGATAACACTGTAAGAGAGTCGAGTTTCCAACGAGAAGCTCCCCCTGAAAATGGTGTTCCCTTTGACGGATGAAATCCTCAAATTCGCGACATCCCTCTTTTAGCTATTCCTAGCCCTTTGTGGTAACTAATGCCAATTTTTCATTAGCTCTATTGCTACTCTCGCACGTAAAAAAACAAAAAAACAGTTACCTTACTAAGTGCGCGGTCCATGTCGCGAATTTGAGAATTTCATCCGTCCAAGGGATAGTATGCACATATCGTACGATTCAGACTTCATGGTACTGGAATAAGGTTAAAGATTAGGCATTCATCCATGTAGGTTGCTCTGTGCAAGTCTGGAGGGAAGGCTGAGTGATCGGTTTGAAGGATGGCCATCACGGAATGGTTCTCCTCCGTACAGTACGCGTATTAGCGGTATGCGGGGTTTATCAAGATGGAGCAGGGTTCTTACAAGACTTCTCCCTCCGCCTGATAGCAGCTCAATGATCTTAGAATTACGATAAAGAAACGGGGGATTTCGCTCATAAAGACAGTAGACACTGGAACCCCTAATATTAGAAATCGTAGAGAGAGACTTCTAAGCCTGTCAACCATACGGAAGTCGCCCACTACAGGGTAAGGGTTATCTTTGATGAGGCTGAGATTAGTAAACTCACCACCACCGGCTTTGAGCTTCCCCGCAGTTTGTGACGTCGGCTTTAAAGTCGTAACACTTCTCCAAGGGCTCTTACAAAAGCAGTTGTAGCTCTTAAATTCCTCTCGCCCTCGGCAATAAATCGGATGTTCACTCGTACGATCAAACGTTATGCTGTCTCTCCTGTTCACCGACCCTTTGGGCCGTGGGCTGGTACTACAATAAGAACCATCCATGACCCGGCATGCAAGATCGCGAGCAGTGAGAGCACAGGTGATATACCGTCAAAAGCCTCTGTAAGGCTTATGCTGTCTCGCCACTAGAGCGAGCTGCTAGGCCTAATAAATTATTAGGGATGTTATGTGGATTGTGATTGGTTGGGTTAGGATCACACACTACCGGTCAATCACCCCACGCCGCAAATATCCCCTCTGCGGTGCGTCATTGTTACTGGGAAAAGGTGGATCCAGGAGTGTAACAATGCAGTATGCGCCATCAGGAGCCCTCACCTGGAGTAACAGGCCACAAGGATAGACTTCTTTTGTAGCCGCTTTATAAAGAAGTTCATCACTCCATCTTGTTATCCTTTTTGTGCTTCATCAACTCGTAGACTTCCATTGAATCTAGTACTACGTATCTTCAATTCTTTCCCAAACTTCACTTCCAAACCAACAAATACTATCAACAATGGCCGGACAAATTCCAGAATTGCAATGGGCCCAGGTGTTCGAGAAGAACAATGGCCCCATCGAATACAAGCAGATTCCCGTTCCTAAGCCAGGCCCTGACGAAGTTTTGGTAAACATCAAATACACCGGTGTTTGCCATACTGATCTTCACGTAAGAACTTATCAATAACCGTTGTTTAAGAAGCTCCATACTGATAAATGTCTTCGCATAGGCATGGAAGGGCGATTGGCCATTGGATTCGAAGCTGCCTCTTGTTGGTGGTCACGAAGGTTTGGCTTAACTCAGTCTCTTGGTCGTAATTATTGTAATGAATTCTAACACAAGCCAGGTGCTGGAGTTGTTGTCGCAGTTGGAGAACTCGTAACTGATATTAAAGTTGGTGACCACGCTGGGATTAAGTGGCTCAATGGTAGCTGTGGAGCTTGTGATTTTTGTAAGTTTTAATAGTTTCTAGAAAGCTCTTATCAAGTTTGATCGGTCTAACATGCATTTACAAATAGGTATGGCCTCTGACGAGCCCCTTTGTGCAAAAGCTTTATTATCCGGCTACACTGTCGACGGTACTTTCCAGCAATACTGTATTGGCAAGGCAGCCCATGTAGCCCGTATTCCTAAAGAAGTCAAACTTGATGCCATTGCCCCAGTTCTCTGCGCCGGTATCACTGTAAGTAATTCCACATCTTTTAGTGTTAATAAACTAACAACTCTGCTAGGTCTACAAAGCACTTAAAGAATCCGGTGCCCGTTCCGGCAACACTGTAGCCATCACTGGCGCAGGTGGTGGGCTTGGATCTCTCGCTTGCCAATATGCTAAGGCTATGGGCTTCCGTGTCCTCGCCATCGATGGCGGTGATGAAAAGAAGAATATGTGCCTCAACAAACTCGGTGCTGAAGACTATGTCGACTTTACAAAACAGGATGTTGTTGCTGCGGTCAAGGATCTCACCGGCGGGCTTGGAGCCCATGCCGTTATTCTGCTCGCTGTGAGCGAGAAGCCATTCCAGCAGGCAACCGAATATTGTCGAAGCCGTGGTACGGTTGTTTGTGTCGGCCTTCCAGCAAAGGCAAGGATCAGTGCAGAGGTCTTCCCGACTGTGGTTAGGATGATCTCCATCAAAGGATCTTATGTTGGCAACCGTCTTGACACACAGGAGGCGATTGACTTCTTTAAGAGAGGGCTCATCAATGCTCCTTTCAAGACCGCAAAATTGAGCGAGCTACCAGAAGTCTTCAAGCTTATGGAGGAAGGCAAGATTGTCGGAAGATACGTCCTAGACTGCAGTGTAAGCCTTCCTGAATATGGCACAAAGTGTTGACCTATAACTAACACCAAGCAGGCGTAAACAAACAGAATCTGTGGGAAATGTATTAAAGTATATGGGGTTTAAGTTTGGTGTTTTGTTTGGCGGGTTTGGGGTTGGTGGTTTGGGCGTGATTGATGTTTTTTTCTCTTCTTCTCCCTTCTGTTATTATCTGTGTATGTTGTATGAGCTCCCAGATGGATAGCATGTTTGCCTTACTGGCCATGGTGAGGTGCGGCCTCTGACCTACCATATCTAGAAATCTACACCCAGGAAGGAATTACAATATCGAAGTGCTGTAGCAGTGCGCAAAAAAAACTAGGAATCCAATTAAAGAGCCCTATAAATGATCATAAGTGTGAATCGAGATCTCTCACTCTTCAGGATAACTTAATTTCACGACGTATTAGGACCAATAATAATAGAACTCGCGCGAAGTAAGCTTGAGAACATACAGTCGCGTATGATGAGATTTTGGGACATTTATTTGTGACTGCGTTGTTTACGGCCCGATTATTTGGGGATATTTTAAATTTCCAGCTGATATATATAGTCCAGTGGGCTATTCATCCTCCAATTCTAGCTTAACTCAATTACAGAATCGCTCAACATAACTTAGTGTCCTTTTTTATTTATATATATATCCTTAAATTAGGTTCTTATGTCTAGAGAATCTAGGGTAAGAGCCGAAGTCCATATATCACGACGTCAGGCCAACCAATCAGCGCTGCAGCGCTCACAATTTTTTCTTTTTTAGCTACCTAAAGCCCTTGCCTGCATGCATCGAACTTAGATTTAAATTCTCCGGCCCGGGACGATCTGCTCCACCAGGTTGACGGGTACATAGCATAGAAAATTCTGGGCTTCTAGGCATGCGGAAAGTCTGGTGGCCAACAAGGGACACATACCAGGGTTTGGAGTTCCCTAGCTGGGACACGCCATGGTGGCGTGAGCGCAAGGCTACCAGGAACGAAAGATATGCGCTGTCGAGGATGGATTATATAATTGGGTTTATGTAGACAGCTAGCTATATATTCCCAAAGTCCGCCTTCACATAAGTATCATGGCCATGGTGTGATGTACAGCGACAGGTAACAAGTGATGGAACGCCTTGAGAGTACAAATTAAACACCAACATTTGCGGTGTTTGTACTCTCAGGGCGTTCCATCACTTGTTACCTGTCGCTGTACTTCGAAACGAAATCACAGCTGGTGGCATTTAGTCTATGATACGAACACACATGTTGGGAGATCAATAACCTGCTTAAGCGCAGGAAATTCAGGATAGGCATATTATAATGTAGTTATTATCATGAGAATAGTAGCAGATATTGGTTGGATGTGTCTCAATATCTGTCAGTCCTAGCCAAAGTTTGGGGGAATTGATATATAAACACTATTAGTTATAATATTGCTGCACGACCTATGTTCTTCGTCCGTATTCGGGACTTGTAGTAATCTGTAGCTCACCATATAAAATTAGCTGCAGACTCTAGCTGTCGACGTGAAAGAGAGGCCCACTTGTCACCAAAAGGAGTGATAGTGTTCTAATTGCCGTTAACATTGTGTGTATCACCACGCCACCTCCTCGGCAAAAGATTGTGAATCGCGGGAACAGACGGAGACATCACCGCGCCGTTTCTTCGGGCAGAGAGGCGTCCGTTTGGCCGGCCGCTGTGCTAGAAAAGGGAGGGCTAGGGGTTAGGGTTAGTCCCTTGAAGCCCTTCCTGACTGCCTATGGGCTAATCGAGTTAGTTGTGATAATTATCATTGTTACTAAAAAAAAAGACTTCCTCTTGTGAGCATCAATCAACCTCTCTAGCTTGTTATCTTAAAACTCGTGAAAATTACTAAATCCTTTAAACATCTATAAAACTTTGTAGAGAACTCAATACCATACGCTTTCTTCGCATTATTCTTCGCATTATAAAAATAATGGTTTGAAATATAGTTACAGTAATGCGCCGTAATCTTTCCAGTGCCCTTTTCAGGAACATAGTGATATTTCCGGCCATCATGGTTACAAGAAATAAAAAAGAAAGGAAGGAAAGGAAAGGAAAGGAAAGGAAAAAGACGAAGTATGAGCTAGCTAGATAGAATTTCAGTCTTATAGTTAATTCTCCAGCTACACGAAGGCCGGTGCGCATAGACCTGGGGGCAACAAGACCAAAGTACACCTATCTAGCTGGCAAGGAGTAATTAGTGGCGGTGTAAGAATACTAATCTTTCACCACTCTTCTCCTACTTGATCGCCTTCCCCCTGCAGGGCCCTTAGCCTTAGCCTTAGCCTTTCCCTTCCCCTTCCCCATTGACTCCTCCGACTCCCCCGCTTCTTCCTCTTCCTCTTCCTCCATTGCCTTTCTCTTACTAGCAGCCTTCATTGCCCTGGAGTCTTCATAGATATTCCCCAAGGCTAACTCTGTCCTCAGGTATCCCTGCCAGTTACGATCCTTGACAAAGCACCATCCGGCCTCCATCTCACCCTCGTCGACCATAAGCTTGAGGTAGTCGTCCCTCCATTGCTTCGACGCAGTACTCATGAAAGCAAAGGCCTTCAAGTTCGTCTCCGGGTCTGGCCCACAGATGATCCTCTGGAAGCGCTGCGCGGTTAGGTGAGGGTTGCCCTCAGCGTACTGCATAAATGCGTTGAAGACTGGCGAGTCCGCAATCTTTTCGGGGGTGCTGGAAGCCTCGTGAGGGAAGGCGACATATTTGTAGGTGGTATGGTCGAGGAGGCCGCCTGGGCCAGCATCAGGCTCGGACTCCCATGGGATATAGCCGAGCTTGGAGAGAATTGCGGATTGGCTGACGATGGGGTCAGTTGCGGTCGCTTCGATCACCATTCTGTGGGGGATGAGCGTGGGACGTATGGTGTGTGGTGTATGCGGTGTATGTAGGTTAGATTAGGTGCGACTTGCGCGTAGACGAGTAGACGAGGTGGAAATGATCGGTTCGAAGGTAAGAATTTCTTGGCCGAGAATATCGTAATGTAGGTTCACTCCTGACGATTTGAGGAGGAAAGGTTCTGAAAAACAGATTTCGTCAAGTCATAAGGTTGGGTGGAAAATCGTATAGGGCCGTTATGTGAGCAAGGTCGTGGGTTTTCTTGCTCCTTCGTTAAAGGCTCTGGGAGCTGTTCTGAGCAGTTATGTAATGAACGCGCCCTTGACCACCTTGGTTGATGTGGTCACGTGGACATAACCTGGTCAGCCGCGTTGGGTGACTAAGGTTTTATTAATATGTCTCAGGGGCTTTTGGGACGTGGAAATGATTGTTTTAATGGGACATACTATTAGTAAGGAGAAAGCTTTTCAAAGTCCTGAATTTGTTTCTTAATAGTGTGGACTGAGCCCCGACCCGAGGTATCCTTTAAAATGAATCTAATTGTTAAAATGGCGGGACCGGCCTATATACATGTATATACATGTATCAGTATCCGGTACGTAGCAAAGTACATACATGTACATGTACTAAGTACGTATCTTTGCACTATCCAGGACTTATCTTACTACATGTACATGTATGAGTCTCGAGATATGTGTCCTTGTGTGCGAAACTACTTAAGTACGCACGGTGTAGTACTATTACACATGCAGAACTGATATACCACAGCCTACCGGCCAAATTGCAGTGCTAGGTGATGTAGTCATGGTTGGAAAAGACCCTGCACCCAGCTTTCCTATATGCGTTCGATAACAAGTATAAGTATGATCAGTAGTAGCTAGCGCTATATCAGTGATCTAAAGCTGGCACATTGACGTTAAATGACTGAAGTATGGACTAAGTCTGATCTCAATTCGAGAAGATGCCAACGACATTATCAATAGTATATGTAAACTCTTCGCCGAACCTATTTGATTTCACGCGTGTCTAAATAAGTATATATTAGCGCCGTAGTGTTTAGCTGGCTTCATGAACTGTTTTAATTACGCTAAGTGTTAGTATTGTGGGTAATTACGCTTACACAGACAGTTTTACGGCGATTAACTGAGCTTGAAGTGATATTACTATTGGTTGATAAGTGCATAGATATCGTTTATATGGGTTCCGTATTAATCCCCAGTTGCCAATTCCTACTCAGCCCGGTCGCAAGGAGTACAACCAGGACAAGACAGGATATTCCCAGAATCTAACAATATTACAATTGTTATTAACAAAGCTCCAAGGAGGCCGTATGTGATATTCGGAGGTTTTCATGCATATGAGTACGTATACATACAATATTAAAACTTGAAAAAGAAAGGCACAGTAAAACGCCTTTGGGCCAGCCTCATTACATGAATTCGTTGCCTCCTATATATTCTGGTGTTTCCTTAGCCTCTTATTCATGCGTGGGAGTGTTTACCCAGGTACCGCCGCCAAGCCCCCTTCAAACTCTCGCCGGAAACGTTTTAACCACATAACAAGGCCTTGCCTATTGACGAATTGAGCTGAAAGCCTCAATCAATTATCCGCGTTCGTTGATTTTTGCTGTTGCTATCTGCACGTTCGACTCATGAATTCTAGGCTCCCAACCCCACACTAACCAGTAATAGCAGGGAGGCTTTGCGCGGGGCTCACTGTTTGGCGGGCTTGGCAGGGAATAAGCAACAAGCTCTTAAGGTGAAGATACATACAATCCATCTCAACCATCCCATCTCTCGTAGCACCAGTTCTAGCAACACTGCAAACCTTTCTCTAAAGCTTCATCTCATCAGTTCACAACTTTCTTTCTTATCCCACCAACGCCCCTTCTTCTTCCTCTTCGCCACAACAGTAAATAGTAATAATGAACCGCACCCGTGGCAAGATTCGGCCCCCTCGTAGAGTGAGTTCCCTCGCCCCTCCCCCGCACCATTCCTATTCCCGTTCAATAGACTCATATCTTCCTCAGGGCCTTGCGACCGATCCGGTCGACTTCGATGACTACTGGGACACCCTTGCCCAATCACTGCGCGAGATTCACGCCAAAAACGCTTCCCGGCTATCATTTGAAGAACTCTACCGTAACGCCTACAAGCTTGTTCTCAAAAAGCACGGCGAGAAGTTGTACGCAAACGTCAAGCAGCTGGTAATCGAGCACCTTAAGGTCGTTGCAGTGCGGGATGTGCGACCGCTAGTGCCTAATGCTATTGTCACCGGCGGTGCGGCGTTCGGGACGGCGAGTAGTGTGGAAAAGAGAATTGGGGGAGATAAGTTTTTGGATCGGCTGAAGGTGGTATGGGAAGACCACCAGCTGTGTATGGGCATGATGAAGGATGTGTTGATGTACATGGTTTGCGATACTCTTCTACTTTATTGCTCCCCCGGGAATGCGTCGGCAATGCTAATTCCAAGGTGATGTAGGATCGCGTTTTTTGTGCGGATCATAAGATACCGTCAATATATGTCACCTGTATGGGATTGTTCCGGGATCATATCCTAAGGAACCCGCAATATAACATCGGAAAAGCACTGAACACTGTGATCCTCGACCAGATCAAGATGGAGAGAGAGGGTGATATTATCAACCACGCGACTATTAGGTCTTGTGTATACATGCTTGAGGCGTTATATGAAAACGAAGATGAGAATGAAAATGAGAGGATTTACCTGACCAGTTTTCAGGGTAAATAACCCCCCCCCCCCTCCTTCCTTTCCCTCCTCCTACACTACTCTTCAGTGGCCTAACTCATTACGAACCATATATATAGGCGAGTTTCTCGCAGCATCTAGCGAGTTTTACAAACAAGAGGGTATCCGGCTCCTCCGAGAATGCGATGCTGCAACCTACCTCCGGAAAACGGATAAGCGTCTATCTGAGGAGTACTCCCGGTCTCATGATACCCTTTCTATGCTATCTGAGCCCAGGATCCGCGCGGTAGTAGAGGAAGAGTTGATTACGAACAATATTAAAGAGGTAATGGAAATGGATACCGGCTTACGGTTCATGCTCGATAACGACCGCTTTGAGGATTTAAAGCTCGTTTATAAACTTATCTCCAGAGTAGACACAGAGAAGCAGGCACTCAAGAATATGTTGTGCAAGAGGTTAGTGGAGCTAGGTAGAGAGATTAATAAGAGCGCCGACCCTACCACCGTCGCCGCAACACCGGCGGCACCGACGGAGAATGGCGACTCAGCAAAGAACTCTGGTGCTGCTGCTGCAAGCGAAGATAAAGCTGCCAATAACCTTACAGTGGTTGCTATCCGGTGGGTAGATGAAGTTATCGCTCTAAAAGATAAATATGAGCAGGTGTGGACAAAGTCATTTGATGAAGACAAGGGAATCCAGGCGTCAATGACCGGCGCATTCCGGGAGTTTATAAACTTATTTCAACGATCCCCGGAGTATATGTCACTTTTCATAGATGACAATCTCCGGAAGGGGCTCAAGGGTAAGTCGGAAGCGGAGGTGGACGCTGTACTGGACAAGGCCATTACGCTCTTCCGGTACATTAACGATAAGGACGTTTTTGAGCGGTACTATAAGAAACATTTGAGCCGTCGTTTACTCATGAACCGGTCCGTCTCGCAAGATGCCGAAAAGCAAATGATTGGAAAGCTCAAGATGGAAGTTGGCGTGGCATTCACAAACAAGCTGGAAGGGATGTTTAAGGATATGAATATCTCTGATGAAATGACCTCAGAGTTCAAAAAGATGCTCCAGAACAGGGATGATAATGATGAGGGGAAGAAGATAGATTTGACGGTCAACGTGCTGACATCGACGTTCTGGCCAATGACGAGTATGGGTGCGGAAGGCATACAGACATGCTCCTTCCCAAAGGAGCTAGAGGCATTGAAGGAAAGCTTCACAGCATACTACCTGGGGCGGCATAGTGGCAGAAAGTTGAGTTGGCAGGCGAATATGGGGAATGCGGACCTAAAAACGACATTCAAAGGCGTGAAAAAGGAGCTAAATGTATCTACGTATGCCATGGTGGTATTGTTGGCCTTCAACAACGTACCATCTGGGGAGTCAATTTCTTTTGAGGTAATTCTCCCCTGCTTCCACTTATCTAAAAGCTTACTAACCCCGGCTCCAGGACCTGATGGCCATCACCTCCATTCCTCAAGCCGATCTAATCCGGACTCTTCAATCCCTTGCTGCCGTCCCCAAAACTCGCATCCTACGAAAAGACCCCGCCACAAAAGACGTCCGAACCACTGACACCTTTGCTATTAACGAGGCCTTCTCTTCCAAGTTCACACGGATAAAGGTTGGAATGGTATCCGCCAATCGGGCCGAAAACGAGAAAGAGAGAAAGAATACCAGCGAGAAAGTTGACGAGACACGAGCCCATCAGATTGAGGCGGCAGTGGTGAGAATCATGAAGCAACGGAAGGTGCTAAGCCATGCCGAGCTTGTCAGTGAGGTTATTAGTCAATTGAAAGGGAGGTTTAATCCTGATGTGGCCATGATTAAAAAGAGGATTGAAAGTCTGATGGAGAGGGAGTATCTGGTGAGAATTGAGGGCGAGAGGCATACCTATAAGTATTTGGTACGTTTGATGGATATTCTCCCTAGGTTAGTTGTGTAGGGGTCACGGTGCTAATAAGATTCTGGTGACGATAGGCTTAATCTTATTCTTGGTCTTCTCAAGCTGCACCCGCCTTGTGCTGCGTGAGTAGTATTACCTGGACCATCCAATCGCGCACCTACATATCTCATCCACATTTATTCCCAAATTTAGGGACCCCTTTTCACTTTATTGATTCATGAAACTTTCCTTTCTTTCCTTGGCGGTTTATTCCCCTGTTTCTTCATCTTTCTCCTCCTTCTTGTTCTGTTTCTTTTATGTGATTTTCTGTTTGCGGGTAGGGCGTTCTGTTAGCGAGAGGATTCGAAGTTTTGTGGTGGAGGAAAGAAGGAGAGGGAAGAAGGGGGGGAAAGGGGAAGTGTATTATTCAACTACATATATATGATGATTACCTTCATGATTTCCTCGGCGGGGAGAGGGGGGGAGGGGGAGGGGGAGGGGGAGGAGGAAGGGGAGTGGAGGTATTTATGTATGAGTAAATCATATTAACCTTGTGATGATGAGAGCTCTTTTTTTTAAAAAAAAAAAGGGGGGGGGGGAATGGCCGCCTCTATCTTGCCAACCAACCCAACCAATCGAGGAACTACATACGCCCCCGGTCTCACCCACATATTATAGACGTTACGTAGCGCCTAGCTTGGTAAGTAGAGGCGCCAGTACTCTTCTCTGCATGTAAGCCACAGGGGATGAGCCCTGACAGAGAATCTAATGGCACCCCCCCCCCCCCCAGCGTATTATCAACTCGTCACCCAGGTTGATAGCCCCAACCCCGGCGTTAGTTTTTCTATCTGTTCTTGTGCTTCCCCGGTCTAGCCATATCAGATACATATGGTGATGGTGATGGTGATTGTTGGGGAGTAGGACCTTGTACATACAGACATACAGACAGACAGACATACAGACAGTCAAGCAAGCAAGCAAACAAGAGAAAAAAGAAAGAGAAGGAGGGAGAGACGCTACATGTACCCTACTGTATGTATTCTAGACCCACGTTGTGTAGAGTGGACGGTCACGGGCGATCACTCGTTTATGTTGCTGCCAAGGCTGGATGGAGTAGCACGCCCGCACGGATGACTAGGAGACCCAGTGTTTATTTATCTTTAAGCCCAGCTATGAAAAGGTGCACAAAGAAAAAGGACAGTAAAAATATGAAAAAAGGAGCACAACCGTGCTTGGGTATAACAACCTGCCTAGCTACCTAATTCTACCCCTAAACCCCCTCCTCACAAATCCCTTGACCACATCAATATCACCTTCCTCCTGTACCCCTCTCTACACTTCTTCTTCTTCCCTACCTTACCCAGCCCCTCGATCCCCTTGGCGACCATGACCGCCTCCGCGCTCGGGTCTCCCTTCCTCGTGCGCACCTTCAGCACCACCGGTGTGCCCGCACCCGCGCTCTCGTCATGCGCAAAGAAGCGGATGCGCTCCTCCCCCACAATCCCCGCCGGATACAGATCGCCAACGACCCCTGCCACGGCGCCGCAGTACCGACTCCAGTATGCAAACTCGGGCCCGACGAGATCCTCCAGCCGCGTTTTGAGGTTAGAGTCGCTCACCTCACCGCCCCACCGCTCGCACAGTGCCAGCGCGAGCAGCGCCCGGGTCTCATGTGTCAGCCCGTGTGCGGCGGCAAGAGCGCCTGTGGTGGTCGAGTGTAGCCCGCACGACGGCCGTGACTCCTTCGGGACGTTCGAGTGGTAGATGAGCATGTTTGCGAGCGCAGGGACAATCTCGCCGCGGAATATGTAGGGTGTCGAGCGCGGGAGAGCGTAGTTGAGGAGCTCACGGATCTTCATGGTGTCGCGAGGGGCGTGGGCGGATGTGGCGACGATTAGGGGGTCCTGCGTGCGGATCGATGTGTCGAGCTTCTCGTAGAGGGCACCTTCGCGCACGCCGCCTTGGCAGAAGATGACGGTTTTGATTGTGGGGAGCGTCTCGACGAGGGCAGAAATGAGAAAGGCCACGGCGGGGACTTGCTTTGCGCGGCGGTCGGAGATGCGGAAGAGGTCGTCGAGGCGCTTGGTAGTCTCGGAGGAGAGGTGGAAGTCGGCGAGGTCGGCGAAGGCGCTGCCGGGAGCTTTGAACCCGTTGATGATGGGTACGGGGTATGGCTGGATGGGGTGTTGGTCCAGCAGAAGGAAGCCGAATCCGCGGAAGCCACCGCCGGAGAGGTATAGTGTGTAGCCACCCTCGTCGTCGGCATAGTCGACGAGTTCCGTTGGAATGTCAAGGTCCTTGATTGCGGCCGCAACACGGGACTTGATCTCGTCCTTCAGCTGCGCAATGGCTTGGTCATTGATGGCCGTCTCGCGGCGTTTCGTAAGCGCCGCTGCACCGTACGGCAGCGAGACCGCGGAGGCGGGCATGCGGGTCTTGCCATGCTTTGAGATCATCCACGTGAGCTGTGTGCTGCCACCGCCCAGGTCCATCACCAGCCCGGAAACCTCATTGAACGAGCTTGCCACGCCCTCGGCGCCAATACGGCCCTCGTCCTCCTTCGTGAGGAGCTCTACGGTCCACCCTGTAGCTTCATGGATTCGCTCGCGGAACTCGAGCGAGTTCTGCGCTTCGCGGGTGGCCTCGGTGGCCACGACACGGATATTTCCTGGTGAGACGCCGAAGTCGCTGCATACGGTTGCGAAGCGCTTCATGGCCACGAGGATGGCAGCGATGACTTCCTCGCTGATGGGTGACTTTGTGGTGCCGGTGAATTGGGCGTCGTAGAGCGAGATTGGAGCACGGTCCTGAAAGATTGTGGGCATGATTCTAGCTGTTGCAGGTACCAGCGACGAGATTGAGAATCGAACTCCATTGCTGTTTGGGGAAAAAGGGGGGGGGGGGGGGCAGAATCGGTATATAATACTACTGTTCAGCTGTTTGGAAGCTGGGGGGTTGGGGGGAACTCTCTCTCACCTGCCAATGTCCACTAGGCCCCTTAGAAGAGAATTGTCTGATGTGGTGTTTGATAGCACCATTGTTGGAAGTAGCAGCTTCCCAAAGTAACGGAGAAGATCAATCGTGAGTAGTTGGTTGACGATCTGTGGCCGCCGGCGTTGAATAGATATGATCTTGTTTGCTCTGCCCACAGGAAGGGAGGGGGGTATTTTAATGTGATGATGATGATAATGATGATAATGTCAAAAGTCCCACACTCAGCACTGATAGAATGGAGAGAGAGAGAGAGGGAGGGAGGGAGAGGGAAAGAGGGAAAGATGACGCGGGGCATTATTATAATACCCAGCACACACCCCCACCACCACCAATGAATGACTTATGTAAGCTATGTACATATACTCAGCCGTTGAAAAGAAAAACTGGATTTACCCATCAGCTATCTGTCTTGTCTATCTCTGTCTGTCTATCTGTCTCTCTATCTGTCTGTCTATCTGTCTCTCTATCTACTCTATTTGATGATCTACGTCGTGCATGCAGTACTACATGTACTTACTACATACATACAGCATACATAATACTTAGTGCCCAGCTGCACTCGAATTCCCTATCAATGCCTCCCTCTCCCGATGAGTGAGTTACATTGTAGATACTTACGTACTCTACTCTTTCTGTGTGTAAGTACATGTACATCATATCCTCTCCATGTGTGTAATTCCCCCAACTGTAGCGGGGTCGCCCCCCCCCCCCCCCCAGGAACACATGACAGCGTCTTGGCAATCAGGGTCCAACCAGGTTCCATGTATGTCATAATATTGCCCGCCTTGGCAGCGATTCACTCACTCACTCACTCACCGGTGTCGCGTGACAGACTGCTCTCTACGTCAAAGATACATACAAGCTTTTGATCCAAGAAAATCAGGACTAAGCGGCCCCCACGGACAGGGGGGGACTATTTTACCATTACATGATATTATAGTTAACGTTTCCTCCAATTCATATAAATATACATCCCATGGCCAGACAAGGCTTCAGCTCGTATGCAATGTACCACCGCTCCCCCGTACCCCCCGTACTGAGCAGCTGAAGGACGACGACGCCTAACGTCTAACCCCAGCTCGTAGCTACTGTTCGGGACCCCCGTTCCAGCTGGACATGGACATGCCCCCCCAAAGATATCAATTCTATCCTCCCAGCACTCCCACAAGGGGGGATAATCCGGTTTGTGCCTATATACTTGTAGCTACATGCATGTACTTGCCCTCCTCCCGTAGCTAGGTGGATAGATATGTAGCCCGCTCAGTGAATACAGAGAAAGCTTTTTATAACGGTACGCTCGGGACCGAAAACCTGTACCCTTATGGGAGCTTACCCTTTTAGAGGGCTGGGGGGGGGGGGTTATTTATCAGTACATCAGTGTGACTACATGTACATTACATTGGGGGAGTATTAGGCGCCCAAAGTGAACTGCAAGCTGCCAGTAAGAGATACACAAGTACAGTAATACATGTAGTATATATGGCTGGTGGTTGGCGCTAGGAATGGGCCATATATACATGTATCACGTTACGGAGTGATAAACTACTGAAAACTCTTCAAAGTACCCTAACCCTATATTTTATATAAAGGTGCTCTAGCAAAACATTTTATATAGGTCTACGGATATTCTTATAGCAAATTTACCCTTCATGAAAAACGGGACCAAAAGGTAGTAAAGAGATTGCCCACATTCTACCATGTAGCAGTAGTAGTGTAGAACCCCCAACCCCCAACCCCCAACCCCAATGCCACTCACAGCTCGGCCAGCAGAAGAAACTACTACATATGCAAATCCAAATTCATTTTTCATCACTCAATAGCTACACATGCACGCCCGCCCATATGCCACAAGAAAGAAAGAAAAGGAAAAGGAAGGAGAGAAGCTCCATTATTTAGATTTAGTTAGTCACAATGTAAATACCTATAATTTTTTTTCTACAAACCACCGAGCTGCTATCCAGCCACTACAGGCTGAAGTCAAACTCCTTGAATGCCTCCTTGAACCTCGCCGCGTCCTCCGTCTCCTTCTCGAGACTGAGCACACAGTCCTTCCAGTGCACTGTATGCAGTCCCAGGACCTTTGCCAGCACCCGTCGACCTACACACACACATATACCGTTAGCATAGCACACCCTAGCGTCCCAGAACCAAGGAGAAGAACCTACCAAACTGCAAATCAAAGTACTGGCCCGTGAGCGGCAGCACCATCGCCTCCCCCTCACCCACCCACACCCTGAAAAAGTCCTCCCCCTCGCCCACCTCCCTCTTCTCAAACGTCTTCCCCTCATCCCTCTCCGCCTCCTCATTGAACGCCTCCTCCACGGCGCCCATCTTCTCCAGCGGGACCGGCACAACCTGCCAATGGGCGTGGACGCCGCCCGCGCGCGCAATCTCGAACGTGACGGTGCCGTAGCCGCGCGGACGCAGCATGGCGCCGATGGCGTCCTTGTAGCGCGTCATCTCCGCGACCGTGCTGGAGCGCGAGTCGGCGTCGTCGATGCGCGCCAGCGTGGGCGTGTGCGTGAGCGGGATGATGAGGATGTGGGATGCGAACGGGAGTGAGGGGGACGCCGTTGTCAGCGGGCCTTTGGCGGTCGTGAGGTAGGACTCGGTGCCGATGGAGACGATGAGGTGCTTTTCGAGCTTGGGGTATGACAAGCAGAAGAAGCAGTTTTCGGCTGCAGTTGGTTCGTTGGGTTAGCATTCTGGTTTTTTGATATACGGGGAAGGAGGAGGAATACGTACGTCCTGGTGGTGGTGGCTTCTGGCCCCTCGCGCCCTTGCCTCTCTTACCGCCTCTCTCTTCCCTGCTGACATGCTCGCCCCAGAAGAAGGACCCTGCACCATCCCCCTGCCCGGACGTCCGGTGCTTTCTCTTCTCCTTATATGGGCTCGGCGTGGCATTCGCCGGCACCACGGGATTCGGCTCCTTGGGGTTGATGCTGAACGCATAAAGGCTCTTTGCCTTCGCCTCATTACCCCAATCGCCCACGCCCAGGAACCTCGTCACCCTTACCTCCGCCGCCTTTGCCTCCCCCGCCTCGTCACCCGTATTCCTGTACGGCTCACGCTCCCAGAACGCCGCGCCGCCCGCCGCAAAGTGGTACCGCGGCCGCAGCGCCGCCGCCAGTTGCGCAATCGCCAGAGTCCCTCTATCGTTGCCGGCGAGCGTATCCGGGAGAGGGACCGCGCTGCCGCGCTCGACCCCCGCCGGCCAGTCGTACGTGAGCAGCAGATCGGCGTGGTTGGCGCCCCGCAGCGTCCCTGCGTCCTTGGGGGAGTAGAAGGGGAGGTGTGCGGCGTCGCTGTCCGCGCCTGTGTTTGCCGTGCCGTCGACGGCGGTGTCGAGGCGGCCGCCGAGCGCGACGATGCGCACGCCCTCGGAGGTGTTCAGGATCGTCTTCCTGCCGAGGAAGAAGAGATTCTCGCAGACCTCGCCGGAGGAGGAGGCAATCTTCTCGCGGATGCTGGGGGGCAGCGAGTGGCGGCCGAGGCCAAAGTAGGTGGGCAGTGGGACCTTGATCTCGCCGCGAAGCAGCTTCTGGATGTGCTCGGCCTCCGAGGGGGCATCTGGGGCGGCGAAGAGGTCTCCGAGGAGCAGAGCGAGGGAAAAGTTGTTTTTTGTGTGGAGAGCCGTGGCTTTTGTGAATGCCTCGATGAAGCGGCCGTTTGTAGCTCCGATAACGAGACTGTAACGGAGGAGAAAGAGTGTGGGTCATGTCAGTGGGGGGCTTGGGGATCTCGGGGAGGATATGAAGGAGGGGAATTCGTACATTTTGGCGGCCATTTCGAGGAGGAGGAGAGGGAGATGTCGTTGGAGTTAGAATTGTCTTTAGAGCAGTCGTCGTCTTTAGGATCGAGAACCTCAAGAAAACGCGAGGTTGCACGCGCCAAGGGTTTGTTTGCGTCATGGATCCTCATTCGGGCTCTCCTGCCAAGCAAAAAAAGAAAAGGGAGCGAAAGAGAATCATTTGTAGAATCATTTCCACCTGAAGAAATACCGATAAAGTGGCTCTATGCTGGTTGGTGGTATGAGATATGTACATGTTTTGGAGTGGATATACATGTATCTAATCTATGATGTAGCCTATAGCTATATGTGATAACAGAGGGGCGTTACGCATATTGTACTATCCAAGTAAAATAAGAATCTACTACTACATAAGAGGTATCTATAGCTCGAGCATCGAGACCTAAAGACTCCATTATATATACTATTTGGTACTTTGGGCCCCCGCCATCAGCGGTGGCTAACTGGCGAGCTACAATGGTCGAGTGATATCTGGTGACCCCACCGCCGACGCCGATATATTGAATTGATTGATGATCAAGTACACGCACACAGTGTTGACGTCAAATATGCGAGCCATAAGAGCACCCAACATAGCGAATAGAATCTCCAAACACACCGGCCCCATTCTACGAACCCCCCCCCCCCTCACCCCTCCATTCAATTCAGGGTGCTAGAACACGCCTCACACACCCCGCCCTTTAATTATAACCGCATGTCCAAGTACGTACCTCCCCCCACCCAGACCTGCAACTACCCACTCATCTCCAGAACTAAACAACCTAGACCCGTCAAAGCGCCATACTCTCTACTTACTACTTCTCACTTCCGCCACCACCAAAAGAAAAAAAAAGAAAAAAAAAAAAAGATGTGTTTCTTCAAGAGCAGTAAAAGAGGCAACGGGAGGGCGCTCCGTATGGCCGATAGGAGCCCGCGCTCATCGCGCCTGTGTAAAGGGTGTGGCCGCGTGTTCGCGGACGGGAACTACTGTGCGGACTGTATGTATCTGTGCTGATTTGGAGTTCAAGAGATATACAGCAAGTGAGGTTGGAGCGTGATGTTAATGAGGTGCGGTCTAGGTGGCTCGAGAATCAAGAGGGAGTCGGAGGCGAGGAGGGGACAGCGGATGGCGTGAGTAGGAAATCGCTTGGGGGACCGTACTCTTGTTCTGTGTGTGGGGGGTTGTGTGCGACGGGTAGGCCCGCGTGGTATATGTTTTTATTGGACCTTTTTTTGTGGGCTGTCTTTTACCTTTTATACGAGTGCTGTGTGGGTTTGAGTTGGTCGATTTAGAGCATTGTTAGCACGTAATTATTATCTTAAAATACTTATCGACACTTTCGAGAGATACCTGCGTTATTAGTGAACCGTAACTACAGCCGCTTTAATTAGAATCTAATATGAGGTTCCTTTCTGGTGTCCTGGCAATAAAAGCCCATTATAAGTCTAAATCATAAGCGCTCACTCGGTCAAAATCACCGCGGCGATTGAGCGAATTGATTGATTCTACAAACATAGAGACAATAATGGTCTATTATGTATCTTACAAGAATCCCAGAAGATCCCCTTGCCCATCGCCCTGGCAGCAAGCCTGTCATTCAAGGCAACATCAACCCTCCAGTCCCCCAGCCAGCACCCACAGGTAATAGTATCAAAGTCATAACAGGCCTAGTAGATATTGAATACCCCGTACCAACAGTGTATCTAATATATACCGCTCATCTTCCACACCTCCCTGTCCCATTCATACCATCAAACAACAATATCCCGTACTCTGCGCTCACATCCAACACCACGCACCATGGGTCTTATCAACAAAATTTTTGGGTCCAAGGACGCACGCGAAGACAGTCGTTCAAAGAGAGAGATCAAGCGGGACAACAAAGCCCAAGAGCGTAAAGGCAGCTCGAATCTGTGCACAAAGTGCCATAGGCGCTACCTTCTACAGGGGGAGAAGTGCCCCGAACCTGGGTGTATGTATTTCCCTGTGCACGCCCTCTTGTGAGCATACAGGGCAGAGACAGCTAACAGAGTGTTTATATAGGCGAAGATAAGTCGCGAGTCAGAAGTAGTAGTAACTAGTGAGGATGGTGAGAGTGGAGAAGGTGAGGAGGATTTGGGGGGGGGGATGTTTGATACATGCCCCCTCGATGCATTTTTCTTTTTCTTTTTGCAGAATCCATAAAGGTACGTCTCAAATATTGAGATGGTGGATAAGATGATCATGTCTGTTCTTTGACCCGAGTTTTGGCCGTGGTCACTCTGTACTATGTTAATTCCTGGCATACGTGAACAGCTAGATAGATGGCTTTACCTGACTGACTGGGCTTGGTCGGCGAGCTATGTTCTGTTATCTGGCAGGTTGTGTGTATATTCTTCTGATGGATGACTTGGGGGGGGGGGGAGGTTGCTTGTATCTTCTAGTTTTAATCAATAACATTAGTACTCCCATCTTTTTTTTCGATCCCCCATGCATAAATGATGTGACGGAGATCTGTTGATGACTTGCCGGATTCTAGACATCAGAGGCTTCCCCCATCTTTATGGTAGCTCCAGCATTGAATGGATGGAAAGGCACGAGAGGCTTGATCGTTTCAAGGCAGTCGAATTCCAGCTGCTAGACCTATTGCTTATTGTGCAGGCAGTGTGGCCCACGGGGATGAGCGGCATTGTAGTTTTGCTTCAAGGGCGGTCGGGGCCTTCGGGGCTACGAGCGCTGTGTATACTTAGAGATGTCTCGAGACCAGCACGAGATGTTAGCCCGGGTCACATGACGAGTTTTCAGTGCTCGACGGCCTCCAGACATCTCAAGACACCTCAGAGCCAATACAATCCCTAAAATATCAATGCTGGCCGTGTAAGCAGCAAGCACAGGGGGCAGACATGTGGCCAACGGGCATAGTTGTCATCTACTATAGTGATAAGTGCCACGGCGCCTGCCCGCATAGCCAAGAGTACACAGCAGCAAGCCCAACGGTAAAGAAAGTCGAGCGTCCTCAGGGCCGCCCTCTACATGCCCTCGACTGCCTCAGGCGCCCCCCCGCAAACCACAATGACACCGTATACGTAGGCCCGTTGTTGATCTAGAGTTTACAAAGAAATAACTTCAATAATTTAGTCTAGTCTAATTAAGGTAACAATATGGGTTTATTCAGGCAGGGAATACAGTCGTTAATGTAGTTGAATGGGACTCGTGGTTATCATTGGGGAAAAGGCGCAAACGTAACGCGCAATAAGGGATGTATGAAGTGAATGACTGGCAGGGATACTCAGAAAAACTCATCTTCCCACTAGCTAGGGATATTCTGCTCACCAAGCCGCGGTCGTTTGTTCTCAAAGCTCTCAAAGCCATTAAGAATGTCTCAATATAACCGCAATTCTAGGGACTGCACCTGTGGAGAGTAGCCTCGCTCCACGCCCTGTCGGGTTGAGTGTTCTCCGAACCATCATATCAGTCTCAAGCGCAGAAAATTCGCTACGATACTTCTTCAAGGTGTTGTACTGTCCGTGAGTAATGTACCAAACTCGAAGCTCCAAGCTATTCGGATCTAGAGACCTGATATTGCGAGGGTAACCCTCACAGAAACTTCTACCAGCTCCCTCGGACCAAAAACTATTCAACCTACGCTGCAGATCATCAAGTGATCTTGGTAGTTGCTCCGAGTACCACGGGTAGTAGATGTTCCAGTAGGTATCTTGCTCCTGGATGTTCCTGCTAGTTCTACCGGGGTGGTAGAGGAGGTCGCTATGCATTTGGACTTGGATTCGGAGGTCAGCAAGGATCCGTTCTAATCCCTCCTTTACATCCTTGCAATATGGGATCTTCTCGTAGGCCTGTTCCCATTTTTCATCACTCCAGCAGTTGAGGTGGTCAGCGGGGCCTTGGAGGTCATTTGTTTCGGGGTTGAATGCGAGCATTGGTGAGTGATGAAAGGGCTGAGGTTTAAGTTGGTGTAAGGTAATTGATATATATAGTAGGTGGGGATCGTAAGAAAAGGTTAGAATGGCAATCCTGGACAGTTCAAACGGGAATTTATGTGATAGTCCTACTCTATGGGGCACGGCGTCACGCCTTTCTATGATTTAATAATCCTGCTTTATGGGGCACGGCGTCATGTCTTTCTGATTTAATGAGCCTTCACTCAAGTACAAGCACATGTACATGTTATGTACTTACACTTAATTCCATGCCATTGTCGAGCCTATGGAGAAGCAAGCCTTGTGTACTTTTCGGGGATGCTACCGTATACGAATTGTTCCCCCGTGATGGTATGATGATAAAACTGCTGTTGTGGCATACCACACCCGGGCGCCCCGGCTGGTACATCTTCCAGAGAGCACGTTGACTGTTGTTGGCTTTCCCCCACCCCATGCGCGTTCACTACGTTAAGTACCTCTCCACAACTCCCAAAATTTTATCTTCCGCAGAAATATCTTTCAAATTTCAGGTCTATCTACACCCCAGCCCCCTTCCTTTCCCTTCCAACCATTCTTTACCCCCACCGGTCCCAAATTTTTTTTTTTTTAAATATTACCCTCCACCACCCCACCCACCGCCACCAACAAATAAAGACCGTAGTACATGACAAAAACGAAATGAAACATAGCCCCGCGCCTTTCCTGAGCCCGTCATGGACCAAAATAATAGTAAAACTGATATAGAAGAAGAGTTATAGGTGGAGTTAGCAGCAATTGAGGGGGGGGGGGGAGGAGGGGGAAGCTCATAGAGCGGGCATTAATAGCTATATGCCAAGACAATTGAGATGTCAAGGGCGTATTTAGCAAACCAGGGTGCTCATTGTGGTGGCTTCCGATATATGTAGGTAGGCCCGTTTTCGAACCAATTCGCCCCTCGAGGTAGTGGTAGTAACAGTAGTAGTAGTTAAGTAAAAAGGGAAGAAGCAGGAAGGAGGTAAATTAGACACAAAACACCTTGAAAAACCATGAAGAAAAGATCGAAAAATGGAAAGATATAATACAACCACCCGAATTTTTATTCTACTCTTCTTTTTTCACACGCTGCTCTGCTGCTGCTGCGTCTGGCCAGGCCTCACCAGCGCATCTACAGCCCTCACGAGCGCCCCGACATTCTTGACCCCCGCAGCGGCGCCAATCTTTAACGCCTCCCAATCGCCCTCAATCTCGCCGCACCATAGTGGCTTCAGCATCTCTGCCTTCCGCCTGCCCTCGCCGCCTCTGACGCCGCGTTCACTGTCCGCGCCTGCCACCGCCGCGTCCTGTACATACCAGTACAACACGCTCTTGCGGCACTTCAGTCGCCAGTCTAGTACAACACCTGCAAGCCTGTACTCCACACGGAACCAGTCTACGTTCCGGGGGAGGATGAATAGTGCGTCATCACGCTGGTTTGGCGGTGTTGACTCAAGTTCTGTGAAGGCTAGAAGTAGCGGAAGTGTGACGGTCAAAGCCATGACGACGATATCGAGCCCAGAGGTATTTAACGAGTTCTCAAGAAAGTGCTTTATCCGAGTATGTGGGCTTCGCGGGGGTAGATGCAACCGCATCTTGGTATCATTGTTATCGTCAGCACCGAACGACACCTCCGCTGTACTATGCGCGTCGTTGAAGTACTTGAAGCCTATCCGGCCAAGGCTCACATGCAGACACGGCAGCTGGAATCGGCGTATGACCGCCACGAACTTGATGAGCGTCTCGATACGGGAGAGTTTTTCAATCAGTGGGTCAATGATCGACTCGCCGACCGGGACCACAAAGCGGATTGCATAGCTCCCAGTCTGTGGATGGAAGGAAACATCAGTGTCAGCTGATGCGATATCTTTTCCTACCACGCCAAGGTGCGTCATCGCCTCGGCAGTGCGACCACAGACGGTGAGTGTGCATGCACCAGAGTCGGAAAGAGCCTGAAAGGTCACGCGCAGGACGTCGATTCCCCAATTTGCGCGAGGAATAAGGGATGAGAAACGGATGTAAAGGTCGGGGATGACGAGCTTTGTATCCGCTGTTTTTGAAGGCTTAAGCTGATGTTGGACGGAACGGGAGATGAGATCCTCGGTGATGGTATGTAGGGTAATAATAGAGGCAGAGATTTTTTCGAGGTTGGCGAGGAAGCCGTAAGTCACATCTAATGCGCCGTTGATAGGTATGGGGATGTTGAGAGAGACGGTCCATTGCTGTGGTGCTTCGTGGCTGTTGATTAGATTGTTAATATACGTTGCTTCATGAGGTGTCACTCATGGGTAATGATACTTACATCCTACTGACATAGAAGCATTCCCCGGTTTCGCCGAGGCCTATCGTGATAACCCACTCTTTGCTCCAGCCCTGCCGACGCATAAATGTCATATAGCGCGTCGTAGGCGGAAAGAAAGTCTTAAACTCCTCCTTCCTGACGCTGACCATCTTCAACACCTCCCATCCCATTGACCGCGCCCTACTCTCAATCTCTTCCTGCAGCACCAGGTATTTCAACTTCACGAGCTCGTTAATCTGCCCGGGCTGTTGGTTTATTCTCGCCTCCACGCTTGTAGCTAATAGTCCAGGCTTCTGTAGTGCAAAACGTCCAGTAATTGGCTCTATGAGCACTTTGATTGCCCGAGATGGCGTCAGACGGAGCTTTAAAAAGCTGTTGAATGAGTCTGTGGGATGCGTATTAAGTTGCATGGATGACGGTGGAAATAATAGTGCCCGTGATGAAAATTGATTCCGTATCCCTGTCAGTATCCACTTTGTATGGAGTGCTACCACAGTCTTAACCAGTTCCTCTGCCGAGAGCACCGAGATGTTGAGAGGGACATCGACGTCTTTTACTTCCTTGCCCTCCCGCATCCACCGCACACCTAGTCTACTTGGCTTTCCTGCAACGCCGCGCTTGACACCGACCTCAATCCAGGATTTGCCTTCGCCAGCCCGATTAGTCCAGTACTGAATCACCAACGTGCGCTTGATCTGCTGGACCCGGAGGTTCTCTGTCCAGCGCCCTTGGAGCATCTCAAGAGCTTGTCGCATGAGAATATTGATCTTGTGCGTGAGACAGAAGTCGTGCAGGTAATCATAGATACCATTGAGGCCCTTGTCTTTTAGTGTTAGATTACCGTGACGTTCAATTTCGGTCTTGACGTTTTCTGGAAAGGGCGCCCCGGCAGCCGGTTCAAAGGCGAGGCGGAAGTCTATTAGGTATAGCTGGGAATTTGGGTCTTCGTTGCCAATAGACATATCAACCTCGAATTCATGCTCAACTTTGAATGTAGCACGCCCAGAAGATATTGTGTAGTCTTTGAAATACGGGGGAGGCGGCGAGTGCAGCGAGAATCGCAGCGCGAGGAGCGTATTAATATTGGACAGTGTTTTAAGGATCTCTGTGGAGCTGAGTGGGGGTGGTGGTACATAACGGCGAGTCATGGAAGTCCTAGCCACGCCCGTAGACAGTACCTGAACTGCAGTATCAAGGTCGGGATTCGGGACTCTATAGCAATTTAGTACATTATTCCCACGTCACCTCCGGCAGCCCACAAGACCAGACCGCACACAAGTGTACGGGGGGAATAGTAGTACCTCGCAAAGTTCATCTTCCTACGCACCTCATAGAGGTTCCAGACCACCTTATGAAAGATCTCATGTCGGCTATCTAGATACACCTTCAGATCAATCACGTCATTGACGGCCGATGCATTCCTAGCCCACATGACCAGCACCAGCACCTTAATCAACTGTTTCCGCGCCTCCTGCATATAATCTATGATGCGCAGCTTCTTCTCCCCATCGCTCTGCCCCGAGGCCTGCAGCGAGTCGACCAACTCCACAAGCTTATTATGTGAGTTTTGCACCAGCCGATTGATGATCAGCGACAGAGGTACAAATCCCATCGTGATATGTGGTAGTGGCGGCGCGCGAGCCTCGAGTATTGTGTTGGGCTTGGTAGGCGCTTTAACGACCTCATCGGTAGGTGTCATAGCTTGGGGCATGATTGTATTTGTGCTTGAACGATGCTGCTACGGCTTCTCCGCCTGCGCGCGACGGGGGGGGGGGGGATTTTTGCGCTGACTTGAACACACGGAGGAGGGACGTAGACTGCTGCTAAGTCGTGAGGATTCGTACGGCGCGTGTGTTAAGGTATGGTATAGTATATAGGCTGTAGACTCAGGTAGAGCTCGGTCGAGGGAGGGAAACCTTCCAGTAAGTGTGTAGATCTATTGAAAGATGGGTGCTAGGATGTAAATCGATGAATCGTTTGCTGTCAGCAAGCAGACCAGACCTGATGGATATAGGTTGTGTGTGCTATATGGTGCGTGGAATGCGTGGTGATGAGATGGTTCCTTTTTTTTCCGTATCGTTCGTGCAGGGTCGTTATGTTTATGTATATGTGGTGTTGTTCGTCTATTGAATATTTCGCGTCGTTGGGGGGGTCACCTCCAGAGAAATTCTCAAGCTTATCCAGATTAGAGAGCTCCCACTGCACTGCACTGAACTCTCCTTCTCTCTCACGCAGAAGGAAAAGCGAAGTTGGGGGGGGGGTGGCGGGTAAGGGAATGAATTGGCTGCGAGGATGCCTGCCAAGACAGATTGAATGCGCTAGGCTGTATTTAGTTAGTGTGATCACCAGTGTAAATACATGTATGTAGCTGCTGTTGGCAAATAAAGAATCAATTGGTAGCAATTGATAGGTACCTAAATGTATCTATTAGGATCGAAAGTTTGATAGCAGCTGAATATTTAATTTGTGGTTTTATAGTAGTATTTGTGTAAGTGTAATGCAGTAGTAGTACATGTAGGTACAAGTGTACCTACATAAATGTATAGTGGACAAATAGAATATCGACGATCAAGTTAGGTATAACCACATGTACATCAGATAAATTTATAGAATGGTCTCTAGTACCAGTTTAATTTCTAATCTATCAAGAAAGGCTATACAAAACTGTTCTGTTTAACTGCTACTAATTGATCACCCACTGGTGTCTTTATTACATCCACTACCACATAGGGTATATGTTCCTAGCTACATGTAGGCTTGGTTGAACAGGCACCTACTCGTAGCGCTCTTCGGTGAGCAGGTAATATTTAGGCGCTAAACCGCTGATACTTACAGCCACGTACCGGCCCGGCCGTAACACAAAAACCAGAGCCGCAGTGGGCTAGGGTATTCAGAGACGTCAGTTTTCATTTTCCCTCATCAAATTAAAGACTACAGATCTCTGTTCACGATATCCTACTACTGACAGTATCAGCACATCCCTTCCTTTCCTGCCACAGCAATACACCATCAACAGAAGGCCGGTCTACAATAAAACATTTGCTAACCTGTAGGATACTTCTCGCATTAAAACACCCAATTTCCTAATTAAATTACAGCAAAAGACAAAAAAAATTTCATTTCTGGGTCTGAATACTCTCCCTAGGGCTGTTTTTTTCAACGACACTCCAGACTCCTAAGTCATGCAAAGATGACTTTACTGTTGCCTTTCATCTCAACCGGCAACCATGCAAGTTTCTTTCCCCGAAAAAGGTTTCAAAGATACCCCTCCCCCCTGCAATGAACTTTGAGGGTAGTGAAGAGAGAGTTAAAATAAATCAAAATATCTAACTATCATTCATCAATTGCATTGGCTCGCTAAAACGCTGCACGAAGCACATATAACTTATCCAGAAGTATGCAATTTCATGATCAGCTAGGGTGTACTACGGGTGTAGGGGTAAGTCTATAGACAGTGGTCGCGGATGCAACAGCAGTAGTTGTCTACAGACCTACCCCTACACCCGTAGTACATGTTGCTCATTGTCTCCGATTACCTCGGGTCCTTGGGGGTGAACCGATAAAGTAATTCTGAGCTGCTGATTGAAAAATTAAATGAAAGAAAGGCGGTAAGGGCCAGTTATGCAAAAAAAAACAGGTGACTTGAAGAGGAGCAACAGTGCTGGTAGCCTGCTAACAGTGGCAAAATTATGCAGCGTGGCAGCAACGTCCCTAACTCAATTATCCAAGTATCAGTTACCATATCTGCCCCGGGATACATAAGGCTTTGACAACTATTATAAGAATGGAAAGCATAATTATCATTTCTTGCAGGCGAGGTCCGGTGAGCAAATAAGGGTTCAAAACTCGGGATTTTCGTGGGCTATTAAGTCCGCGAGGATGGTACAGTATATCGAGCTTCACCGAAATTTTATGAGGGGTTGAGGGCATTTCTTGAATAGTCTCAAGTTAGATAACACTCGGTGCAAAACACGAGGAGCCACTCTGCAGCTGGTGGGTAACTTTTTACTCGTTTCACAATGTCGGGCAAATGTTTCTGATGCTATCAACTCCCACCTCCAAAAATTTCAACCAAGCTAATGGGTTCCCTATATAGCAACCAAATACTAGCTGTATAGGCAACGAGGTTGTTGCCGGGAATCAATAGAACATATTGTACAGGTGAGTGATATTTCATGAGCCATGAGATGCACCACCGCGTTTGCTTCAATAGATGAAAGGCATCTACTATAATATCGAATTAATGTAAAATATTTAAACACCCTTTTCTCATGGATGCCGATGAAAGAAGTCGTGAGATCACGGGGTGCCCTAATTATAAAATCATTGCATGATCTTTTTTTTTTTTTTTTTTTCTTTTTTTTTTTAGATAAGACAACCCGTGCGAACCAGTTAAATCGTTTGATTTCTATACGTTTGAAATGCTTCGCGGCTAGTACATTAGCGTCTTGACACCTTCCGGGACCCACACTACGTGGTGGTTTGCTACGATATCTGAGTTCGTTATATTGCAGTACCCGGGCCCTACAAACTTACAATAGACTATGGAACTGCATTATAGGGGGCCACCCGCACTCCAATGCTGGCAGTTTAGATATGTGCCCCGTACCAAGAAAAGACGGATCTAGAAGGTGAGGGATATAAGATTTCCCCCTCTTTTAGATCTACATAGATCGCTATCCGGAGCCATAATACCGGCTCTACCATATGTCTGACGATATTAGATCTTATGAGATCTTTGATCAGGAGACCCCCTCTTACAAACCCGCGTGTCCGGGAACCAACAGCCCAGAAAGTCAAACCCTCAGAAAGGTAAGTTCCCAGAAGGTCAAATACTGAAATGATGCTTAGAAAGATTTTTATAAGGTCACTAGCACTACCGCAATCGATGTATATTGGACCAGTTACTGATAAATGCAGTTTATTCTCGCTACTACTAATAATATATATCGTTAAAGCCTTAGGCCACCCCACCAAAAAAGAAAAAGAAGCTAGGAAAGAAGAAAAACGCTTTTATAGAAAACCGCCAAAATTGCAAAGACGACCTCGTAGTCTCTAAACAACATCAGTTCATACCTATCATTGGTACCTCCCACATGGTACCGCCAGTACCCCTTTCATTCTCTCCCTCCTCTAACCCGCCCAAGAATTTTGTCCAGCACTCCTCCCCGCCCCCGCCCTCACATAGAAACTCATACCACCCCTGTCGGTCCTCGGCCGGCGTATTCAACGGCAGCACCCCTTGCAAAAACTCCTCCACCACAGGGCTCCCGTAGTGCGGGACATACTCAGCACTGACCAGCGCCGACCACTCCTCCTCGCTGACACTGATATTAGGGTATAGCGGATACGGTGGGGGTTGAGCAGTATCGTACTGCATTATGCGGCCGCCCTGGGGGGGCGGCTCCGGGTAGGTCACGGGGTGAATGGTGTACTGTATTGCCTCGCTGAGGAAGGCAATAGGGTCCTCGTAGGCGCGCATTGAGCACAGGATCTCGGCCGTCTGGTGAGCGTTGGGCTCGTCCTCGGGGGAGAGAGCGCTGACTACACCGTACTCGTAGGACTCGGGTGTATTTTGAGAGACCCAGAGAATGCGGGAGATGGGGCTGGCGGGCATGTAGCTCTCGGGTGGCGGACTTGGTGGGGATGGGGTTTGTGGCGGCGGATGCGGGGATGGGGGCGGGGAGGGCGGCGGGGGGTGTGTGTACTCCATACTTATAGGAATATTTTGGTGCTGACTCTGAAAAATTGTAGCTAGATGTATGTTTGGGAGTTCTATGGCAGATATCTAGAGTCTCTAGGGTAGTTATATACAAGACATGAGGCACCCTAACTAGCTAGCTAGCTTCTCGAACTACATGCACTCGAGAAATTTATATAGTGCTCCCTCTATGTCCGCCACCTAGCACCTGGAGATAAGTTTTTCAAGATACTGGGATGACGACTGGGCAGCATGATATGGAACAACAAGGTCCACGAACAGAACAAAGAAAACAGGGGGGGTAAATGGGAGATCTGTACACTACCGGGGAGCTCGAGTGCAAACTCGCGAGCGGGGGGGGAATAACGGGTAGGTACTGTAGTCTCCTTGTTCGCATACTATTAAAGCTTATCTGATGGACAGAGAAAACCGAAGAAATCAAGCTGGCCCACTCGATGGGTATAAAACTAGGCCCGGTGATGCGGTGGTGGGGCATCGTCTTCTTATGTGAATGTAAATGGGGTTTCGGATTTGCTCTTGGTTCTCGCGTAGTTGTGGTTGTTTATATGTTACCTAGATAATCAGCTAGTATCCTTTGTCAAGAACAAACAGGCACTTGACCATGTTTTTGTTTTTCAAGCGATACCGAGGACCCTGGTGTATCGATTTTTCCCGTACCCACATCTCCCTCCATTTTTTACTGCATCATCGAAACCTGTCTCTCTCGGCTCTCCACAGCAGCGACAAACACCCATCCCTCGGCCCATATACCTGCCTATGTATGTAATGTGTACCAGCACGCCGGGACAGTATGCCTAGAGTACCTACATATTACTGCACCATGTAACGGGCCTGCCTCGCGCACGCATCACCCATCAGCTATCTACCCGGGCTACATATTGCGTAGCCGCCTGAGACAGCTGTCTTTGTTCTGTGCTGCGGGGAAGTGCAGGCCGATGGGGGGGGACCGGTGACTACAACCAGAGTAACATGTCCCTACCTGAACTTGAGATAGTTGTTTCCGGTGTTTGTTCAGGAAGACTGCCAAGGATCGAGGGGTGGTGGATGGAGCTAACCAGATGTGGAACAATTATTAGAGGTGGGCACCTGAGGCAGTTGGAGTGGAATGGAATGGACAACGAAGACGGATGCAACAGATGACTTGGCCCACTTGCGAACATAAATAGGGCTACATGTGAGGGGGGGGGGGGGGGCTCTCGGTCGAGGAGGACTTTATTTTTTTTTTTTTTACTATTTTTTTTCACTATTTTTTTTTATTTTTATTATTTTTGTTATTTTACAGAGTATCGCCGCATTCACCGAGCCCGACACGACATACGACGTAGTATGTAGTCCCCAAAAAGAATTCGGGCCGGGTGGGTGGTAAATACGGTGGTTGATCAGAGACCGTCACCGAGGGACAGCTTTGCCGCGCGCAGAGGTTGGCTGCGCCCTTTACTTCACCACCTCCTGCTGGTAGTTAGAGATATGGTTATGGTATCTACAAGCGCATGCACCCACATTACCTACACTTACAACATCTTGCATACGTAGGTACAAGGCCCTGGCATTAAGTGAGTGAACAAAATTGGACGTTGACAGGTGAGAATTCGTTCACTCACTAAATCCCAGACCCTTGTACATATAGGAGGGAATATATACCTTATGTAGAACCCAGATAATTTGTAACGAGGCCATGCCATGTGCCAAGCACATGTACTCTACCCTCTTCCATGTGCAAGGAGCAAAGAGCAGATCTAGAGGTAGGTACATACATAGAGTGGAGGGTTCTGCTCTACTCTGGACTCATGTCATGATCATGCCGTGGGGATTCCGCGTGCAGAACTCGCCAGAGCCCACCAGACGATACAAGATAGATAACCCGCGATAGATAAACCCAGGGACAGAAATGCCTCCAATCCCACACCACCACGGGTCCTACCTCCAACCCAGTCCCATCTCAACGCCCTCCCCCGCGCAGCATCCATACCGTTCTTCCCTCCCCCAATCCGATCCGGAACAGGATGACACAGCCCTGGCCAAGACGGTGAACAGGGCACGGATTGGTTAAGCCGTTGCAACCGACAACCATACCGCCGGGCGTCCCTCCATACGTCGTACTACGTAGGTGTAGGTGGTGGTGGACCAGGCTGGACTGAAAAAGTGATGGTGGTTCCCTGCTTGCTTGCTTGCTTGCTTGCTCTAACTGGACTGGTGGAAGAGAGTAGACATACCTACTTTAAATGCAATGGGATTCCCGCACACCCCTCCTCGATCTTATTTATTCTATCGCGATTGCACCTACCCAGCAGTGAATTCCATCACTTCATTGTTCTACACTACTTATCTCCTCGGTCAACTACCCATATCGTCATCATTCTCACCTCTCTAAAAACCACACAACCATATTTACTATAACTAACAACCCAACAAAATGACTGCCACAACCTACCAGCAGCTACCCGGCTACTCTCGCGAGCCCCCATCAGCACCCCTACTCCCTCTCAGTAACAGCTCTATCACCGCGCAGCAGCAGCAACGCAAGGGCGGTCTTAAGCCATCAAAGTCCGTCAAGGTCAAGGCAACCCTCAGGGCGATTGTGTCCCCCGTCAAGACACGGCGCGAAAAGAAAGCGGCCAAAAGTGAGATCAGGGAGCGGGAAGAGGCAATAAGGGTTGCAAATATTGACGACTTCTTAATGTGTGGAAGGTATGTTCTTCTTCTTCCCCTTGGTTCTTTTTGGGGGGCCGGTTGGGAAAGGTTGTGGGCTGGAGCTGACCTGCGTGGTTGGTTATAGGATCTACTATGAGAAGCAGCTCCAGAATCAGATGAACTATGATCCGTTTGGGGATCATATGGTCATGGAGAAGTGCTAAATGTCGAAGCCTAAAAACCTCTTTTTTTTATTTTTTTATTTTCCCCCTCCCCGCGGACCGTATACCGACATTCGCTGGACATCGACTAT
The DNA here is from genome assembly GCA_024713865.1 of Morchella sp. 2016-72. Taxonomy (NCBI): domain Eukaryota; kingdom Fungi; phylum Ascomycota; class Pezizomycetes; order Pezizales; family Morchellaceae; genus Morchella; species Morchella sp. 2016-72. The sequence goes on from JAMJEY010000003.1 coordinate 399,793, forward strand.
TATTATTCTGTTCTCACTACCTCGTCCGCTCGCGAACTGACGACTCCACATAAGCTATACGACTGCTTACAACTTTTTTTTTTTTCGTTATTTTTTTTTTTTTATTCACTTTAACTTCATTCACTTCGACCTGTAAATATTTTGGGAGGCACTTCACGTTTTCCGGCGTTCATTACTGGGTTTGGTTAGGTTGGGCAGCGGGTTGGTCGGGATCTCTGGCATGGATGGCATGGATGGCATGGATGGGAGGGAGCAAGGTTTAGGGACCTGACATCGTGGAAATGGATTTGTTGTTCCTGTTTCTCTTTTCTCGGTTTAGCGGGTTTTCTTTCTTTCTTATTTTTGGCCATTCGCTTCCTCCTCAGAATGCGCTTTGGCCTAGGGGGTTCTTTTTTTTCTCCTTTGTACAATTGTAGGTAGCTTTGGTGATGCTTCACGAATTTTCTATCTGCTACTCGGAAGATCTTCTGCCGAGTTGCGGGCTTTATTATTGATTACCGACGTATTCTTACAGAATCCCTTGCCTTGTAATGCACTTTACTTCCCTGTCTTTTAATTCGCCCATTAAGTGAAGAAGGAATGTGAGGGGGGAGGAGGGAAAGATCTCGAGATCTCTCTTTTTTCCCACTCAACGATTTGCCACCACTTGTGGGTACGCGTAGTGCTCTGCGCCCATCCCAACCCCAGGCAGGCTCAGACACTCAAATCACCATACTAGAGCCACCTCACAACCTCTCAAAAACTGAGACATGTCCTATCAGCGCCAGCGAGGCATCGATTTCCCCTCACTGTCTCTGAGGGGGGTTATCGGTAGGGAGGTACAATTCTCAACCTTGGATCATCATCGACCACTCTTGCTCAATGCTGCCTATGTGCAATCAGCCCGCCAACATAGATCTTGTTTTCCTTTCCTCGGCGAGACAAGCAAACAATTACACTTTTCTGGAAACGCCTGTAATATTTTGGTATCGCGAAGGGCAATTAGGTGCACAAGGGAGCACTCGCTCGTCGTTAGCTTTGAGCTCATGCGGGTGGGCGGCTTGTTCCGTGGCGCTCAAAAGTTTTGGTGTTTTCGCCAAGGGCTTTTGACAGTTGGTGGGGGGGGGGGGTACTTAGGAGGACGGTGTCACGGAACGTCACGTATGTACCACTTTAGAGTGACAGATCTCGTGCGCCCCAAACCAATAGTTAGTTCAGTAAATGTTGGTACTCTGATTGGCTGTTGGCAGTCATCTCTACTGACGGTTTTGTTCAGGGTAGTAACGCAGTAATACCTACATGCCGCCAAGTACATACATGTAACTTTGTATGGATGCTCATGATATGAGACTGAGGGTTGGGTACATGTACTTGTCTCTTGCTCAAGGTTCTATCAGTTGTAGTCTTACTCAACTTGACACCTTGAAACCGGGTACTCCATACCCCGGAGTTAGGAGCAAAGTATGCGTTATCTAAAGTTTGGTGCGTCTGGGGCCTGTTGTAGAAATCTGGGCATTAAGCTTCTCCCGTCAGTACAAGTATTGTTGAGTGACAGGTGTTCCTGGAAGGTACTGGCGTAGGCACCGAATACCTACACGGGAATGTAGAGTAGAGTAGAGAGTAACAGTCAACTTATAATTAGTATCAGATCAGTGGGCGCGCCAGCGGTTTGTCAGTCCCCGCGTTCTTCGTGCCATCAAACTCTATCATGTGTTCCCCCATGCTCCCATGAAGCCACTTTCAAAAGCAATTCCACGTTCAACGTTCTGTATGCAACTCAATTTATCGATCTTCAACCTTCTTTGCTCACACTTTATGAGTCTATTTAGAGAAACACCCCTCCTGCTCACCCTTCCCTGCATGGAGAGTGGGAAACCTCGTATTTTCTATTTTTTTTGCACCCGCCTGGGCGGGCTGATTGGCCCGATCCGAGCCTATCCTTCTTGTCGTTTTGGAAAGAAGAAAACTTTCCCTTCTCGTGAAACAGTATGATGTAGGAGGATCCGTCGTCTGTGCTCAACTGAGCTTAAAATAGAGCCCGAAGAGCCCTGAATTTCACGCGGGATCTGCTGCCAAGACCCGCTTCGTCGGGACGGTCGACATACTCACAACCGCAACCCTCGACGACTGTCTGGACCCCCCTTTTTCAAATAAGTTGGTCTCAAATTCACTCAAGTACTCTAGAGTATTACATACCTGAGCAGGAGCAGTCCGAACGTAAATACCTCTCGCCGACCTCTAAGTTAGCGCATAGGTAATCTCCGAGTTTTTTCTCTCTCTCTCCCATCCTTCCATAGACGAGTAAGCTATCTCGGAGAACTGTCTGAACCGCCGTTGGGGGGATTGAGAGGTCAATCTTAATGATGTCGATCATGGATTGGAGTGTGGGCTAAAAGTAGCCTGGGAGAGGGTATGCATGTAGATGAGAGTAGGATCTTTTAGAAGATGAGACGGTTCTGATTGTCTAATTGGTGTTTGGGAGGGATACCAGTCAAAGTGCTGTTCAACATGTCGACATGTAGTCTACTTACATACGTGTCTCAGTTATCTGACCACGATGTCTTGCGAGCAAGTAGGAACTCTGCCACTGATCGCTGAGACATTTGACTGAGAATTTCTCTCGTTACTCGACTCGCTCTATTGGTATTCGGCAGTTTTGGGTTTCATATGGATTTTTAGGCCATGAATTCGCTTTCGATGATACCCTCATCCAAACAATCTTGACGGCGAAATATTAAGATATTATCCGCCACCACTCGCAGAAGGCCAGAGTAGGGTACATCATATGGGCTCATTCCAATCACTAACACCTCGAATACATTTTGGCTTATCAATCAATACCAGTGTCTTTTTGGCTTCAACAAACCCAATACTTGGACTCGGGGGTGCAGGGGAGAACTCGGCAGGGATTACATGCTACTCTATCGTGTGTGAAGACACATGGGGATCTTGAGAGCCGTTCTGCAGTAGTGTGACAGGCTTTAAATAAGACCCTTGAGTCATTGGTCCGTTCTGTGGTTTCTCCCCTCTCTCTCCCCTAGGAACATTGGTTAAATATTGGGGATTTTTGCATCTTATAGATTTAGATTCCATTCTCTATGATTTGATTAATAAACCTAATCATTAAATCGTATGCATAAATAACACACAAGCAACCGGCGATAATAGGATCAATATAAATTATAAACTCATTCCTTGTATCCTTTGGTGGTATCCTGAACAATGCAAACCAAAACTCCGTTCTAGTCTAATCGGTTTTAACAAATACTTAAAGAACTCAGCTAATTTTGCCTTCTCTGCCCACAAACACCACAGATTCCTGCATCTCCAGCATTCGTATATGAAGTATCCTTGCATGGGCTCCTTGGGCACTTCCACTTATTCTCTATCTTATCTGGTTCCAGAACGTTCGCACAAATCATACAAAGTATTGCATTGGGTTCGTTGGTGACCGAACAGCACGAGCAGGATATCCCCTCCGCGCCTTCCGAGGACTCAAATCGGGGCCGAATGCCCTGTTCTATGCTGATGGGGGAAGCTGCAGTTTCTCCTGTTACCTGCTTTTTAGCCATTGGTTTCCTCGGCGAGCTTTTTGAATCGACGCAGATAAGCTCGTCATCCGATGTATCGCATATAATGATGGCCTCTTGCCTCTTTTTTGGAGTTGGCTTCTGCTTCTGCGCATCTCCGATAACTCGTCGTTTTCCGCCCCCTTCCCCGCCAGCGCCTATCCCAGTGCCTGCCCTACTGCCATTTCCGCTTATTCCACAAGCCCCTGCCAACCCCACAAGCTCATTTTTCATAGCTTTCTCCTCATCCTCGCCGTCCTCCTCTTTACTAACTGGTACCAAGAAGTTACCCCCCCCAACGTCAACGGCTTTCTCATCTTCCGCATCACTGTAATCCGTACTATCCTCATCCTCACCCTTCGATGATTCCTGCGCCTGAGTCTCAAACCTCTTTAACGCCGCTGCAGCTCGTAATTCCCTTCCTCTGATACTCTTTGCGACTCTAGGGGCACTCTTAACTTTTGCACCCTTTTCGAGCTGAACTCTTGTGTCTTTATCTGCACCGACTTTGTTACCTTCACTTGTGCCGAATTTACGCTCCTTCCTGCGCTGCTGGACTTCAGCGTAAGTTAGTTTGGGTTTTTTTGTAGTCTGCCCTGCGCCGTTTCTATTCTTGCGTGTGCGTGTACGAGTACGATATGTTCCGCCACAGAGGGATTCTGGCATGTCTGCTTCGGCGAGAGGCCGGTCTTGTGTGCATTCTGAAGAAATCAGGACACGGCCAGTGGACCAGAAGCCTTCCCCAGTATATCCAGTGGAGCGGAGGGTGCTAAGTTGAGCAGAGAGCTTATTATTAACTGACCAGAACGCACGAGAGTGATTCTAGGTAATGGTTAGCAGGTTTTTATCTTTTGTCTATTCAACATTCCAGCGACAAGGCTACCATTTGCTTGACGTGCGCTAACTCATGAATCATAACTCCTTGAACAAACTGAAAGGGGAGCCAGAGGCCTGTGTTGGGATTCTTGAGAACAAGCTGGATGCATTCGCCGGCATTGACTGCATACATGTAGCCTATATTAGCTACTGTTTGTTACTAGATTAAAGGTAGATGCAATCACAATTTCTTCCCCAGAACTCTTTATTTGTAGGGAACTCATCAAGGCTGTCCACCAATGTCTCAGATTATTGAGTCTAGTGATAAATTTGTACGAAATACTGAAACATACGACATCACGGCCAAGCCATTATCTCTCATTATCTATCCAGTGATTTATATCAGCAAAGGTTCTAGGATAACGCCGTGTGCCAGAGACCCACTGGGTAGACTATTGCAGCGACTCTCTCCAAGAAGTCCTGAGCGATAGCTTTGTCTGGCCCATCTAAAGCTGAAATGAAGGTGATGAGTTTGTTTGGAGGTTGTTTCCGGACGTTCAGTCCTATGGCTCAGGAATCAGCTATTGTATATCAGATAGTGGAACTGGTGAACATACGTTCGAAACCCAAGGGCATTGTGGCGAATAACTTCCTAGAGGGCGTGGGATACGAAAGTTGGGAAGTGAGGGTAGCTAGAGGAGTGTATCGTTAGGAGCGGTGATCTACCGCGTGAATATATAGCTTCCAGGTTACCTCGAGAGATTCCAAGGTGCCGCCGCGCTGGGAGACGCGCTGATAGCATCATCTGGCGTGGTGACACAGCATGAGCTAACCTTGATTAGGTAATAACTTTTGATGGCCCGCCAGCAAAGAACCTCGTATATTTTGTCTTAGTATATGAAGGCTTATAAAGATACATCATATAGTACAAGGCACTGGGATAAAGTGAGTGAACGGATCCTCACCTGTCAAAACCACATTTAGTTCACTCACTTTACCCCTGAGACTTGTAAGTCACGGCCTGTAATTATAAATTATTAACGTGCATGTACATTTAGATAAGGAGAGATATTCTAGAATTAAATGTAGTGAAATTCACTTAATTGCATATATCACAGCCCATCTAGAAAACTTTACTATATACATATACATCTACTTACTCAATCAATAGCACATGTCATGTACATGTAGTTTTAGGTGTCTTTGGAAGATTTGTATGGAAATACATGTATGTAAATATATGTACATAATCTAGGACAAAGTTTGACTACATTCTGAAATCTCTTTCCTCCTAACACTGCTTACAGAACCCCAAACCGAAATACTCTATATTTCATCGAATCTATGTATACATTGTCTCGATAAAAAAAACTAACTACATGTATATACATATTGTGGTGACTTGATAACGATTTACAAGTTTTAAGCTTTCGGCACGACCAACGGAACTATGCGCTAGTACATATGTAGTTCAGACAGCCAGGACAGAAAGCGGCCCGCGGCTAGGGTATAATATGTAAAGTGTTAAATGTTAAGATGAGAGCACGTCTTCTCTTTCTTCAACATCCATCCCATCCATCCCATCCATCCCATCCATCCCGTCTTCCTTGATTTTGTTATCTCGAAAGACCATCCCCTCATCTCCTCATCTCGATTTCTCTCTTTCTGTATCTTCAGAGCCATCATATATCACCTTTTCATCACTGGTGTATAAGGAAAGATACTCTGAAGTGGATTGGTAATTTACCGCTGGGTTTTGACTTTTTTTATCTTGTCAACTACTAATTATTTTAGAATTGCTATACCGCTCTGCTCAAAACTTTGCTTTTGAGCTGCCAATATGTCAAAAGATAATACTGGCCGCTCTATCCACATCGTAGATAATGAAGAGCGTTATCATAGTGAGATTGAAGATGAGAATAAGGATGATCCTGAGGCTGGTGGTAAAAATGATGGTGATGTTGGCATCAATCTTGATGACTTCAAGTTTCCTCTACCACCTAGGCCCGCAATTCTACCGCTGAACATCAAAAAAAAGGACGTGAGTACTGACAAGGCTCATTTTCCTGATATAATGCTTGGGCCAAATGGGACTCCTGTTCGGTTTCCTCGAGTTCCCCCCAGGGAAAAAAGACCCCGCCAGACAATTAAGACATTCGAGGACCTGAGAGAGTACACCCAAAATAGACCTCAGTCACAGGATGGATTTGACCACCCCGAACACCCAAGAACTCTTTTTAGAGACCCTGATGGAACACGAAGTGGCCCTCAATGTATGGTTTCCATATATTCCTATCGAACTATTAATATTTATTTATTCGTTTGGACTAATAAAGTGTATATTGCAGCACCTGAAGCGCACAATTCAGACGTCCCTGAGTACGGTAGTTCTCGCCAGGATCGTGGACGCCAGGCTATGAGAAGGCAGTCTAACTTTGTGCCTGATTTTGTGAATGAGCCAGAAGCTGCTCATATAAATGAGAACAACCCATTTCAAGAGCCGTGGAGACCTTTAATCCAATCGGGTTCTTCAAACCCCCGTTTGATCTCTTCAACAAATAGTCGTGCTCAGAATTTGTCGAATTTTACATCTCCGAGCGATAAGACTGGTCAGGGCGCCATTGTCGAATCTCAGTACAAATTGAATGATTGGGACTCTATGAACCAGAGACCAATTCGTCCAAAGTATCCAGAACTAGTCACTCGGGGTGTTTCTAATCATGACTGCCCCCTTGAACTATACCCAGATCTTTCGGAACCTCCCTATAGGCATAATGGAAGTCCCCCCAATAGGAGGCATGGAGAACTGGAACTGTAAGTCAATCCCGAATTCTTAAAAGAAAAGAAAAGAAAAGAAAAGAAAACATCTTAGAACTAACCCTATTCAGGGCCCCAATTAGGGGGTTAAATATCACGAAAAATTCACAACGATCTTTGACAGAAAGTCATGGAACGAGGAGGAGCTCTTTGGACGATACCTATCAGCCACCCGTTTCAGCTCAGAAATATCCGACGGATGTTCAGTGGCCTTTGACACCGCCCCTGGGAGCCGATTTAAATGACAGTGATCAGGTGAAATTATTTGAAAGAAAGGAGCTGTTACGATATCCACAAGTCCCTGAAAATGCGTACCTAAACCCATTCTCAAGCAGATCAAGCGTTTTATATGAGAACGATGATAACAGTTATAAAACTACATCTCCCGTGCCGAGAAATACCACTAGTCCGGGAAACCAACCTAGATATCCCGCACCCATGTGGCCGTGGGTGGGACCTGGGGGGTATACCAGCAATGCAAAGTTCGGTGACGCTACACACAACGCTAGTAGTGGGATAAGCTTTGGTCCTAGGTCTGGGGAGCAAGGCATGACTTTCTCCAATCCCAACCTTCCCTCACCACCTGCATCAGCATCAGCATCACGACATTCATCACCAGATAGGTTCATCGATCAAGATAACTCTAGTGTGATAACAATAATGAGGAGTACCGGCAAAAAGAGCTCCAAAGGTTGGATGAGTTGGGCGGGGGTTCGAGACAAGATCTCAGTAAGTTTATATCAAAGCTTCTAGAAGCGGCCCCTCTAATATATTTATCAAATAGAATGGAAAAGTATGGCACTCTAGTAAGGGTAAAAATGGGCAGAAGATATCCCCCGATCTAGGAGCTGCCACTGCGAAAGCTCTCTCCTCTACCTTCTCGAAGACCAGGAAGCTGGTTAGACGTTTCAGGCACAAAGGAGACCCCAATGCCCAATCTACAAGTGCTCATCCAGTAAATGGTAAGAAAAATCATCAATTTACATTCAAAATATGTGCATATACATACGTGTCTTACGCAACAAACATTTTCCAGGAAGAAAAAGTTGTTCTTAAGTCACAGGAAAGAAAAAGTGAAATTTGTTCAAGACACTAACTTATGCCCACTTTTAGAGGAAACTGGCATGGGAAACGCCCTGAATGAGGAAGAATGGGAGGAATTCCCTTCATTTCCCGAACATACAACAACGGAGGCAGAGGGGTTTCCCATTGCTGAGTCCTCAGCTCATGGTGCCAGACGTGGTGGTGCCGGCCATACTGTGTCAGGAAACAACAGTGCGATGGGAGATAGCTCCATCCCTTACCAACCACAGCCTGCCGAGCCAGATACAGCTCAAGCTGCACCACCAGCTCCACCGACCAAGAGGGCCTCAGCATTCTGCGGAAGCCTGGCGATCTTGAGCAGAATCTGGAATGCTGGCATCCAGCCAACATTCAGCAAGTTCAAGCGCAAGGTCGTTGGGACCAAGACAAAGCCCCAATCCTTCTACATGAAGGGTTCTAGGGAAAACCTGACCCTGGCCGAGAGGATCAGGTTCGCAATGGGGCTTGGCGGCAGACATAAAAGGAGAGCTCCAGGTGGTGGAGAAGAAACCGAGGGCGTCGAAATGACCCCGGTAGCCAACGCCCCAGCAGGCCCCCCAGCAGGCTCCCCAGCAGGCTCCCTAAGAAGCACCGCGACCATCGGACGCCCCGCCAACGACTTCTACAACCCGAGGAACTCGGACGAAGTTGAGACTCGTGAGTTGGTCGACCCAGTGAGGGAAACGATCACTGAAAGGGGCACTAAGGGGTTGTGGTCATCAACTGCCGCAAAGCCCAAGTCGTCGACTCGAAGGGGCCTTTTGGAGCTTGTTGGCATCAAGTCGAAGGCCAAGAATGACAAGGGCAAAGCAAAATCATCCAACTGAGGATGGTTTTGATATATTTTTTCATTTTAAAAGTTTGTAAGTATGTTTCTCATCTCCACACCACATCAAATCTTGCTAACAACTAAGAAAGCTGCATCAGTAATCAATTCCTTGAGCACACGACTCATGTTTTTCGCTTTTCCTTCCTTCTCTCTATAGATACTAATCTTATGAGCTTGTGATTCTCCTTTCGATACCCATTTCCTACCTGGGATCTTTTTACTTTGACTTGGCTTAGTTTCTTTGGGTTGCCCCCCGGACTTTGTTGATATAGGATTACTCTCTTTCTTACTTTCGACCTCCTACCCCTATCGAACCTTGCTGCCTACTAATAATGCCATTTATCTATACGTGAAATTGTTAGTGCTACGAGCGCTCCCATTACTAACTTGTCATAAATCACGTCAACTTAATAGTGCCAGTGCTAATACCTGGGTTGGGCCAGCTTTTACTTTTTCAAATACCAAGTGTTAACAGAGACCTCCATGTTGTGTGCCAAGAACGAGTGATAATTCATGACTACCATTCACTACTTTGACAGGTAACCTACCCGAACGGCTTCCAAACATTTGCAGTTTATTGCAGAAGCTACAGCAAACACTGACCCGCTGTGACCCTGTTCCCCCTGGGTGTGTCTCTGGAGCAAGTGGCCACACCTAAGATGTAGGAAATGGTGCTACATGACAGGTTACAATATTATAAATGCGAGATACCGAAAAACAGGGAATCTCAAAGCGATAGCACCGTCTTCCGGTCCACGACAAAGAAACCCTCAGAACCAGCCAAGCACGCCAAGCCATCTTCAGGCAACCAGTGCCACATACACCCCCCAATCACACAAACACCTCATACAATCCGCTCACCAAAGAAGGGTATATAAACCCCCTCCTTCCCCCCAATCTCATACCTTTCCTCCTTAACCGCAACAATGTGACCGCTACAATGTAGCCTAACATTCCTGCTTCTTCTCCTCTCCTCCCGGATGTCCACTCGTTGCTGATGGTTTATTCCCTCCTCTGGCTTGACCTCTATCTACATTGACACTCCTGAGCAGCTACGCGCCCTTGCTTGGCCTCCGGATACATGTCACTTCTGTGCCATGGGTCTGGGTTTCTAGGGTTTGGCGGCGTGGCTGTGGTGGGGGTGCCAGCAGATCTTGGTCCAGGTCTAGGGGCTGAGGGCTTAATAGTTGACAGCGGGACATCCGTTTGGAGTGGATTTGGTGACGGAAGTGTTTTGTTGTTTGTTGGTGTATTTTTAGTTGTGCGTTTAGGTAGTTTTTCAAGTAGGTAGTTTTACTTGTGAGTAAGTTGGCGGAAAAGAGCCCGCCTTACTATTCAGCACTGCATAGAAGAGGGGGTTTGTAAAGTTCCTACAATTTGTATCGCGCGTAGGATGCACTGTGGTGGCCTCGTGCAGAAAATGGGGGTGGTTTTAGTATAATATTACCTGTCGATATACTTGTGTATGGGCTAGGTGAGAGTTGTGTAGGTGCTATGACGTAAGCGACGGCTAGCTGCGGTGGCGGTGGCGGGTGATAATCGCGCATTCTGACTAACCACCAGCAACCGGCCAGCCAGCCGACGCTTAGGGTAGTAGCAGCCCCTGTTAATGCTACTACGATTCCCAGCTAGAGTAAAAAAAAAAACACATCGTGATATCAAAGCAAGTATACACACCCAAACCCCCCCCCCCCCGGGCAGAAACAAGAAACAAAAATAGAAACAGAAACAAAAACAACCAAAAAAAGGGGGGGGGTCAATAGTACTACGGGTGTAGGGGTAAGTCTGTAGACACCTACTGCTGTTGACTTACCCCTACCCCCGTAGTACACACACATACAACTCCACCTAAAACTAGGACTACTCAACCCCGTAGTAATTTATCAATCGTAGTAGTTCCCGGCCCACTCGCCAAGCCAAGCCCGAGTGACGAGCCATGAAGAAGCACCGGTAATGATCGCTCTGCCGGATGTGTCCTGTCTGCTATCAAGGAGACTTATCTCGATCTCTAGATCTGTCTGTCTGTCTACTTCTTCTGTAAATAGATCTTTGAGCTCAAGGTAGCCCTAATATGAAGGGGGGTTCTCTTGACCCTATTCTCCGTGAGAGAAAAGTCCAAAGGTGCCGGTACTATTGTTTTATTTTATTTATTTATCTAAATAATAACCTACCTACCCTCTATAAACAACCCCTATCTACATGCCACTTACCGCCCCCTCCAACACCTCCTCCACAACCCCCCACTCCGCGCCCTCAATCCTCCAATTCCCCACCGCGATCCTGACGGCCTCCCTCCCCCCCCACAGCGTGCCCCCCACCCATACCCTCCCATCCGCATTGATCCTCTCCCTCAACCCCCTATTGACCCGCTCCTCCCTTGCGCGGAGCAGCACAACCATAAACACGCTCCCCACGGCCTCCTCCTCCTCCTCCTGGCCCGCAGGCAGCAGCTCATACGCGCTGTGCCTGTACACGAAGCGTGCGATGCCCCGGGCATGCGCAACGAGCCGGGCCATGAGGTCTGCGTACCCTGCGGCGCCGTATGCGCATAGCGTCGCATACACGGGCAGGGCGCGGAAGCGCCGCGAGTTCTCGAGCCCAATGTTGAGCGGGGAGGGGATTTCCGCGGTGGTGGTGGTGGTGGATGGCCCGCTGAGGTACGGCGCGGAGTTGATGAAGGTGCGGGTGAGGAGGGCGGGGTCGCGCGTGAAGAAGAAGCCACAGTCGTAGGGCTGGGGGGCAGGTCAGTTTGGTGGCCGGGATGCTTTACTCGGGGGGGGGGGGGTACTTACGACATTGAGGAGCTTGTGGCCGTCGCCGGTGATGCTGTCGGCCAGCTCGAGCCCGTCGGCCCACGCCCCAACAAGGCCCATAGCGCCCGGGACGCCAGCGAGAACCCGGGCAAAGATGCCGAACGCCGCGTCGACATGGAGCCATGCGCCGTATCTTGTTGCGAGCTCCCGGATGGCGCGGATGTGGGCGGTGAACCTGCCAGTGTTTACCTCGCCGAAGCCCGCCACCACGATACTGACGACGCCCCGCTCCCCCGCCGCGTCAAGCCGCCGCTCGAGCTCCCGGAGGTCAAACTCCCACGGCGCATCGGCGCAGGACACATCGTGGATGTTCCTCCTCCCGATACCCACGACCGCCGCCGCCTTTGCGACCGACGAGTGCGCTGCCGCGGAGAGGATCTGGAACCCCGTGATGCCGGCCTCCACGCACGCCCCAAGCACCCCCAGCTCGCCGACAGACGCATCCTCCGGGGTGTACCCTGCGAGCTGCAGCTTCTCCTGCAGCAGGTGCTCGCGCGCGCATGCAAGGCCGAGGATGTTGCTCGCTGTTGCGCCCGTCGTGAATGTCCTCCCGCGCCACTGGGCCACGTCCAGGCGGAAGAGCTGCAGCAGCATGGCGAGGGCGGCGTCCTCGAGCCCCGTGGACAGGCTGTCGGTCGGGAGGTGCACCTGTACGTTCTGGTCCGCGAGCGTCACGAGGATGTCGGCGGCGAGGGCGGCGGGGGTGGTGCCCCCGGTGATGAAGCCGTAGTAGTGGGGGGTCGACTGCGCGATCAGGCCCGGGGCGAGGTCCGTGAGGAGGTGGGAGAGTGTTTTGGCGGCGCCGAGGCCGTGGGTGGGGAGCGTGCTGATGGAGGAGGCATTGGCGGCGGCGAGGGCGGGTGTGCTGGGTTTGACGGTGGGCGCGGGGGAGGGGGTGGTGAGAGTGAGAGTGGTGGAGATTGCGGTTTGGAGGAGCGTGAGGACTTTTGTGAGCTCCTCGGCGGGGAGGGACATGGAGTTTTCGGTGGTGGACATGGTGGGTGTGTATATATATATATATATAATGCAATTGAACTAAATAACAAGTATTAGCACAGGCAGGTACAGTAATATATAGCTTCGGGGGTGAAGTAAAGGAGGGGTACTAACTATTGTGCTCACCTCGATCGGCCAATGGTTAAAATGGCTATACCTCTAGGATGTATATATGCGTGAGGGTAGATATCCGCCTTGAGAAGTTATACCAACCCTCTGAATAGCTGCAGTCACATTTAGGTTGTGAATCGACATATTGATGCGGGGTGCATATCTGACGTTGGAATAAAGACCCTGTCACCTTCCCTGTCACCGACTAACAAGGAAGCTCCGTGATACCCGAGTATCAGTGCCGTATAAACCTCCACTATTATTATCATTGGAGGCAAGAGCAGTAGGTGCATGTAGTTATTCTTGTAAGTGGTGGTAGGTCGGTGCATTTATAACTAGCCTGCAAACCCCAGTCCCTGCATAATAACATAGGATGATAAGATGAAGTGTAGACGATGAGATGAGAAGAGGGGAAGAGGGGAAGAGATGAAGACCCCGCCCTTCACCAAACCATCTAATCATAACAGCTCTCGTCTTGCCAATGGAACTGTGTAGTGTGCTGTTCAGGGTTAGGGGTAGCTCCCATCAACGTCGGTATCCTGGAGCGGCGTTAGAACCGGCCCTCGATCCCTAAATTAATCGTAGATACTTATATTATGTTTTTTTTTTCGACCATCTCTTTTGTTACCTACTTTGTATATATAAAAGTATATGTACCGGTCGGAATTACTCGCCCATAGTACTATCTACCGAGCAGCGCCCCCTCACCAAACCAGGCGATTGACCGACCATCCCCAGCGCTCTCCCCTGATCAAGGCACTCTGTGTATAGCGCAATACCATACCTAGCCGAGAACGCTGCTCCCTCTTTCCGCCATTTCGGGCACACACTGGGAAGAACAAATCCCCCATAGCTGTAGTTCCGTAATCACGGTGTCTCCTCCACCCCCCACCCGCCGGCTAGAGGATGCGTGGTGGGGCTCTTAGACAAGCACCACAAAATCACTCTTCGGAGTGGGGGCGCTGGTATGGTGTGGCCCTTTATAAGTCCAGCCATCCGGTCACTAAGATCTTGCTGCCATGTCTTTAGAGCCTTTTACTACAACAGCCCAACTAAGCCCCATCCACAAACAGCGTGGTACGCCGGTTCCAGTTGGCACCCCCGTACAAGGCTCGACCGAGCCAGCTAGAAAAAACACGACGGGGAACAACCAACAGGGCCGCCTCTCTAATACAATACAACAGTTGACCCAACGCTCCCTGCCGCCGGTCCGAAGATAACGCCTACCGCAGGACCGATCAGGAGGCTGCATATCACACCATACATCCCCAACGCTGGCCCTTTTATACCGCATACAGTAGTGGTCCTGTGACCGCGCCAGGCTAGTCGTCGGCATCACAGCCTCTCACTCGAGTGCCAAGAAAACCACCCGGACGGGGCGTGTGGGGGGTTAGCGTTGATACTGGGGGCGGAGAGGGTATCGGTATGAGGACCTAGGTACTTACCCGCACCCCCTGCCCGGTCTCCACACCTGCTCAGACCACCCCCAGAGTAGTAACCGAGAGACATCTGTACGTTAGTACTATATACACCACGTCTACGGCTAGACAGACCAACACATCAGAGCTACCTGCGCTGCCTGTCCATGGTACGAGTCGTATACTACATGTAAGTACGGATGCGGAAGCACGCCATCCATATCCATGGCCAGGACAGGAACCAAACCGACGTTCGTGGCAGGAGCGGGCTTGATAATAGCACTACACGGCCAGAATCCCCCACATGGTGGGAGCCCAACCCTCTTCCCAGTAGCCATGCGTATATATGGGCTAAGCTTTCTGTGTCCCTCTCAACCGTTCGATATCCACCCTGGGTGCGGGACGCTGTAAATACCACGACAGCAGGAACAATCCACACACATACAGCGGCCCGCCCACCTAGGCATACAAGACCCCCATACACCCACACTACGCCGGCCCTAGTTTCCCCCCGCGGAATGTCCGATCCAATGATGTAGGTTCAGAGGTCTGTTAGGCAACGGCAGGGTTAGGGTTTCGGCTGGTTTAGTGCGCGCGAGTGATGACCCATGTCTTGCTCATCACGTGTATTCAATCAATCTCTATTCCACCCCTCCGTCTACTTACATGTAGCTACTTAGCTAGCACCATCCCCGCCCTCCAGCGACTACCTCATCCCAGCCAAAAGCCAAAACAAAACAAAAACAAAAGGAAACGCTCAAGGAAACTCATCACCCATTACGATTACGCATATACACCCGTACCCATAAATGACACACACACACACACACACACACACTACCGCCCGCACCCGCCGATAATTTCCACGCACAGAAGAGAGAGAGAGAGAGAGACGACCCCGATCGATCGATCGATCGATCCAGGTCCCGATGCATTCACTTCTACAGAAACAGGAAGGAAGGGAATCAAGAATAGAAAGGAAAAAAAAAAGAAAAAAAAAAGAATAAAAATAAAAGTGAGTAAAAAGAGTTTTTTTTTAAAAAGGGAAAAAAGAAAGAAAGAAAGGGATGTCAATTCGCTCTTCCGAGTCCCCCGGCTTCAGAAATTCAAGAAAGGGAAAAGAAAAAAAAAGGAGAGGGAAGTAAAATAATAATAGTAAAAAAAAAAAAACGCCTAATAACCCCCCCCCCCCCGCCCCGCAGTCCCCGCCGTCCCCACCCCCACAAAAAAACAAATTGCACATCAACATCTTTGCGAAACCAATGTCGCAGGTAAAGTAAGAAAAGACAGAGAAAATAAGAGTGGGAACGGAAACAAACAAAAAAATGATAGAAAAAAAAAACAGACGCTCATGATACAACACAAAAGACAACGACCGAAGGGAAGAAATCAAAACTATTCTCACAATGCTTGAGCTCAACCAGCACTAACTATGACGCTAAAATAGTAAAGAAGAAAGCAAGAAAGAAAAAAAAAGGTGGAGTAGAAGAAATGTGGATGGTGATGTTGATGGACCCGATGTTTATCTCAGTAATAATCCTTCGAAGAAACAAAATACGGCGTGGAAAGAAAGAAGGAAAAAAGAAGAGGTAGGTGAAAAGTAAATGAGAAGCCGCCGCCCCAATTCATAAGGTGGGTCCGGTTCATTTCCCCTCAGTTAATAAAAAGGGGTATCAAAATCAACAAAAAAAAAAAAAAAGTAAAATAAAACCTGTATCTTTCCTCCATCTGCCCACAGCAAAAAAAGACAAAAACAAAACAAAAAAAACAATCCCCTTCCCTCTATTCTATCCAATTAGTGCTTCCATTTTGGCCTTCCATCATATCCCCATCCTTTCGATACAGGTGGCATGCTCATCCTCTTCCCCTTTGTGTCGGTGGTACTCCCCGTGACGCTATTTCTGCCTGAAAGACCTGCACTTCCATGGGCACCAATACCATCACCACCACCAGTAGGCCTGCCATTCGGTGTCGTAGGTCTTGGCAGCATGCTCATCCTATTACCCCTCAAGTAGCCAAGTGCGCTGCTAGCCATTGCACTCGCTGGTCTAGAGGACTTCCTCTGCTCCCTGGGCTCCTCTTGCTGCTGCTGCTCCTCATCTTGGTACTCGCTGTTAAATTGAGCGGCCTGAGGTGAGTTAGTTGTGGATTGAGATTGACGATTAGATTGGTAGCGTAGCTGGCTTGTGCTACTCTGCCTCCGCAACTCGGGTCTACCTGATGCAGGCTGCTGCTGCTGCTGTTGCTGCGGCGGGTATCCACTCCTCGGGGCAGGGCTGGGGCTCTTTCTCAGACCCGCACCAGCCCGGCGACCCATAGACGTGATGGAAGATGAGAGTTTATGATGATAGCCTGGCGACCCAGGGGCAGATCCCTTCGATTGACTCAATGGGCTCGGCATGGGAATACGCGTATGGTTGCCCTGGGATGACGTAGAGCGAGGTGTGGAAATCGTGGGTCTCTTTGGAGATGCAGGGGTAGCAAGACTAAGAGGCTTGTAGCTTTGACCATAGAGGCCATCACTTAAATTAGTGGATGTGTTCCATCTAGGTCTACCATCAAACTTTTTAGCACTAGATGAGGAGCCAACTGACGACTTCCTCGGACTATCCCTTGAGGGCGTCGTCTGATTCGAGGGCGCAGACGTTGTCCTAACCATCCCAGTCGAGATTGGTGCCAACGATGAACCCCCAGTCGACAACAGGCGCGAATGCGGGGATTTCTTCGGGATGCTGCTCGTAGAGCTCCTGTCTCCAGGGCTTGTCGAATGGCTCATTCGTCTGCCTCCAGAGATGGGTGACCGTTTGCGCTCGAGGGTTGTTGGCGAAGTGGCCATTATGACTGAGCTTGCCGGCGAGCTTCCGGGAGTGATCATTCCAGAGCTGTTGTACGAGCGAACATCTAAGGAGGTGATCGTCGACATCGAGTCGCGAAGAGTCTGGGAATCCAGCTGCAACTCGTTCAGGTCTTGTTCCATATCAGCCATTGAAGCTTCAAGGTTCTTCCACCGTGTTCGCATCGCCGTTTCTAGCCTGATTATCTCGCCATTGACAGTGATACGATCACGGACACCCTTACTAATGAGCCCCAAGGCCCGGTCGATTGCGCTGCCTGTTTGTTCCATCGATATCAGTATCCTACCAAGACTTAGGCCGCGTAGCCATAGATACATACCGTAATGCACCTTTTTAGCCTCGTAGTTCTGCATCCTGGAAACTAGGCCATCATCGATCCGGCCACCGCTTTCTTCCCAGACGGTCACCGCATCTCGAAGTTTTGC
This sequence comes from Morchella sp. 2016-72, assembly GCA_024713865.1. Taxonomy (NCBI): domain Eukaryota; kingdom Fungi; phylum Ascomycota; class Pezizomycetes; order Pezizales; family Morchellaceae; genus Morchella; species Morchella sp. 2016-72. The sequence goes on from JAMJEY010000003.1 coordinate 417,504, forward strand.
CAGACTCCGCTCGACGCTACCGATCATAGATGCGGTCTGTTTGCCAGCATTTCGGAACAACGCAACCCATTTGTCTTCTCCCAGCTCTTTCTTCAACCCTTCTACATCCGAATTGAGCTTTGTCCACTTCTTTTCAAGGGTGCTTCGTCGTGACATCAAATCTTCACATGCGCTAGGGAATATTTCTTCGGCTCTTGCCTGGAAGCTCTGAAGCCTCATGGGTAGGAAATCCAAACTAACTCTCAACGGTTGCATCCGAGCAATCAACCCCAGGAGGGAACTATCTTCGAGCTTAACAACCACCTTTGGCTGGGATGAGTTGGGTGCGTCTTCTATAATGGTTTGCAGGGTGTCCAGGTCTACTCCACCAACCAGGGACCCATCTTCCATCAAACTCCGGTGTCGTTTCTCCTCCTCCTCAAATACGATCGTCTGACATGCGTCGAGCTCTGCTTGAATATCCTGAAGGATCATTGTCCACAGCTCGGTCCACTCCATGGCCGTCTCAACCTGGTCCTTTACGCCCTTCAAGATCTCCTTGACCTCCTTCCACCCATCCAGTACAACATCCATACTCTTCAAGATATCTACCAAGGTATCGTTTACAGAGCTGATATCTTCCCTTTGCCGCAGCTCCTCAATGAGCTCAACATACACATTGATAAGGCCCGAGAACTTGCTAACAGCACCATCAACGCTATTCAATGACTCGCGCCCCTGTGCGGCCCACTCCACATCATCCTCCGCGTCGAGCCCGCGGAGAACCTTCTTGGCAGTGTCGATCCATCGAGTGATCTGATCGCCTGCACTGATAAGCGCGTTGCAAGCTTCTCCGGCAGTAGGCAACTGCCTAATTCGAGACGAGATATCGGACGATAGCGGGAGCGATAACGAGGTCAAGCGTGATAGTTGAGCGGAGAACGAAACGCGGGACAGGGAGAACACAGAGGCTCGTCGTGAAAGCGAGGTCGACGACGAACTCGAGTGCCCATAGATGCTACCGCTGCTGGGAGGGTCCGTTGTATCGTCCGTGAAACGGGCAGTCGACGGTGTTTTAACCTCCTCTGTCAGAATGGAGTGGGATGTGTCTGGACGTTCCTGTATCGGGGAGGTCATTTGGACGAAAGGATCCTCTTCCTCTTCCTCTGTGGTGGTGGTGTTGGTGGTGGTGGTAGTGGTGGTGGTAGTGGTGATGGTGGTGTCGACTGAGGGAGTTTCTTCGTGCTCATAAACGATATCACCGTTACTCGGGTCTTCCGAGATTTCATGTTCATGAGCTAGTTCAATATCTTCCTGTGTTATTGCCCCACCTCTATTCTCCTGCTGCTGCTGTTGTTCATGCTCCCCCTCCTGTTGGTGGACGTTTTCGTCCTCCTCCTCCTCGATAGGAGTAGGAGGCAATTCCTTTTGTAGAGACATACCGGTGGATGTATGAATTATTGGAGACGGTGGAGCAGGTTGCACCAGGTCGGGGAGTAGTTTCCTGTGAGGTGAGGGAGAAGGAGATAAACGGTCCCTATTCAAGTTACGTTTCTCAGCGTCTGCCTCAAGCATCTTGATCCTTGCAGCCAGGCCGGGGGAAGGTTTTCGGGTAGAACGGGTAATTAATCGGGGATCTTGTATGCGACCGCGTGAATCCTCTGACATTTTAATCAGAGGGCTGGTCGGCGTAGGTGCAGAAGTAGTAGTAGTAGTTGTTGTTGTTGTGGTGGTTGCTGCTTGTGCCGCTGCTGCTGCTGTCGCCGCCGCCGCCGCCGTGTTATGGGCGTGTTGCTTCCAGAAGTTGGTTAGACTACTGTGGAAGGAGTAGCGACGGTCTGTGGTTGCCTCCGTGATTCCGGTTGATTGGGGTTGGGCTGGGGGGTTGGTGGTAAAAGTTGAGGAGGAAATGGTTGTGGTTGTGGTGGTGGGAGGAAACGGGGCGGATTTGCAGAGCGAGGGGAGAAGAACCGGTACAGCCAGCGTGACAGACAGAACAGGGAACAACGGGGGATAAAGGTAGTGATGATGATAGCCAACAGGCAAAAATAAAAATAAAAAAAAAGGGACAAGGTAATGCAAAATAGAGTATAGTAATGAAGGGAGGGGGGGGTGTATACAGTAAGATAGTAGTAGTAGTAGTAGTATGAAGATAGTAGCAGTAGTAGTATGCAGTATGGTAAATATGGTATGGTATGGTGGTAGCAAGCAAGCAGCAGCAGCAGTAGGTTGTAGTAGTAGGAGCAGGTGTGTGGTGGGGGTTGTGAATGCTCTCTTCTCTCTCTTCTTGATCTCTCGGCCTCTAATTGTGTTTCCCCCGATATTATTATTGGTATTTGTCTGCAGTATTATATTTGGTTGATCCCCCTTCGTTTTATTACGTCTGTCCTTGGAAAAAAAAAAAAAAAAAAAAAAAGATCACCAGCGGCGGCTTGCTGGTGGTAGTAGCTAGCAGACAGGAAAGATAATGTAGGGGGGGGGGGGGTGGTGCGTGTGGGAAAGAGGTGAAAGGTGAGAAAAAGGGTTCGTCACTCACTCACTCACTCTCTCTCTCTGCTGTCTGTCTGTCTGTCTGTCTGTCTGTCTGTCTGAAAAAGTTACAGTCTGTGTGTTTCACTTCTGCTCTCAACCTATATTTACGTACTATATCCGCGCTGATCGAGAAAAGAAAAATCAATTGTTGTCGACGTACATATCTCTCTCGCGCCTTCATGTAGTTATGTTGTACCTACAGCTAGAGCACCTAACCTAACCTAACCTACAATCCCTTCTATCCCTCCCCTCCCCGGATAGATCACCAGTGCACCGCTGCTGCTGCTGCTGCAAGCCTGCAACGCAAAAGTGCGGTTTTCACCCGGCGGCATGGCCTGCGTTTTTAGAGCAGAGAGGCCGGCCGCGTATGGTTGGGTGCACTAGGGCAGAGTATCTAAAGTAGGTACATACATGTAGGGTTATTTAAATAAGCTCAGTAGAAGTCTGCAATACATGGAGAACGACTGACTGGGGTTGGGGAGGGAGGGAGGGAGAGGAGAGAGAGACAACCAGCCAGACAGCCAGACAGCCAGCCAATGACGATGTGCAACTTCACAAGTCCTCAACTCGGACCACGTATCACCAACATGGACTAAACAGCACCCACAAACGCCCTTTGCTCCTTCTTTTCCTCCTTCTTTCTTTCTTTTCTTTCTTTCTTCCCTCCCCTCCTTCACGCCTACGCCTACCTACCAGCAGCTAAAAGAACAGAAAGAACAGAACAGAAGAAAGAAAAGAAAAACAGAAACCCACCCAAAAAGGGCCCTGCGTCCCCCTCCCCCGCCCCCTGAGAAATTCCGCACCGACCACAACGGTACGACACGCCCGGGTTTGGAAAGTGAGCGTGGGGCACCACCAGAGCAGAGTTGTGTGTGTCAGTGCTTTTCCCTCTAGTTACCCACCTTTTTTTTTTTTTCTTTCGCCCCCTGTCCACGTTTTTTTTCTCCCAGGTAGGTAGGTACCGGGCTGGGCTGGGCTGGGGAGGTGCTCAGAGGTGTGTGTATGCAGGGCGTAGTGGTGATGATGATGGACATCACGAGCTCATCTGAAAAGCGTGCGTGGTTGTGGATTTGCGGTGAGGATTTGTGTGTGGGTGTGGGTGTGTCCCTCCCCCCTCCCCGCACATAGAGTAGAAGAAGGTGTGTAGTAGGTAGGGTGCCTAAATTGCATACATCCATGAATGATACTGGCTCAGATGATGATACATGAAACGAAACGAAACGACGGGTCTACGATAATTTCCTTCCTCCCCTTCATCTCTCCGCCCACACCTCACTCACTCACTCACTCTCACTCACTCACCGTCAGTTACAGCAGGATGTACCCCCAAGAGTAAGTAAAGTAGTTAGTAGATACAAGTATACAACACCCACCAGATGGAGAAACGAAATGCCCGTGCCCGTGCCCTCTACAATATACCCTATGTTACAGGCAGGCACTTGTCTACATACTCTAGCTAGCTCTATGTAATGTTATGCAGGCCCGCACCCCGACCCGAACGAATGATGGGAACGAAAAGCAAAGGCAAAAGCAAAAAAAAAAGAAGCAAAAAAAAGCAAAAATAAAATCGGGAATATGTGATGCACAAGTCCCAAAAGGGCCTAACGAGAGAGGGAGGAAGAGCAGAGAAGAAAAAAATGCCTAGAACTACTTAATAAGTATCTAATAAACAAAGACCTACGTACATAAGCCTAACAGCAGAGCAGCGGGGCCTCTCTCTACCATACAAAGAAGAAGGAGAAGGAGGAAGAAGAACGATACCTACTTATCATATACTAACCTGAATTAACAGGATAGCTACTCACTCTCACTACGCCAGCCCAAGCTCCCGCTCGATACTCCCGACCCGGGAGAATATGAATGCTTTATCATTCCTGCACACCGTCAGTCAGTCACCCATCCCCCATTCTCACCCCCATCCCCACCACCACCACCATTAAATAAAATAAAATGAAAAAAAAGTGAAAAAAAAAAAACTTACCTCAACGAAAACTCCGCCAAATCATCCGACACCCTATTCCAGCTCCAAAAGCCCTCCCACACCAACTTGCGACTCCCCACCCACCTGCCCCCGCTCCTGACGCCCCCGAGCCTGAGCTGCATCCTAAAGAGATACCTCTCCATGCCGCGCTGGACCGTCTCCACGTCGACGCGTCCCTGCGGATCGATGCGCCACCTGCCCCTCGCCACATACTTTGCCACGGCGGTGGGCAGCAGTCCCGCCGTTGTTGTCGTACCCGCGGCGCCGCCGCCCTGGACGCCGGCCCGCGAGAAGCCGTGCACGATCTCCGAGGGCTCGTTGGTCGTCAGGAGGCTGAGCACCGTGCCGTCGTCGTAGAAGCGTAGGTAGCGGTAGTATGTGACGATGTGTACGGGGGTGTTCCAGCCGGACTGGGAGGCGCCCTGCCGTACGTAGTTGCATGTGCTGATGTAGATGCCGTTGAATCGGATGCGCGGGCGGGACTGGAACATTGCGCGCCAGGTCCTGGAGGCGGGGAGGTAGGCCTCGTCGTCGGGGACTATGCGCTCCTCCTCCTCTTCCTCCTCCTCCACATCTTCCTCTTGCACTGCGGCGGGATCGGGGGAGGAGGGGGAGGAGGGGTCAGGGTCGCCGAGGGTGCGGCGCACCAAGGGGGTGCCGTCGACGCTGACGCGCCAGTCCCACGCCATCTTTGCGAAGGTCTGGATGCACACGTCGCGCCAGATGGGCTCCTCGGTGGCGACGACGAAGGAGAGGGCTTTGCAGACCTTTGCGCAGCGCGCGAAGGAGGCGACGTCGGTGGTTGCGAGCGTGTGCATGATGTGCAGGAGGAGCTCATGCGGGAGGGCCGTGAGCGGGGAGTACACTTCCGTGTCTTCAGTTCCCGCTGGCGGGATAGCGAGGCCCGCGAAGGACTCAATCAGCGCCGCAATTGACGCGGGGGGTGCTTTCTGCGCGGCGGCGGTGGAGGGCGGGAGAGAGGTACCGGCAGTGGCGGGGGTGGAGGTAGAGGCGGGTGGACGAGGGTAGTACTTTTCGCGGTAGTGGGAGTCGACTTTGGCGTCCATCTATCATTGGCCCCCCAGTCCTGTATGTTAGCACCTAGCTAGCTAGCTATCCATATGTAGATAGATACCACCGCACGTCCCCGGGGGTGAGGGGGGGAACACATACCCGGAACGCCTTCCGGTAGAGACTCAGGCTCTCCCCCAGACTCCCCTGCGTCTCCTTCTCCACCGCGCGCTCATAGTGCTCCAACGCGCTCGCCGGTAGTGACCTCCGTGTCGCCACCGGCGAAGTGCTGCGCTCGCGCTGGGGGAGGGGCGCAAAATCCTCACGCTGCTTCCCCTTGCCCTTTCCCTCCCCTCCTCCTCCTCCTTCTTCTTCCTCGTCGGACGACTCTGCAGCTTCTTTGTCCCCGGGTACAGGATGTTCGCGGTGCGAGAGGCGGCGAGGGGCGAACGGTGCAGGTTTAGGGTGGTGGTGGGCGTGGGAGGTGGAAGAGGAGGCTGTTTGGGGCTGGGGATGCGCGCGTGCGGTGACTTCAGCTTGCCATTGCTGGCGGAAGCGGGAGAGTTCTGTTTCGCGGTCGTCCATTGGAGAGGTTGGTGGGCGGGTGGGTGAGGTTTTGGATTGGGGAGGTGTTGAGGTGTTGAGCGTGAGTACTTTGGCGCCCTTTAAGGTGTTATCTCGATCTCGGTAGTGCAGTGCAGCAAGATGCAGGGGGGGCTGCAACAATCGCTGTCCCTACGTATGTATAGTACTAATCTATAATTAATGTTAGTTATTATTATGTGTTACTCGACGCAGGAGTCACAGACGTACCACAGACGTACAGAGAGAGCCAGCCAGCCAGTCAGTCAGTCAGTCTTAAGCTTCCCTTCCCGTATAATGCAGGAGGAGTCATCAACATGAGTGATTGGATGAGTAGTCAGTCCACCTGTGAGTGGCCGAGCCGAGTGATGGCTGTGAGTGTGTCTGGTATCGAGTGAGCAAGAGTGAGTGAGTGAGTGAGTGAGTGAGTGAGTGAGTGAGTGAGTGATCTCCCATGAGAGAGATGGAGAGAGGGAGAGAGATAAGCGATTGATAACCAACTCCCAACCCTAGCCCTGCAGACATGTAGAGTGGCAGATCTGCCATCCCTACGGTTAACCGCCCAGATCAAGATCAGTCGATAAAACATGTTTTGGACCGTTTCTTCTGTTGCATCATCGTATCTAGATGCAGGTTTGCTCCCTTTCTTTTTTTCCTTTTTTGTTCCTGGTGAGGAGGGGGGGTTTCTGGAATGCGGGGGCGGGGTGTAAGAGAGAGAACCGGGTTTTGAGGCGTGTGTTTGGTTTGGCCCCTCGATCTTGGGGCGTGTAGAGTGTACATGTAACTCTATGGAGAGCAGGAGAGGCACCCTCCCTCCCTGGACAGAGGCGCTACATGTATTAGACACAAGACTTCAAAGAACACATAAAGAACAGGCAGATGACGTTATGCACACAATCGACGTACCTTACTTTACCTTACACACACACACACACAATATGCCCCCTCCCCCCTCTCCATTTCCTCCCTTTGCATTCTTCCAGTCTCTAGCCCTGTAGAGTGGGTGCGTACTCTACAAACGGTGCTTTCATCGATTCCATCTCCACAGCAGCAGCAGGCGGGCGTAGGACAAGACAATCCAAACCCTAACCCTGTCCTAGCGCGAGATGACATCGGATCTGATATGCGGGGGGGCAAAGGCAAAAAAAGACGTCAACCTCCCTCACCCCCTTCCTTATCAGATCCTTCTTTTTTCCAACCCCCAGCAACTTTTTTTTTTTTCTCAGGTCCCGCGGTAAACGGTGCACCCCCCCCCGGCCGCCCCGAACTTGCATTTATTACAATTACAGAGAGATAGAAATACCCCACATTTCTTGTGACATTAGCCGACCGAGCGAGTCCCGGTAGTGAGGAGTTGAGTTGACAGCCACACATACTCTCTCTACAAACATATTACAGTACCGCATACATACGCTATACTTGACTGCTTGAGTAGGAGATAAAACTCTACTGTACTGTATATCTAGGTCATCTACCTGGATTGCCCACCGCAATCTTTCTCCGGCGGGTCAGGAAGCACCGACAAGGGAGTCGAGTAAAAAGCCGAGAAGAGATAGATAGATACCTACTCAGGTATCCATCTACCCGGGAGTGAGTGAGTGATCAGTGATCGAGTGAAACGAAATTAAACCCGCGCAACCTTGACGTCGACGTCAACGATGGCGACCAATACAACCCTCCACGACCACGACCACCACCACCACCACGACGACGACAACTACGACTTTACAGAGCACTCACCACAGCAGCACCCCAGAAGCAACAGCAGCAATTCATACCCCCAACACCACCACCACCACCACTCCGGCAGAATGAGTGCCGCAGACGGGTTCGTGACGAGCACGAGAGCCGAGACTAGCAGTGGCCCCGCGGGCGCAGAGAGCGAGGTGGAGATCACGGCGAGGCAGAAGATGCTGGCGGCGTGCTCGGGGAGCCTGTTGACGAGTTTGTTGGGTGAGTCTTCTCTTCTTTTTTTTTATCCCCCTCTCCCCCCCTCTCTCTTTGGCCGATTACAAAAAAAAGGTTGTTTCTTCGGTGTTTCATGCCATGTTACTATTTGTCTTTTGGTGGAGAGGTTGTGCTCTTGTCGGATGTTGTGGACCCGAGATGTTATGACGTTGCTGGTCTTTACACTTGGGCGTGAGCTTTGGGTTTTTTTTTTTTTTGCTTGTTTGACTGTTTATATATCCTTTATATCTGATATCTTCTTTCTGCAAACTTTCCCTTAGCCATTGATTGCCTCCTGTATCAATTCCCCCATTATTTGTGACTCTATCGTTCACCTACCTCTTATATATATATATATATATCACTTTACTTGCTATCTATATACGTCCTACCTATATATATATATACTTGAACTATGCTAAAACCTCCCAGTAACGCCTCTAGACGTAGTACGAGTACGTCTACAATCGCAGCACCCAACACTCCCACACCGATCCACCACTCTCCTCCGCTCCAAGATACCCCTCGCCCCACTCACCTTCACCTCAACGACGGCGGCCCTCCCCCCAAACCTCGGCGTCACCGCCTGCTGCCGTGAAGTCTTCTTTCTCACCCCCACACCCACCGCCTGCCTCGCCGCAGCCCCCTCCCTTCCCTCCTGCCAGCTCACCACGCCCACCACCGCCACTGCCACTGCCGCTGCCGCCCATGCCCACCACCGCATAAACGGCACCTTCGAGGGCCTCATCAAGATCGCCAAATACGAGGGCATCACCTCCCTCTGGCGCGGCCTCTCCCCAACCCTCCTGATGGCAATCCCCGCCAACGTAATCTACTTCACAGGCTACGACTCCCTCCGCGAGACTCTCGGTCCCCTGGGCCCCACCGCGGCCCCACTCCTCGCCGGTTCCGCAGCCCGTACCATCGCCGCAACCGTCATCTCCCCGGTCGAGCTCTTCCGGACACGCCTCCAATCCGCGGCCGCGGCCGAACACACCTTCTCGAGCACGCTGGGCGGCGTGCGCGCCATGGTCGCAGCCGAGGGCGTGGCATCCCTCTGGCGCGGCCTCGGCCTGACCCTCTGGCGCGACGTCCCCTTCTCGGGTGTCTACTGGTTCGGGTACGAGCTCGTCAAGACGAGGCTACGCCGCGAGCGCGAGCAGAATTGGCACCGCGGCGCGGGCCCGCTGCAGACGGTGCCGCGCGACCTGCACGCGGAGAGCACCTTCGTCGATGCGTTTGTGGCGGGGGCGACCTCGGGCGCTGTGGCGGCCGTGCTGACCACGCCCTTTGACGTGGGGAAGACGAGGAGGCAGGTGGCCATGCAGGTGGGTGGCGGTGGTGGAAGCATGTTGGGCCTGCTGTGGGGCATCTGGAGGGTCGAGGGCATGGCCGGGTTGATGAGGGGCTGTGTGCCCAGGATGCTGAAGGTGGCGCCGGCCTGCGCGATCATGGTGGGGTTGACCCTGATTTCTCTCCCCCTATCTGTTGGTAAAGGGACTAACGGCGTGTGTGTAGATCTCAAGCTACGAGGTCGGCAAGAAGGCGGCCGCGAGAATGAACTCGAGGAGCACGTCCTTGTAGCCCGCTGGACGGTCGCTCGTACATAAGCAGGTAGCAGTGTAGTCGCCGTAGGTTAGACACATGCAATAGACTTGGCCCGACTTGCATCAATCTCTCTTTTTCTCTTCTTCTTCTTTCCTCTTGTCCTCTCTCTTGTCCTCTCTCTTGTCCGTGTAAGAATAGGTTCCTTCTCCTCTCCGCACTCGTTCCTTTCCTTCTCCTCCTTCACGAACAGGGCCCCCCCCCATCCATGGGCGGGTTTTGTATACAGCTTTTTTTTACCTTCTTCCGGTTGCATGTACGGCTCTGGTTCTGCGCATTTCCTCCTTTTTTTTTTGTGGCTGTGGCTGTGGGGCGTGGATGTGTAATTGCTTTGTTACCCCCCCCCCCGGTGGTCCTTCTTGTCGATATTGATATTCGTTGTTTGCTCCTTGTCTCGGGGGTATATACATACATACATAGTTGTGGCTGTGACGGTGGTAGTGGTGGTGGTGGATAGAGACGTTGGAAAAATGGAGGTATAATATATGTACTTACAATCTATCATCTATCCAACACGGACGCGGTAGTGCCTGGACGGGGTTGGGGCTTGGTCATGGGGCGTCACTCGCCGGCTGGCGGCTGGCTAATGTTTTACTAGTGCCTCCTCTACCCAACCCAACCCGCCCCGCCCCGCAAGTATCGCCCGCTACATGTAGTCTACCCCTCGATCTAGGCGCGGTACAGTACGTGTACTTCATTATATGCTACACGCCACAGGGGTGATTGCTGCCAGTGTACATGTGGCGCGCCGCTGTGTGGGTAGGTGGGCGGGGTCATGGCGTATCACTCGCACGCTGGGGCGGGTCAGTCAGTAGTGCTGATGGCTCGACCGGTCATGGACTATCACTCGCGTGCAGTATCGGTCTTTGTTTATTTACATACATGCACGCATGCATGCAGCCCTAAGGCTCATCTCCTCCCCCTTCCCGGCGGAACAGCTGAGTCCCCCCCCCCCCACTAAAGCCGCCGCCGCCACAACATAACAAGGCAAAAATAACTTCAACTTCTGTCTTCCTCTAGAGGGGGTATAGTTCTAGAGGGAGTGGTGAGTAGGGTGGGGGGGGGGGGTGTAGTTCCTGCGGGTTCGGTAATATCAGTGCCTAGCCGTGAAGATCCTTCTCTAAGCATCCCCCCCTCCAGTCGATACAAAGGCGCAACCCCCGGACCGCCAGTGCGTAAAGCCGTCTAGGGACCGGCGGGGAATTCCGGTATTGAGGGGGGGTTCTAGCAGCAGCGGCTTTACCGTTAATGCTCTCACTCCCGCCTTTTCGCCAGCACGGGGCATGAATACATGTACCTACTGTGTTAGAATGCTACCATAGGTGTCGTAGTAGGATAGCGGTCGGATGGGTTTCAGGGTGCCGGAGGGAGTTGCTTCCTGTGTTACAAAGCGTTGTCTTTCGGCCGTGCCCGGCTTCCCCTCCTCCTTGTTTTTCCTGATTCCTAGCTGTCCTGGTTGTTGAGTTGTGCTGATGGAAGCCCAAACCCGGCCTCTTGGCCCTGGTCTGGTGGCAAAAAAGCCCGGGTTGAAAACAGTGATCCTTATCAGAAGTTTAGGTATTGGGACAGAAGTGGTATGTATCGGTAGCCAAAGGCCTGCTGATGAGGATATGTGTCTCTTGGCGACTTTCTTGAGTCCTGTTGTGGGTAGGATTGCTTGGTTGTGTTTACAGTGTGCATATATGCTACTGGAGAACGAGACAGAAGCGGTGTTCTGTGTGTGTCCTCATGGTGGTTGGCAAGCTAAAGCCAGGGAGGTCGAGGGGCCGGGGTAGATATAGTAGTAGTGGTGGTAGAGTGCCGGAGACTCGAAATGCAGTATTTGGTGTTGGGCTCATTATGTAGTTGTCGAGCGTCCTTTCTAAATCTAAGTAGTATAGGCTTGTCCATCGTCATCAAGAAGCATTTCTATTGGTCAAGATAGTTTGCATATTAGTGATATACTAGAGGCATACATGCACCGACAAAGATCGCTCCCGTGATTGGAAGGGAAGCTACATTAAGAGGGATTGTACACCATTCCTGTACCAAAGGGCACTGATAAGTACGTCTATAATCCTTTATATATCATCGCTAGATTCCTGAATCCCTCAAGCTTTCACAAACAGACTCAACTGAATGGACAAAAAAGTGCTATTAAAGGATTATATCGGCCGGTCATGGGCAGAGACGAATCATTACGGCCTGGAATACACACAACTATATATATGTATGGCGGATCTACTCATAGAGGGTGAGCGGGAGTACGTACATATCCTCCCGGAAAAATACCATTGGTTGGGGGCCTGATCAGCTCACATTCTTTGAGTAGATCCGCCATATATCAAATAATGGGGACTTGTAACTGGTACATAAGCATATGTGCCCTTAGATCCGATCGCGTTTTCATAACGGGGGACCTAATTCCGTACCCGCCTACAGTAAGCAGCTACCCGCCCGAACCAGAAAATTCAAGTGACAGAAACAGGAACGATTTATAAGAGAGATTCATCATCAGTCCATACATATTATCCTTGCCTTAAGTAATTACATTTTCTACTGGTAGACGAGTATTTCGAAGTCTCCCGGTCGAGTGACCACAAAGATGCTGACTAATGACTCACCTCCCAAAACGTCTTAGCGCCATGTAAAGTAGCAACCAGGGTTTTCCAGAAGCTTCGACAAGGTTCTCCCACAGCTCTCAAATCAAGACAACCTTCGTGAGTCTTCGGGAAAACGCTATGGGGTGGTGTTGGTATTGGTAAGGACATCTAGATATTTCCAATCCTCGAGGGAGAGGGAGGTTATAAATGTCGTGATATCTCTCTGCTCCCAGTTGTATCATCATCAGAAAAACCAAACAAAGCAAGCAAAGACTCGAGCTTCCACTACTGCATATATATCATCTCAAAGACCGAATATTATATATACCCATCCCAAACACTTCACTTACTGAGAAAAACCTATATCTATACAAAAAAGACCTACCTTTATTGCGAATCCCCCAAAGCTCCAAGAAACCGAAATCTATACCTAAAACCGAAACCATAACTTCTTGCACTACTTCTACCAGAACTTATAAATTCGCGATGCCACACTACTACACAGTTACTCCCGACTTCTCCTCCCTCTTCTTCCCACACCCCGAGACCCAGCGCCGAACATTCTCTCCCAAGTTCGACGTCTACGAGACTGCCAGCTCCTACACAGTCGAAGTCGATCTTCCAGGCCTCGAGAAACCCAATCTCAACATCGAGTTCACGGATCCCGTGACTCTCGTCATCAAGGGTAAAATCGAGAAGAAGTCGCCAACAGCAACAACCACACCCGAGACACCTAAGAGTGGCTCACGAACACCATCACCGGCCAGATCACTCAAGGCGACAGTCGAGGATGATGTCGATGAGGAGGATAAGAACAGGAGGGAGGTAGCAGAGAAGAAGGATGCGGCAGTGGAGGAGAAGCGCGGCGAGAAGAGGAAGGAGTTCAGGACCCGACAGTGGGTGAGTGAGAGGACAGTAGGGGCTTTCCAGAGGAGCTTCACATTCCCGGCGGGGATTGATCAGGAGGGGGTGACGGCAGCGTTAGAGCATGGGGTGTTGAGGATTGTGGTGCCGAAGATGGCACCGGTGTCTAGGAGAATTGAGATCTCATGAGGACCTGATTACTGATTAGTTGTTTGCTTGTCTCTTCCCTTCTCATGATCGCAGTTGGCTTTGTTTTTTTGATTTGGATTCCATTGGTTGTATTGTTAGTTGCTAGTTACTAGGAGTTACCTGGGTTGATGTATTCCTTGTATCAATACCTGTTTGTAACGTTAATGAAGCTGGTTGGTCCTGAAATATAATAATCACATTACACAAACAAAATTGTGCTTTATGACCCTCTTTCCTCAAATAATATCCGCAAAAGTCATTCTCGCCGGTTGCAGCCGTCGAAGATCATTTCCATCGGATACCGCCGCAATCGGCAATGACATCATCTTTATAAACATTCATTGAGCATATAAACTCCGCTGCCTGTACTGCCTGAAGTTCCCCACGCAAATAGTTAGCAACATCTAAAATGGTTTCCTACGACTCACTAAAATCTGCTGCCTCCGCACTGTGTAGCGACTTTGCATCCGAGAAGCCGGCCTCCACGCTCCTCTCACACTTTAGCACCACCGCCCCACCGGTAGCGTTCGAACACGGGCTCTCGTGTTTGGCGCCGTTCGTCGGCCGAGAGTTTCGGGGTAGGGACGAGATAGCCGAGTATTTTGGAATTTTAGCGGACCAGCTATCGTACAGGAATATGGAGTTTGACGATTATGTGGTCGACACGCGGGAGTGTAAGGTGAGCGTCAAGGGCCGATCGAGGTTTATTTGGACGGCAACGGGGGAGGCGTGGAACGAGGTTTTTACGTATACGCTGGACTTTGTGCAGGAGGGTGAAGAAGTGAAGGTGAGGAAGTATCAGGTGTGGGCAGATACGGGTGCTGGTAAGTGTGGTTGGTTAGCGTAAATTGATGTCAGCTATATTTGTTTGTTGCGAACGGTGGTTGGCTAATGGTGATCGCTCTTAGCTTATTTAGCACGGAAGGGGAAGCTTAAGGAGTGCGAAACGCAGCCGCCAGACCAATAAGCTACCGCCCCTTGCCCGCCCACCATCACCGCCCGGCGGCCTTGGGAGACTGGCTTCAGGCTTGCAGTTCCAATGCAGGGTTGTGTAGATGAAACATGATCTGTGTATGTATGCATACCATGCAGAGAAAAAAATAAAATACGGAAACACAAGCGAGATTTGCAAAGGCTACACACAGACGGGTGCCTAGCCGCATCTGTACAGAGGGAGATGTGTTCTAAGACATACAGTCAAAGTACTACAAATGCCTGTAGTTCAAAGTTCAGTCAGTGTGCTCCATTCAGGGTGGAAATTTTCCCAAACAGATTGATCAGACCGCTGTCGCTATCCTATATATTCGTTCTTGCTCCGACGTGAATCTTCCGACCCGTGTATTAGAACTCATTTACTTCCAGAACAGTACTCTCACCTCTTTTATAGGGGTGGGAAGAGAAACTCCGGTGATAGTTATGGCCAGTTCAAAAAAAAACTTGGCCCGATGCTATAAACGAAGCCCATCGTGTGGGGCTCTTTTCGTAAATGGCCGTAAATTGAACCAGTGGGGGAGAGGGAGGCTGTCCAGACCCCTCCGGCACCGCCCCTGCCCCAGAGCAGCAGAATGCGGACCGGTTTCGTTTCTGCCCTATGGACTATCCCGTTGTAATTGGACGGTGGTTGGTCCCTCGAGTGATCTTTTGTGCACAGAGCCCGCAGCTTCCGGCATCTAGCCACTAAAACGGCTTGGCTCAGCCCCGTGCCGTAGTAACCCCACCCCTAAGTAGTACTATTTCGTCTGAAAGTGGACATCTAAACCACCACACCAAACTGCCGCCCATATGAGGATAGGTAGACTTAAGCGTAGGGGGGCTATGAGACAATTAGCGACCGATTGGTTCAAAGAGAAAACTCTCCCTTTTTTTCCTTTGCTGTTTGAGCCCTAGGCTAGGGCGCCAATTAGTAACATCAGGATAGAGGTTACTAAAGGCTTGGCCCAAGCAACACCGAATCTTCGTGGAAGTCCGCCCCCTTCCCCCCTTTTCGAGAAATTCAGGCGCATCTGTGAATAAACAGCCAGTAGGAATGACTGCTTATTTGCTGTGCCACCAAAGAATGGGCGGGCCGCGGGTCTTCCCGCCGTAGAAATCTCTTGAATCCTGAAGAATCATTACTCCACGCATCCTTGCTCCCCTATGTCCTACATACATCATGCTGGTAATGTGAACTCCATAGAGAGAAAAACTCTAAATCCAGATCCACGGGTTGGTTTTCGACATTTCGCGGATTGGAGAAATGTCTCGGCTGAGGTTCTCCAAAGCTTGGTTCAGCGTCGGTTAAAAGAAGAGCCATTGGACGTTAAGTGGGGACCAGGGGAAGTCGAAGTTTTTTACCCCCCCGAGAAAAACTGGGGAAGGAGAAATCCTATCATGGTGGACAGCTCTTAGTTCAGACAGGACGTTGAATTTTACTTGCGCGCGTACCTGCAGCGGCATGCATATGTGGCACATATCATGGTCCTTCCTTCCCCTGACTGTAAATAAGGCCAACAACATTATCAAGAGAGGGGAGTAAGATCGAAGTATGACTGACTGCTAAAACTGCTTAGCTATAATCCTTTAGGATTGAGGCAAAATGACGGTTGACCTGCATACCTGGCTCTTGCCAGATGATTGTTTCCAGAGTTTAAACATCATCGTGCACGGGGGGTGTGGTGTTACTCACCCGTCGCTACCCATGGGTCTTTTCCCTGTCCAGTCATTTGACTAGACTATATAGGGAGATTTGGAGCTAGGTTACTATCATACTGAGATATAACTCTAACCCCACTGCCCCCCCGATCCCATCTTTCTTTCTTTTCCCTTTCAATCCCCCGTTGGCAAAATCTCACTCCTTTGATACGCCCGCCGTCCTTTGGATCCCGCCCTTCTTTTTTTTTTCCTCAGCTATTTTTTTTTTACTCGCCTTTGTGCGTCCATTCCTTTTATAAACATAGTATCAATACATACTTACATACGTACAAATAACAACCACAAAATCTAAAATCGATATGCAGTTTTCAACTTTTGTTTCAATCGCCCTTTCGTTCGTGGCCGTCGTCTCTGCTCAGCAAAAGTCAGGCCAGAATGCGTTTACGCACCCGCTTGGAGGCACGATAGACGCATCAGAACCCCTGACATTGGCGTGGACTGTATGATAATGGTCCTTTCTTCGATGATAACATTTAGCGGGCGCTGCTAGCTACAATTTGCTTGGGGTTATGGATCTGACTGTGATCCATTATTATTAGCCTACCACCACGGGAACCGTCACTATCAAACTCTTGAAGGGACCAACAACAAATATCATCGATATCGACGTGGTTGTAAGTATGTATTTCACTCCCTACTATTAACTGCTACACCACCCCACAAAAAAAGGGACATCTTACTAACCGTATACCAACTACCCACATAGGCTATCACCAAAATTCCGGGTCATACACATGGAATATCCCCAAAAGTCTCGAAGACAGCAGTACCATGCCAGAAGGCGACAAATATGGCTTAAAGATCATCGATGACGCGACCGGAACCTATGAGTATAGTCCTCCATTTGACATGTCCGTGCCGGGCTCCACCTACGGCGGTGCATCTGGTTCCGGCTCGTCATCTTCTTCAGAGATTAAGTCGACCTCAACAAAGGCCACCTCCACCTCCGCGTCTGCTACTCAGATCACATCCATCGCGCAGAAGACCACCGCCACCGCCATCGCGCAGAGCACCATGGAAGCAACTGCCACACCAACCATGATCCAGGAGCAGCCCGTTGAGACCGAGGCTTCAGCAGCGACCACTTTTGCGACAAAGACTACTGCTGCACCAAAGGCTGCCGCCACCACTACGGCTGCTGCTGCTGCTGAGGAGTCGAATGGTACTCCTCCTAACATCTTGTTTATTGCTGCTATCGGAGCGGGTGGTATCGTCCTTTTGGGATTCATCATTCTGGGTCTCTGCTTGTGCTGCAGGGCAAAGAAGAGAAAGTCAACCTCACCCATCGAGAGCTCCATGAGACAAAGCAAGATGTACGGCAACGGAATGTACAACCGCGTTTAATCCCAACAAACCCCATTATCATTAAAACCAGCGAATGACGACTTTGGCGTTTTTATATATATACATATACATAGAGGTAGAAGGAGGGAGGGAGACATTCTGATTCTTTGGAGGAGAAGCTATGGAAAGAAGGGAGAAAAAGGAACCCATCAGACCCACCGATTAGACCGAGTACCAGCCCAGCTTGCCTGGCCTCCTCTCCGTCCGTCCTTTCTATCTGTCTGTGTGGTTGTCTTGTATATATTCTTTCCCTGGTGCAGCTTTTTAAAAAAAATTCGTCAATTGGGCGTGGTCCTGTTTCTTGTTTTATCATGGGTTTATGTATGGGAACGATTTTTCCAGCGATCTGGGGCGAAGGGGGGGACTTTGCGGTTGTGGCGCGGCGTTTTCTCTTTTTCTCTTTTTTCTTTTTTTTCTTTTCAACACTTTTTTCTCCCCTTCTCTTTTTTTCTCTTTGCTACCTAAAAACAAAAGAACCTGCAAAAATGGCCTCGTTTTTCCTTCTTGTGTGATTGTTAATCTTATACATATGTGTAGTGTAATAACTAGAGTTTCAAAAAATTTCATTGGAAACACTCCTACCCCCCCCCCCCTAATGCAGTCGGTATACGTGTGCCATGGCTCCTTACTTTTATATACTCCCTTTAACTACTATGTCGTGAGTGGCACCAACAGGATCTGATGACGAACCAAGGGATGTGATCGAGACGGCGGGTCTAGGTGTGTTTGGGGGGCGCAGGCACAGTGAGGCGCGGTGCCGACCCGTACACATGCTCAACCAGGCGCCAAACTTGATAGTGGCGCCGCCAAGCTGTTCTAGTAGTCTGCGTGCGGCCCATATTTGTTTGTATAGCCGTATGGACCAGTACTCCAGATGAGTTGCAACCTCCCTGCATAACACCTGGGCCACGATATATCCAAGTGCACATTCTAGATTGCTTGCTATAGAGAGTGATTTAACTAGTGCGTCGCATTTTCGCTTCGCGGGTTTGTCTAGCTATCGGACCTGCATACATACCTGTACAGAAAATTGGCCAACAGTAGAGTAGACGAGATCTTCTTCATGAAATCTCACTCGATTGTTCACCCGGCCACATACGAGCGACGCTCTTTTTTATTTATTTATTACCTCATACGAGCGACGCTCCGGTAATACAAGAGATGGCCACAGATCAACATGCAGAGTCAAGATTGAAAGCCGCCTCTATCCATGCACTTCTTCTTTCCCCCGCCTATATGACGGGGCTCCTTTGCTGGCCTGTTCTGTGCTGCACGGCCGGCGGGGGGAATTCCAAAAGGCCAGCGGTACTCTCAGCCATCCCCAAAGCATCACCCCCTCTCCACAGCTAGTCCCCAAGAGTATCGTCCTCGAGGAGGCAGCCTTTAGACTATAAGACAGCCATCGTTGTATCAATCCAACGGGATGCGGAAGTGCCAATTGGTGGCCTTCATTCTTTGGGGTCTGTTTCGGCTGCTATAGGATACAAAGGGAGTGGGGAGGACGTCGCGTCGTTCTGAGCTGCCTGAGAGGAGGAGGCGATTGTGAGATTGTGTATCTGTACTGCATGCAGCCCTGTCAGATCTGTCCCGGGAAGGGGGCTGCGGAAACAGGTCGGTGGCTATATGTAGTTGACGGGGAGGGGGGGGGGATCACAGCTAGAAAATCTTTCCTTCTATTGTGAGCTCAGTACTCTGGTGTCGCGACCACCATCAAAGCCGGACCCAGTCAACCATGTACTGCTTACTACATAGCTCTACCTGATGTAGTTCGATCTATAGAAATTACTTCCCAACTTTAGGCACGGTGGCCAACAGCTGCAAAAATTGTGGTTCTTTCTCGCTTTGGGGACCCCCGGAGTACATGTGGGTACATGCATTTAGTACATATACAGAGCAGTGGGCTACTCGGCTGGCTGGGCAGAGGAACGGTGTCCGCTTGTAAGTACGGATTTATACGAGCTATCTATATACGTATTTAGCTCAATTAGTTAACTGCCATGGGAAAGTTGAACTGTTGTGACCGTGGTTGCGTAAATCGACCTAAAAGGAATCACTTTGGGTCCAAACTGGTTTGCCACTGCTGCCCCCCGGCTGCGCTGGGTGCATGGAGCGGTTTGCACCGTCTCCGTCTGTTGTCCAGCAATGGCCAGCCTTCTCAAACGGCTTTAGGTAGAATAGCCTCCGGCCCAAGCATAGGCGGGGTTATTATCGCTCCCGACCGATTGGTGCACAAAGGAAGTACATCATCAGGGGGACTGCTCTTGAAAAATGAGATCTCCAGTACATCTAAATTGAGAGTTTACTTCCCAAGCAACCTCCCTTATCTGTTCGGAGAGGCCGGCACTTTAGGTCAGAGCTTTAGGCTCAAGTCCGAGGGGGCTCTGCGCCCTTTTCTAAAGCAGTTCCTAGGCCAGAGCCTCGATCAAAGAGTGAATCATTAGGTATCACTCGGTTTATGAGGCTCTCTTGGCGCTAGCATTGAATAACAGGCAAAAACACTCATGAAGTATTAACTGCATATGTGGTTATGGTTTCTTTTGCAGCAGGCGGGCAACCAACACCGTTTGCCGCCGGGAAAACCCCTCAGAGGATCTACACGTAGGTTTCTTTCTTTCTCTCTTTCTTTTTTCTAACTAAGATAAGGAAAACAGCCTATAGCTATTAAGTTCTAAGTAAGCGTGGGGGCACAGCTACAGGGAACTTCCTTGCGCGCATTAGTAGCAGTTTCATAGATTCCGTATAAGCTGAGAAAGTCCGAAGCCTATGTAGAAATTAAGTTACCGAAGCCCTCTCCGCAGCTCGGTAATTTACGTCACCGCGGGTGTTGCCGAGGGTATCTCATGCTCAGGAACCGATTAGTGCAGAGAGCTATATCATTCTAGCAACGCAGGACAAGAAATTCTTCCCCTCACCCCCCGACTATAAGAACCCACACACCCAGCCCTCAGATCCTCTCCATATTCTCTCAACTATTTCTTCCTCTCTATATACTCACAATGTCTAACATAACTCTCATCGGTGCTGGCACTATCGGCCTCTCCTTCTGTGCCCTACATTTAACACACCACCCAACCACTAAGATTACAATCCATGACCCACGTCCCGACCTCGCCGCCCATATCCGTGCTCTCCTCCCAGGCTACCTCCTCACCCTCTCCGTCGACGCTCTTCTCGAGTCTGGACAGCTCCGCACCGCAGCAACGCTAGAGGAAGCCATCACCCCCGAAACGGAGATCGTCCAAGAACAAGGCCCGGAGAACCCTGCCTTCAAGGCGGCGCTATGGCCACGAGTGGAAGCGCTCATCAGCGACTCCTGCCTACTATGGACATCAACCTCTGGGATCCCCGCCAGCGTGCAGAGCGCCGGCATGAAGGATCCTGGAAGGCTCTGCGTAGTGCATCCGTTTAACCCACCACACATCATGCCGCTAATTGAGGTTGTGCCGTCGCCGGCGACGCCCGAAACGCTGGTTCAGAAGGCTGTGGACTACTTTGAGGCCATACAGTATAAACCCGTCGTGCTGCGGAAGGAGTGTAAAGGGTTTGTGCTGAACCGGCTGGCGTATGCGCTGCTGCGGGAGGCGTGCCATCTTGTGCGGGAGGGCGTCACGGATGTGAAGGGGATTGATGAGATTGTTGAGAACTCGCTGGGAATCAGGTGGAGCATTAAGGGCCCGTTTGCGTCGTATCATGATGGCGGCGGGAAGGGTGGGTTGGGGGCGTTTATGGCAAATCTGGAGGGGACAATCCAGAATTGTTGGGATGATGCGGGAACACTGGGGATGCAGGACGAGGTCCTTGGGGGCGGCGCAAAGTGGAAGGATGAGGTTGTAAGACAAACCATGGAGGCGTATGGAGAGGTGAAGGAACAAAATTTTGTCGTAAGGGATAGGGTGTCTAGGGATGTCATTAAGACTATTAGGGAGGCAAAAGCGAAGACGGATTAGTTAGGTCGTTTTTCTCACAATTTGTGTAGTATTATATGATATCTTACAAAGGAGAAAAGAAAAAGTCTTTATTTCGCCCATTAGTGATTTCTCGGGGGTGCATGCAATGAGTCCAAGCATATAATTACCCAGCTCTGAATTCACGTTAGCCTCCAGTACTAGTAGTCTATTTGAAATCGATCATTTTACAACACAAATTCAATCGGTAACCTTACTAGGGTACATAGAACTCTGCCCCTCTACGACCCAGGTTAGCCAATCACAAAAACTCACTCGTCCAAACCAGCTATCCACAACACACAACAACTCTTAACCCTCCCCTCTACAACCTCCTCCTCAACTCACCTCCCCTATCACACCGTTCCCCCTCACTCAACCGGCTAACTCTCCCTCCCTCAACCCCCCACTCGGGGTAATCTCCACCAGGACCAAAGATAACGTATAACAGTACTAGTGACCGGAGAGAAAGCCGGCCCTGTCACGTGATGTGTCGTTCGAGACACAAACTGGTTTCGGATTTCGGGGGGAGTAGTCCCGGTGTGGGGGGTTAAGTGAGAAGGCTGTACGTAGCATCACTTATCGTTAGAATAGAATAGAAGTGCTGAAAGGGTAACGACGTTGTGCGTGGGTGAAGTTGGTTGGTAACCCTAACCCTTGAGACACCAATTGATGTATGGTTTGTTGATTTAGCTGGAAAAGGTACATAGTTATGGGAGATTACTTAGCCGGAGGTGAGGGTAATTATCTGAGGGGTTAATATGTGACCTTTTGTTAATTTTGAATTAATTCGGATCAGGTTAATAGGTTTGACGAGTGATGCCTTATGATTTGACGGCTAAATCAAGATCTCAAGATTAGAAACGAAGATTTCTTTAAAGGTTCAAGGTTGAAGTTAAGCTGTACCAGATCCCCTCCTGGAGTCCCCTATCCACCCATCCAATCGAGATGACTACCAGCTCCCTATCTACTTGCGATGAGTATGTTGAGACTTAACATTATGCTCACTCACAGTCATGATACCAGTTTTAGATCGATAAGTCCAGTACCCTGACAGCATCTCAGGATTATGGGATGATGTTCGTGTGCAGCATCCCTACACGGGCGTGTGCTGGTCTATACCAGAGTTTCCTAATTTGTGCGGCTAGCCATGGTGAGTTTTGGGATGGATTAGTTCAACTACAGGAGGCGAATATTAGTGATAAAACTGGGGCTAACCTGTAGCTGAAGTATAGTGTAGATGGGGGTAACATTTATATAATCATATTAATCAGAAGGTTATGTACTCGCGTGCCTTTAACAAGAGTTGTCGCCTGACTCGGTGGAGGAGGGTATCTCGGCGCCTCAATTGGTCAAATGCGGCCTTGGTCTCGCGGTCGCATGGGGGTTTCTTGACAGAGGCGGGCGAGTGGTAGAGAGGTGTTAGGGGTGGGCCATTGAGGCCTGGTCGATGTCATAAAAGATGCTCTACATATCTGCTTATTTAGTGTTTGTGTGATCCATGAGTTCAGATTGTGGCAGTTTTTTCTTTCAAATGGTTAAATAGAGGTTGTTAAAAAATTTCGATGCTAATCAGTCGAGGTCAAAGGTACTAATGGAGTTTGATGCCATGCCGAGCAGATGAAGTGTATTCTAGATAGTGCGTACATGTAAGCGTACATTTAGTACCCGAAAATGTACGCCACGCACATTAACCACATATAGCCCTACGAGAAGTTTTTATCACCCACGAACATTTATTCCCACCCCATAATACCAAAATTCCGACAACCTAACAACCCGCGCCCGGGTCCACACGGAAGAGATTCTAAGACAGAAAATATATAAGTTACACCAGCTCCAGCTGACGTACATCCGTTCCATGGTCCTGGGGCTCGCTTAGTTTCAGCGGCGATATGGAGTGATACTTTATGTCTGGTATGGACGTTCGAATCGTGAACTTTGTTCTCCCTTGTTTACATCATTAATTGTATCTGGCCGTTAGACCATCAACATCACACCCCCAGACGAATCGCGGACTTGAATTTAACACCGGGGGATCTTCCGCTCTTGTACTCCGTTAAGGCTTGCATCTCCCGGGTCAAAACTATGCCCGGAAAAGGTCTAAACCACCAGCCCTGGAGAGGGTTAAAGGTCAGTATTAAAGAGCATGACCCTCACACTGCCCATTTCTGCTTTAATAATCTCTGACAATATATATATGTAGGAGTCTTCAGGGTTGACGTCCCCAGCCCTATTTAGGGCAAATACGTGTAATTAGACTCAACGGAGCTCCGGGGGTTATGAAGGAAAGTAATCACACTTAAATTTTCTTGACTCATAGCTTGCTGTGTTTGCATCGGATGATCTTAACTCAAAGCTTGTGTTGGATAAATAAATGCTCAAGGTACCTTGAAGACCAACATAACGCTATGAGTATCTAACTAAATACGTTAGCGAATTTTCTAGGACTGCCCTAGTTTCTAGGGAATAATCTATGATTGTGGCTATGACCTCGACCTCTAGGATTACAACTGGTATAACTGTCGATACCGGGGTGGGCTCGGAACCAATCGCTAACCCGCACTCTAAAGCATCTCTTCACCGGGACCCTCCCCTGGTATTTATAGTGTGCATTTTACATATCAATACGTATTCACGTTGATCATTACCCCTCATAACTCGGCCCCCACTTCAACCTTTTCCCTTTCAAATTTGCTCATTAAAGTAAATCGACTGACGTCTCAAACACAGTTCTGCAGCAGTGGGTTATAATCATTATTCTGCATGTCCTACCCCCCCCCTTCATGCCAGGTGTTGGAGATTCTAGAAAACTTCTTGCCTTCAAGAATTATAGCACTGGTAAGATAATTGTGTAACCCCCGTACATGTGGTACCTTAAATGTCAAACGTTCAAACGTTTAAGCGCAACTTTACTTGGTGTCACGTCACTTGGCGCCTGTCTCAGATCGGGGAAAAAACAAGCCTGCCGGTTCTGCAGGGAATCTGAGACGTAGAACAATACCCGTCCAAGGAAAAAAGAGCGAGAGAGATGCGATGACCTACACTTTATGGTACAATTTTTTGAGAATAAAACTAACGAAAGAACTCCTTTAATGCGCCTTAACCTTTATGCTAACGCATCGCGGCGTGATCAACAACGCCCATAAACATCGCAAAAACATTTATTATATTCAGGGCAACTTGAGAACGAGCGGTCGAGTCAGTTTACTGCTAGCTAGGGTTCTAACCCAGAGGGCAGGGAATCGCTTGTCAACTTACAAAACATCAGACTCGCCAAACATAATATGCCACATATACTCCATGATTCTCCCGCTGGTTGCGTTGTCCAGGGGTGTGGTTAAAATCCAATTCCGATACTGCTCATACTCGGCTTTTGTCCGCGCTAGTATTTGGTCTCTACTAACAGCAAATTGTGCACAACATGCAGCACCTACAGTCTCTGGTACTGGCGGGCTCGTAGAAGAGTTTCCAAACATGGCCCTCCACGCGATGCTATAATCGTGCTCCGCTGTCCTATCTGCATCTGTAGTCCGAAACGGCTGGATTTCATCCGGGCAGCCCGGAATCCAATTGCAGCGCAGGTTAACATATCCCCTCTCCAGAACTGTGTCAAGACGAAGTTTTTGAAGCGATACAACGTTGGAGTAGCCTTCGGCATCGGTATGCCACGCTTTTGGGTAGCCGTCTTTATGGGAGTGGACAAAGGCAGTGACCGGTGGGAGATTATCATAAAAGTCGATAATATATGATAAATAAACCATGGCCTCATTCCCCTTGTTCTTTGGAGGTTTTAATCTAGCGGTGGGATCATCTACTTTATATATAACTGCCTCCCAGCTATCACCCTCAACGTTAGTTTCAGGGTTGCAGAGATATGGGAGAAGACCTACTCTGAAAGCTCGTGGACCCATTCTGTATCTTCTTTTTGGAGCTTTGCCATTACGACGGCATTCTTCGTAGGCGTGAAAATATTCTTTGGTGTGGACTCTACCTGCGCCGGCGAAGGTTCTTTGGGAGAGGCTGGAGCTGTCTCATCGGCCTTGACGATTTCGCTGCCTGGGGGTGCTGTAGCATGAAAGAAGGAACTTGAAACACCCAGATACCAATGTCCAAAAAGTAAGGAGAAAAAGGTGAGTCCAAGCAGTGCAAAAGCCCAGCGGTTTCTTAGCTTTGGTAGGGACAGCATTTCTTGAGGACCGATAGATTGTTGAAGAGAAGAAGTCGGTAAAAACGGACTCCATTGACAGTAATAAGTAGATGAGATTACGCGACAGGCGCCTAAAACTCCCGTTTTGTGAGGGGTCATATTTTAACTAAGAACAGCCTGTTACAGATGATTCCGGGTCCCGGTATGTTGTATCACCTAGCTGAGACAAAGAATGTTGCTTCCAGGTTTAATCACATGTTGTGGCTAGTGGCCTAGCTACATAGAATAGGTACTGGCACCTTACTGGATCCATGGATCAGGTATTATTCTATGATCAGTGCCTTCTGATACAACCAGCATGATACGATTAATGATCACTGCTATGTCCTTAACCAATTAAACTTATCCCTTAGTCTGTCAATGCTGACCCCCCTATCATAGAGGGATTAAATTTGTATGGAAGATCTATTATTTGATAAGGGAGATAGTGGGACCTGCTAGTAAAGCCACACAAAATTTGCCCCTCCTGGGGGGCCAGCATTTTACTGTGCATGCAGCATGGACGCCAGAGCCCGAATTCTTGATATCCAAGTAAACTGGTGTGTATGTACTAATCAAGACCCACTCATCAAACACATTTATAGACACTCTCACAAGGCTTAGACTCTTTTTAATCGAGGGATTACCATTATCTTAACGGACGTGGTATGTATGTATGTATGTACCTATAGCTACATTCCTGCTATATACAGCAAGAAAGAAAAATCAGGTGATTTATTCTACAGGATAGAAACCCTGCTAAAAAAAGAAAAAAGGGGGAAGAAAAAAGAGTATCATTCACGCCATGGGTATTTCTTATGAACTGCCCAAGATTCCAAATCAACGCTGATCGTCCATCCTGTTCTAGCTGCCACGGCCCAGATAGGACTTCTTCGCCTCAATGGACTGTATTGGGCAGATGGCTTAGTCAAATCTCCATGAGCGGTCAAACTGCACATATCGGTATTCCTCGAATCTAGTACTCGTAGTAACCTCTGACTTCTTATATAGTAGCCAGACCCTAGCCCTAGAGGGTTCCCTGATATACGAGATTGAGGCTGGGGGCGATTTCGAAACGGCGAGTTAATATTCCTAGCCGCTGGATATATCATGCACATGAGCATGGGTGCATGCATTAGTACCATGAGGGCTCTTGCTCCTGTTGAAATTGGATGGGCAATAGATCCCAGTTTGGCTGGGTCGAATACTTAGTATCATTTGCTGGTCCCTCAGCCACTTATATGACCAGTGATTAAACCTTTAAGGCCCCCCCTCCCTTTCCTTTTTATTTCCGTACCCTTAGAAGGAGTTTCACTGCTCTGAACTTGCAGCCTGGGCGACCTTTACCTTATCCAACAGCATGTCTTTCACCAAGTGCTGTTTCTCAGCAGTAACAGTATTACTGACCCTCCTCTCCCTCCTCCCGTCTTTAACCACCGCAGCAGCAAACTGCAGCTCCTCCCCTCTCGCAATACCAATAACTAATGTCACCCTCTCGACTGGTAAAATTAGGCGTGGAATTGCCGCCTCTCTCGGAACTCCCACCCAGGATTTCTCCATGCGTATCTCTACTACCCTTAACAGCACCATCTTCCAAACCGTCACAAATTGTAACACTACCACCACGGCCACAAAGAATCGCTGTATAAGTACCAAGGGCGGTGTCTACAGCCGCGATAACTCAGAAACTTGGTCTGGCCCTATGAGCAAGCAGGAGTTTCAAAAGGTTGCCGCGGCCGACACTCTCAAGAGCATCGATGTCCTCGGCGAGGAGACACTCGAGATTGGGGGAGTGACAGTGACTAACCTGCCGATTGGCGTGGAGGGAGGGACGGATGTAGGGACAAGTTCCCTTGGGTTGGCTTACAACTCGAGTCTAGTGGACGCGCTGGTAGACGCTGGGGATATTCCGTCACGGATGTGGGGGCTGGATTATGGGTGGGTTGGTGCGACGGCGGATACACAGGCAGACGGAGAGCTCGTGTTGGGCGGCTATGATAAATCGAGGGTCAAGGACGACAAATTGTACTCACAGTCGTTCCCGGCGAGTCTGTCGGACTCAGATGGGTGCGGGTTGATTGTTTATGTCACGGGCATCACGATGAAGAACAGTACGGATAGTCTAGATCTGATGGAGTCGAAGGGTGATTCGTTGAGGTCCGTGGAATTCTGGTTGTTTGATCATTGGCTTTTTTTATTTCTGCTTGCTTGGCTTTGGGTGGGGGGCTTATTAGGGATGAATGCTAACAATATGATCGAAATTCAGGGTATGCGTTACACCCGACTATGATTTGATTACGATGCCATATGATTTATTCAAAGTATTCAACGACGCAATGGGCGATATCTACACGGCCCGTACCACTGGTGATTTCTACCTCTGGGGCTTTGAATCTAACAAAACTAACGGGTAAATCCCACCGCCATATATATAAATATGTAACAAAACAAATTATTTTTTAAAAATACATCTCACTAACCAACTACTAACCCTTAGCTACGATGGCGACATGGAAATCAAACTCTCCACTGGCCTCACAATTACCATCCCCAACCATCAACTAATCCTGCCCTACCGCGACTTCGACTCGTCTGGCAGCCCGTACATCAAAAACGCCAAAGAAAACGTCCTCATGATCAACAGCCTCCAGCAAGTAAACGAAAACGATCTCCCGCTCTTCGGTCTCCCCTTCCTCTCATCCGCCTACCTCGTCGTTGACCCAGACCAAGGCCGTTTCCTTCTCGGCGAGTCTCAGCGATCAACATCATCCTCCCTCGTCTCTGGCACCCTCGATTCCTGCCCAACGGAAGCGGATAATACGCCGACGGGTATCATCGACTCCCCGGGGTCAACAGGCTCGTCTTCACCTACGTCATCGAGCACGTCGCAGGCCTCGTCGTCGTCGTCGTCGTCCACGGGCGCCATCGTCGGCGGAGTCGTTGGCGGTATTGCGGCACTGGGGATTTTGGGTGCGCTCGCGTTCGTGTTCCGGCGACGGGGGCAGAGAAAGAAGGTAGTGGAGACGGAGGGTAGTGGCGCCACGCCAGGTGAGACGATGCATATGGTGGCTGTGCCGCCGGAGCTGGACGGCAGCTCGATTGATGGAAGTACGCATGTCGCCGGTGCTGGTGGGATCATGGAGCACTACCAGAAGCCCGCGCCGGCGTATGAGCTGCCAGAGACGATGCATGAGCCCATATATGAGGCCGACTCTAGCCCAGTGTATCACGCGGGGCAGCAGCAGCCACGCACTTAGTGACTATAGTCTGAGAGGCGGTTAGATCTCACTCGCTCACTCGTTTTTTTTTCTTTCTTGAGATTTTCTTTAGATGCGTGTGTATATATTTTAGCATCACTATGAGTTAACAGAGTAATACGAGATATGGACGGTACAGTATATATGGTTAAGAGAGAGCTTAAGCTTCTTTGGCCCATGGAGGGAACCTTTGGTATATATTCATGTGGGATGGGCTCGACAAGTATGCAGTATGTATTTAATACAGTCAGAGAGATTAGAGTACTAGCTGGTTACGGTGCTTCGAGAGCAATTACAATACAATACAATACAACACGATACAGTGATGAACCAAGAAATCCATCTATATAGTACATGTACCCGGTCGTTAATTATAAAGTCGGAATTTTTTGATATGCAACGATATCCGACGACTTACATATAGTTAACGCGCATGTACATATATATACAGCAGCGGGTAGTAAGTCATGGGACTGAACGCCACAAAATTGTGGCCTGGCGACAGGTAATAAGTGAAATAAGTGATGGAACGCGGTGGTGCCTGTTGTGGTAAAACGCCACCAGTATTTGGTGTTTGTACTCTTAAAGCGTTCCATCATTTATTACTAGTGGCTGTACATATATATTTAGGCCCGGTGAGATCAATATAGATACCTTAAACATATACAACTAAGTTAAAAAAAATAAAAAAAATAAAGAGATCAATATAGATATCAATCAGAACCGATACTGTAAACTGCGGGTAACGGACATGCACACCAACCGACCGGAATACCGGCTATTCATCCATTGCATAGATTGCGTAGGGGCTTAAATAACCTCGACTAACCTGGTGGGCCTAGTGGGTACATGTCCTGTGCTGTATTTATAAGAGATCTCGCTATAAGAAAAACCTTGCTGTAAGAAACAACACATACATAGGGTACACGCTAAGGGCTCTGCACCAAAATCTCGCTTGCTATAAGGGATTTGGGGTTTTTGCTTATATCCCTTAAGCTGTCATATGCTGACATGACCCCCTATAATAATGAGATTAAATTTGTATGGGAGATCTATTATTTGATAAAAGTGATAACAAGAGCTGTTAGTAAACCCACACCAAATTTACTTTTTTTTTTTTGGTGGGTCAGCACTTTCGTAGAAGCAAGAACCGCCGCAACCTTGCGGCGTTCCTTATAGCGAGGTGTTGCTGTACTACGGGTGTAGGCAACACCCGTAGTACATGCATAATACATGTAGAGTAGGTACTCTAGAATATGTACTTACAAACATACAACTGACATCACGCCAGTAGACACCGGGAACTTAAGAGCCCCATTCACTGGCTCTCTACATGGAAATGGTGAGGGTGATGGAATGTATGCATATATGTCTTCTACTAGGCATACCCAGTAAATAGCATCCATGGGGCTTGATAGTCAGGGGTTAACTACGTCTGTGACAAAGATTGCATGACCAAGAGGACATAGGAACCCACTCCCCAGGCCTCCCCTCCTCCCCAGGCTCCCCCCCTCCCCCCTAAGAGAGAGACGACAATATTATATATTAAGCTTAGTGGTGGTGAGCCTTCGGCACAAAAAGCCGTTCCTCGAACGACAAACCGCCAGGACAGCAGCGGCTAAGCTAGGCTAATGCGCGTGGAGGACAGGGTTCACCCATGTGCAGCCATTGCGGATGTCCGGGACGATGAGTGATTTTCTGTGATCGTAGTGTAACGGCGGGTAACTCACGCGCTTGGCGTGGTTGTCATGGACCATCACTCGTATATAACGGTCGCCTTTAATCTATTTAGAGAAATTAATGGCTATGCCTAGCTACATAATGTATGGTCTCTGGTGGAATCAGCTGATCCTACGGGTACTATTTTTGACACAAGGCCATAAATCCGAGGCCGAGCAATATCAAAGACTTACACTTACAAAGCTAAGAAAAAGAAAACAAAGGAACAAACAAAAAGGGCCCAAAGAACACAAAATATTAGCTCCACGTTGAATAGACAATTCAATGACAAAAGCTGGCCTTAATACCGTTATTTGACTAATTCAAGACTGAGTGTTCTCAAAGCGTGGCGGCAGGACTCGGAACCCTGAGTCAGTCAGCACTGTAGGGTGTTTTCAAGTCGCCACTTTCCCCCCAAAACAGCTTTCTTAATCCAAGCTAGGACCTGCTCACGGACTGGCACTTGTTTGCGTCGGTTTTGTAATCATAAGACATCACTCGGGCGCCAAGACTCTGGCCACCATTAAACCCTCAGGTCCGGTGGTAATAATTACTTGCTGTATTTAGCACTGAATTCTATCTACTTAGAAATAAGTTATCCATAGGGGTAGGTACAAGACTAGGTTGTCGCTTACTAGCAGTAAGCTCCCCATAGGGACGGGTCCTTTATATATCCAGTGTTAAGAGATTATAGTGTAGACCGAATAAACAGAGCCACAATCCGACCCGAAGCGTGTACAAAGCCATATTTTAGCTACCGAGAATCATTCTGTTTATCTTGAGGAGTAGGTGGGGGAGGGGGGCTGGTATTATACTATACCCGTGGCCTTCTATCTGATTTCCGTGGACAAAGTCGCAGGTTCGGGTCCTGTAGGGGCACGGTGACTCAGGGGATATTGACCGTGGTTTCCTTTCCTGGCTTGGCATGTGGGTGGGTTTCCTGCGGAGAGAGGTTTTCCCAGCACCCGGCGCCCAAATGGGATATGCAGAGAAAAATGCGGAGGAGTGAAGGCGTCGGGGTACTCCATTAGGTCTCTAGGGACCAAACCCTGCGGGTGAAGCTCAGATTGGGTGTCTCGTCATAACTGTAAGGTTGCATATATACGAGTAAAGAATTTAAACAAACAAACAAAAAAGACCTTCTATCTGACTTATGTGTTCACAGGGATTTTATGGCTGCGTCCTCTAGTGTTCACGCCCCTTTTATCCTATGATCAGTAGGTAACTTCTGGCCATGCTCCATGTACATTATAGCCCCGAAAGTATCTTAGATCCGGATCTCTAGATGGGGACGAGGACGGGGATATGTATCTTAGAGGAGAGGGTTAGGGGTAAAATATTTTGAGGATACAACCAGAAACCCTAACCCTCCATATCAGGTACATACATGTATTTGTCTGCATCCCCCCGCCCCCCCCCGCCCTCACTCTCAAAGGTCCAGGTCATATCATATGCCCCAGACCTATGTGTCTATTAGCCGCTATCCTCTTTAAAGTCAGAGGGGAGCCCCCCCCCCCCTCCTCCATACCACACACACCAGTACCCGAATACTTACACATGGTCTATTTTGATAGGTATTTAACTCGCATGGGAAAACCTTAGCCGAGACCCAGTAGAATATGCATAACCCCTTTCTATACCCGGGGGTTATGCTATCGAGTCCATTGTATAGTCTTACCTGCATTTTTTTTTTTTTTTTTCGCTGTGCACACATGCTGCTGAAAGAATTTCTATCGCAGAGGAACGGGGCATTTACACCAGTTCTCAC
Organism: Morchella sp. 2016-72; assembly: GCA_024713865.1. Lineage (NCBI taxonomy): Eukaryota > Fungi > Ascomycota > Pezizomycetes > Pezizales > Morchellaceae > Morchella > Morchella sp. 2016-72. The sequence continues at coordinate 449,688 of JAMJEY010000003.1, forward strand.
TCGCTCCATCACACGAACACGCATCGATATCACCTGGCCTTGCAAAGAAGGCCCGGGTAGACAAAAGAGCGGAAGCGATCAGCTAAGCTCAATACAAAAATATATATGTTCAGGTGTTTAGCCCAAACCACTGCGGGCCTAGGGGGATTTTCCTCGTATCAAAACCGGTATCCGGGTGAACCGAGTAAAGAGAAGCATAAAACTACATATACAAAAAGAGATCTTGCAGCAATGTGTGTGAAATTCAAACCAAGTGCGTCTAACCCGACCAGCCATCAAAGTACCGCTCTATAATATCACAAGGAACACGTCGAAAATCATCCCTACGTACCAAACCCCATCCAATTGCTATTACCGGTCCCCAGATCGCTCCCAATATATCAAAAGGCACACACAAATCATAATACAAAAACGAACAAGAGTTAACTACTACTACATGCACACTCGACACCTATGCCCTCAGCTTTAATACTAACAGTACAAGAAACAAATTAACGATTGGGGTTCTCTCTACCCTGATCTTCCCCCAATTCCACGAAACATGTTTATCTTGGGGTGGGGGAGGTTGAAAACACACCAAAGACTATAGGAAACATGCGAAAGACAAATACCCTGACTACCCCACTCTCCTCTTTATGCTGATAACCAGACCCAAATATCCTTTGAATCAACGGGTGGTGATAATCCCATGGCGAGAGGAAGTGTGAGAGGGAAGCAATAGAAAATGGAATAAAACAAGAAAGAGGAAGAGATATCCAAGCAAATATGCAGGAGCCAAAAATCATCAAGCCACCAAACCGCCGACCAGCAAGATATTCGAGATAGAAAGAAAATGAATAATGTAAGTGCCGTAAACGGAAGAATAAAACAGAGGGAAAGAGGCCAATAATGAAGATGACTGGGTAGGAAAGTATAATATATACAATAATGTAAAACCATTGATTTTGTGCTAATATTGTTAGCATAACCAGTCCAGTTCCCGGGTAACCGCGGAAATGTCAACATGAGAAAAAAAAAGAAGGAAAAAAAAAGAGAAAATGGAAAGAAAAGAAAGCCGAACATCTAATAACACCGTATTTTTTTATATTTAGGGGTTAGATGCGCTGATTCACATCAACCCCGTTCCCAGAAACCTGACCGTCCCTTCATCGTCACTACCCCCTCAACAACATTCATCGTAGTCATAATCGCCAAAACGCCTCGTTTCAAATTTTTAAAGATCTTTCTTCATCATGAATAGTTCTCAATGAGTTTTCGGGTGAGAGCTCACTCGATGTCATCCACTGGCGCCGTATCCATATCCTTCTCGAGTTCCACGGCCAAGCCTTGCCCAGGGATAATAAGCTCTTCTTCACCCTCCTCCCCACTGGTAAATTTTCGGTCGCTAACATGGCTTTTCGCCCCGCCAGCTGTCCAGGTCTTATGTTCGAATGAACCTTTCTGCTGGCCCTCATCGTGCTTGTAAATGCAATTAGGATTGAGACAAGGGGTGAACTTGCACTTGATCTCAGTGTGGGTGAAGTGGCAGCCAGGGCGAGTACAGCTAGCGCCGTTTCGGCAAGGTGGCATAGCAGGACTATAGATAATTTACCAGGTCAATGATTGAAACCACAGAAGTAAAATGGAATTTAGGAAGCTTACTGCTTATAAGGACAAGCAGGATTCGTGCAGTTAGGAAAGTATCTGCACTCTTGGTCTGGTTTTGGTATACTCGGCCTTACAGCCGCTGGCGATGGGTGAGATCCAGTGCATTTTCGGTTCTTGCAGGCAGCCGCAAAAGGGCATTTTTCCCCGCTAACATATACAGCTCCACGCCCTGGTAGGGCGGCAGGTGACGGGTGTCCAAATTGGCATTCTGGCTTTGTACATCCTGCGCTGAACTTGCAAGGAATCTCCTCGGGCTTCGAGTTCGGCGGGGTTTGGGAACCCTGGTCACCTGATGATCTTTGATCCACCGAGGTATCCTCACTAGTATCCATTCCACCATTATTCGGTGAAGGCTCTGGGGGCACTTGGATACGATCAAATAATGACCCTCCTCCACCAGCTCTTCGGGGCTGCGATAAGTTGTTATGATATGGGTCCTCGGGACCCATAGGCATGCCCATCGGGATCTGATGATGCATTGGCCCGCCCATCTGACCTCCCATAGGTGCCCCCATAGGTCCTCTCACTGGCCCTCCCATCGGCCCGTTCATCGCATTCATCGGCCCACCCATAGGGCCACCCATAGGGCCACCCATATGCCCCATCGGCCCCCCCATTGGCCCAGGCATCTGCATATTCATGTGCTGTGGTGGGGTCTGTCCGGGTATGAATGGAATCATATGCGACTGCTGTTGCTGATACATGTGGTAGTATTGCATTTGTTGCTGCGGGTTCATATTTCCAAAATTTCCTGTAAACCCATTTCTGCCACCACCCATGCGATTCTGATGGGGTCTGTTGTTATTCATACCTCCCCGCATTGGTCCTTTTGACGGCCCTTTGGGAGGCTCGCGTTTATCGATCCTACCCGAAGCTCCCGCGTTGACGCGATGAAGGGGGTCATCCGGCTTCCTCTCCATAGCTTTGAACAACTGGTTCATCAGTCGCCGGTTCGGTTGGTTTGGCTGTCTCATCGCTTTTGGAGCGGTTGGCCTAGAAGTTAATGTTAGTTATTATTACCACCAAAATGTTTCTTCCGTTGAGCAAAATTTGACTTACACTCCATCCTGGGGAGCAATCTCGTCCATCAGATCCCCCATCTCATGGTCTAACGACACCGGCGGTTGTTGTACTGGTTGCCCATTACTCGGCTCTGTCTTTTGCTGCTCCGTCGCAACACTCCCTTTCAGGGCGTCCACCTGTTCAAATAGCCATTTCGAAAATTCAGTTGCGCTAGAGTCCTCGGGGCTAAGCCCAAGGAGATCGCCCGACAACTCTGACGCTATCTGCTCCTGGTTCTTCCCATTCACAATCATAAGGCATATGTATTCACTAAGGGGGGAACTATCTTCGCCACCGATACTCCAGCCTATATCCACCAACTTTGGCTGGATGCGGGTCGCGAGTGCGTCCGTAAGTGAAGTGTTCATGACGAGGGCCATAATGCGGTTAGATCTTGTGCAAGTTGTGGATAAACGAAGGTAGGTTGAACTGGACGGGAAAAAGTCGCGTCTATATCTGGAGAGCTGGATGCGCCTCTCGAAAAGAGAGAAGGCGGTACTCGCTCACAGGGGCAAATAAATCCGTGTTTTTGGTATCGCACGCAGGCAGACAGGGGCTACAGATGAGGAGTGTTGGATGTAAGGGGAAACGATCGTAGATTAAGCTGTTGGCTAGGTACACGAAATGATCGATAAAGATGGGGGGAGGCGAGGTGTTAGAGGCGTGAGAGGCTTCTATAAGAGAAAGAGAGAGTTGTGTGATGTGAAGTGGGAAGAAGCTTCGGGGGATGACTGAGCAGCCGCTGCCAAGGCTCAGGGCATAGGACCGTATTACATATGTACTGAGTTACTCACACATCCAGATCACTAGAGTTTCGCCACACCTACATCACTGCATGGATCAAACCGCCTCAATTCATAGCCAGGGAAGGGTAACACATTTTCATCATTAATTTCACTGTGAGTTCCTTCACGATATATCGAAAATAGAATGCTCGTAACTTCGTTAAAAACACCAATACTAAAATAGATACACAGATGGAAAAAAGTCTAACGAGTGCCTGGATTGAAGGGGGGAAAAGAGTGGGGAGAGAAATGATAATCGAAACCTGCGAATCCTTGCTGCCGGAAGTTCTGCACTAGCACTTGGCGGGCTTAAAAGAAAGCTCCACGCTTTCTCCTGGCGAGCCAACAATCTCAGTCTGCATCCACTGTGCTTTGGCTAGCCGTGGCTCAATAGCCTCAAACTCTTGGAACATCCTAACGATCGTGTAACCCATCTCGGTCAGGGCAAACTGTTGCCCAATACAGATCCGTGGACCGCCGTTGAATGGAATGTACTGCCAGCTTTTGGGTACCCTTTTGATTGAATTAGTCTTTGATCTTGATTTATGAGTTTTAGGCTGAAATCTTGGGGATGTACCATTTACTCCACCTATCCGGATCATATTCATTGACGCTGGGCCCAAAGATATCTTCTCTTCTTTGCATTGATAGGGTTGAGTATGCGATGGGTGTATCTTTGGGAATTCCAACAGGCTAAGCAGAGGTCAGTGATCAGGTTATTGGTACCTCTCAAACTTGAAAGAAGTAGTATCTTACTTCGTTCCCATCAACACCAGCTCCGCGAGGTAGATATGTATCTTTTAGAGACGTCCTAACATTAAAAGGCACTATTATCCGAATCAGTGGTGCCCTATTATAGTACGGCGGAACAGGGATTTTGGTACCAGCAGGATATAATCTAAGAGTCTCGTTAATGATCGCCGATAAATATTTCATATTCTTCAAATCCGAGTATGTTGGTTTATTGACTGGCCCAACAGAGTTCATAATCTCCCCCCTCAACCTTTTTACCACCTCCGGCTTTTTCGACAATTCGTGGAAGGTCCAACTCAAAGTCGCGGCTGTTGTATCCCTTGCAGCTAATAATACCGCTACAAGCTGATCTCTCAACATACGTTTATCCCGTGTAAACTCGGCGAGAGCATGTAGGAAGTTGTAGCTCTTCTCAGTCTTGTCTTTGAGCTCCTCGGGTTTCAATTGGAGGGTTTGCTCAACAAAGGGCTCAACAAAGGAATTAAGGATAGCGAGATTCTTGTTGAATTTTCTACGAGGAAAGAGACTTTCGGCCGGTCTAATCTGACATTAGCCCATCCATCCTCGAAAAAAGGGGGCAGGAGAACACCGTACCCAACCCTTGAGATATCGTTCATAAACTTTTGCAACTCCGCAAACGCCACTGCAAACTCTGCGCGTGGACTTCCCAAACTATCAACACTATTCCCCAACAGAAATTCTGTGGCTATATCCAAAGTATATCGATAAAAGAGGTCTTTTATATCAACTTTACTGCCATCATGGGGGATGAGCGACATCATGTGGACAATGTTGCGTTCAAAGGTTTCGAGGTCAGAAATGCGGTCTTTGATGAACTGGGGTCGAATGAGTTGACGAGAAGAGTGCCATTCAGCGCCGTCAGTTGTGAAGATACTATTTCCTAGAAATGGAAACCATTGTTTGTGAAAATCCTCGCCCTTGCCTATGGTTGTAAAGAGAAATTAGATAATTGTCAAACGGCTTTCATGTTGACTCTCAGCCCTTGGGCCCACAGCTAGCAGGCAAAGCTCGAGAACGCAAGGCACAAATAGGGAATTTGGCATAAACATGCATACCATAATCAGAAAACTGTGCCGCCAGGATCGCCTTGATATTCTCTGGATCTTCCGTCATAATAATTCGCTGCCCAAGTAACTCCATCTCCACCGTATGTCTCGAAGAATCAAATCTGTTCCTCCAAAGCTCAAAGTTTTGGTTTTTCCATGCCATCCGCATTGTTTCCACTATCAAATCAAGGCCTAACCACCAACATTAATCAACTGTTCATGTATGTACTTAAAAGCAAGAGGGGGTCGAGTAATAATCACCAAAGAGAAATGGGTAATGATTGATATTCGGAGCTCGGCCTCCTAGTTTTCGAATCCGAAGATTCTGGCGGATTTTGGCGAAGCAGAAGACTAAAACTAAAGCCACTAGGAGGGCGAGTGCTATCCCGGGGACGGATTGATGCAGTACTGCATCGAGCAGCATCGTTGTTGAGTGTTATTTGGGCTTGGGGGTGAAACGATTCTGAGAAAACAAATAAGCAACTCTATGAGCTTATGTTTTTGTAAATATTTAGGTATTGATGGGGCACTAGGGATAAAGAAAATTCCATATTGGTGCAGAATTAAGTCGTTGGATATATATACAGTTGTTGGATATCATGATCTACCCTAGTCCACGAGCATAAAACGCCCGCTAACCTCTAACCCCCGCGGTACCGGACTCCGGGCTCCCTGTACGGGGGAATTCATATCCCTCCAGTAAAGATGATGCGGACTAAAGCCAAAACAGTTTGCCCGGCTTGGAACCGAGCCCATGCTACTTTGTGTTAATCCACATTCTATATTGCGTTAAACCTTGAGCCCGACGCTATGGCCACCCTTGCATGCGCTATCCCAGGCAAGCAAGCGTCATTGTTACCTTCGAAACTCCAGAAACTTAAGCGAGCACAAAAACCTCCATCACCTCAGAGAGTCCCTACTACATTTACCCTAAACTACATTCCTACCTAGCATTGGAGATTAAATAATAATAATTTAACCCGTAAAAAAAATTATTAAAAATACCTACAGAAACGTCAATGATTGTTTGCAACCCCAAATAATTTCCACGCTTCAATGGAGCAGATCCCCTTCCACACTGCAATGGATGCGGGCGGGAAGTAACAGGTGCATTAATCGAGATTCGATATCACAAGCTTCCTCGGTAGGATGAATATAAAATGTTGAGATCTGATCTCGAAGCGAGCAGCCCTCCTCCTCTCTCATTTGTCTATAACTATAACTAAGTACATGTATGATTCACTTGTTGTTGTCACTGATGTTATTACTACATGTATTACATCTCGTGATTGATCGAACCAGTAATGGTGAATTAAGGTTTGAGATTTAAGACTATAGCTAGGTTGATCGTCAGCCTCGGTTCTTCAGTAATGGGGTGCATTTTGCTTCTGTCCAAGCATCTGACTCTTTCTCTTTTAAAATTCTGGACTTTTGTTGCGGTTTTAAACGAATGAAAGTATGATTAAGAAAAAAAAAATGTTGCGGTTTTGATCTGCCTATATCCGAAAGATCCGTCTGCTAATAGGTTAAAGACGTCGTCGTAAATGGCATACAGCCACTCGGTAGCTACGCAGATATTACGCAGCTGTGCAGTTCTGCCACTCAAATAGTGCATGTATTGTCGAAACAATCACCAATATATCACTAGGAATAAAATGCTACCACGTCACCGGATTGCTTCTCTTCCGAGCCCCACACTACAGGTACTGTAGTAGAGTACGAGGTACATGTAGGTATTATGCCGATTTGTCTGCAGACTTAGTGCGGGGATGGGCCCAAACTTTTGGATTTGAATGAGTAACGGAAACTTGTGCCCAGGCTTGGTATAATTGCCCAGCTACGGCGTGCAGCGTATCCGCAAGAATATATAGCATGACTTCCATGACAAATCAAAACCAAACCCCTGGTTATTTACACGCACACGCAAGCTACTCTGGCTCTTCCTCTTATGTTTTAACCTAAATGTATGTTTTGCGGGGTCATGCTAGCCATGGGAAGAATATGATAATAGGGAAGGTATTTTTCACTAAGGGCCTACGTATACCCAGATTCTTTCAACCCATGACTTCTTAACTAGCCAGACTTCTTCATGTGTTCAGTGCTATTCGGTGATTGAGGTTCAAACAAAGTCTATAGACCATTGCCTCTGCCCCTCCCCTCTCCTATTATCGTCAATATGTTTAACTGACCCAAGAACAGTCAAGCAGACAACCTACCGGAGCCTTCTGGGCCACTTTTCTCGAGTTCAAGATAGGTGGTCTGTAAAGTGTCAACCATCAAGACAATCACCACTTGGGCAGCACCTACTCCCGCGGCCACTCTAGCTAGATGTTGGAATAACGTTTTGTTGGAATAACGCCTAACGCAATTCCAACCCCAGATTCCACCTCAAGCTCGTATAGCTATATAGGGCCAGTACCATGGTCACACACCGCCTCCCTGCCTTGTCCCGAGAATAGTCCTGTTTCGAACTTTCGGCAACGATCATATATTATCACTCGCCACGCCCAACCACGCCTTATTTATGTTTCCAAACCTCTTACATGAAACATAGAGCACCTCGTGCGCCAATTCAACACGACACCTTGCCCTATAACTATACCCACTTTGGGTAGTCCGGCTATTACCTACCGGTTAAATGCAACTACCGCCTCCCTTCCCGAATCCTCCTAGCGAGCACTCTATCCTTGATACCTTACGAGTGGGATGTATAGGAGTTCGCCTGTAGATACAGGTAACCATATCATTGCCGATGGATATTTGAAATCTCTTAGTATACTTCCAGGGATATATATGCTGTACTGCGCTTGGGTATCTATAGGTTGAATCGGAAGAACCGGTGGAGGTGCCTAACAAGGCGACACGCGTATGGAAGCATTACCGATCGACTAAAAGAGAGTCAGAGAACATTCGCTTCGTTCTTTTGTGTATCTCCATGCTCCCATACATACAGTACTGTACATACATAGGCGTTGAATATTCCCTCTCTATTTCCCTTGGCTCTCCTTAATTTCTCGAAGCGAAGGTTGCAAGGTAGAAAATAATTAAGTATGCAGCTTTCTTTGTGTACCTACACATTAATCGGCCGGTCTTGGTTTGGAATCGGGTGATGGACTAACCCCTCGAAGCCCGCCACGAACCTTCGACCTGCTGTACCGCCAAAAAGAAGATTTTATACAAGCAGGCCTAACTTTCCCTCTCCACCTAGCTGGTCGTATCCTCCTCAACAGAAACACCACAACCTATCATTCAACCCTATGCCGAGCCAACCCCATTAAACCATGGCATAAGACGTCGGCGGGAATTTAACATATTCGGGCGAGACTCTTAGCGTCATGATGAATAGATCGGTTCGAAAAATAAAACCCTCAGACATTCTAGAACTAAGTCATCCTCTGCCAAAAGGCCCTACACTCAGCCCGTCCCCCGCACGGGCCATACGTACTAGTTGCCTTGAAGTTTCTTTCTCCCCCTTAAGATTAACTTAACTGACTTCTCTATAATTTTAAGGACTTAGAATACTTAGAAATCTGTATCTCTAGTTTTGGGCGATGGCTATTGTAAACATGAGTGAACAGGCTTTCGATTTACGGCTCTGATTACTAACTGATAGCAATTACAATAGATTATAGTTGGGAACGAAATAATCTACCGCAAAGTACAAGACTTAAGAGTTTTGGAACATCTTAGGTAACGCTAGGCGTGGCTGTCATGAATAACGGGAACTTGGAATCAGAATAATATGGGGAGTCCGTTGAGTATTTAAACTAAAGTGAGACTTGTAAGATCAATATTTGAGAAAGGCTCTTTTTCAGGTGTTCTCTAGGGAGAAACTACCCTCTAATAGAGTTCCTGCCTCTAACAATATCTGGGGCCTGTGTTATAACGGTCTAGTGGCATGGCGGGTAATTGAAGCTACACACTCGCAGTATATCATCCTCCCTTTCTCGTTTAAAGCTGCAGCTGGATCATTCCTGCCCTTTCTATGACGCCCGGTGCACACCGCACATACAGCTTCCAGTGCAGCCCAGATTATATCACTAGAAGGTTGACAAATAAAACCGAGTGATATCATATGAACCAAGGAGTTACCCTTATCAACTATGTCATTAGCCTATTGACGCAACTTAATCATAAGCTTAAAGTTCTATAGATTACATGTAGAGAAGAAAGGCGGGGACTTACACTATAGCTATACTGCATATCGAAGCCCCTAATCTACCCGGTTAGAATAACCACCTGTGCCCTTCCCACCTCCCGCTATGTGGGCAATCTGCACATACAATGATATTGCAACTCCACATGTCCGTCTGGTAGAGACTAATTATATTTCCCCCGTAGATACTTATACTTCCGGCCATATATACGCCTTTCTCCTTAGAGTGCGCCCTTATGGATGGTTCCACCATGGCCACGCGCACCTTGCTTAGTGAAAACTACTACAGAATCTATATTTACTTTATACATGCATATAGCCATCAGGTAGTACAAACTTAATATATAAGAAATCATGGTATACGTGATAAAGGATAAGGTTAGTGAGGATAATGTACATGTTCAACCTTCTCTATTTTATATTGTTCCTAAATGCATACTTACCTCAATATTTGGGTACACGGCAGGTAAGGGGTGGTGATGGAAAGGATTGTTATGAATGAGGCACTAATACCCGAGCCCGATACCCCAAGGTATCTATCAACGTCATGATATTAACTGAAGGGTTCCGTAGAATCCATTGTCTAAATACAACACACGACTACCATGATATCACTAGTGATGCATGGTATTAGTGCCCATATGAAGGCTCTTAAGTTGGTGGTCGCACGCAGATTACGGAAAAAGGCCGACTGGAAGGGTAATAAATATATAAGCTCCCATACAATTGGCCTCATCGGCAGATTGTTCAAATGTCAGCAGCAACTACAGCCAGATTGGTATGCAATACAAGCAAAGGCCCACAAAATACAGAAATATGTAGGGTAAAAAAGCCTATGTCCCGCTAATCATCTATTAAAAACACATTCGTTATAAAAATACAGATCACATTACTGATCAGCTAAGCTTTCCCTTTCCCCTTCCCATACCTCTCCTCTACCAGCTTCCCCACTATTCCTGCATCATTCTTGTCCCCTTTCTTCCCCTTTGCACCACCACCTCTTTTCCGTTTCGACCCGCCGCCCTTTTTCTTCTCCAGGTAGCCATCGTCTTCGTCCTCATCCCCAAAGTCCCTGCTGCCTCCGAAGCCGAAATCAATGTCGAACGCATCACGATCTGCAGATTCAAGAAGTGCAGCATGGCGTTTAGCTTTGTCTGTATCTTCTTTTGAGGTGGCAGAGGAGGAAATTGGGTTGAGTGTTGAAGCCTTTGCGAGGGCTGCTGCGAGAGCAGGGTCAGAGAGAAGCGAGCTAGCGGAGGGGGGTTGATATTTCTGCTCCCGTGACGAGGAGCTGCCGCTGGGCTCGTCACCAAAATAATTCAGTTTCGGTCGTGGTGGAGGCGGCATTGATGTTGGTGGTGGAGGCGGGACATTCTCGTCGTTGTCGGGTTTGAGCTTTTTGCTACTGCCTGGTTCACGATCCGAGTCACCCGAATCAGAATCAGAATCAGAATCAGAATCAGAATCAGAATCATCTTTTAGGTCAGCGAGGGGATTATATTCTGTCCCTGCGCCCTCGAAAATATCGATATCTTCATCCTCATCCTCTTTGATCTGCACTCCCGGCCTCGGGGGCGGTGGCATCATCCCTAACGGCGCGCTCATTGGGTCTGGGGCTTCCAGAACTATCTTCTTTCCTTTTTCACGTTTTACCATCTTCTTGACACGGCCATCCGGAAGTGTGACATATTTCACCTTCTCTCGTTCAGACTCTACCGGCTTCGCTTTCTCCTTGGGCTTCACCTCGCCAATTTTGCGAAATTTTGAGCCCAATGCCGGTTGGGCGGCCTCTTTTGCTACTCTCCGCGACTCTTTCAGCGCAGCCAGGATCTCAGCGCGCGTTTTCGGTACCGGCGCCGCCTTCACTCCCTTCTTATCCTTCTTCTCCTTCTCGGCCGCTACAACCTCGCTCTCAAGAACCTTCTCGAGCTTATCCTCCAAGTCGTCGTCTTCTTCTTCTTTCATGACAACATCCCCCCCCTGATCGTTACTCATAACATCCTCTCCACGTCGAACTTTCTCTAGTAGCGCAAAATCGAGACCCTTGACCAGGTGTGTACTTTTAACATCACCTCCGAGAAGCTTCGTCTGGCGAACATACTCATCACGATCGATCTTCCCTTCTTTAGCTAGCTCTGCTAGTGCTTCGAGGCGCTCATCATCTGTGCCGTCATCACGGGTCTTGGAGCGGTCTGTGTAGCCTTCGGGTAGAGCTGTGCCTAGGGGGGCGGCGGAGGAGCGAAATTTCCGTACAGGTTTTGGGTTAAGAGCAGCTTTATGGGCGGCGACTTGCTTGGCAAAATCGGATTGGGTTGCCACGGAGCGCCTGTTGGTATATATTATGGTTAGTGGTGTGAGCTCGGGGGAGGTGGTGGGAGGGAGCTTGCGTACGGGGTCATGGGCATTGATGGGCGCTGGCGAGAACCAAGACTGGGAGTGGCAGAAGTGCTTCCATTATTGGGACGCTCCGAGCGAGGAGTTTCGAGGAGTTTGCGGAACTGCGCGTTATTCATGTTGGATGGAAGGGGCTGTTAAAGAACCACCTGGAGATGTTTGCGAGACATCACGAGAATGGTAAGTAGGGTAATATCGTTCTTAGTCAGCTATCCGAACATCGGGTGATAGTTGGTGATACAGGCGTGCGTGGTTGTACTACCAATATGCAATAACTCAGAGATTCATACATCTTAGTGGCCCAAAGGCGGTTTATTAACTAGTAGTTTGTCGGTGGAAATATCTTTTTCAATCCGCCTGTTCTATTTTTGAGACATATATCTACGTTTAAGCATAAGCACCCCTTGAGGATCTAGCTGCATATATTACATGTAGTACATGTAGGAAAGTCTCCAGAACTACATGTACATGTATGGCCTGTTGCAATCTGGAGACTTTGTAGTACATATATGCATATATCATGATCACGATCACACATCATACAACACAACAGGTATAAGTCTTGAATTTAAGCCCTTGGTTTATTTTCCAATCTTATTTACCAAGGAGAAGGATACATCCATGTGGAGAAACTAAAGATTGGACGAGAAGGGCTTCTTTTACGGGAGTCCTAATGTCTATACCCGTCTCGACCAACTTTTCTTGCCCCCAACAACGGAGGATAGTAATATTCCCTAAAGCCTATCGAGGCAAATCTTAACAGCCCTTTCAGTCCCAATACCTGGTTAAGAGGTAGGCTTGCTGCCCAATATTAGGCAATCGGCATTGGTGCACGCAAACAAAAGGCCGAATTTTCATTCCCAGGTACATACATGTATGTGTAGATACATGTAGTTGCTCCTTTTATGTACTCCTAGCTGCTTAATTCTAAATTCTAGACATACATTAAGAATTGTGGTAAAGTATGGAATTAACAACCATCAACGATTCATTAGAATGTACGCATTTCACAACTCTGATTTATTTCGCGATACATCCAAGACTGGATCCCATGGCAACATAATAAAGATAGTGCGGCAGCCGACATACGCAGCAGATGTATCAAACAAGGCTGAAACTCGATGTAAAAAAGAAGCCATTCGTTTCACAAGAGTCGTCAAACTCGATTTATCGAACACCAGTTCAATTCACCGCGGAGATTCAGCAATTGATGTATGTACCTAATATTCTGTAACGAATGAAAGACACAAGGTATTGAATAAGATAGAAAACGTTTCTCTTTGAGAAAAGTCTTGGGCACTGAAAGCTACTGGCGGTGTATCCCCACTGTAAGGGGTTTTGACGTGGCCTTAGCATTTCTGGAGGTTGAAAAGTCAGAGACAGCGAATCAAACTCCATAAGTCAAAGTGTGGTGCGTATGTAATCAATCCCATCACGTTTTGGCTTGGCAGAAAACTCACCTCCTTCTTCCCCGGAGCCTTCCTCTCCTTCCCTTCTTTCGACCGTTCTCGTCTGAGGCTTCTTCCCCAGTCATAAACTCATCTCTACTTGACCATCCAAAACAGACACCTTTCACCCACTCATCTCCATCTCCTCCCTCCCCCTCCGCCCTCTTACTTCCCATCCTCCTCCTTTTCTCCCCCATCCACCACCCCTGTAGGCGCAAGTAATTGTCAACGTCGCGATCACGTCTACACCGTAATTTGTTGCCATTTCTACACGCCTTCCCAGCCATCAATCACGTCTATTTCAACTTTTTACTACTAGCAGCAGCAGCAGCAGAAGCAGCAGCTAGGTTTTTCATCTCCTACTGACTTCTTCATCTGTCCACTGCTCCCCCGTCTGCACTTGGCCCTTTTCCGCTTCCTTTCGGCCTCATATTTCCCCAAATCTTTACCACCATCCAGCCTACATCTATTCTTTCGCCTACCCATCCATCCATTTCACCATCACAGCCGCCACCCATCCCGACCCTTCTGATTAATATCATTTTTCACCTCTCACCTTCACGTTTTTCTCCCTTCAGCCTAGAAGATACCGCACCCGCTATTTCTTGCCCCAGGTGTACACAGCAAGGAATAAAATTCAGAATATTAGCAATATCAATTTCCGTACGTAACTTTTGTTAAAAGCAAGCAAAAAAAAAAAAAAAAGAAAGAAAGAAAGAAAATGAGCTCTCCCAGCGCTTCTGGAGCTACTAAGCGTCCCCTTGAGGACTCTTCTTCCCCCAATATCAAGGATGAGCATGATTCCAAGCGTCCTGCCCTCGACAAGGAAGTCAAGGGTGGAGACGGCAATGATAGTGCTCCTTCGTCCCCAAGCCCGGTTAGGGCTGAAGTCGCGGTTGTCCCAGCTATTAAAGCTGAACCCGAGGGGGAAGTGAAAAAGGATGGTGATACTGATGTTCCGGATGCTCCTACTGGTGCCGATGCACAAAATCAGCAGGCCGTTCCCCAGGTGGATGAGAGCAATTGGATCCACATGCGAGCGGTAATCACTTCTGCTGAGGCAGCTACCGTAATTGGAAAGGGTGGAGAAAACGTGACACAGATCAGGAGGATGGCAGAAGCTAAATGCACTGTTTCGGATTACCAGAGAGGAGCAGGGGAACGAATTCTGACAGTTAGTGGCGCTGTTGATGCTGTGGCCAAGGTTTGTTTTTCCATATTGGGGCTCAATTAACTAGGATTGCTGCTAAACTAACGTTAACAGGCATTTGGTCTTATCATTCGTACATTGAATAACGAGCCACTCGAGGAGGCCTCATCCCCTCAGTCGAAGACTTATCCCCTTCGTCTTCTTGTCCCCCATATTCTCATTGGCTCAATCATTGGCAAATCAGGTTCTCGGATTCGTGAGATTCAGGAAGCCTCTGGCGCGCGTCTTAACGCGTCTGGCTCCTGCCTCCCTCTCTCTACCGAGCGCTCTCTCGTTGTTCTAGGTGTTGCTGATGCCGTTCACATCGCCACATACTATATCGCCAACACCCTCGTCGAGCAATTGACCGAGAGGTTTGGAGGCCCCGCCGCGTCTGCTTATGCAACTCGCTCTGGTGGCCCTGCTGGACCAATTCCCGGGGGGATGCAGGTTGTTCCTTACCAACCACAGCCTCTCCACGGCTCGTATGGCAATCCGGACACATACAAGCGCCACAACAACAGCGCTCAACGGACCCCTACCAACCCGTATGGTATCCCTTACCTTCATGGGCCTGCGCCAGCTCCCGTGCCTCAGGCACCTCTCCACTATGCCGACCCACAAACTTCCAATGGCTACTCTGGTGCTGGGCCGCACCAACCTGGCCAGCCTACCCCTACACCTCAACAGCCGGCGTCTAATCCAATGGCTGCCATGCTGCCAGGCCAGCCGCTTACTCAACAGATCTTCATTCCTAACGACATGGTTGGCGCTATCATCGGAAAGGGTGGCGCAAAGATCAACGAAATCCGACAGTTGTCAGGAAGTGTTATCAAGATCAATGAGCCACAGGATAACAGCAACGAGAGACTGGTTACGATTACTGGCACTCAAGAGTGCAACCAAATGGCCCTGTACATGCTCTACTCAAGACTCGGTAAGTTCTTCCCAAATATCTCCCTATATCAGAAAAGGACGAGCGCTAATATGGTGTTCCAATTATAGAAAGCGAGAAGCACAGAATTTAGTAGCCCTCATCCATCAAACAAACAAAACAAAACAAGGTAGCACATGGAGATTCGAGGGCGGAAAAAATTGGTTTCGGAAATGGCGCTTGGTTTTTTTCTTCCATTGTTTCTTTCTTTTACTCTTTGCTCCAAGATAACCTGGATATCGCTTCATTTAACCTAATTGTTTTCTTAAACTCATCCTCTGTGCAAAACCTTAAATTATTTGTCTTGTGGGAAAAAGAGGGGAGAGAAGAGGTGGTGAATAGGTTTGGAACAAAAGGTGTTCGGTCTTAGGCGGGTAGGTTTGGGTATGAGTACGATCGCAGTGGTTATGTGGGATGAGTTTCCTTTTTTCTTCACAGAGGAATAAGTATCTTTTGAGTCATTTTCTTTCCTTACTTTAACCTTATTTCTATTTGCCTACCGGCCTGCCTACTCTATTCCTGTCACTTTTTTTTATATCTTGCTTGCCTTTACCAGACCGCCTGCCTATCTGCCTGCCTGTCCATTCGCTGCACATGGTCCCATGCCTTGTTTTGCTCTTGTGTTTTTACGTGTGTTCGTTATAAGGGTATTGAGTACCGACCGAATTAAATCATTCCTGCCCACCCTGCCTGCCTGCCCACCTGATTCACTGCACCTACCTATCACTTGCACCTTCTCTTTCACTAAGGTGCGAACAGCTAACCATGTAGCTTGAACAATGTTTTTACTTGGTGCTGGTGGGCAGGGTGTTGAGGTGAGATGTACGAGTGATAAGATATGATCTGAAACTTTCGGGTTCATGGGCTACTGTGTGGGGTACTAGTGAGAGAGGCCTCTGGCCTGCCTGCTATCTTACAAAATTGAGTACTCGAACGGGAAGAGGAGGGTTTGAGTTGTAAGGTGCTTGGAATCTGGAGTTGTGTTGGAATAGGACGCGGTATCAGTCTAGTGAAGACTTGGAATACATACTGTATAAATAATCAGCCATAAAATTTAATAATTTCGATAGTTCTGGCTACATAGTTTAGCTTAACCCATGACCGTTTTGAAGGCGTGGAATAACATTCTCGTGCCAAATTCTCACGAATGATATATCATGATAAAGGCTCCCTTCAACAGCTTACTGTATCGAGAGTTTAATCCTTGGCAAGTGATGACAGTATTATTTCATATCTATGGGGTAAAGCAACACTCTAATCCTCACCAGGCGGCAAAGAATCAACTGTAGTAAGGCATTCGTACTTTCAAATCGGAACAGTGTTAGCTTAGTTATGTCGAAAAATGAAACACAATAAAACCTTCAGTTGAGTAATTACCTAACTGGCACTGACAAACACCTTTTTATATATTGATAGACGCCGGGGCCCCATTGCTTGCTGCAGTATGAATCTCAAACGCAGTGAAGAATAGTGATATTCTCTGTATCGGGATATCCCTTTGCGACCTTTGACAGTTTCAGAGTATATTGACATCCCCCGCATAAGAAAACCGTTATCCCCCCCGGGCCGCGCGCTAAATGATGGAGGCCTTCAGGAACTCCATCCAGCCCATATTTGGAAACGGGCCTGTATCCAGACACTCTTGGGAGGTCTCACCTCCCCCCTTTCTCAAGACTAACTTTTGGTCTCTATTATGTGGTTCGTCCCCCTTCGGGGAGGGCTTAACGAGAGGCTCCGGAGCACCCTTATAACCCTTCAAAGACTCGATTAACTTCAGGTTCTCCTCATGGATGAAACCCTGCGAATCTCTCAGCATAGCCTCGCATCTTTCCACCTTGGTAGATAGTATGTAGATCTTCTCATCGAGCTCTACAACGGAGGCCAAAGTATCCCTGGCCATAGCTTCCTCAGCCAGACTAAGACCAGCCAGAGGAAGCCGGTTGTGAGGATTGGAGCGGGCATAATCTGGGAAGCTACGGCAGAGGTAAGCGTAATAAGCCGGCGCATAGGCCTTGCCTGGCGGGATGGTGTGGAGCCACTCGCGCTTCCTGTCACGCTCCCTGGTCATAGTGGCGATGTTACGATGAGCCCGGGTGACAATCATGGTGATATCGAGGTCGTAAAGCATACGTTCTCCGGGGGTGAGCTTAGAGCCACGGTCCTGGGCGTGAGGGGAATTGGGTAGAAAGGGGGCAGAAGAGCGAGGGTCGGAGTAGGCTATATGGCGGGAGTACATGGCATAAAATGGTATTCTTTGTGAGATGAGAAGGATATTGAGGGTTGATGGTGAATGTTTCTTGATGGAAGGCGGTAATGGCTAGCTTATTACGAAGTGACAAGGGTTAGCCGCGAGTGAGTGGCCATGATTTAGGCTAGAGGTCTCCAAAAACTTGCCGAGACCTCAGACTTGGGAGTGATCACGGCTTCTATTTACATATAAAATATATATAGGTTTTCCAGATATGATCCAGTGTGGTCTATGAGGATGAGTGTCCTTGCCTCCTTGCCTTGGTGATATATATGTTCTTAGTAGTATCTAGATCTAATTAATTGTTCAAAGTGCCTTGCCTCAATTGATCAGGCCTCTTCCCGCAATTCTTCGAGCTGTGATTTCTCCACAAAAAATGCATAGTCTGACGTCACTGAAAGGCCATTCTACTCGTAGCAGGCTATTATACCTGTTAGTAGACAAATATTGACCAAACAGTTACCTTCTCCTACATATACAACACATTCATGTGCAAAGATCCTTGCTCCAGCAACACCTTAAACCGACTACCCACCGACTACTCACCACGATCAAAGCATCTAACAAAAGGGCCGAACCCCCCCCAAACCAACACCAGCCGACGAAACAGAGCCCCCCCCCCCCCCGGGTTTTATAGATCATATTTAGCCCTTGCTACATCTACTTGCGTCATAAGCGTGGCTGGTGCCGAAGACGCCGGGTTATAACAATAAAGTCAAACAATGCTCCACCGCGCTAGCGCCCGCAACTTTCCCTTCTTATAGCCTACTTAAATAGTGCTTTCTAGTATTGTTCTTGGTGGGTTTCCGAATGTCGGTCACGAATTATCACTCGACCCAGCAACCGCCAGTCCTCGAGCCTTGCAGATTTGGGTTAATTTCTGTGTTCGGAATCTTTGGCAGGTGAGTAAACCAAGCTCTTCGGTGTATAGAATCATGTGCTTGACTATTGGATTGATCGGATGAATTTGCATGTACCCCGCAGACAAATCACACATGGGTTTGGGGAGTTAGACAAGGAGTTTGGGTTTTAAATGGACGCTTGGTATTTAAAAAGAGACCGAGTTTGATCAAATCCCAGGCTTTTGCACTTTGCCTTATCACAGCCACTTATAAAGCTCCGATACGAACTGACCAATAGAACCTCGCTGCACCCCGACTTCCTGTATGACATCCCAGAAAAATTCTCCGAGGGTTAAAATGTTAGGATGAAAATATATTATTTATTCTGTTACACAAGAAATTCCAAATTCTTCAGCTCCCTCTCCTCCATCAATAAACAAAAGCTATTTCTTACAGACCCTACCCATCCCTACGCCAATATGCAAAGCCTTCCCAAACAAAATCAATTCTAGCCAAAACAAAGAACTCCAGCTACCGCCGCCCGGTGGTACCAATAACCTACAGGTAGCTAACACTTTTCGGCCAGACCTCCATGTTGTCCAAAACTCTATCCCAGGGTACTCCTACGAATTCTGTCAAACGCATGTGGCACCCCTTTCTCTCGGTATCCAAACCAAGGGCGTCGAGCCATTGGATTATCTTGTCTTCTATATTATTATTTAGTCAGCTTAGTTTAAGACAGTTGGAGGAGGGGTTCTAACGGTTTTGATGCTCGTTTGCTAGCTTGTATGGTGTGTCGGCGGTAAAGCCTGGTACAGGGACGTTACTCGGCGTGTGCATGGGCATTAGTTTCTCTTGAGATTTGACACGACTGTTGTGGATTCTAGCGCGGCGGTTATACTCTCTATTATTTATTAGTTAACATAGCGTATAATAGGCAGTATTAGTAGCAGTAGCAACCAACAACTCCCCCGCACCCCCAAAACAACAAATAGAGCTGAAACTTACTGCGCCGCCCTCTCTAGTACCTTGCTTCCAGGCTCCTCCCTTAGGCTTTTGAGCCCATTTTCAATAGCGCACAATCTATTATTCAACCTTGTCATGCGAATTCCAACCCCGTCGAAGCCGTTATCCATCTGCCATATCGCCCTGCTAAGGCGGTTATTCATAGTCTGCATTTCCGACGTGATCGTTTCTAGCTGCCCTATCACTGCAGGATCATATTGTGGTGCTTCATCCTCATCGTCCCCGGTGGTTGTGTGTTTTGCGGCTTCGCGCTCGTTGATCAGCTGTGCAAGCTCCGTGAGGATTTCCGAGAGACTAGCGTTATTGGGTGGAGGAGGTTCAATAAGAGGCGTAGCGGCAGCATCATAGAGGAGAAGGTCAAGATTCTCGGAGCTTCGTGTTAGAGACGCCATGGTCGGGTGTATGAAGGTTGTGGATTCGAAGGAAACTTTAGGCAGAGTTGGTGAGGTGGTTTGCCCAGGTTTATTTCGACCTCTGCCAATAAGGTAGTGAATGGCTTATGCAGAATTATATAAGCCCTGCAGCTGCCTGTGCACGATGGCTGCATGATCTGGCTTGGCGATTCGAAAGTTTGGCCCTGCAGTAAGGAAACATGATTAGCACTGGCTGGCGGAAGAAAGAAATTGTTTTGGGATGTATCGAAGTTATTAAGCTGTTATATACCCAACAATTTTTTGCGGGATACATGGAGCTAATGTCAGGTACACCATATTTATGGAAGAACTCCGGCAAAAGTTATGGGTCGGTCCGAATATATGCCACATATTGACATGAGTATTATTTACCGGTAGCGGCGATAAAGTGGCTAATCGGAAATACCGATTAATTGGTTATCTGAGATAAGTATCGAAAGTGTATTCAATACGATTGTTCGACCAAAATTTAAGTCTCAGATAGCCCAAATCAGGGCGCAAGCCTGAGTACCCACACACGCACAGGTACATGTACATGATGTACCTTTCTCAACCGGGCCCTGGATACTGATTAGGATAATTCAAAAGATCTTTGGGGTGCAGTGGTAGATAGAAGATGGTGAGTCTCTGCTTAATATTTATAGAAAGTACATATGGTATACGCACTAAGGACACACATGTATGTACATGTACATGTAGATACATACATGTAGCTTGGAAGTAGAGAAGTCAAACTTCTAAGTCTTTTAGGGCTCATTCCGTCGGCATCTTTCTCTCCAGACAAACTACGTAATCAACTGACATGAAAACTTTCATCAGTTTTATGTCTGTTACCCATATCATTATCTTCAGCATGCAGAGAAAAATTACTTGTTATTTAATTTGATATCTGCCATCTGCGCGCCGACACTTGAACAACCGTGCAACCAAGACCGCGTGTCATGTAGTAAATTATATTTTGGCCGTAGACACACACGTACGTACTTACCTATCCCATGTGCAACGAGTGTCATTGTCCTGGTAAAGCATCCTGACCAACTAATCAAAATAGGTAGGCAGTGTATATAGAAAAGGACACTATTCTGATGAAGAGTACACATACTCTCAGTTTGAGAGGATAGCAAAGTGTCACTACATGTAGTTCTTCATTTTCTGAGGAGTAATGATAAAATTATCATGCAACAGCGCCCTGTCAACCCGAAAAGAAGCCCCCACGAGAGACAATATCAGGTCCGGTGGCAAGATCACAACTGATCACTCGGAGTTCCTCTAGCTATCCTAAAACCAAACCCCACAGAAACCTTAAGCCATTGCCTCCCCGCAAACCACCCAACTTTCGACAATATTCACGAGTGACGGGAGCTCTCCGGAGACTTGCCCGTCTTGCAGATCTTCAATATGCATAGTCGGGCTAGGGAAATAATATATGCACCAACCCTTTGTCATATTATAAGTAAGGGTTACTGCCCGAATCTGATCGGGACCTAAAATAGTCCGAACTCCGATATATATGGTTTTAGTTAATCCGGGCTGTAAACCCTTTATGAGCAGTGTGTGAGTCGTTAACTTTCACATCTCACATCCCGGGGTGTGGAGGGATTGCCAGAGCGAAATAAACGTGCTTACTGATAGCAGCCTCCATTAATGTAAGGAGAGGTACCATGAAAATTAAGCGTCACAATGTGGGCAAGATTTATATATTTATCGCCCTCGCCAATCCTATTCTTTAGCTCACCAATTTAGTTCCTCGCGGGCCAGATGCTACTGAGTTATCAAGATGGCACAATATCTGGCACTCTCCCTGCTTGCCGCACAGGTTGTCCCGTTGACATGAGTGTAAAATGCGATATATTCGAACTCGACTTCGTACCCGTGGGCAGCACCGCTGGAAAACCAGGGTTCCTAGATGGCATCCTTGATCCGATGACTGTAGAGGAGATGGCGCAGTATCTGCACTTATTTAAATTCACAGAGATGCCGGATGGTGAGGGGTGATTGACAAAGTTTGATTCTGTGGTTGGAGTGAGAGGGATTGGGAAATTAACTTTTGGTATGTTAGCCTGAGTTACGGAGTGGGTTTAGAAGATAGGCAATTAAGAGTACTAATGGGTCCCTTAGGGAGCTGTAGGGGTGCAAAAAATGCCACTACGTACAATGATCTCCAGCGCAAAGTTATCGAAACAGCACAATCC
Organism: Morchella sp. 2016-72; assembly: GCA_024713865.1. Taxonomy (NCBI): domain Eukaryota; kingdom Fungi; phylum Ascomycota; class Pezizomycetes; order Pezizales; family Morchellaceae; genus Morchella; species Morchella sp. 2016-72. The sequence continues at coordinate 471,844 of JAMJEY010000003.1, forward strand.
CCTCTTCCGGCCCTTCAAGATGGTGGGTGCTGGATGCTTAGCCCCACCTCAGACTAAGATTATAGCTTCCGTGCAGTACTCACCCGGGTAGTACTATCTCCCCACGTCAATTAACATGGCCGCCACCTGTTCCTCTGCCCTCGTCAAGAGTACCAGCCGTGCAATCGCCCTCGAAGCTCGTGATATTGGCCCAAGGATCCTGTTACTGCCCTGTTCTCGATCTTGCAAAGGAGCCCAGGTGGGGAAGAATCGGGAAGAACTTTGGGGAGGACAAGTTTCTCACAGCGCGGCTAGGATGGAATTATGTCAAGGGCCTGCAGAATGGCGGAGCTGAGTGATGGGAGAGGTGCAATTGCGTCGGTGAAGCGTTTTCTTGCGCACGGGAGCCGGGAGGGTGGAAGGTACCTGGATCATCGTCTGCCGTTATCTACTTTTGACCCTCGTTCATCCTGTTTTTTTTTTTTTTCCGATGATGTAAGTGGTTTGTATTTTATCGACTTCCTGTTTATATGTAGAATTTAATTTTCATTGTTAATATTAATTATATATGCATCCATGTATGTATGTTTTAACACCTCTTTCTCTTTTATAATATTCACATCGCCATCTTATATTTTTAGTTTATTGATCATTATTCTTTTATCATGTCACCTCATATTTGTTTGTTCAATACTCCATGTGGAGTACGAGTGCGAAGAAATAATCGTTACGATGGGACAGGTTAGCGCCATAGCTGACTTAATTGTGATAGGAACGCGGTATCAGCGCACGCCGGAAAGAGACAGCTATGGAACGAATTTACATTACCCTTCAGAGATACCATTCAGCGGGGTGGGGCGTTAGGTATTATGTTTACCTCAACATCATCGATGGGTCGCCAGCAACGTTTAACCCAGACCTCCATGCCGCATTAAATGAGTGGGGTTTCGATAGATGGTGAGTGTCTGAGCCGGTATGCATTCTTTCATGCTTAGATATTAGTTAGATATTTGAATAGTATGATCTCGGACGATCACATGACCCAGAGATCTATGGCCTGCCACAAATTCTCAAGATGCTATCACACAATATCTCAATGCGGGTGGGATGGTGAGACCCTTGGGGGCTCTTTAATATGGGAGAGCACTAATTATAACAATCAAGGGTAACTACGCCGACTGGGGCATCGCGGGATGAACTCGTGGGATTGTCGCCACTATTAATGGTAGCACCCTAGCCCTCACCATAAATACCCTCAAGTCCCGCGTCAAAAGCTTATTGAAAATAAAGTATGAGCTCGGCCTCTTTGATAGCCCATATCTTCCCGATGGCTTTACAGAAGGCAAGGTCGGCACTGCATCCATTGCCTCTAAGGTTGCCGGGAAGCCGATCGATCTGCTCAGGAATACCGGAATACTCCCTCTGAAGCAGGAAGTGGAAAAAGGTCGTACTGATTGGGCCTTTCGTAGATACGATGAACTTGGGGGGCTATATCCGTATGGGAGTGCATGAGCGGATGATTACGCCCCGTCAGGCCATCGTGGATACATAAGTTGACGAAAAGGACCTTGAGACTCATTGGAGCGCGCCAACATACCTTCATTATGACCTTCATGTCACCCCCAACTATCTCTTTGAGCCTATTGGGAATTCGTCCCAGAGTAGGTTAGAGGTGACTTACTACACCGACAACGAATGGAAGAATAAAGCATGGGAGGTAATCGAAGGTCCAGTGCTCGAATATGAACACTACCCTCCGTCAGGGCCCAATGGTCAACAACTTCCAAGTAACGCCTTCTCTATACGCTGGGAGGGATATCTCCACTCTCCAGTCGGTGCACAAGCTGTACTCGGCGCTATGACTCCAGTGGAAACGTTGCTGTCTATGTCAATGATGTTCTTCACTCAAAAGCCGCCAGTGGAAGTGCCAAGAATACCTACAGCGATACCAGTTCTGGGAATTTTATGAACAAAACTCTACTATGGTCCCCACCGGCTCTGCTGAATTCACATTCAAGAGAAGGGCCATCATCAAGATCCGCATCGAGTACCAAGGCTTAAGCACCGTCTATGGTCAACGCCTGGTAGCGCCGACCTGGGATCTTGTTGACCGAAAGAACGAGCCCGAGAAAGCAGCACGAGCAGCAAAGGAAGCCGACTATGTCATCTTAACTTCCGGTAGCTCTACAGTCGTCGACCAAGAAACAAACGATATGTCCACACTCGGCCTCTCCCCGAACCAGACGCGCACCGTATTTCCCGCCGGAAAGCTTGTGGTATTCGTTACGACTGGTGCCAGACCACTAGCACTCCCAGAATACTATCGTCAAGCCGAAGCAGTGCTGTATACTGGGTATAATGGGCAAGCAGGCGGCCAAGAAATTGCTGACATCCTCTACGGAAAAGTCAATCCATCTGGCCGCCCACCTATCACAATCCCATACTCTGTTGGCACCAGTCCAGCGTACTATAACCATGATAACGCCGCGTATAGATACAAATGTGTGGATATCCCCAATAGTGACGTTGATGGGGACTAGATTCCCAACGTGGCATATGGAGGGGGAATCATGTATAATCCATTGTACCACTTTAGCTATACATCGCTGATAGGTCGACTTTTACGGCAGAGGACATAATCTAACCTGTCTTTATTTTGAAGGTATACTTGCTTCAACGTGTGGCTTCGATTTCTCAGCCCGTGAAGCAGCTCGTTGGGTTCACGGAGGTCGACTTGCAACTAGGCGAGACACAAAAAGTTTCCATTCAGCTCGATGTGAGCCGCTACCTCAGTATGTACGACAGGTGGATGAAGTGGAGAGTTGAGCCGGGAACATTCGTATTTGCGCTGCAGCCCTCATCGGAGGGTGACAGTAGAACAAAGTCACATTGACACTACCATCAAGCTAGTGTAACTTGTGGATTTGTTCTATAATTAGTTATTACCTATTTTTGTTTTTTATATAGGCGGGAGGAAGGAAAAGATACATACATGAGTTGTTACATACAAAAGTTATATACCGTTAGCAACTTGAAATTAAACCACGAGACGTATGGGACCGATTGGGCCACTTGATTGCGATGCCGACAAAACACTCACTCCTAACAGGTTGATATCAAGTTGCGCTACCGGTATCACCAGTGAAGCTGGCAGTACCCGGCCTAGATGCCTACATGACCTACTGATAGTTTTCCACAGTATATCCACGATACCGGCTGAGGCGACTACTGTGCGCACTTAATGCAAGAATTCTACGTGCGGATCTCGGCATCTCTAGCAAATCATATTGAGACCTCTCGACGTGAGATGTGCCCTTGTACCATATCATGTAGAGTGCCCTAGTGTACATGTATGTAGGCACATACTTGCAGAAGAATAATATGATCAGATCAGGTATCGTCCACTGTGTTCATGCAAATATTGTGCCTAATATCACAACATCGCAACATCACAACATCGCAGCATTACCGTCAAGAACACACGCCTGACTCAGGATATATTCGTGTTCGTAAAGATTGCCTATGTCTTTTGTTTCCCTGCACTTTAGGGTTTGATAGCCTGTTTTGGTTGGTTTTGTGCTGACTGGCGTTGCGAGGGGGCGTGTGTGATTGGTGTGCGGTGAGGAGGGCGTTCTGGGGGGATCTCTGGCACTGGTTGAGTAGAGTGGTGGGGAGATGCGCAGATAATGATATGATATGATACTTTATCGACCAGACTGTCTAATGATGCCTGTGTCTCAGAAAACCGAACCGAGTATGGAAAGATAGATCTCACCAGATCCCCCACCACCGCCCAATCTAAAATAAGCACCCTCTTCCTACTCTACTCTGCTCTCCTGCACACATATGTGTATACTATTGTACTTTAATACACTCGTCTTCTGCACCTTCCATCCTTAGAAAGGGAAGAAGCTTCCTGGGACGTGGTGAGTGGTTTTGAATGACGTCTCCGGGCCCAGAGGACAGCAGAGTATGGATGGGCCCGTGCCAACCCAGTAAGCTTAATTTTGGCGGATGTTTCTCCTATATAAGACTTATTTTTTTTTTTGCACCTCACCTGGTGACACTAACACCGACACCGATATACCCTGCGAATTTGCGCCGCAGAGCCTCTGGAAATTGCTTGACTGTGGTGATTGTGGGGTCTATTTTGGGCCTGTGGTACAGTAGAGGGTGTGGGAGCGGCGGGTATCACCGTAAGGGACTAGCAGCTATCGGGATTATACTTACCCTCCTCCTCCTCCTCCCCAGCTCGACTAGTACTAACAATTACACATCTTACGCGACCCAAGTGCTAAAACCCGTCAAAAAACATCATGCAAGCTCCTCTGGCGAATCAGAGCGCATGCTTCACTACTCTGTTTCCCATGCAGAAAAGTGCAGAACACAGGTCCCCGAAATGAAACGAAATAAAATAAAAAAGTATCTTTGCATGTAAAGTATGAATGGTCAAAGAACCACAGTCATCAATCAATGTGACAGTGGGTGGGGTCGAGGCGCGGACTAAAGATAGGTATATATATATGTAGGTTATATAAGCAGGAAAATTTGAAGTTTTAGATAGGTATGGGTATGGGTATGGGTATGGGATGGGTATACAGGGTGATGAGGGGTGAAATGAAATGAATATATGAGGCTTGTGGTGGCTAGCTGGATAACCGGATGATTGGAATGGGGGAATGTGGTTCGTGGGAGTGAGTATGAGGCTCTGATTTCGAGGTCTTTGGTTTTTGGAATTATATAGTTGGATGACTGTGTAAACGAAACGGTACCGGGATTTCTGTTTCTGCATGGTGTGATACTGTGGAGTCATGTGAATCAGCGGGGTACTGCTCTCACATACATACATGTACTCTACCTATATGTACATATGGGTACATGTGCCTCTAGAGACATTACTTGTACTTACCTATTAATTCAATGTTTCATGGTAAAGTAACTGAACCATATGGTCCATATCAACGAAACCTGCGCTGTCGAATACGAACTCTACTACCCGTACATCCAGTAGTAAGGCACAGTACCTACATGTATGTACCTCTACATGTACATACAATCTACCTGTTGTAGGTTATAATTTACGATACTTAGACATGGGGTCAAGTCCTAGTCTATGTACTAGGGTACCTAAACCACCAACCCTACCCGGTTAGGGCGCATTCCCGCCCCCGTCAACGGGCGTGAAGCTTATTCCAGACTAAACCCTTGGCCAGGACCGGGCCGATATTTATTTTTGGCGGCGAAATTTGCTTCTAGAAGTACAAGTACTTTATATTATTGTTGTGGCTGGGCAGGCCGTGGGGATTGAGGGGAATGGATGGATATACATAGGTGAATGGGGCTGTGAATGCTGGAAATGGTTCCTGGACGCGGGGTGGGGAAGGGAAGGGGGAGCTGGATCCTGAAAGAATCAGCTTGTTTTATTGTGGTCACAGTAACAGAGGCAAATGAGTTTATTGGTTTATGTTCTGATCATGATATGATGTGTATACGTATGTAGGTAGAGAGGTAGTTCATCGTCATCGCGGATGAACTGGAACTGAGAACTGAACTACATGTACTTAGCTGCTGTCTAAGGTAAAACACAACACCAAGAGCGAAACACTGGGGACCCTGCCCACCTAACAATCGTACAAGCAAACAAGGCTCTGCTCTCTCTCACTCTCACTCCTTCCCCCTTCATGCATGCAGGTTTAGCGAATTGCTGATCGGCATGGCCCACACACACTTGCCTCAAATAATTCATCACCAACACTGACCATTACTGCATAGGGCCTCGGGAATTTCGAACATGTCTCATTGCGGACATTTATACTATACGGCCTTGGACGAGAATAGCTTGTATACATACTACTTGGATAGTATTGAGAGGCTAGGGGGGGGGGGGCGAGTTGGTATGGGTTGAATTTAAATAAGAGGGCTCCGTGCAAACTCTATTCTATTTTATTGTATCCTGTGTTGGTTCCTGAGTGTGTATTATATTACTGCGGACCATCTGCAACTGTGCTGGGTTTTTATATCCCCCCCCTTAACAGCTACATATATAACCCATTGGATATCACCACTTAAGTATTACGGGAAACATAACTTCTACAGTACAAACATTTTTCTTTCGATTTCTTTCGACATCATGATTATTAGCAGCTTCAAATCTCTCACGGCACTGGCCCTTTTTGCTGGTGTATCCAATGCCATCTGGCCGCAGCCTGTTACATACGAGCATGGATCGAGCGTCGTCTGGATCTCTGACGACATCTCCATGACCTATTCCGGGCCTACCAACGTCAGTACTTCTTCTTCTTCTTCTTGCACCTCCACAAATCCTTCCCTTTCCCACAAACCATAAAGGACCCTCCATTAACTTTAAAGTCCCACAGAACACCCAAAAAGCCGCCGACAAAGTCACCGAAGCCTGGGACCGTACCAAGAAGCTCCTCCTCACCGAGAATTTCGTCCCCTGGAAATTTCACAAGCGCGGCGACACTTACGAACCTGCCGACACTTCCGGCCCCAAGCTCGAGCGCCTGATAATCACCCAGACGACGTCTGAGTCAGCTGCCCCCGCCGACTACGGCGTCGATGAGAGCTACAATCTCACCATCCCCGACAATGGCAACAGCGCCTACATCACCGCGCCCACCTCCTTTGGCGTCCTCCACGCGCTCAACACCCTCACCCAGCTCTTCTACGCCTCCCAAAAGCACACTAAATATGGCGTCTATTCCCCTCTTGCCCCCGTCAAGGTCCTCGATAAACCAAAGTTCCAGCACCGTGGGCTTAACCTCGATGTCGCCCGCCAGTGGTACCCCAAGGCTGATATACTCCGCACCATCGATGCCCTCGCATGGAACAAGATGAATCGCCTGCACCTTCACGTCACCGACTCTCAGTCCTGGCCGCTCGAGATCCCGGCGCTCCCCGACCTGGCACCCTGCGGCGCCTACGCGGACGGGCTAATCTACACGGCGGAGGACCTGGCCGAGATTCTCGACTTTGCGGAGAAGCGCGGCGTGCAGGTGATCGTTGAGATCGACATGCCGGGCCACACCTCTTCCATTGCCGAGGCCTACCCAGAGCTGATCGCTGGCTGGAACATCCAGCCGAACTGGAACCAGTACGCCGCGCAACCGCCGTCTGGCTCGCTGAAGCTCGACAACAAGAAGGTGCGCAAGTTCCTCTCGACGCTGTTCGGCGACCTTCTGCCGCGGCTGCGTGGGCACTCGAGCTACTTCCACACGGGTGGCGACGAGGTCAACAAGAACGTGTATCTGTTCGACGAGGGTGTTTCATCCAACGAGACGTCGGTGCTACAGCCGGCACTGCAGCGCTTCGTTGACCACGCACACGGCGAGGTGCGCGGTGGGAAGATGGTGCCCGTGGTGTGGGAGGAGATGTTGATTGATTGGAACCTGACGCTGGCGAAGGACGTGGTGGTGCAGACATGGATCAGCGATGCGAGCACGAAGACGGCCGTCGAGAAGGGGCATAGAGTCATCACAGGGAACTACAACTTCTGGTATCTTGACTGCGGAAACGGCCAATGGCTCGATTTTGGCCCGAACGTGTTTAAGCAGTTCTACCCGTTCAACGACTACTGCTCACCGAAGAAGAACTGGCGCCTCAGTAAGCTGACCCCCACCCCCTAACTCCTCACTCAGACACAAACTAACGGATGAATCATAGTCTACTCCTTCGACCCCACCGCCGGCCTCACACCCGCCCAGGCCTCGCTCGTCCTTGGCGGCGAGGTCCACGCATGGAGTGAGCAGATTGACGGTGTCAGTATCGACGGCATCGTGTGGCCGCGTGCCTCGGCCGCCGGGGAGGTCCTGTGGAGTGGTAGGACCGACGCGAATGGCGTCAACAGGACGTTTGCGGATGCGAGCCCCAGGCTGGCGGAGTTTAGGGAGAGGCTGGTGTTGAGGGGAGTGAGCGCGAGCCCGATTATGCAGCTGTGGTGCCATCAGAATGAGGGTGATTGCGCGCTGAATTAGTGTGTAGTTTTTTGAGGGGAGAGGCGTTCTTTCTTGTTTTGTTTTACTTACACTTTCTTGTGGATTAAATTTTTTTTTTCTTCTTACCTTCTTGACATGACTACCCCCTTTTTTCTTTCTTTCTCTTTACGAATTATCATGCCTACAATATCATGTACCTGACGGCGGCTACATCCCATATACATGTAGATTTAACTAGCTAAGTACAATAAGTACCAAAGAAGAAGACAGTCTCTTTTAATTTGGCAGCTATAAACATAATCAATCACATTCTTCTTACCCATGACCATCAATCATCTTACTTAGCAAATAAACAAACAACAACCGGTACCAGGGTTAATTAATTAAGCGGCCATTCCAGTGGTATGCACTGAACTAGGCCGCACGTGCCAGATGTGCACTTTTATCTACCCCTGCTCTGCTCTGCTCTGCTCTGGGGGGGTGGTAGGCGCGGTTATATCATACGTTAATTGCTTCTCGTCTGGAATAGTGAGTGAGCGGTCCAGCTGGCTGTCTACGTTCCAGCTGCGAATAGCAGAGCTGAGGAGTCTCTATCTACTTACTCGCAAACCGTGCGCCAAGACTGGTGTGTGTATTCCCGTCATGGATTGTCACTCGGATGCTTGGTTACGATACCCCCTCCCCCCGAGTCCCTGGTGGGGTGGGTACCTCTCCCTGGGTAGGGGAGGCTCCTTGCGCCACTACATGTATGTACACGGGGTTCTAGCTGCGTCCGATCGTGGCGGGGTCGGGCCGAGTGGCGGGAGTGCTGGTCTGGTGGTTGAGGGCCTGCATACATGTAATTAGACTACATACATGTGTGCCCGTAACCTCCCCCAGCGCTACGATAGCCAGGTCAGCCCTGTCTATATCCATACCTCCCCCCCCCCCCCAGTAGTCGAGTACGTGGGGGTTATGATATCGCGCTGGTGGATAGCGGCGGCGGTGTGTAATGTATACGATCGAGGTTGTTGTTGCTGTGGTGGTGGTGATGGTGGTGGTGCTTACCCCCCCCCCCCGTGTATGTGTATGTGTATGTGTATGCAGTGGCAGTAAAGGTAAAGACGTACGTACTTAGCAGCTGTCCCCTAGTTAGCCACCACCTCTGGCTACATACAGACACCCGCCGCTCTTTATGCAGTTAATGAAGTATACAAAAAAAAAACCCCCGCCGCTCTTTGGTGGCTGTGGTCTGGTCTGGTCGGGGATCGAGTCCGGGACTACCACACGCAGCACTACACAGACAGACAGACACCGCACCCCCCTGCCAGGACAAGGCGCGCAGACAGAGCAAACCCCGCCATGTGCTGTCAGCGCGAGTGACGCCCCATGATCGACGCGACCACGGCCACGGTGCTTAGTACTGTACTGCCCAGCCAGACATGTAGCTAGCTAGCTAGCCCAGCACGCGCGGATCAACATGGTGGGGTCGCAGTGCACTCACTTACATAGACCGGTCGCGGGAGCGATTATCTACTTTGTAGGTATGTAGGTGGAGAGTAGCTACTTGGTACAAACTACTATAGACCGCCGAGCAGATACATAGATACACCCGCCCCCCCACCCCCAGCACCAGTGGGAATTAGGGGGGCACTTTGTAGACCGACGCGCCGCCCGCCGTCACACCTATAGAGCTTGCTGTGCTGCTCAGAGCCCGGCCTAACCGGCCGTGGACTACCTTGTACCATCTCTCTAGAAAATGTGTTTTGCGGCCGGTCGAGTGATATCTCATGATTCTATTTTATTTTCTTTCCATAGAGGACTCGAATTATCCCCATCTCGGATTAAAGAAATAGCAGCTGTGGGTGTGAGAACGATACAACTCAGCGCAGGCGGCATATAGCTATATGTAGCGTCACTATAGCTATGTATCTATCTGCTCGCTCCGCTCTACTAGCCCACCCAGACAGACAGACAGGTAGGCACTAGCTAGCTAACTAAGGAAAAAGGACGTTCGATATTTATAACCGGCCATACACGAAACAAAACAAAACACTAGCAAGAAAGAAAAGGAAAAGAGAAAGAGCTCTATCACAGCACCACCGCAATCACCACCATCACGCCAATATAGGAACATAGAAAGAAAGGGGGAGAAACATGAAAACGAGTGTGAAATGGAGCTCTCCACAACCCGCCCAATACAAACTGCGGTCCTGCCTTGCCCGCCTACAGGCTACCAACTACCTTCTCGGTGCTCCTGGCGTCGGCTTCCTCCTCATGAACGGGTCCGCGTCAGGTCTCGACCTGACCTGCTGCTGCGGGGCCATTCCCGCCGACGTAGTGACGGTCACCGTTTTCGTCACCGTTTTTGACACCGTCACCGACCCCGGTGCACCGGGCCTATTCAATCTTCCCACCGCCACCTTCTTCACCTCGCCCCCAATCCAGCTCCTCGTCCTCTCATCGACCCCCGCACTCGCCTCCGCCTCCGCCTCCTCCCTCTTTCTCTTCAGCCCCGCGGCCGGCGCTGCCACAACAGCGCTCTCCGGAGCCACCACAGGGTCCTTGATCTTCTCCCTCAGGCTCCTATTCACCTCCGCCCTGCCCAACGTATGAGTGGGCGCTGCCAACCGACTATTCCTGCCCAAGAACTTTCCCACCTCCTTTGCCTCCCTGCGCGCCTTCTGCACGATGTTCTTCGTCTTGCTCCCGGCCTTTGTCGTCCACCCATCGCTGGGGCGTCCCCAGCCACTCCCCGGGCGACGCCCCGCCGGCGGTAGCCCAGACGTGTTGGTGACGATGCGCGCGCGCTGCGATGCCTTGGCGTTATTGAGGCTGCTCATCTGCTCGCGGAGGGTTGCGGCCGAGGCCGCGGAGGCGGCGAGCGAGGCGCGGTGGTGCTTCTCGTAGACGCGGGCCCAGGCGTGGGGGGTGCTGGCGGAGGGGGTATATTTGGTGACGGCGGCGGCGCCAAAGTCGCGGGTGATGAACTTGTGCCAGATCTCGGCGGTGTGGGGGAGCAGGTGCGGGCAGGTGCTCTCGAGACGCTTGAGTTGCGGCGGGGAGGTCATCTTGAGGAGGATAGGGCGGAGAATGGAGTATTCGATGTCACCGACGTCATCGATTGCTGTGAGGGGGTTAGTATGGCCGGGGATGGGGTGGGGAGGGGACGCACTGTCGACGTATTTTGTGAGGACGTTCTTGCAGAGCTCATAGAGGCTCTTTACGGGGCCTTGGGGGTTCGGCATTGGATGGGTAATGATAGCTTCTGGGGAGGGTGGAGGTTGACCTGTTGTACGTATGTATATGGGATGGGAACGAGGCACTGTACTGCCAGAGTTATGTATTCGTGCTCAGGGGATCGGAGAGCAGACGAATCAGCTGTAGCTAGCTATCTGCAGTATATAAAGGTGTGGGGGAAGAAGAAGAGATAGAATTAAGTAGGAGCAGTAATAGATAGATAACAAACACACCCTATCAACAAGAGAGAGGAAGTAGAAGAGGGGCGATGAAGAAGAAGAAGACGAAGAGGAAGAAGAAGGACGTCGACGATTAAATGTGGCTGTGTGAGCTCTTTCCCTCTCTCTCTGTGGTCTCTTTCTCTCTCTCTCTGTCTCGATCTCTTTCCCCGGACTCGCTCCCGGCAACTGCTGCGTACGTACATTGATGTACTCATACTTCAGACTATGTGGGCATATTGTACATGCAGTCATAGGAGTTGGCCCATGCACGCTTAATGGATGAGTTGGGGAGGGAATTCGCATCCAACAGCTACTACATACTTGATCAAACCCTCACTGTCCTCTCTGAAGTTTCTTGTCGACCCTCCTCTGCTATTATCCCATAAATACTATTTATGCTCTATAGGTACACATGCGTGCATGCACTCAACTTGCTCAGGCCTGCCTCCTTCATTTACTGTGGCTGAAAGAAAGGCACAGACAGGCACTGTGCCACACATCTCCATTAGGTCTAGCTCTCCTTCTGCAGCGTTACACCAAACTCTTTTCTATTTCCCGAGCCCCAAAACCCTCCGAGAGCTCACTCACGATATCGATCATTACCACGCAATTATTATTATATCCAAATACCGCAATCTCCTCCCCACAATCATGTCAAACACCCAGCTGGAAGACGGTAGGTCTCCCTCTCCTTTACAAATATATACAGACTAACATTCCCCCCCCCCCCCTCCTCAGAGGAAGCACTCGTCAAGGCCCGCGTCCTCGCGCATGAAGCCCGCCCGTACAACCGTCTCGTGAAGCGCTGCAGCACCGTGACTGCCCCACTCCCCGTAGACCAGTCCCTCATGCCAGATGCCGCCGCCCGCCTCCGCGACGAAATCGATGCCGACTTCAAGTATTTTGAGAGCGTAATTACGCGCATCCAGCTACTAAAAGACACCAACCGCCGCGAGGTCGAGCGCTACGAGAAGGAGAAGGGCGATATCCGTAAGACCTCCCCACCCCAATCTCTCCCCAATCTAATAATCTCCCTGTCTGTAGTCGAGACCGCCTCCGCCGCCCGCAGCACACTCATAGCGCTGCGCACCACGCTCCAAAAGACGCAGCACGAAAAGGCCAACAAGCTCCTCTACGACGCGATCGCGACCGACATCCTGCGCACGAGCAACCTCAAGGCGCGCGACGAGCAGACCGTGAACCTGGACCGGCTGCACAAGGAGATTGCGGAGCTCGAGGCCGAGCGCGAGGAGTACCGGTCCGTGTGGGCGGCGCGCCGCACCCAGTTTGGCCAGATTGTCGACCAGCTCGAGAAGATGTGGGCGCAGATCAAGGAGGACAAGGACGAGCAGGACCGCCTCGAGGGCATGTCCGAGGAGGAGGAGGGCGAGGAGGTCGAGAGCGCGGTCAAGGTGGTGGGGCTGGAGGTGGGCGATGTGGCGACGCCTGGGGGCATGACGCCGAGTGTGGGCGCGCCGGAGGAGGAGATGGAGGAGGGGGAGGAGAGTGAGGAGGGGGTGGGCGGGGGTGGAGGCGGAGGCGGAGATGTGGAGGTGGGTGATGCGGAGACGCAGGAGATGATGGAGACGCAGGAGATGAGGGATACGCAGGAGATGAGGGATACGCAGGACACGCAGAAGGAGGATGAAGAAGGGGAGAGGGAGGAAGGGGAGGAGGACGAGGAAGAGGGGAAGATGGTGATGGAGGAGGAAGAGGTGGATAAAATGGAAATAGAGTAGTTGTATACCCTTCGTCTTCTTTTCCTATTCTTTCTTTCCCCTTCTTGTCTTCCTCCTTCCTGTACCATAGATTAAACTTAGCTATGAAACGATAACCAATGGCGTCACAGCATCGTAATGACTACTATTACTCCATCCTCTTCCCTTAGGGTCTATAGATAGGACACTATAAGTATACTATGAATTAGCGAATTAGTTCGGTCTGCGACAAGCGCTGTTTTATTAACACCACAGTTACCCCATACCCAGAATCATTGCCCCCACAACCACACCCGCACCACCAGATCTACAAGCAAAACACACCCAACACCTCCTGCCAAAAACCACCCACAAGAAGTCAGCAACACCCCCCCCCCTTCTCTTCCTTAGCACCACCTCCCTACCCAAACACAGCTGTCCACCCATCCAACCCCCGCGCGCGCGTTAGCAGTCATAGGTCATCACTCGGCACCGACATCCACCCCCGCGGGGTCTCTTTCCGGCCTCTGAGCGAGCCTAGCGGTCACCACTGCCTGTCCCCGCTATACATATATGCCGGAATTATAGGTATAAGTGTATGTCGCCCTTTGTTGTGCTGTACCCAGGGTGTTGGAAATCAACATTTTAGCTTAGGAACGCTCAGGTTGCTACATTTTGTCACGTAGTCCCAAGTTCAGATCACAAGTACAGGACTTCCCTACCATATATAAGCAAGTACCTAAGCCTACATCCGGCGGTGTTTGGAGGGAAGATACCTACTCTCTAGGTAAGGTCGAGGTTGTAATTAGGCAGTAGTAGTTAAAGATAACCCAGGTACCGGGCCTTTTGATTTCCTCATCATAGAGAGCATCTGCATACTCGTGTTTGCCTTGCGTGGAAACCCACCTGTGTGGCCACGAAACCACCAAATGTGCATCACTCTAGCCCCGACCCCCACTCGCCCAATCGACCAAGTCCGCGCTCTCCACAACACAAAGGCTAACACCAGGTCTCCGGCTGCTTGTACATGTGGGTACATGCGGTTAGACATACGAGTCTGGCCCGGTGAGAAGCTAGCGAGCGCTGGAGGCCGGGATAAGTCGGGCGGGACCCACCAGTATACTCGGCCCCGCCACCCCGCTGAGCCCGACGCTATGTACCTATGTGAGTGTCCGCTGTTAAAAGTACCCGAGTGGGTGTTGGAAAACCGCTGCTATACGAGACGGTCCCCACCCCATACCCCTCCATAGGGCCATATACACAGCGCGGGAACCTCCTAGATTTTTTTTGATTTCTGTGTGTGGGGTGGGGTGTGAATCACACGGTATCACTCGACCTCTCTGGGGGACGGGACAGATATACATGTATGTAACGATAAGGTCCTCTGGCGTTCTTCCAACCGTAGCCCCGCAAGCGAGTGCACCGGGAGTAAGTATCAGCATAATACCAGCCAGTAAAATAAAAAGGAATAAAAAACAGCCCTCAGTGATGGTATCAAGTCTGGTGCATTTTCCAAGTTTTTGGTGCGGGGAATCTCTCCAGGCCAACCAGAAGCACACACCCCCACTACACTCAAACGCGCAGAATTAACACTCCAACCATTCGAGTCCCTCTACAGCACAGCGGCGGCCCGGAACCCACCCAGACGCCGGGGGGCATTCTAGGGGATAGAGCTGCCGAGTCCGTACCATACCGATGGCCAGATTCCGTTAGCTGGGGAGGAGGGGTCTGTATGTCTAGACCCCACCGAAAGCTATGGGGGACATACCCTATGTGGCTTGATTTTGATGGACCTGTGTTGTCCACTCTACTGGCCGGCGATAAAAGCAGGGACAAGCATAAGAATACAGATGCTTGTGCAAGGATGTGCTATCAACATGAACATCATGTAAGTAAGAATATTGTCTCATTAGCTAACCAAGACTACTAGCTTCCGATCCCTTGGCTTCCTACTCCTAGTCGTGGGTTGAGATTAAAACTTTAACAACTCTTATCACTGCGGTGCTGGTTTTCGACCGGCCAAACAGGAGCCAGCAAAAAAAGAAAAGTACTTTGAACTCCTGGATTCCCGGCTCCGTAAGTTACTCCCGCTCTCTCCCGGGTCTATCTTAAGTAGCATGTTGCTGCTGGATTAATATCGGCCCAAATAATACTATTGGACAGGTCCAGACTAGACTAAACGACATCGAATCGGCCCAGGACCTGAGGTTGCGAAGAGATCATGTATGTCAAGCTTTACAGTGTAATACTAAAGCCTCGGCACTAACAGAGCCTGGAAAGAAAAAACTAATAAACCCAATAAGGTTCCTGAGAATTACATATTTAAGGTCTTATGTCCGCTAACCAGAGAAAGGTATAAATAGGCATTGCCTAAATAAAACACATAAACCGGCCCGTCCCCCACCACAACCTGGCCCGACCGTCTGCCGACCCAGAATTACTTTCCAGACTGTTTGGACCTCGGACAATTGAGGTATCTGCTTAGTACCTGTGGATAATGGGCTAACAGGAAATCAATCCAAAGACCACAGATGAATTTATATTCTTGAAAGCGATACCCAGATTTCTTTATTATGCACTTTGGCATTTACGTCATCTTCAGTAATGATGCAATTGCATAAGGCAACTATTCCTACTATTTACCTGTACTGTGGTGAGTTTTCATTGGATTGTGATGAGACAACGGCCAATACAATTATAGGACCCTAATAGGCCTATGTTAACTTGTGCATGACAAGCTGGTAACAGGTCCCAGGGACAGTTTGGGGTCCAGGTCCCACTGACCCAATTTCACTCCGTCTGTCGCTGACGTCGACACACTTTGGGTCACAGCCGCTCCAGTTGGACCTTCAACCCCCGCCAAGGCCTCTATCACAGGGGGTCACTCGACGTCAAATATCAGTTAAATAATGGCTCACGCTAGCTGTCATGAAGATGCCTTTGTATGTGGGGGGCACCAAGTACCACGGTATGTACCAGAATCAAATCGGAAGACTGCAGCTGGAACGTGCGTGCATGATGTAGTGTGAACAAGAGAGATATGCTATGAGGAGAAGCAGATGGCGGCTTGCCTCGATAGATTGAGCTCAGTGCGAGGCTTTATGAGCGCAGCATGATATCAGCGGTCCTGCGCCGAAGTGCACACCTTCAACCTTCCTATAAGAGTAGGACCCCCAAGACTCACTGGAAATATCGACGAACCATATGTCTGTTTCCCCCTCCCCCTCCTCCTCCTCCTCCAAGCAGTCACAGGGCTTTCTGCAGTGAAACAGCCTAGGATGGTGTGCTCAGATTACTCCACGTTGGTCGATAGGAGGGTTTAAGCCTAGACCATGCGGGTTATGACATAGATGGAGACTCAGTGATGGGCGATGTGAGATAGGAGAGACCGGTGCTATCCTCATGAGGAAGAGGAATATACAAATGAGGCAGGAAATGTTTACTTCGTATTTCTGCATGTCTCAAGACATGCACCATAGGACAATAGGACAGGGAGTGGACCAGGGCCGAGGGAAACCAACATTGACCTGTTATATTGAAACACGAACACACCCACCCCATTCGTGAGAAATACTATCCACTAGGGCTCCTCCTTCGTCTGCACAAAGCTGTCAGCTGGGCATTGCCAAAGGTGGCTTGGGAATCTAGGAGAATGATTGATCGAGATATGGATTTTATCTACCAAGGCTTAGACTCTTTGATGAATGGGACGGACTTCCTATATCTACTATAGTGTGGGTTGGGGTTTCCCTCACAAGCACTGAACTGTGAACCCCCAAGGCCGATTCTCGCCAATTCTTCCGATCATAGCTAGAGGCGGGCTATAGTTTCTTGAAGAGCATTTAGGTGCTTTAGGAGAGAGCCGCGATCATAATAACATCTGCAGAACGATAACAGTAGTCGCTGGAGTGGGCAAATAAGGAACTGGAATAGAAAATCATTGGCTTACACATCAACCTACATACTACAAATAGTCAAAGAATGAAGGTTAAAGTTAGCTTACGGGGTAAATTAGAACCAAAAGAGGAATCGTGCCTCCCTTCTCAGCTAATTATGGATGAATAGGAGATTTCTAAATACATGTATGGTGGATGTCGGATTGCCTTCGCTCAGTATCGCACTTACTTGGGTATCATTCATGCGTTCCGAGTTTTCTGAAACGCTAACCGTCTCCAGGGTACGTACCCCCGCTGTCTTTATTAGTAACATGTGTATGTATGTAGGTACACCTGAGCACGGGTACTATCGAGTGAAACGAGGTGGAGGGAGGTATTTACCCGGTTGAGTTGACCTTCTTGGGGCGGACTCGACGTCTAAGATTCAAAGAGCGATTGCTTCCATCTTAGAGCAAGTAAATGTTTCCTGGGAATGACGCCTCTGGTTCTGGCCCGACGACACATACCATGCAAGCGCCAGTTCGAAGAGGACCGGTGGGGATAATCGTTATTCACCGGAATCCCGAAGATCTCGCCACCACAAAAAAGGAAAGAAAGAACTTGTTAATTATTACTACATGGAGATCCCCAGCCCATCGTGGCTGCGATCAAGCTGAGCTTTGGTCTACATAAAGCTAATCGACTACCTATTCCCTGTAACACACTCATATATATACACCCCCCTACACCACCCAATCTTAATGGGCGAGTAAACAAACAAATAAACAAACAATCGCCACCTGCCGATGTATGTAAATACCAGCTGCTGTTTTTCGAGTATCCATACCTATCGGGCCTGCCACTTCTCTCATCGCGGGACAAGCGACCCCAACGTTGCAACCCAGCACAGCACAGCTCAGTCACACCCGAGTGAGACCCCATGAAGACACCAACAAAAACCAAACTATTGCAACGCAACAACTGATACGCCGAAACTAACCGCTCGCTTCCCGTCGCTGAAACAACCCCTTCCACTACTGATCACGGGCGTCTAACCAACTTGTAACTATAACCTCCTTGTTTTTCATGGTCGTGCAATGTGGGTAGAGTTCACGTTTACCCTCTAGAAATACATGTAGCCATCTTGCGTGATCCGTCCAGCTAGGGTCAGGGGGAGGAGATGGTGATGAGGATGCGTTGGGGTACATAGATACTTATCACGAGTGCCCCACCTATCCTCCCTCTCTCTCCCTGCACAACGCCTTGTAAGGCCTGCTTTCCCATCTACCGATCCATACCTCACCCCACCAAGGCAATATCTACTCTACCCTATCATACCACTGCCAATACTAAGAGCACCTATCAGATCCCGTGCATGCGCGCTGCCTCGCTCGGATACATCGCTTACCCCAAGCCCAGCCTAAGCGAGGGGCGAAGCGAGAACAACATGTACCCACGTTAAATCATATAGCTACAGTATGTAGGAGAGCAGAGGAGGAGGAGGAGGAGGAGGAGGAGGAGGAGGCGGGGAGAGGGGAGCCCAATTCTGAATCCGTGCCGGGAGTTATTGTTATTGGTATTGGAGTAAGGGCCAGTCTTACCTTCTGCAGCTAGCACCTACTTGATAGCGGAGATTATGGGGACCAGGTCTCTAAGTATTTTTGCGTACAATTGCGTAGGGGGGGGGGGCGTAGGTAGAGTGTGGAGTAGAGTGCAGTGAAATTGGGGGGGGTATGAAATGTATAGTAGTGGTGATGATATTGGATTGGGTTTCGAATTGACTAGATGGAGATAGGGATACCCATTCTAACGGCCGTGGTTTACTTTTGCGAGGCCTCGAGGGATGGGCGTTTAAAAGGTGCCTGAGCTCTGCTCTGACGAGGAGAGGGGTCCATAATAGGTATAAAATATACATATACTGTCAATGGCATTCTGTGGGGAAGAGGCCGCTGTATGTATGTCGCTATTAGAGGGCTGCCCCTCGTGTACTGCCTTCCTACCTTGCTTCCGCTTTTAAACGGGGCTGATATAGATATTTGTATTTTCAACTCTGCACGAGAGGGTGATAAGATGAATAAAATAAATACATGACTTAATAAACTCATTTCTTCCCTTCTCTTTCATGCGCATGCAGAGGCGAGACTGCATGATATGGGGCTAATATAAACATAATACAAATAATACATTTAGTCAAAATAATACAAATGGAAATTTTTTTTAAGTCGTAAAAAAAAGAATGGAAAAAAAGAAGTAATGCAACTATAAAAACATCAGACAAGTGAATACTCTTACTTTTTCATCTCGAACCCCTTCCCTATGCTCCCAAATAAAAAAAGCACAGGTCGTTAGAAATAAAAACAGTAAAAATAGTGAGAATTTAAGGTAACTTTTAATCATCGCCAAAAATCTTCGATGCTCGCTTTCAGTGAATTTTGTAGTTGCTGCCGTTCAAGAATCAGCCATCCAAAAGTGTATGCCACGCAAAGGAGTCTTCGCTGAGGCCTCAGACCCACTCTCACCCAACCATAATGGTTCTCTTGCTCAGAACTCTAGAACAAAATACTGTCGCATGAAAACAAATTTTGGTAAGAATAGGTAAGGCCAAAAGAAAAGACAGAACCGCTGGTATGCAATCCTCGACGCTAGAGGTTAAGAACGGTTGAAGAAAAAGGACAAGGAGGATATTGTACAAAAGAAACTCGTTGATCTCGTGCTGAAGAACAAAAGTGAATAGAAGGACAAAAGATATACAGTGGAGAAATTCGGGATGATTGGGATGTTGAGGATAAGTGTTGTATGCGTGTTAGTACATGTATATAACCATCCGTTGTGCAATGGATAAGATTCCTGCCGAAGAGTTTGAAATTACCCTGAACAAGAGGAGGATAAAAAGAGAAATGGAACCCAGAAGACGGTATGAACAACCAATCCTCCAAACGCGCCCCCATGACTAGTTTTTGAAATGCAACAAGGAGAAACATAGAAATATACAAGGTTTCATTAAGGGCGGAATTCAACGCTTCAAAAGCAATTGATAAAACTGCCCAAAAGAAACCAAAAAAAATATAGACGCTTCCAAAACCGATCATTGGATGCCCAGACCCCGGCGTAAATAGTGAAAGAATTTGCTGAAGAGAGAAAAAAGAATGCTATGAATGGTAAAGGAGCTCCAAGGACGCTGCTTTCGAAGGTCGATAACCGGATATTGTGAAATCGACCATCTGGCTGAAAAGATGGATGCTGAAGGAAAGTGTAGAAAACCAGACCCATTTCACGAAATCCAAAACGAAGGACCAAAACCCAAAAACATTAAAATCGCCATTAATGAAACTCAAACGCCATGCCAATGTAACTTTTTTTTTTTCTTTTTTAAAAGGATGCCATCCTACGAGGGTCGCCGCGACTTTTCGAATTAAAAAAAAGCAGCCCTTCCGAATCCCTGGAACATAACCCTGAGGAGCGCTTTCCAAAACTGGGACTACCATCGAGGGCCTGATTGGCTCCAAAGGTAAAGCTTTGAGTCCGGCTAATCTTTCCACGTTTCTGTTGTAATTTGGCCATCTCCCTTTCACATGTCTGGAGATGGGAAGAATCCTTCATCTGAACGTATTGCTCTGGCTCGCATCGAACCCGGTACTGATTAAAAAATGAGCAATAACCGCCCTCGAGAATATAGACGTCAGGGTAGTAGAGAGCAGGGTATCGTTGCATGTTCAACTGCCTATCACGACTGCGGAGGTGAAGAGCCCTAGAGAAATGTAAGTAAAAGGTGAGGGGAGGTATTTCAAGGCACAGCCTAACTTACATCCTAGGAGCACGATGGGCAGAAAATTCACAGTGGAAGATGATGAGCAACTTCCCGGTTTTAGGCTTTTTGAAAAACATATTTTCTAAAGCGTCTGTTGAATTGACGTTGACGGCGCCCGAAATATGGCCACCTTCATATTCATACTCAAAACGGCAATCTACGACCAGGAGTTCATCGTACTCGTCCTTGTACTGGCCATCCATAACCTTGCAAAGAGTGGTTTTGTCGATGCGCCTCAAAGTGTCCTCCTTACTGGTGAAGCAGGGGAGAATTGATTTCTCGCCAGGCGAATCTTTGATAGGCGAGAGCTCTGTGCCCTTTGTACGAACATTCCGCTTCATAAGATCTTCGGGGTTATCAAACATACTCAAAGTCCTCCTGATTTTTCCTCTGGGGCGCTGAAACTTATGGCGGTTAAGTGGGGCAATTGGAGATCCATCGAGACTAGGCTTTAACGGGCCAGCATCTTTAGGGAATCCCTTGGACTTAGATTTTGATGACACCAGCGAAAGTGGTGCACCCAACTCCCTCTTAAACTCTTTCTGTTTTCGTGGTGGAGGGGAACAAGCAAAGAAATCGTCTAACGTAGTAGGAGATTCTAAGGGTGATTTTCGAGGGGAGCAAGCGAATAAGTCCTCTAACTTAGCGGAGGATACAGTAGGAGAAGACTTTCCGAAAAGACTGGATGTTGAGAGACCAGAAAGAGCTTTAGCATTGATAGATTTGAAGGAAGTACTGCGACTGTTATGTTTCAGGAGAGAAGGTCTAGTGAAATTAGATGACTTCTTACGTCTGAAGACTTAATATTAGCAAGATATTGGCTTTAGTCGAGACATTCCATTAGCATACTCAGCAGAGACTTCAAGTTTTTTAGTAAGATCCATTCTCGGGATATCTGGTGTAGGGGTCGAGATGGGTTCAGGACCAGGCGGACTTGAGCATAGACTCATCGTACGGCTCAACGAGCGGGACTTCGTGCGAGCTTCTGTTGGAGACGAGGGCACCATCAAGGATGCGGAAAACGCAGGTTTGTGAGGCAATGGGGAAAGGTCCATATTTTCGTGACAGGGAGATGAAGATGGAATCATGGGAGTTGTTGGCAATGCTGCGAATGCGAACATTAGTTAAGAAGATCTGTATTGGAGGCGATTCTTACACACCTCTTCCATTCTGAGCATTGGGCCCAAATGGGAACAGGGAACGCCGCGGCGTTGGGACCTGAGGACTGTGACTCTAGTTTAGCAAACAGTCAACCCAACATGAAGTATATTCCGGCGCTCACGTTTTGTCAATGTGGAAATTTTGAGTAATGTCCGCTGCCAGCAATGATGTTGGAGACGACTCTTTTCTTCGCTCTTTGCGTTCTTTACCGAAACAACCCCTTCCCTCCGATTTTACCCCATTAGATTTTGTCCCAAATAATGACTTGCCAGCCGCATTGCCTGGGCGAGAGAATTCATTGCCACCTATTGTCCAAGGCGTATGAGCCGCAAAAGCGCCCTGCATACGGATAGGTGATGATGCTTGTTCGACTTCCATTTCCCGTCAAATCTGAGTACCCCCTTCTAAGCCCGGTGAAAACGGCGATTTCGAGGTGCACTTGAGACTTTGCGACTACTGTTGTTATCAAAATCCACCGATTGTTGTATTACTATCAGGCCTTGGCAATGTTCTTAGCGTGTCCAATAAGTACCGAAACAATCCTCCTTTTTTTCTTCAGCGATGCAATTTCCAACAAAACCCCGGTACTATCGTAGAGATTTTCTAGTGCAATTAAGCATAAGAATTTCCGAATGGAGTCTGTAGATTAGGGCAGGCTTTACTACGAGGCTAAGGGTCCACTCGAGTTTGCAAACGTGGTGGAAGTGTGTCGTCAATAATGTTGACTCGGGGTGTTGTTGATACTACTGCTTTCAAATGCAGGTTCAGAAAAAGAATTAAAGGAGGATGGATCTGGAGGGCGGCGAAGGGAAGTAGAAGAAGGGAAAGAAGAAGGAAGGAGTGAGCAGCCAACGAGGATGAGTCTCCACTCAAAGAAGGGCCGTCTGCACAAGCTGAGATGCTTATGTACAACGGGGGAGGAGACGTCGTTACTGCGGCGACAGGCCTTGGCGCACTACAACAAAAGAGTCCTTGCTTGCTGCTTCGGCTGAGACTGGTTATTAGTCGCTGGGTTTATGAGACCCACCAAAAAAACTTCCTGGCTTGGCCCTTTTTCCTTGCTGTCACTTTCACGCTTTCTTTATTCGTTGCTTTCTGTGTGCTTCCCTTTGCATGCATAAGTATGGGCAACTGCTGGGTACTGAGGATCCGATAGGCAGAACAAACAAGATGGGTCCGAGATAGGTTCAACAACAAGGGTGTGGGGGGATATGTATGTTAACTCTCATGAGTAGGGGCCTACTTATGAGACAAAAGCAGGCAGCTCTGCGAAAGCTCTTCCTTGTGAGCTAGGTACATACCTGCTCTACTCTACATGTACTTACCACCGCTGTGGGGGACGCCGCCCACTTGCGAGTGGTGGAAACAACGATTGCAGTTTTACGAGCGACAAACCCAATGCCAAATCCGGAAATTACCTTCGTCTATGAAATGCTATTCTCGGATCTATTTTGACAGGAGCCAGCCCCCCAAAGGAAAGTTAATTCCCATAAATGCATGTAAATTTATAGAGGTCACACAACTTGGGTGGGTGCCTCTAGTGCAGTACGACGCGTTCAATTCACGCTCACATGTGACATGTCGCGAGTCTCTAGGAGCTGTTCCAGTCCTAATTCAGGGACCTCTGTTATTATGATTCGTTCTGCATTCAGACGCAAAGACCACCTCCTGCTGTAGGGCGTTTTGTACTCTATGTACTCTGCTCAACCTACATACATGTATGTAGGTAACCTTATTAAGGGTACTCTGCGAAAGAAGATCCCATGGTTCCTTTGCTTGGTAGGTAAGTACTTACTAGAGTGGTACTTTAAGAGTGGTCTCGTCATGTTCACGCAATTAGCAAGATCGTGGCTAGGTCGTGACCAAGGCACGGACCATATGTGTTTTAAGGTAAGCAGTTGGCCCTTGCTTTTTCATTTTTGTTTCCTACAATTTATCGACTGCTCGACGTCTATATAATACTCTGGTCTCTCTACTAGTTGTATGGCTTTGCTTTGATTTATTGTAGGCAGCTACCTGTAGCAGGTACATGTACCTACATGGAACACTCCATACGGAATTTTTCTCGACGATGAAAACAGCCGGCCCCTGTCAGGTCCCATGCCGCAACCAGCAGAAAGGAAATTTAAAGCCTTAGTGGTACGGAATGGCCACAGCGGCTAGCCACCGCCTAAGTCCTAGGAATCAGGAGAGAAACGTGTGGCGAAAAAATAAAGATATAAAAATATATATATACAATATATATTTCATTTGACGTGATGGCTGATTGTCTAATTGACTATCAGACAATACAGAGAGTGGTGCAAGATCGATATGATTTCGCTGTCTAAGGTGGGTGTCGGCAGGGCTGAATTGATCGCAGCAGCGGGTATTTATCGGTTATAACAGTGTCTCGAAACTGTGAATCCTTGTTATTGTAAGGAGTTCCCTGGCCAAGGCCGACGTTCTATTTACAAATAACACGCCCTGACTTGGAGGTTCTACGCGTCATCTCGTGACTCCTTGCGCTAATAGCCGGGACACAGCATCATAATTACATGTACATGTATGTAATTTTCGAATCTTCAACCATGGTAACCAATGTGAATGTAACATGCTATACATGTATATATACCCTTCTAGATACTAAAACAAACAATGGGAACAGGCCTTGTAGGCCAGGCACAAACTCGAACTACATGTAGGTATATAAGGCTAAAGAAGATTCCTCTGGGTTCTTAAGGAGGTATAATGATAATCGGGTTCGAAATCAACACAGTATATCATGGGACTGCGTAGGGCCGACAAATCATTGGGGTACCAAATAACACTGGTAGCGAAGAAGCGCGTAAGAAAGAGAAGAAGCACATATATATGCACTTACATATATAGCTTAGTCTACACGGAGACCGTTCGATTCGACTGGAACAATCAATCGGTAAACATAGCACGGTATGCACCCGAACATTCTTGTCTAACACAACTGCAGCAGCCGTGGAAAAGGCTGTTGACATTAAAATTACAGGTTGAAGCGGGAGTTACTACGGTTACTGTGCCAATAATTCCCAAATGTGATCGTTTCAAGATCATCCCGGCCTCTGAATTTTCTTGGTTGGTCTCTATTGACGGGTTGGGTTTCACATAAAAAAAAAAAAGGCCTCAAGGAGGAGGCTCAACGCAAACAAGATGATCATCGCAAGATAACGTGATGTGACCCAACCCCACGTTTTTCAGCCACCCAAAACAAACAAAACAACGGGTCAGGGAGAAACTTATCCCCGCACCTATTGAGTGAACTGATATTAAGATAGGTTATATATATGTATTAACTGAAAGTTGTAAACCACAATGAGGTTTCACAGGCGCTGACCGGCTTCCGTGGAGCTCAAATTATAAGCTGCCCAAATTTCTCTCACGGTACACCGAACTACTTTATGTACCTTGGATCGATAAATATCCCCTCTTTATTTTCTTCACTCCCTTTCTTTCTCCCTTCCTTCCTTCCTTTCTCTCTTTCCTTTACACCCTCTGCGTAGCGACTCTGCTTCGGCCGTCGGTCTTTACACCAATTGTCTTCCGATTAACGCAGCCACTGACAGCTCACCAAGGAGTACCTATGTAATCTCACACGAAATTTCTGTCTGCATAAGGACAGAGTACCGTATGCATACTTACCTACTCTACCTACATAATAACCTACAAACACCTCTCAACCATTCCTTTTGGGCCCTGCTCTTTACATACATACAGATATGCGTGACACGCTGTATCCGGCTTTCCCCTTCTCGATGTGGATCGAGGACATACGGTTGAGGACGCAAGATGCAGGTTTCAATTAGCACTGTGCCCTCATCCTGGGTTCTGGAAAATTCACTCCACCGGAACTAGGTAGAGAGGGAAAAGTGAGCGCTTTACTATCTTCTGGCAAGTTCACATAAGATATGAAATCGATATAATACCTATGTAAACGGCCGACGCAAGGGATCTGTAAACAAGATTCAGATCAACTTGATTAATGAGAAGGACCCCTCATTATTTCTTGGGTAGTGGTTCCCCAACAGCTGCGGACTTGCCAGCGATCAGGACCCCGCTAGACTGTACGACACTACCGGCATAAGGCCAACACAGTCACCCGCATAATTTCAATCATGTCTCGCAAAGATGTCGACGTGGAACTTTAAGATCCGTACGTGCAGAACTCTATGAAAACCAACTGCTTCACAGTCAATCCTCGGACGCTTCGGAGCCCCTAGGTATGTAGGGTCTGTTGAGGGTGAGGGGTAATGCATATAAGCGATGAAATAATAGGCAAGTTTCTGGAATATTTCCTAATCCACTCCAATGTCAAACCTGGAAAACCTATCATGAAGCTCTATCTATCTCCACAGTAGTTTATTTCAATGTTACCTATCTTGGTTAGGTGGTCAGGTCAATATGCAGAGACTGCTTTTGGGCATTAACGTGGCCTTTATGATAAATCGAGGTCAAGATTGATATCGTATCATGTATGTAGCTAGTACTTTATCGATTTATTATTGTTCATCTAATCTATTTCTAAAGGCATTAAAAGGAAACCATCGCTAAAAGAGCGAAAAGATCGTCAAGCCATATATGCACATAAGCATGTAATTATAGGAACCCAGCCGAGATTAAGAAAGCCAAACATAAGAATACCACACTCCCCCGCACAAATTTAGTCCTGCTTGTTTCCTTTGAAAACCCTAGCAAAGAACCTTTTCCATCTGAACTCTCTGAACGCCCAGTAAATCATATATGTGAGAACAACGTTGCTGACCATGTAGACGACAAAAACCCCAAGGTCACGCCAGCGTGTATTGTAACTAGGCTGCATGTTAGCTTGACGATCACACAGTCTAAAGGCGCAAGTACAGTAGGGGTAAAAGAATAGACTTACTCGATATTGACTGTTTGAAGATACTCATCACCAGACTTAAACTGGCAATATCTGCAGTCCTCTGTAGAATCTAGGTTTACGATGTACCCATATGCCGTTGAAACCCACTCGCCTGCATATTCGCCACAGGTCTGATTGGCTGGGGGCTGGAACTTCACAAACTCATTCTCTCCGCACTGAACCTCGATGCCATGTATGATGTTTCCAATCAAGCCTCTAACAAGCCAGGTGAGGGGGTTCAACCAATACAGCCAGGCCTTGTAAAAGCCCTGAAGTCCACTGTATGGCACTAAGATACCGGTAAAACCATTTGTGACAAGGAAAATGAACGGGTTCACTAAGAGTCATTGGATATTGCATTAGCTTTGGACGATCATTGGCAGTACTTATTGTCAGTGGGGGAGGGGGGGGGTAGGCGGATCGAGCTTACCGATACTGATGATGGTCATATCCTTGCACATAGCCGCAATCCACATTGCAAACGATGGGATGAAAATTTCAAACAAGAGAACAAAGAGAAACGCATAGCCGGCGGTTCCAGAATTGTTGGGCATTCCAATCATGTAGTACCAAGGTAAGAAAAAGAAGACAGTCCCGAGAATTGCATAGGGAATCTCAGCAAGTAACATGGCCGTGATGAATGCTGATGCCGAATAGATTTTACTGTTCCTCTCTCGGGTCTCATAAAAGTCTCTGAGACCCAAAAACATTGGTTGGATAGCTGTGAGAACCATAGGTGAAAGAATCAAAACCGCAAAGACAGCAAACCCGCGGGATTGCATTTCCAAGACGGTATTCCCAGATTGAAGGAAGAGAACGCCAGCAATAAGTGCCATACTCAAGTTTGAAAACATCTTCGAATAACCATATGAAGAATCCCTCCAGTAATGGAGCCAGACACGCTTAGTGACCTCCCTTATCTGGACCGATAAAGGCATGGCATATTCCGTTGGTAAGCTCGTGAGCTTGGATGGAACCAGAGCTCTACTGATATTTATGCTTTCGATATCGTCGGTAACAACCTTTCCCTCGGGTGATTCTGACCAGATCGTTGGCCAATCTTTGTTGCCAGGAGGCTTCCGAATCGTATCGAGAATGTATTCGGCCGGGTTGGCATCGTGTGCTGCTGCAGGTCCATTGTTACGTTCGAAGTAGTCAATGATCGTAGCACCGTTTTCACCGATGGGTCCAAAGTACACTTGCTTGCCCCCTCTAGCGAGGAGGCAGATTTCGTCGAACTCCTGAAATAGAATAGCACTAGGCTGATGGATCGTGCAGAGAATCGCCAAACCAGATTCATCGGCCAATTTCCTAAGGAACCGAACAATCGAAAGAGCACCGTTAGAATCAAGACCAGAGGTAGGTTCGTCGAGGAAAAGCAACGCTTGTGGCTGGGCAGCCAGTTCGACACCAATTGTCACTCGCTTCCTCTCCTCAACCGACAATCCAAAACCGGGCTCTCCAATCAATGCATCTGCAAGGGGCTCAAGCTCCAACAGCTGAATAACATTTTCAACGAACTCGTATTTTTCTTCCTTCGATACTGTAGCAGGTTGTCTAAGCATAGCCGAGAACCTTAAAGCTTCTCTGACAGTTGCTGTACCATCATGCACGTCCTGCTGTTCCACGAACCCGGTGTTTCGCTCAAAATCCTGTCCCAATGGCTTTCCGTCCAGAAGAAAGTTTCCGCCAACGATACCAACACGTTTCCTTTGTGCCAAATTGTCAAGTAGCGTCGTTTTTCCAGCACCACTGGGGCCCATAAGCGCAGTGAGTTTTCCTGGTTTCACGTAGCCATTGACACCATGAAGAAGCTGTTTTGTATCATCGCCGGTACCGACAGTATAGTTGACGTTAGTCCATGTATAGTAAGACCCGTTGCTTTGAACTGCTGAAGCGGTTTTCTTCATAGCCAGTTCCTGGCCCTCGGACAACTTTTCCAGATCATGATGACTCCCCGGAGGTGTTGCAACTGCCATTGGTGCTGCGGGCTTTTCGGTCTTAGTGGGTAGTATGGTCTCACTTGCGGCGCTCTTGGTGAACACCTTTTTGGAAGCTCCTCCGCCACCAAATTTCATAAACTCAGTTCCTACCATTGCGACGACAAGATATCCAAATGTGAAAACTAAGATGATGCCAAAGTTGCGCCATAGGTGATCAGGCTTGTACCCAAACTGAACATCGAGGAAACGGGTTCCAGAGACAGTATCCGACATAGGTTCGGCCCCAGCGAGAAAGCAGACTTGAGGCTATCAGCATTTTATAAAAGTTGATCATACGAAGAACGAAAACATACCTTGATTTGCAACGGAGGCGCCTTCTACCCCAGGAATCAATTGCGAAGGTGAGCATGCTAGTTGAACACCATGCAGTTGGTTAATCATGAGAACTTCTTGACTGTAGGTAACCGGTGATGCCCATAGGATCCATTTATAGACCCAAGACTTCATGTTGGAATACGTCTGCATATAACCCGCAAACAAGCCCATGACATTCAACCCAAGGAATGCGGTTCTAATAGATATGTTAAGATCCTTACTAAAAGCACCAACAGCGCGGTAAAACGCCGTCAAACAAACAGTCGTCGTCTAATCGCGTTCAGTTAGTGGATATGACAGAGTGATGAGTAGAAAAAGAACCTACAAAAACAAATAACAAGTTTATAAAGAATTTGCCTGCATCCGCTGTCAATCCAGCCATGAAGTACAGAATTACGGTATAGATCGAACACTGTGCCGCTAAGATTGGTAGATCTGCAACAGTTCTCGCAAGTACAAGGGCAGATGGCCTATAGAATGCAAATGCAGTCTGCTTCGAAGTGATCGACCTTCCAGTTGTCATGTGAATGGCCTCAGGCATCTGCATCCAACCAACGATAATGATGTTGAAAAACAGTACACCACCAATAGCAAATGATCCTTCTGAGGTAAACGGGGTTTTATAGAATAGACTGCCGATTATAAGCCCCATAACGATGACATTAATGAAACGACTTCTTAGAGCTGTAGTGTCTTGGAGCTGGAGCTGGAATTCACGCTGTACGAGGTAATAGACTTGACGGGCCAAAGATACTGTGTAAGGAGAGCCTTTACCAGTCCTAGGAGATTTGTCTTCCTCAACTGCCTTTGAAAACTCTTGGGCAAAACCTTCTTTCGTTTCCTCGTTGTATTCAATCAGCTCCTTCTGCACCTCTTCCCAATAAACACTCTTCCTAAAAGCTGCCTCCAATTCAATGGGAGTTGAGGGGACCTTTCCTTCCCAACCCGGTTTAATACGTCTTTCGGTCGGATCCGTAACCAAGGTCAGGAAGTCCGCTGTTGTACTTCTCGGGTTGCAATAGAACCCCAGTGACTCAAAATACTCCCGTGCATCTGAAGCTTTCCCAAAGAAGATTTGACGTCCAGAATCGATCACACAGACTTTATCGAATTCCTTATATATCTGCTCCCCAGCTTGGTACAGTGTGACAATATTGGTTGAGTGAGTTAATGTAGTCAAGATTCGGAGAGATCGGATGTAGTCCACAGCCGTGGAGCTGTCGAGACCTCTGGTGGAGTTGTCCCAGGCGTTGATAGTAGCTCTAGATGCGAGGGCCTCAATTATCGACACACGCTTCCGCTCACCACCACTAACACCACGTATGAAAGAGTTTCCAACTTTTGTGTCGAGTACATGAGTCATTCCAAACATTTTCGCGAAGAGACCCAGCATTTGCTCGACAAATATGCTTCTTGATACGCCCGGAGTTCTTTTGAAGGGGGTCTTGGTCCTCATTGCGAAGCGGAGGGTCTGCTGTACTGTCAACGTTGGTAGATGGATATCCTCTATAAATCCAGATCTACGTTAACATCAATTCCATCTCTTCAGATAGAAAACATTAAAAAGAAAGAAATGCAATCTCTCTTACCTTCTCCATTAAACATAATTTCTCCTCTATATCTCCCCTTGGCCTCTTCGAAGGGTACCCCGCTGTAGCTGATATTCCCCGTGATACTCGTAAACTCCCTCCTCTGGTTCGTCAACGCCCTCAGAAACGTCGAGGTCCCGGACCCTGGCCTCCCTAGTACCAACAACATCTCTCCAGGCTTGACTACCCCATAGAAACCCTGAATGATGTTCTTCGCCTCGGGCTTCTTCCCAAAATATCCTCTTACCATGTCATAGATTCCCTTCCCAAATAGTTCCGCCAGTTCGTCCGGGAATGTTTTGACATATACACGCCCAGACCCAGTTCCCGTGACGGTCAGGTTCTCAAACGAAACTCCAATCTTTTTGGGCAGGATCCCAGACTCGGTAGCTTCTTTGGTGCGTCGCTGGAGATACTCTTCGAGGTCGACCATGTCTGCCTGGGCCAATTCATCGCCTTCCTCAACGTCTGCCTTACGTCTATGCGTAGAATGACGAGTTGTCACTTTTGAGGCTTTAGTGAGCTCTCTTCGGAGACTAGTTAATTGAATTGTTAGCATAATGAGATAGTAACACAGCAGCATTACTGTAAATTGGGCAGAGTATTAGCTCACTCCTCGTAGTCTTGATAAGCCCCACCGATATTAATAGGCTCCTCTGCGATTTCTCCCCAAAGTCCAGCACCGGATTTCTTGCTTTCATCACTAAAAGAACTTCCTGCTGATTTCGCGAGGGCCGTAGCGGCTGTATTAATATTATCATTCGCCATTTTTGATAAATAATTCCACACCCAGACGTGAGTCCCGGAAATGTTTGTCAAAGGCTTAGAGAGTCACAGGCACCAACAGCGCAGTGCAGTAAATAGATCAGAAGATTGAATCGAAGCTAAATGGAATGAGAGTAGAGGAGGAAGGGAGAGCTCAGATATTTATACTGGTTAACTCCAGTACATTCGATTTTGAGAAAGCTAGACAGCCAGCCTCCGGGCCGAATAACCGTAAAAGAAGATTCCATGATACCATTCCTAGTGGAGAAAAAAAGTTCTAACTGACAAATGCCTATATACGAAGCCACCAGAAATAATAAGGCCGACTTGCATGGCGTATGCGGCTCGTTGAGCATGGGTGTGGTAGAACCTTTTTTTTTTTTTTCCTTCGATTCGTGATAGGGGATAATGGATTTCTAAGCCGCGAGGGGGTTCCCACGCAATGTGTAATTACATCTCTAGTAAAAATTTTAAATTATTCTTGTTCCGTTAGAAGATTAAAATAATATGACAGCTTTGGAGGCATAGGATGTCGAGGCCATCACCCAAAATCCCAGCATTAGTGACTTCCACCAGATTATCATCGAGAACATAAGTACATGTATTATTGTGTACATGTAGTATAATACGGTGCTGTATACATGTATCTTCGGTTATCAATACTCCTAAGATGTATGTACGGCTCGGCAGACCCCAGATATCTGGCAGCTGAGGCGCTCCTGCATAAGAACCTGGACAGTGGTGCCCTCTAGAGCCTACTTTACTAGGAGTCTATAGTGGGCGGAGCGCTCCACTCATTTCTATCTACAAACTAGAGTATGACTGAACGTTCTCTTCTCCTTTGGCTTTTCTCGGCAAATCTTCCGGTTGACGACAGTATTAACTTATGTAGCTGTGCACGTCCCTTTCTCGCTTTCGGCATACATGCAAGGTAGAGGTGGTGGCTTTCTGGAGTCATTCCTATAGGTAGGTCTGATAGAAATCGAGTCATTATTAATGCAATTGCAACTTGTAAGGAGAGTGTACGGTTGTACCTGAGAGAGAAGGATGCGTTTCCCCATTTCGACAGTACTACGGGTGTAGGGGTAAGTCCGCAGACACCGTAGTACTGTTGATAGGGGCCGTGGATTGGTCATCTAACCCCCCCAACTGCCTACTCTACATGTAGATACATACTATATTTTTCTTATTGACGATAAGGGACAATCAACGGTTATAAAAGGGATGGAGTAAGTGCATCTGACGCGTAATTGAAAGTAGAAATTTTATTTCCAACGTCGTCCTTGTGCTAGTACTTGGCGGAGTCTTTTGATTTTCACTGATTTTTTTTTTTTTTTTTTTTAAAAAAAAAAAAAAAGAAAGGAAAAAAAACTTTCCTTCCTTTTTACTACCGCCATCACTCGAAAAATTGGCATATGAGATCAAAATTACTTGATCTACGCCCTTCAACCAATTGTGAAGGAGGTAATCCCTGGTCGGAGATAGAGTTTTTGCGGACGGCGTGTATGGCTACGGTTTAGATGCGATATTCCCCGGTACAATACAACATAGGCCTGTGATTGGCCAAGAGTCGGGAAAACAATCTAGATGGTGCGTTCATGTAGAACTTGGTTATCTCCGTGCAGGGGTCTCTGCTTGAGTGATTGGCTGAGGGGCAGAGATCAGCCCCATATATTTCTTTTAGTAGTTAGTTTTTGGCCATCTCCACTACTGCGAAACTTAATCACTAACTTAAATTCGCTAATTAAATTGCTGACATCAGTTACCTATGCGTTTCTTACTCACCTCCTCCCGATTCCACCGTAAACTCCGTAGATGGGCCCACGTATTGTAGATGAATAATGTAAAGGTGTGATTTATCCGAAACGTGAAAAATCCGCGATAACGGTTCTTGAGTATCAGTATTATGTACCATTCCCGCTCTCGGGAGGCTGAGCCGAAAGGAAGGATGTTCTGTGCGCTGAAACTAAACTTAAGCGAGACTTGGCATTATCAAGCTTGTTCTCACCTTCTCCCTCTCCTCAACTGCTAGAAACCCCAACGCGCTACATTATCCCTCCAGCCATGTCAACTACGTGTATTTGTGCTTGCGTCTACTGGAAACTCTTTCTCGTATGTTTCTCGTACTCCTATTCTACAGATACGTATACTAAAGCCACCTACTGTGAGAGACGCCGGTGGGCGGATATGCCCGAATACCTAGTCAGTAGGACTCCTATGTATTACTCTATCTATTACCTCAGTGGCCAAGCCGGAATCGTGGATCTGGTAACATATCTTGATCCAATAATACTACTGAGTCAATAACGCTGTGCAACGGCTGATAAAATAAAAAGGAATAAAACGGAATAAAAATAAAAAAACACTGGGCCCAAACAGATGAAGTCAGAATGTCGCAATTAAGTGGCTTACTCGATTAGCTGTTAATTGGATCGATTTTCAAAGCGTTCATTACTATTGACTACATGTACTCTTGTGCTACATCAGTTGACATGATTACCGAGCCACCTGGGGAGAAAATAATGCAATTGAGATGGCGAGAATGTGTGCGGTACAGATCTCCATTTAGAGATATCAAATTGGGGATAACCGTGCTTGTTTCAACGTCTCGGGGTTAAGCATCCAATTCTTTATGGTAGGAATACCAACCCCGGAATGTACCGGAGTGCAAATTACATATTTCGGAATAACCAATTCATCCTAATCAAACAGATATAATCCCTATGGTTTGGGTTTACCCGGGATAAACGTGGACGATTCAGGTCCAGGAATTAATAGAAAACATAGGTTTTTTCTTTGGAATCCCGAATCGTGTCCAATACCGAAGGCGGCACATCATATCATGTATACGTCAGTAGTGATTGATAAGCTCCGACTCTCGGGACCAATCACAATTTTACATGGATCTACGGAGCCGGCAAATGCACCTCGGAATGACGATTACGGTTAAATGCAGGTGAATTTTTCACCTTCTGTACTTAAAATACTAGACTGCTCCAGATCCAATACCAATCAACTCATTGAAACCTTTGGGCCCATACAAATTTGTGGTTCATGAGGATGAGGTACGTATAGACCTGCCTTATGGTATTATGGCAGCCTTCCCTGAAGCCATTGCACTCCGATAAATTACTAAACCTTCCTCGAACCCCTTCTTTATCTTTTCAAT
The DNA here is from genome assembly GCA_024713865.1 of Morchella sp. 2016-72. NCBI lineage: Eukaryota > Fungi > Ascomycota > Pezizomycetes > Pezizales > Morchellaceae > Morchella > Morchella sp. 2016-72. The sequence goes on from JAMJEY010000003.1 coordinate 506,494, forward strand.
ACTTCGCTACCATTTTTTTTTAACCCGAATGTTTTATAAACGCAGAATACTTAGGTGGTTTTGACACAGAAGCATAGATGTTCTAACTTACGATGTGGGGCGGATGGGTAGGATTTAAGTTAAGGTGGGAAAGGCCCTCATGAATTCTATACATCGACACTTTATTCTAACTGTACTACGGGGGTAGGGGAAAGTCTCCAGAACTGCGGCCATGGTTGCAGCAGGCCATAGTTCTGGAGACTTTCTCCTACCCCCGTAGTACACAGCAGTATCCGTGAGCTCGGGGCGAATCAGGTAATATAACCTATACTTTCTACAGGGTTTTCTTCACCAAGAATCCCCGAGAAAGGCGCTAGAAGATTTTAGTCTACCTCGGCTTTCGTTTTCGTTCTCTCAAACCTACGCCGAGCCCTGCAAACCGGGGCAAACTGCAGACAATTTAGTGTGCAACAGGATAGGTCAATGCTACCTACCTGCACTGTGGCCAACCCCGTCAAACATGCCCTAGGCCAACCTGCAAGCTCGGGGAATTTAGGCCGTCAACTAAAAGCCTAGATCTAGTAAGAGTAAATACTATTGACATCTTCATAAAAACATAAGAGCTAAAACCCACATGATTTCGATTTACCCCCATGTCTTCCAGTTTGACAAGAGGTTAAAGCACAAGTTGAGCAGTTCTTTTTACTTGAGTATAATCTGTCCGGGGTAGGCGCATGCTCACCTACGTAGTATATAACCCTGTGAGGCTTATTTGGCCTAGATTTCTCAAGAAACACTTCAGACCCCCAAGGAGTGGTACAAATGGTTTCACTAGGTGAAATTCGTTTAATCCTACCAGCTCTGTTGGTAGTTATAGGTGGGTACAAATCTTGTGTGGCGCCTTACATGTAATATGCTAAGCGGCGGGACTCCTGCATAAAAATTTACCTACGTGTATGCATGCATGCGATTAAGGAGTACAGATTTTATTCTACATGTATGTACATACATGTATGTATAATCGCCCTCCTAAAGCCTGTGACTTAAGTACTACATGTATTTATACATATGCAAGATTTAGTTAGTTCAAGCATTTCAATGGGGGAAGGAATTGGGCTACAGATACATTTAGTATCTACTTGTACCTACATCGGTTTCTTCTGCCCTATGAGGTCACGTCACGCTATGTCACTTATAAAGTTAGTACACATGTAGGTACTCCAGGTTTTACCCGGCAGGCTGTATCATGTAGCCTACAGTTGAAAGCCGAACCCATCATGTAGTGAAAGTATGGACAAATTCTAACTTGAAACGTAACTAGTTGTCTCCTGTACGAGCGGGATCATAGACCGCTAATACAGCACTAAGTGCAAAGTTCTCCGAGCCCACAATTTACGAACGCCATTCGATACTAATGCATATACTCAAAAATATACTCGAGCCCTTTTCACCAAGTATGTATTTAGCTAGTCTCGTTCCCAGCCCATACGGTGATGTTAGTGGTGGTGGTGGTGGTGGTTTAATATAGGTTCATCACAGTAGGGTCTGGAGCAATAACTTTTCGGAAAAAAACCGGGTTTTTAAATGACCCCGCCGGACATTTTTTGGTAGAGAATCCGGAGTTTTTGGCCTAGCAACCGGGGATTTTGGAGGGCAACCGGACTTTTTTTGGTGCAGAATCTGGAGTTTTGGAGGGCTCTTTGGCATAGAAACCGGACTTTTGGCATAGAAACCGGACTTTTGGCATAGCAACCGGGCAAAAAAAAGGACTGGTACAAACTTTTTGGGTAAGCACCCCAGACCGTTCCGGTTTGTGAAAATAATACCCCTGTAATTTCAATCACAAACTACATGTAGTTAGGTCTGGGAACGAGACTAGTATTTAGCTAGCGTAAACTACATATATGCTCAAACCCACGCAGGTATGAGTATCGTTGCCCTAGCGACTCCCTAAAATACTCTATATACCGAGTGATATGATATGACGCGAATTTATACCATAAATAAACGCACCATGTAGTCAGTCTACTTTGTTTACCTTTTGTTTGTGTCCCGTTTTAGTTAGGGAAAGTAACGATGCAATCAGGTAAACCCGCTATTGGATGCAGCATTTCTCTGGACCGTGCATTGGTGGTTCGTGCCGGCCTTGTATGGGCATGTGTGGGTTAACCAGCACAGGCACCGACCCACACCACAAATACCAACTCCGCCGACTGAACAACGGATGTATCCCATAATCCGGTACTTAGATGCTGCCTAGTCTCGTTCCCACACCCCAGCGGTATTTCCTTGGTTGTATGGTTCAATACCGGAAGGGTCTGGTGTGCTTGCCCAAAAAGTTTGTACCAGTTCTTTTGTTTGCCTGGCTGTTATGCCAAAAGTCCGGTTTCTATGCCAAAGAGCCCCCCAAAACTCCGGATTCTGCACCAAAAAAGCCTGGTTGCCCTCCAAAATCCCCTGTTGCTATGCCAAAAACTCCGGATTCTCTACCAAAAAAAGTCCGGCGGGTTTATTTAGAAACCCGGTTTCTTTCCGAAGAGTTATTGCTCCAGACCCTACTGTGATAAACTTAAGCTATACACACCACCACCGCTAACATCACCGTATGGGCTGGGAACGAGACTAGATGCTGTCTATTGAGCAACTGCTCCTTGTACCAACCGAGTGATAACCTGTGATCTAAGGTTTTAGATTTACATCAGAACAAAAGGCCTGAAATCTCTTATCTGTTATTCTAGACTTATAATACTGAGGATGTACTGTTATTAGAGAGAAGCTCTGCGGTACCAATCGTCAATTTCAAGGAGCTACACGCATGAAATTTGAGACAGGGTTAGGGGATCATTTGCATGACTAAGCGATGCCTAAATTGTCAACGAGCTTATTGGAAATCCACATGTGGGTACTTTTCTAAAGGAGCTTAGGTGCGTTTATTAGAAATACATGTAACTTATTTGGATATGTGGTGATATATAAGGCACGTGCGGGTATTTTATTCCACTTTGCTAGCATGGTAAAGCTCCAACAGTTTCCATTGCATTGCAACCTCTCTCTTACCTGGGTACAACATCACCACTCCTACTCTACCAATGCCACTTACGCAGTCCTATCGCGAGCACCTTATACCATATGTCTTAGGAGGGCTATACGCCTCTCGCCTGTGTTTCGGCAGACATACTCTCCATTGCCTCCCCACGCACGATAGGCGGTACTCCACAAGCACCCCCGGTGGTGGCAGCGACAAAACCAAGTCAGTCGCAGTTCTTGGTTCACTCAGCACTCTCCTCAGCTAAATGTAGGAGCTGGCACTAATTGTTTTATTATCAAGGTGGTGGCATCACCGGCTTGTCAACGGCATGGTACCTTACGAAATTCGCTCCGGGTGTCCCAATTACGGTGTATGAGCAGTCTGAGCGGCTGGGGGGATGGCTTCGCTCAAAACAAGTTCAATTCGAAGGAGGGACGGTCTTGTTTGAACAAGGACCTCGTACCATTCGCCCATGGACAATCGCAGGTTTGGTCACCATAGACATGGTATTATATCTCATAAATCTTGGTAACGCAAAAAACTAACTATGAACTCCGCAGATTCGACAACTTGGTCTCGAATCCGAGCTCCTTGTAATTCCGAAGACATCACCAGCTGCAAAAAACCGTTTTATTTACTATCCTGACCGTCTCAATCAACTCCCAAGTGACATTGCCTCCGCTCTTTTTTCCTTCAGATTGCCGGTAATGAAGGGTATATTGGGCGGAATGCTCAGAGAGCCTTTCCAGAAGCGCAAACCGGCGGATATCGGGGATGAATCTGTTGGTTCATTCCTTACCAGACGTTTCAATAAAAATCTGGCAAATAACCTCGCATCTGCAGTCTTACACGGAATATATGCTGGTGATGTGGATCAACTTAGCGCCAAATCACTGTTTCCTGGATTATGGAGAAGTGAAGAAATACATGGGAGCTTGGTGAGAAGTGTATTCGGAAAGGGCGAGGAAACGCTAGATGATCGAGTTGTCCGAACAGAACTGCGCGACGACAACCAGCAAATATGCTCAAGGATGTCTGATGCAAGCGTATATACCTTCAAAAATGGCATCGAAACTCTTAGTTTTGCTCTTGCCAAAGATCTCTTAGCCAATCCTACTGTCACTATCAAAACCGAATTTAACATAAAAGCACTCTCATATACTCTGGGGGACCCGCTCCCAGTCCAAGTAATCCCCCTCTCCCCCCACCCAAACATTTATTCAGGCCTCTTCCGCCCATTCACGATCTAATACCTGCTAACTCCTATTAGATATCTCGCCCAGGTGCAAAACCTGCCCATCACTCCCATGCGATCTCTACCCTCTCTGCCCCCGCCCTAGCTTCACTTCTCCCCGCTACTTCTCCCTCGCCATCGCTATCTGCCATCTCTGCTGTGACAGTCCTTGTCGTAAACCTATATTTCCGCACTCCTTCCCTCCACCGTGTCAAAGGTTTCGGCTACCTCATCCCCAAATCTGTCCCTGAATCCGCCAATCCTCATCATGCTCTCGGTGTGATTTTTGATTCTGATACTAGCCCAACCACTGAAACCGGCACCAAAGTCACAGTCATGATGGGCGGTCACTACTGGTCCTCTCGTAGTACATACCCAGATGACGAAGAAGCCGTACACATGGCGACAGAGACATTGGAGCGCCACTTAGGGATAACCGAAAAGCCAGTATTGAGTAATGTGACTTTGCAACGAGAGTGCATTCCTCAGTACCATGTTGGACATGACGAAAGACTTAGAAGAGCTCATTCAGATTTGATGAAGGGTTTCCAAGGACGGTTGTCAGTGGCAGGTAGCAGTTTTGGAGGTGTAGGGTTGAACGATTGTGTGCGGGGGGCAAGGAAAGTCGCAAATGGTGTCGCCGAAGCGATACGAGGACAATCGGAGGAAAGTAGGGGACTCACAGGGCTGGAGGCGTGGTCAGAGGGGGGGACTAAGTGGGTCAGCAAGGCTGACCAAAGATAGAATGTGTTGTAGATACATGTATGTTCAAAAATGCAGTGTATTTGGGTTAAGGTACCCGAAGTTTGCGGTGCATCAACCACTCGTGCATAAAAGCCTAATTCACCATTATCATCTGTTGGAGCCGTTTTATGTCGAGGCCTGAAAAAAGATGCTTAATCGGTAATGCACTCCCTTTGTCCGTTCTACAGGAGAAATAAAATAACCGTGTGCCAATGGTCAAAATTAAAAGTCAATGATTTGAAAATCTAGATTGCTTTTGGCGTCTATATGTACCACTAGGTCCCTCCTCAACAACATATGTTGCGCGCGTCGACCCTCCTGCTAAAACCGGGGCAAAGGACTTTCGGGCATTATGTAGTAGGTTCGGGGATTCTCGGTTGGGTTCTCGGTGGATTATGTGGAGTTATATGTTGTTATATACTATGACTAGAATCTTTAATATTATGTACTCATTCGAACCTACATGTACTTATCTGCGTAAAGCTTTTCATGCTTGGCCAACGGCAGTAACTGGTATCCCTGCCCTTTCAATCAATAAAACCAACGGCATAATCAACCCCATCCCGGAGTAAATATGCCTAGGGACAACAAGGTAGAGTTCGCCCTAGACCACGAGATATTTCAATCTTATTCGGGAAAGAAGAATGATCGATGTTTCACAACGGATGGATAAATGAAGTAATCGACAGGAATAGTAGCTCCTCCACCCTAAGTCTTCGTGCCCCCCACAGAGTGGATTTGTAATAATTTTCCTGATAAACGTCCCAAACTAGGAGATAGTCAGATGGGCACCTAGCTTTAAGAGGACTAGAACGATGATGCAACAGCCAAATAATATAAATACCACGGATTTACCCAGGGAGCAAGCCTGGGACTTTTATAGTCACGTTGAGGATTTCCCGGTTCCCCGGTAGCTAGTATAGTATGTATGTAGAGTACATGTAGCTACAGTTGAGTTGCTCTATGATTGAGGCCTGGGTCTAGTCTAGTACGTACCTACAGGTCACTTGAGATTGAAAGAATATTCTCTTTCTGCCGGCCTCAGCAGACGATACGATCCTGTGCTGGCTATTCCTGTTAGAGTGCTCAGGACTTTAGCCGATAGGTGACGGATGGATGTAGGTACAATATTGGTACACTGCATATATACTTATGTGCATGTAGTGAAAGAACCCGAAGAGTCATGATCATCTATCATGCTGTAATAATCATATATCCTACTGTTTTCAAGTAACATGATAATGTAAGCCACATTCTCTAACCTTACTTTGTGTCCTTACTTTACCTCATAGTTTTGAATTCTTCATGCGGAGTATGCTAAGCTGCATATGAAATATCCGGGCGGAAAAATAGTAACATGTGCATGTGGTCGCGATCGTGACGGCGTGACAGCGTTACCACGACATGATTAACTTCCTAGTACAACAAGGATGTACTAGAACGTGATGCTACAAGTTTCATTAAACATATAAACCCCTTTGTAGAGCTTCGTGGTATAACAATTTAGCGTTTAAAATTAGAATACACACTTTTGGGGGGAATAACTAGACGAACGGCAGTTGTGACAACTCTAGCTTATGTTCTTTAGACTCCCACGTGCAATATATTTGCTTCCCCAACTCTTTAACGGTGGCATATATGTATCTTCGATCGATCTCAAATATGGCATTCCGATTGGTGCATATCAATTCTTCATGCATCAAAATGGCTCTTGAAAGGTTTCTTTCTACGACTGAACTGGCAAATAGACTCGATGCAATGTGTGACAACCCAGTTTTTCGGAAATATCAGCGCGCTTTCCGGAGACCGTCGGTTACCTGTTCAACCCCACTTGATGTACCCCACAGCCAACAGCCAAAAGAAATGAAGAAACTTACACTCTTGTGTAAAACCTACTGCTTGACACTGGTAATGTCTTCCTTATGTATGTACGCCTCGTATGCTATAAATTGTGCCGGCATATGTTCATGGCGAATTAGCAATTACGTATTAAATATTAGACCTGGTTGAATTTGGCACGAGCTAAGGCCATAGAATTTTAGCATATTATAAAAAAAAACATATAGAATAAGCTGCCATTCTCCCTGTTCTCTCTGTTTACTTCTAGTATCTTCCGATTTAGGAGTATGTGCTGTTGACACTGCAAACTGCGACTACGTACATGTAGTTAACGTATCTCATGGCCGTTACCACTCCTAGCTTGAGATATTTGGATTTGTTTATATATCGTGCTGCCTGCATCACCGAGCTGTTTAGTGGTCCGCATTAAGCAGTTCTCACCGGTCATTTGAATACTTCACTATAGACTAAATACCAAATTTGGATACCTACTATAAAATAAAAAGTGTAGAGTGCCATATGGTTTTATATTTATGCGTAACGAGTCTTGGACCTTCCACAACTGTTAGTACAAGTGGGGGATGAAGGGTATACGACGATTATAGCTAGAATAGCAAGATACATACATAAATAAGACATAAATAAGACATACATGTATTTTCGCGTGCCCTAGGGCCGATTAGCCGAGGTCTCGCTTCTGGGATTTCGCCTGGGGGGCTAACTTAGTAGCGATCAGATTAATGGTCCCTTTTCTTTTCTCCGGGGTTTTAGTCCAATAGCAAAGTCGGTGGTGTTCAACCTCTAGTTGCAGTAAATGCATCTAGGGATACACCACTGTCTTTGCAGCATTCGTACTCTCGCTCTAAGCTTTCCGGGGTATTAGAACCGCAACGATTTATGACTGCTAGGTTCTTATTTGTTCTACTTATCTCAATTGAATTCTTTGTCCTCTAGTATGGATGGGGGTATCGTGGCTACGAACTACCTTAGTCGTTATTATGAGCTATATGCTAGTATACGTACTAGAGAAAGTAATAGTTACGTACCTGGACATGGACGGTATATAAATCCAAATACCTTCCCGTAGCTTCTTATTTTCCTTAGCCTCCACGCCCCACGATACCTATCCGACGTCAAGGCTTGGAGAAAGCTTTCCCTGAAATTTTTTTTGACCCTGAACTTCCACGTCGTTCTTCGATCTTCATAGATTCTCCCCCACCCACTGATCACGGAAGTCTCGCTGAGTATCAACCGGTGCCTTGCTGCGCCTCCAGTACTATACTCCAGAACTTGATTAAGCCTTCCTTTGGTCCTGCTCACCCGCCCGAGGGCGGAGGTGTTGCTCAGTTCACTCTTAGTTCTTGTGTACGTATGTAAGTCGTAGCTTCCCTTGTTTCGTCTGTCTGCGGCGTCCGCATGAAACATTCGGTTTTTTTTCCCCCGTCTATGCACAGCTCCGGCCTAGCTTTCCCAAGTAATCAAACATCATGCAGGGCTGATCGTTTTATTAATATCCGACACATGAGTTCGAGGCTTCTAGACTCTATATCTGATCGACTATAAAGAGTCGAAGCTATCCCAATAAAAAGGCCACCAAAATCAATCAGCATTGGAAAACGATAACCAGAATTACCAACTCAAGAATTAGAAATCTACATTTACATACATTCAATTATGGATCCTGAAGCGGTGGACAAATGGCTCGATTGCGTGTAAGTTGCTGTCTCAATTTTCCCATGCAAAGTTTAACTTGTAATGTGCTGTGTAGCATGGAAGCTTCGAACGTTACTGGTGCAATGATGATAGACATGTCAAACGGCCATTGCCTTGGAGGTTTGTCATATATTACTTTCCCTAAGATCTATAATAAACAATTCTAATTATCTACAGCAAGAGGCAAAGCTACAGAAGAGGATGCTACCTATATCTCAGTTGCATCCCGTTCTGCTCTCGATCCTAAGGGCGTTGGCGTGGTTGCGTATAAGGATAGGTATCACACTACAAATACAGTAGTAGGGTCTCCATGTCACATTCTAACAAATTCTATAGCAAAGTGATTCTTCGCAAGGGTGCTGGTGTTATTCTGATTGCTGTGTTTAAGGAGATGGATTCCCTCGAGGAATCGCCTGATGAGACATAGCCTTGGTCTAAGCATTTTCAAGTTTTGTGCTCCGTATTGGCGTCTGTGATCTTGTTAGATTCGAGATTTATTCTCTCTTCTACTTCAGCTTCAAACAAATAGAGGTTCATTTCAATAAGATTCATTTTTCTTCCCGCGTACCAACTGAAAAACTTCTGTCAGCCGTTATCTGTAGACAGCTATAGCTACATGTAGTTTAGCATTGTTTCCGAGGCTTGTCATCGTGTGGGTTATTTTGATAGTATGAAACACTCAGAAATGCGCTCAGAAATGCGCCTAGACAAGCTAAATCTGCAGCTATTCAACACCCTAGATCCTTAAAAAGGTTCTTCTAGAACACATACCCATTTCAGAACCGCCCCGATCGAAGAAGGGGACCACTTCCTCTTTGAATCCACATGTGCCACTCTTCTCAACTATATTCTGACATCTCAACCCCTGGCGGTAACTAGCCTTCACCACCCCACTTTGTCTCTTGAAATATGAAAGCAGTCATACCCAAGATGCTCTGGCGAATCTTTTTTGGCCGCCCACCCATAATTGGGGCCGGTGGGGTCGGTGGCGATGGAGAAGATGAGGTCGATTTATTGAGACTAAAGCCGGTGCATGAAGATCTGGTTGAGTGTAATTGTCAATCTTCAATCGTTCCATGCATGATATGTATATTCCGTATGATTCTGCGGGCAAGTGTGATTGTTAGGATGTTGTACGGGTGTTCGCCGTACGTATGTGCATGAGTACTGTAAGAAAAAGCTGGCTACATGCAAGGGTCGATCGTCACGATCGATTACTGAAACTAAACACGATTTTCAATTACTGGTATGAAAACTACCATGGCATGTAGATTAGCTACTCACGAGTGATTTTATATGATCAGGGGCACAATCCGTTGACCTCACCAACCGCAGTTCATAACGTCATACACACTATATGTAGAGCATTTATATGTAAGCCCTATAACCCTTACAACTTATACCCCACATGCATAATGGAGATCTTGATTGTCCCCCACTCGTTATAGAGCCAGTGCAAGGTACAGGAAATCCAAATTTGCATCGTACTATTTAACGCGCACGACGCATACATATTCTATAGTTCAGCCAGTTGGCCATGGATCTAGATCAAGACGTAAAGAGCCTGATTCTGCTGCCTGAATAAGATTTTATGCATGTAAAATGCCATGTACTACAGCGAGTGTTTCAAGTATGTATCAAAGAACGGTGGGTTATGCAAGGAGGAAAAAGAAGCTGCGGTCCGCCTGGCCTTACCCGTAAGTGCGGTTGATCATCCAATGGGCGACTGCAATTGTAAGGGTGAAGCCCACGGGTGGCTGGATCAGCGAACCGATCGTGTGACAGACGCTAGAATTTGTCGGTGTTTTCGGGCCGTCTATGAGATCCAGGGGCAAAAAGTGAATGCGTGCGCTTCATGGGTAGTCACTCGTTTAAAACGCACAATACGATAGATATCAAGAAAATAATGATGGTTCACGTGATCACATAGAGGCTGGCTAGTGATTATTTCGATAATATGGGAATAAATAAAGGAAGCAGGATGAATTCAGGAATTATAGCTTGTAAACGGGGTGAATTAAAGTGAATTTAGAAGATACATGAATCTATGGCAGTATTGATTGTACCCCTCCATTACAGGGTTACTCCCCCCCACTCTGGGTTAACTGCAGGATTTATTTGATTTTTCATCATACATGTAAGGCCTTGATGTAAAACTTTCATGTTCTTATCGAAATTATCCAGTCATGGATCGTAATCAGTGTCTTAGCCCATGCACTTGCTTCGGCATATATTAAGTACGTTATTCCAACATTTGCAAACAACAAGATATACTCCCACACCATTATGCGGGCACTATTTCCATGGAAGACTTCGACCGCCACAAGATTTACATGGACGCTTACCCCACTCCTATAGGACTTTTAGAGTACGTTGGATTTGGTTTTGGCATTTTAAAAATCAGCTTTAAAACAACCGCTTATCATGCATCGGCGATTTGAGTAAAAGCGACTGAGATTTATGCAAGGCTGACTTTATGCCTTGGGGCAAATTGTTGAGGGATTGCTTTCTTATCCGTGAAATACGGTATATGTCACCACAGTATTAGTTACTAGCTGTGATTAGAATACCTCGAGTTGATTCAGTATCAGAGTTTCACGCGAGTGATGGTACGGCGCAGATCATGGTTGAGCCCAGGTGCTTCTATCCAGTGACATAATTTATCTGGAGTGGTCTCATGTAGGTGAACGTTTGATCTATAAACACATGCACGCTAGAGTATGAACATGGTCCTTGCGGGTCATTAATTCCCTGGATCTAGCAATTGAATGGTCAAGCGCATGGTATTGATCGTGTGGTAAACAGTGCGTGACTAATTTCGGACTTATGATAAAGTTTGTTGAATTTTTGCGTACATGCGTAGGCTAGGTAAATACCTAATTAAACGCCCAGCCATATGCTGGGCGTTATGTGTCGTAGAAGTGCTCTAGTATTCGGGGTGTGTACTATTAGGTGTGACCTAGCGTGGCATATATACCAGAGCGCTCTCCACTGCACCGGTTATATATTAGAGCGTGTTGGCCACACTCATATTTTCAAATTTCGAGCTCTTGGCGGGCTATCTACACCAAAAACCAGTCGCCAAGAACTGAATATTTAGACTCAGAAGTTGGCCAATACGCCCTATTGCATGTAATTAATAGAGCCTCCAAGTGGAACTCTTCCTAAACTGAGAGTTGTTGCAAATACATGTAAGTTGTAGCTAGCTAGATATAAAACCAAGGGTGAGTTCGTTTGGGCTAGCGCTGATCGTCGATCAAACCGACTGGGGAGTGTATGATCTTCAAAGTTGTGGTACATGTCAAAAACGAAACGCGATATTTCATCGAACGCGTTTCCCTGTTAGTAAAGTAGTGAAGACGCGAGAACCCCACCTTTTCAGCCCTAACCCGGGTTCTGCCAAGAGTCCACATCGCCAAGATTTCGCTCTTCAGCTGTAATGGGTTAGTTTAAAGTTTTAACAGCAAGAAAAAAATTTAATTTTCTTCCTTCCCTTCTTCTCTTCGTCACTTCATCACCTCACCGTCCCTTCCCATTTCCTCCCACTACTGCTCTTTTTTTGATCATCTTTTTGCGCATCACGAGCAGGCCTGAATTCTTTTCCCAATTGCCTTCAACGAATAATAGACATGTCTCTTCTTCCTGTCGCTATCTGGGGCATCCAGGTCAAGGCCGATGGTAGCATATCTCCTGCTGTCGCCGATATTCCTGCAACTGTAGGTTTCTGCCAAATAGCTCGTATTAGACAGAGGGCTGATTTCTTCATATTTGTAGTTCCGCGTCACCATGGCTGCTCTTGATCCAACAGCCAAGCCAAAAGACCCAAAACAGCCCTTGCGCTCTACCTTGAAGATTATGCGCCGTCCTCTCCAGAACCCCGATTTTGATACAGACGAAACCGATTCTGACTCCGATACCGACTCCAACTCCGATTCTGATTCCGAGACAGAGTCTGATCTTGAAGAGGAGGTTCAGCCAGTCAATGGTAAGAAGGGATCAAAGAAGGGCGGCCCTCCTGCTTCTGACAAGAAGGCTAGCAAGGCTAGCAAGGCTGCCGAGGGAAATGAGGACGAGGAAGAGGAGGACGACGACGATGAGGACGACCTTTCCTTCCAAGATGACGAATATGAGATTGAGGAATTCACTATTTGCACCTTGGACACTGAGAGGGTATGTTTGGTACAAAATCTATTTTACTCCAGGAAGCAATATTGACAGTTTAAAAGAACTACCAGCAACCTCTTGACATTGTCATTGGTGAGGATGAGGAGTGCTTCTTCAAGGTCGTCGGAAACTTTGACATCTCTCTTACCGGAAATTATGTCGTTGGTTCTGGAGACGCCGATAAATACGACGAGGATTCGGAAGAGGACGATGACGACTATGACCTTTCTCCCGATGAAGATGAGCTCGATGTCTACGGCGATGAGTCTGACTCCGACGATCTTGACGACCTCAAGGATCCCCGTATCCAGGAAATTGCTAGCGATGACGAGGCAGAGAGCGTCATGAAGAAGGTCGAAAAGGTTGTCGAGAAGGCCGAGAAGAAGGCCGAGAAGGCCGAAAAGAAGGCCGAGAAGGCCGAAAAGAAGGCCGAGAAGGCCGAGAAGATTGCCAACAAGAATGCCGACAAGAATGCCGAAAAGAATACTGACAAGAGTGCCAACAAGAAATCCTTGAAGCGTTCCGCCGACGAGTCTGAGGGCGAGGACCTTACCCTCACTGACTTGATCGCCAAGGCTAAAGAAGTCAAAGAAGCAGCAGCTGCTACCCCCGCCCCTGAGAAGAAGCTTTCCAAGAAGCAGCTCAAAAAGCTCAAGGCCAATGACGGAAAAGCTGTCGATGCGACCGCCAAGAAGGTTCAATTCGCTAAGGAGCTTGAACAGGGCCCAACCCCTTCAACTCCTGCCACCACAGAGAAGAAATCTGAAAAGAAATCTGCCGAGAAACCTGTCGCTGAGAACTCTACTGCCGAGAAGAAGAAGCCTGAGCCTAAGCGCTCGAAGGTTGTTCAGGGTATTACTATCATGGACAGCAAGGTCGGGACTGGAGCTCCCGCCAAGAAGGGTAACAAGCTTGCCATGCGCTACATTGGAAAGCTTGAAAACGGAAAGGTCTTTGACAGCAACACCAAGGGAAAGCCTTTCACCTTCCAACTTGGCAGGGGTGAGGTTATCCAGGGATGGGATATTGGTCTCGAGGGAATGCAAGTTGGCGGTGAGAGGAGATTGAGGATCCCACCCGCCAGCGCCTACGGAAAGAAGGCTCTGCCCGGAATTCCGTCAAATAGCACTTTAATTTTCGATGGTATGTCCATTTGATAATCCCAAATACTTTCATGTCCCCAAGGCTTACCTCTAACCCTTTCCCTAGTCAAACTCATCGAGATTAAGTAAATATAACACTCCACGATAATCCTCCACGATAATCCACCTTCACGTTCGAAACTGTATATTTAAAATACCACTTTGAGACATGTGTTTAACCTTTTAAAACTCGCCATGTGTCTCTATTACTTGTACCCCTAAAATTTCTTTGTGTTTAGCCAGCCCTTTGTTAGGCCTCCTTGAGCTTTTTGGTGTTAGTATTACAGTGCCAATTGAGTGTAAAGGAGAAAAAAAAGTTTGGTGTTGGTTGATGTGGTTCTCGTCTTTTTCGCACAAGGTAAAGTGAATACTTGCTGTGAAGCCTTGTTCAATTTTATGTAGTGAAACAATGAAAGTACTGGTCTTAGGGGGGGTTTCGCACAATCTATCACTCGAGTAAGGTGGCGATACTATAATCAAGTAAAATACATTATATTATTTAGAGGACTTTTAGCTTTTTACAAAATGTGTTAAACAGCAGGGTTTTTTTCTTGCCAGGCATTCAAGAGATCATCAAACACCTTTTTGTACATTTGACATCCCCTACCGCCCCTCTGAATGTGGCAAAGGAAGGCAAACTTGACAGAAGGATCGATCCTGTCTAAATCCCTACAACGAGGCATCTCGTGAGTCACAGGGTCCAGAGGCATTGATTCGATATAGTTGACAATCACTCCGCAATATCTATCTCCGCCCTGGGACCTTTTGTGACCGTCGACTCTGCTCTTAGATGATGTGCGTCTGACGTCCAATTTACAGAGTGCAACGTAACGCTCCAGGTCATCGTGAATCTTTTTCTTGATTTGTCGGGGGCAGACAGTAGTAGAGAAGTAATTGTAGTGAGGAGACTCTGTGAGACCGAGATCTTTCCAGACAGACAGTGTGTCTGTTCCCCAAGCACCACAGTGGCATGGCAGACTCTTGGCATGACAGTGTTTGTCGGTTTTACATGTAAAACCTGCATCGATTGGTGTATTCCAGTTGTAGTCCGAGACGCAAACGGGGATTTTGAAGTGATTGGTGTGTTTCGATTCACCGAGAGTCGCAAGAGTTGGTTCCTGGTAGGGTTTCTTCATGTGGTTGTTGAATGAACTTTGGATAATGTGCTTTTAAAACCGATGTTAGTAAATATTAATCGTAGATAGGAATTTCTAAAAGCATTACCTGGACATCAATGCTCCAAGGCTTCTCGCTCCAGTTCTCATGGCCTTTTGGCCTGATGTTGCGTGAGTGGCTACGCTTAGGACGCTCTTTCCACTCGTACATGTAGCATACATATCCCCCAGGAGCGCAGAACTTGAGTTCCTGTGGGCCACTTCTATCGCTGCTGCATGTTCTGGACTGGATATCCTTGGTACAAGAGATATAAACTGGATCTGAACGAAGCGAGTTGTTGAAGAGTTTCATGAAAACCTCACGGGCGATTTTCCTACATATAATGTTAGTAAATATATCTAGTGGGTAATTCCGTAATTTAACCTACCTCCCAATCGAGGACTCCTTGAACTCTGTGATGGATCTCTTGTTGAGGGAGGGAAGGTGATGGCCTGGGCGAAGAATTGTAGAGATATCGGTAGCACCCAGAGCTGCGCACACAGTGTTAAAATTCCCTACTAGCCAATAAGAGTGTACCCATCACTTACCTCGACCAGTATAAGAAGCCCCGCGAAGAACTTGCAAAAACGAGCGCACAAGTCTTTCTCTTGCCTCATTTGCTGCGGTAGCCAAATACTTATCGATTGCAACATCAGACGTCCCGCCTATGTTGGCGTGTTCGCCTGCGCCAAATGTTTTCTTGAACGCTTCGGAGCTTTCACCCATTGCCGTATGCACTTCGCCGCTCTCAAGAGCGACAACGAACGATCTCGCATCTTCTAAAACACTCCCCCATCTTGACACAGCTTTACCAAGTGGAGAGTATCTCGGCATCATTCCCTCCGGTAATAGAGCTCCAACTTCCGAATGTCCCTGAGATGCAAAGTCCAAATCTGTCAAAGAAGGCTCATATTCGCTGTTGAAAATCTTGTCGAATTTAAAGGCATCATGACCCCTAGAGGCGTGATCGGAGGCTTGACAAGCTTGATCATAGTAATGCTTAGCCACTTGAAGAGAATTGCGTCCCTCGAGAATGGTCTTCTCCTTGTGAAGGGTAGGGGAGATAATCGTCAATGCAGTTTCGATTGTCTCGAAAAACACCCTCCTAACTTCCCTGGAAGAGCTATGGTGCCATCCCTTCACAGGCATACGCCTCACCAAATCGGCGACATGCTTCGGTACATCTAGAATGGTGTCCTTCTATAGTGTTAGCTTCTTGGGTACAATTGGATGGATCAAGATATATAAGGGGAAACAAACATGAATAATTGTTGCCTTCTCACCAAGAGCTGCAGCACTTGAAAGGACAAAAAAGACCCTCCTAGCCTCATGGACATCGTGAACCTTAGCAACAATATCCTCGCACCTAATGTCGCAAACAAGACGAGGGAATTCGGTCTGACTATCGCTATAGAATCCGTCGCAGCCGAGGTACTTCTGGGCAATAAAGTTGAGAAGTCCGAATTTCTTGAACTCAGGCTCTTCCGCATGCTTTACAGTAAATTCCCTAAGCCACTTGTCGGTCTCGGAAGTCCAGTAGTTTGCAGTTGTTGGCTGAAACTCGCGAGATCTGCATATCTTTCGGATCAGCTCTTGAGTTTTGGGCCCGTCGTGCTGCTGATGAGGGCCCTCGGTAGTGGCATTATGATGAGGGATAAAGAATTCCTCTAAAATGTCGATGGTGTTTTCTTTTTCGTCGGAGAAATCTTCAATGTCGGGTTTGAATTCTTCAACAGGGGTAGGTTCAAGAGCTTCGATCTCCTCTTCGGTGTCATTGGTCTCGATAATCGATGCCTCCGAAAAGGTTACAATAGCCTCTTCTTCCCCTTCGCTCTCTTCTACTATCTCGACCGTAGTGGCTAAATCCTCGCCTAGGAACTCTCCGTTGCAAGGTGGGATGACGCAAGACTGCTCAATATCAGATTCCTCAATATGAATTTCTCCGACATGAGAAGACTCCTTGATATGGGGTTCCCCGATATGAGACTCCTCGAGATAAGATTCTCCCGCATGTAATTCTTCGTCGAAATGTTCTCCGCCGCCGGATTCCTCAGGGGGGTCGAGTTTGATAGAGATATCTCCGATGGGGTCGTTGTAGATGTCAATATAGACCGGATTCTCGAACCTAATACCAGACCCAATAGGGAGGAACCTGTCCGGAGAATCGAGGCGGCCGTCGTTGAAAGGATCCGTAAAGGGGTCAAATTCACCGTTCTCGTTCCCGAGCTGAATAGGGGCCGGAAATTGAGAATCTTTGCCGCCAACAAAATTTCCGTTTGTCTTCAACGTAGAAGAGCGGTCCTGGAGGCTTCCAGAACGATCTTTGACAACGGTGCTTTTACCTACGGCGTCGGAACAGCCGAATAGCATGCTAGCCGCGACCGCACATGCTAAAGAGACCTTGATAGTAGATCCCATTTTGGAATTTGTTTTTTTGGTGTGAAGTTTGGAAATCTTGAGTCAGTCGGGTTGAAAAGAAAAGAGCCCAGGAAATGGTGCTGGATGGCAAAGGGGGTTTTTATAACAGTGTTCATGCACTAGTGCCTGTATATTCATTGTGCGTGCTTCCCAAAAGAGTTATTACGAAATATCTACCAAAGATTAGTATATAGCACTATGGAGTGTACGACTAATATTCGGTCTATATCATAAATAGCCCCTAATATAAATTAAGAGAGGTGATAGCCCTAGAAGGCAGTCATAGGGTTAAGAGGAAATATTTAGTTTCACGAATAACATATCTTGAGATGACAGATAATATATCATGACTAGGAGTAGGTGCTACAGTAGAAAAAAACAGGGTGAAGTCACTACCTTAGGACTACGAAATTCAGTGGCGAATACCGATAGGAGGAAGAGTACTGTACCAATACTGTATTCTTACCTCACTACTAGCGTATTGGCGGGAATACAGTAGTGATCCCACACCATTTTTGGTACTGTATGAATGACCTAATATGAGGGATACGAAGGAGATTGACGGGGAATCCGAGGACACAGTTCTAAATAGACAGTGACCCCGTAGATAGGACCTTGCTTCCCGCCTTTTCTCCTAGTATTAGGAATTATTTGGGGGCTTTGAGATGCTTCTCACTTATGAGATTCTTATTGCATCCATCCCCGAAACGGCTAGTCGGGCCAAACTAGGATCATTGACACTGGTTACGAGTGACTTCCCGTGACGCGCTTGTAACCAACGCGGGGCACGTGCACACCGATGCCATTGAATTACCTGACACGACCATTGTGACCCAACAATAGGAATTATATTTTGGAAGATCCCCCCGCGGTCACGCGATTACTCGGACTTCTCATGCGTACAAACTCTTTAAAGCGGAGCTAGTCACCGTGACTGCCGGGAATCATACGAGGACCATCGTAATTGGTGGATTTACAATTTGAGGTTTGGTGTAGAGGGGCCATGTTGTTCCAAGGAGAATGTCACCGCTCTCTGCTAATGTGGGTCGTGCATGACTAAGAAAATTGTGTTGTGTAAAGGTAGGGTAGTACCTGTTATCGCCTGGGGATTCTTAGGGGCTGGATTGAATCCATTCTTTTCCCCCTAAATAATGTAAATAAGATTAAAAGAGCAGAGAAGTTTACCACCATAATGCATTGAGAGGCTGTGGGTTAGTGATTTTGGGGGATGGAAATGGGTTGTGGAGGAGAGGCCCCTAGCCGCGCATGGGGTAGGTTCGATCCCACCCCTGGAGGACTAACTTTTTTATTATTATTTTTTCTTTAAGGGCTAATAGGACTACAACTGCATCATATACTTGGACAACCTCCAAACCATAAGCTCCCTATATAATCTCTGGATGTTCCGGGACTCTCAACTCACCTAACGAGTCTATTTTTCTTTCGGATCGACAGCAGCTGACAGGCGGGCGTTGAACTGTAGCTTGACATTGTCACCTGGATCTAAGCTAGGGGAGGAGCTCGAGGCTGGCTTCTGGAATTTAATCATGGATGCGCGCTCGTTTAAGAAAATAAATAAAATTACACCCCAGTTCAAGGAGCATTAAGCTTGCTACCCTACCAATGCCCGTAACCCTAGTTGAGGTCTCCGCTGATCGCTGAGTACATGAGTTGGGTATGTAGGCATTCCAAATATCTTTTTTAGGGTCAGCTGAGGTGTGTGTGTCCGAGTGTTTTTGTTGCTGCGCAAAATTTTCCGCCCCGAGCGCCGGGAGCACCCGACACTAATAATCTTAGGGTCCGATGCTTCCCGGGTTACGAACATGGAGCGACAACAGAGCCGACTTTTGAGTTGTGAAGTCTTGGGTGCTCTAATTTTGGTCTACCCCTGTGCGTCAACTTTTTAGAGGTCTTATGGCCAGTACGACTGTGGCGTTGCTGTGGCTGCTCAAAACAGGAATACGGCGGTAATAGTTAACTCAAGAATTTGCGTTCTATTAGAGGAGGGGGTACAGAGATTAATCATCAAGCAAGACATGCGTGTTGACGTTGGGACCTGTCCTTGATGACTATGACTCGAAGCAGTCTGGATCTCGTTTTCCAGTCAGCCTCCCTCCCCGTACGTTAGGCTCCGAAATTTTCCTATGGTTTCCTTTAGGGAGTTCCTTCCCGTGTCGATAATTTTACACTATGGGTAACTTTAGGAGTTATTGCTGTTTGTCTCACTTAGTCTAGAGCTCTAATTTTTTTCCCTTATATTTGGTATATAAGACTCCATTGAGTACCACTTATTTACACTCATCAGCAACAAAGAAAAAAAGATCATATACCAATACAACAAACACTACAACTACCGATTATCAAAATGCTCTCAACCAGAGTTATCACAACAGGGACCCTCTCAAGGTCCCTGGGCCAGTTCACCACTAGTGGCCTTCTGGTTCGCGGAACTACCTGCGCCCTAGGACAGCAACAAAGGGCCTTGAGCCTTTCCTCGAATCATTTCTTCAATCCCTCACAACGAAGCAAAGTTGCGGAAACTGAAGTGAAGAATTTAAAGGAGTTCCGGGAGCGGTCATGGCCACATCCTGTGTATAGTGAACAGGAAATGAAGAGTATTGTAAGAATTTTCTTTCATTATTACTTACTACTACAATGTTGAAGGGCCTGGCTAACTTTTATTACCAGGTAATTGCGCATCGTGAGGCCAAAGATTGGTCTGATTGGGTTGCTCTCTCCGCCGTACGCTTTTTCAGACGTGCGTTTGACTTTGCAACTGGGTATAAACACGACAAGCAGGTATGAGTTATTCCAAAAAAATTCAAAGTCCCCTCTATAGGCTAGTTATTAAAACCTTGTCTACAGATCGCATTGGGAACCAAGAACCCTAATACTGCTGATGCTTTCCACATGACTCCTGAGAAATGGCTTGCCCGTTTTATCTTCCTTGAATCCATTGCAGGTTTGTCTCCCACCAGTGAATGACCGCCAAACTCTAGACAAGCACTAACAAATACTCCCCTCTCAGGTGTCCCCGGTATGGTCGCTGGTATGATCCGTCACCTTCACTCCATCCGCCGACTCCAGCGAGACCAGGCTTGGATTGAGACACTCCTCGAAGAAGCCTACAACGAGCGCCTCCATCTCCTCACTTTCCTCCACTTCCGCCAGCCTGGCTGGTTCATGCGCATGATGATCCTCGGCGGCCAAGGTGTTTTCTTCAATACTTTCTTCCTCGCCTACCTGATCTCCCCGCGCACGTGCCACCGCTTCGTCGGGTATATTGAGGAAGAAGCTGTCATCACCTACACACGTGCCATTGCCGATCTCGAAAACGGGAGGATCCCAGAGTGGTCAAATCTGCGCGCGCCAGATATTGCAATCAAGTACTTCAACTTGAAGCCGGACTCGGTCATGAAGGATATCTTGATGGTCATCAGGGCCGATGAGGCGAAGCATAGGGAGGTCAACCATACGTTGGCGAACCTACAGCAGACAGAAGACCCGAACCCGTACGCACTGACTTATGGCGACCGAAATAAGCCACACCCGACTAAGGGATTGGAGTTCGCGAAGCCTATTGGGTGGGAGAGATCCGAGATCACCGTGAAGTCATCCTAATCTCTCCCCCTGTTTGCCGTTTGATATTTCTTTTGTTAAAAGTGTAGGGTGGAAGTTGTGTATTTGCGTTCTAAGGTTTTAATCTCTTCTCCTTCCTGTACAATACCAAGAATTGGCGTTTTTGTTCGTTTTTATTTTCTTTTGTGTGGGAGATATACATGGCGCTGCTAGACCCTTTATGCAGGTCATGGGATTTTTTGTTGTTTTAGTCTTGTATTTTTATCAAATAGATATTGATACGTCTCGCATCATTAGCTATACCATTGTCCTCTATCCGGCAATATAACCCAGCCGTAACTATGAGTCACAGCAACAACCACAACTAGAGCAAGATGTGAAAATCACCTCGGATTCTTGACCTTCCTGAACTCTGTCTCCCCATCCACCACCTCCTTCTCTGTCTGATCAACCCTAATCACATGTGCAAGCTCCGGGCCCTTATCCAGGTCCTTCACAAACTGCTTAATTGAGTCCTCATCACCCTGTGCCTCGCCCTCAACTTTGCCGTTGGGGATGTTCCGAACGAACCCGGTGAGCGAGTGTTTACTCGCTGCGTCTATAGCGAATTTACGGTAGAATACACCTAAGTACCGGCGCGAGTTAGAGTTGCTGGCTGGCTCTATTTGCGGGAGTTATATTAGCACACCTTGCACGTTGCCGTGGACGAGGAAATGGATCTGTTTATGATGTGCGGTTAGGTTAATTTCCGTTAAGATAGACAGGAGGGACATACTCGTTTGATGGCCATCTTCGTTTCGTTTCGTTTCGTTTCGTTTCGTTTCGTCGCTGCTTCAGTAGCTTGTGTTGTTTGGAGCTTGTTTGATGGTCGTTTCATATGGGTCGTTATCGCTTATCGCGAATTCCAGGATTAAATCGGCTTGGCTACTCTAGAGACGTCATGATATTCAGCCACGCATGACTGTACCTACCGTGCGGCATTGATCGGAATGTGTAAATAAGGGTCTGGTTTGCATGCAGGTATTTTGCACTTGTGAGATACATACCTATTCGAGCGCGGCACAGCGAGATCTCCGCGGCCAATAGCCACTAATACCTTAGTCATTGATCTTATATCTTATTTTAATTAATTAAATCGTACCAGACTCGGTTACTTTCTCAGGTCCAGCCTTATTGGCTACATATAGTAATCTAAGTCCCAACTTAAGTCTGGGTCCAGCCGGTCGGAGCTTAATGGTGACATAAGGAACTATCACAAGGAGCTTAGACGAAAGGCAGTAATTATTGGACTTCCCTCGGTTTAGGTTGGTCGCTCCAATGTAAGTACACTTTAGCTCGGTAGCTTTCGGCGTGAGTGATCGCCTGTGATGCAACGGGTGGAATTAAGAACCGCGGGTATTAATCCGAGTATGTACGAGATTATCTTCTGAGGGTACTGGATATAGTTAAGCAAGGTTTCGAAGAAGGAGTTTAGCTTAAAAGAATTTAGCTATCACACCCGTGTATATGAGATAGGAAGAAGGCTCATGTATACATGGGGTACCTGTAGGCTGTAGGTACAAACTCATGAGGGGCAGTGGCCTGCTGTAGAGTCACAGGGGCTTAAAGTTAAGGGACATTTATTTATTCCAACGCACGAGTAGTGTTCCTACTCTTTTTAATTTTCACCAACGTGGGTTACTTAGCTCCTATACAGTTATGACACCCATCTAAGCTGCTGTAGGACCTAAAACTATGAGTCTAAAAAAAGTAGATAATCTCGCTCCTAATCTAACGCAACAGTGATAGGTGCGGTGTATTGCACTTTTGTTCCCATCTAAACCTAGGCCCTCAGATTAAATCGAGGCCAGTGAACTGCTCGACCAGTTTCTCCTCGTTCTTATTACCGCTGTAACATCCCGGGCCAGTGGTGTGTTGAGCTCCAGTTTTTTCCTTTTGACCCCCCTGAAGGGATGCTTTATGACTGCTCCACTGAGCGTATGATTGATGCTGCTCGCGGCCCTGCTGGCCCCTCTGATATCCGCCCCGATTACTGCCCCCCCGATGAAATTTCTGATACCTCGGCCTATTGGCTTGTTGTTGTGACTGCTGGCTATAATTGTTGGGATTGCCAGCCTCCCCCTGTTGCCCGCGCTCAACTCCCTGGAAATCCTTTCTAAACCCAGGCCTCGGCTGGGCTACCGTAGCATTATTGCTCCCTCTGCCGCCGCCTCTCCCTCTCGCGTTTAAAACCTGTGCCCTACTTTTGAGAACGCCTACTTTTCGCTCTTCGCGCCAGTCACCTGCTACGCCATATCCATATCTATCAAAACCGTTCGCCCAAGGATTCCAGGCAGCATTGTAGGCGTATGGTTGGCCAGCCCTATTCAAATGATTGATGTATGCGAGTTTAAGTTCTTTATCATAAATATGACTATGTGGAAGCTGATTCCCGAGGGCTGCGGTAAAGACTTTAGTAATTATATTCAAGTCATAGTCTGGGTGGATGGGTATTAAAAATGTCATACTCAACCATCCCTTGCGGATATTATGCTCTCTTCCAAAAAGTTCAAGCTTTCTAGCTTCCGGGCCCATAAGACGATCAATAATTTCATAAATCTTCGCAAATTGTGTAAGCATACCGCCTCAACTATAGCACAGTTTCTCACTCGGAAGCCTTACCTCATCTGGCTTGTGGCTAGTTGCCCTAGGCTGGGCAACAATAACATCCATATCGATCCCTTTATTGATCCATGTAGGGTTCCCTTTGATGCCGACTAAGCAGTGCTCCATAGTGTGGTTAAGCCAGTGCCCTGTCCTACCAACAGAAATCAGACGATTGAGGTGATCAACTTTGACCCAGGCAATCTCATCACAGAATCGATATCCCCATGCACGTAGGCAAGCATGACCAGCATCGATGGTCCTTGCAGTGCACCATAGGAAGAAAAGACCCTCGTCTTGGAGAGTTCCAAACGGAAGATCGATAATAGCTTGATCAGGAACGGTACCATATGGAAGCTACGATAAAATAACGGAGTTAGCATTGGCCAATTTAAATCATTGATAAGGATGTGATTACAGTCATTCGTATGTCCCATGGTGCTATAAGTCAGATACGTTAGTAATTATATATCTACCAAAATTACTTTCAACGGTGAAAAAGCTCACGATCTGCCATGATAGCCTTGAATTTACCCAGAATTCCCAAATCGAATCTAGTGATGTCGCACCTAATCCATTGAGGAGGGGCGCTCGTGCTCGGAGGGAAACGAATCATATTTTTCTTTATAGGATGTTAGCGATGATTGTAATACCTCACGATTTAGAATTACCATTGGTTTTGTGCTATCTAGTCCGCCCCCCTCACTCCCAGGCTCCTTCATATCCGGGATTTCGTTTTCAGCATCTGCAACACTTAGCTCTGCCTTATTCAGGTCCCGAATGCGTTTCATAACGCTTTTCGAAAATAACGGCTGGTAATGTATGTAGGGACACCTGTCAGACATGTCACAGGAATCTAGAAACGAACAATCCCCAAGCCTAACATCGGTTTGAGAATGAATTATGCGTTTGAAATGCAATTTATCGCGGCAACACCTATTGTTTTTTGATGCAGCCTTGCATCTTCCTTCAAGTAGGTGTGGACAGTGCGCAACATAAGCTGGATGGGACGGAGTCCGGGAAATGAGGCCAAGCAGGACAAAAGACAAAGCAGGCGTAATATCGCGGCGGGCTATGTCTCCCTCTTCATCATCTGAGTCTTCTTCATCTGGCTCTCCTTGTTCAACTGATACCTTTTCGTCCAACCCTGCTTCGGTAGCAGCAGGTACCCCAGTAGGAGAAGGAAAGCCTTCATTTACAACTAAATCCTCGTAGCAAAAGCGAGGTGGGTGTTGTTCTAGACATCTGTTGATAGAGATCACAGCGGAATTGTCATTGATGGCTTCTGGGGTAACATATAAGGCCTCCCGTCCTTCCGAGTATGGATGAAAGGGCTTTGCATGGACATGCTGTTCCATTTCCCGCTGCTGCCTCTGTCGATTTTCCTGTTTTCCAGGATCACCCTCTCGATAGCCCTGCTGCTGCTGCTGCTGCTGCTGCAGTTGATATTGTTGCTGACGCTGGTGTTGTAGGTCTTGGCTTTGTTGATGGTTTTTCAATTCATGTAGGTATTGCCGTTCTTGCTGGAACTGGAGATTTTGCTGGTGTTGCTGGTGATAAAAATGTGGATTTATTTGCCCTATTTGCTGCCCTGAAGTCTGCCTCAAATGTGCTGTATTGGAATTTGTTCCAATGATGCTTTGCGAAGTATAGTTTTGACCTGGTCTGCGTCCAGATTGCAGCCTACCACTCTTGAATTGGCTAAAATCTGGGGGTGGTATGTCCTGATAAATACGGGATCCCTTATGCGTGAGCCGTGTGTCCTTTTCTAGCATACCTAACCCTCTAACATCCACTATTTGGCTAGAAAGGGGCGGGGCACTAGGTCTGAGCCCTAGGGTATCGTTAGAAGGTATCTCTCTACCATCCATCACTTCACCTGCAGAAGAGGAGACAGTAGGTCTGAGAAAAGGGGTATTGTTTTCTATCCCCGAAGCCACTCCTCTACTATCCATGGCTTGACCATGACGAAGAAAAGTACTAGACCCCAACCCAGAGCTATTGGTAGTGATTCTCGAAATTACACCATCATTTCTGACCATCTGGCCAGGATGAAGGTTACCGCTGGTCATATTCAAAGATGCACCAAGCCCAGGCTGCATCTGGAACCCTTGATTCTCTTGGTAAGTCTCTCTGTACAAAGGACTGCTACCAGGAGGTGGATTTTGAGATGCTTGAGACATTTGGGCTCGGAGTTGCTTCTGAATAAATTCCGGCACAGGGATCAGAATTGGGGCGGGATATTGCTCCTGTCCTGTAGGGTATAAATGATTCCTACTGTCAGAGAAGTTGGCCTGAGCAGCATGGACAGAAAAATTGAACTGTGGACCATTTCCCGCTGGTCGTAGGCCACCGTAAGTGGGATCCTCGTATACATGCATGTTAGGAAGGGGAACATTGTTAGGAACAATACCATCCTGAACTTGGTCACTTGCAAGTTTGTTGTGCATGTGAGCTAGATAAGGTTGAGGGACATTAGGTCGATTGTTCCCTCTATCATGCCTCTCGGCGTGTTGATTGATGAAAAAGTTATTATAGGCCATCTTGAGAACGCAAAAGCGCAAAAGCGCAAAAGCGAGAGCAAAGAGGATCTATAACTTGTTCCCTGGAACTGATTCTTGGGTTGGTGGGTCGGTGGGTCGGTACGTTGCACGGTTGATGGATTAGAGGAAGGCTTTAAGGGTAACCTTACGGAGGTAACGTCATGTGCTATCACTCGGTAACTCATAACGACGAGGTAAGACGTTCATTTACCATTAATTAAGTACCACTTGTACCCAACATCACCATTCCGCGCCAACACCAATACCCCTTTATCTATAACCCAGGGTCATCACTGGTACTTGAATATACAGCATAAGAAAAAGCGCAAACACACAAAAGAGAGGTGCACTGTAGAGTACAAACACAAATGGAAACACACAAGAGAGAAGCAACTTCAGACCTAAAACTCCTAAAAGAAAAGCAGTAACTACATGTACTTATGATACTCAACCACCTTGCCTCAAAGAGAAAAAAACGGAAGGCTAACGGACGGATAGGTGACCAGAATGAGAATAAATCGCGCATTAATGGATGAAGCCCCGCTCAAGGGTTTTGCATCTCTAATTCGTTTTCTATGGGGATACATTGATACTCGCAAGCTTTCCAAAAAGAGCCTAAATCAATCTATCACCTTCATTCTCGCCTCTTATGAGAGCAGGCGTGCCCACTACCGAGTCACCTTCAAGATCGGGATCGTATGATGTGGAAACGGCATCATCGTCTTCGTCCTCCTCTACCGGTATATATGCACTGACACTTGGCCCCCCAATAGCGGCAGCCTCACCCCGAGCTTCCTCTCTCATCTTTGTAATTTTCATATAGTTATAGACTGCGATAGCCGTGATAGTGACGAATAGACCAGAGATATTAACGGGCGTGAGTGGGTCTTTGAAGACAATTGCGGCTACGGATATGGTCATTACTTCCTTGAAAATACCGCAGATTGAGAGCGTTACAACTGAGGTACGTTTAAGGAGCCTATGGGTGGTGTTAGTGTTGCAAAAAGAAAGGGGGAGGGTGGTCTTACGCAAACTCGCTGCTAACCATCAAAAAAGCAATCACGCCGGGGAATACCAGAATTCCACACCCTTTCAACAAACCTTCTTGGGCAACTAATTCTTGAAGCTTCACTGAAAGCGGTCCAAACCCTTCGACTGGGACAGCAATCAGGAGTATGGAGGCGAACATCATTGGCGCTAAAAAGAAAATGCTAGAGAATGGGTTTGAGGTGGCTGGATTTCGGAGAAGTAGGATTTGTGTCAATGACCAACGAAGACCCGATAATGCAGAGGCAAGAATCACGAGAAAAAAGCCAATTGGTACAAAATGGGCCTCTGAGGCTACCATCATTAGAACGCCGATAGTCATAACTGTGATGACACCGACAAGCTTCCAGGTAAGCTTTTCGAGACGAAATATCACGGCGAATAAAAGGACGAAACCGAGAACGGAAGATTTACACATCGCTATTGTTTACAGCTAGTTGTTAGATACTCAGAGCTCAAGGGCATGGTGAGTGGAGGCTACTGACTGTAAAAAGCAAGGGTTATGAATTTTAAGCTCATATTTCCTAGACCGATATCTAGTCCAGTAGCTGCCCCGCATGGGCCCACTCTGGTTATATAGAACCATAATGTCATAATTCCAGCTTTCTGTCTCCGCTGCTCCTCGCCACGGCTGTTCATAGAAAGCCGACCACCTTCACTGGGACGCTGATCAATTGAGGTTTTACCGAAGAAACCGATAGGACGAAAATGTGGGAATATCAAGAGGACGAGAGAAGCTAAACAAAACTGGACTATCATATGAAGACAAGTTGTGAAGAGTGGGAAGTGGAAATCGAGGTAATCGGGTGAGAACATCCATTTGTTATACTGTGGTAAATGATTAGAAGCCTGTTTTTAACACAAGGATGGAAATTTCTTACAATTGATATCAAGAGTGAGAATAGATACCTGTTGGAGGTTCTGGTTAGCCAAAAACTTCCGCAAGTAATAGAGCTAGGGTTGATTGAAGGGAGCTGATCAACCTACCAAAGACCGATAAACAACGCGTTAATACTCATATCTTTGATAACCTTCCCATCTGCGAGCTTCTTCTCTTCATCACTTATTACTGGCCGTTCCCCATCTGCCATAACCAACCTATCACCCAAGCCGAGACTCCTCTCACCACCGCGTAAGTTTAATCCACCTCGTCTTCTACGTTTACCCCTTTTACGCCTATCTGGGCTGGGAGCCCATGCTTCACCCTCATCGCCGGTATGCGGATAGTCGCTCATTTCAAGGTCTTCGGATTCTGAATCGTGATCCAACCTTGGCTGCCCGGCGTCATCGACTAGAGACCCGACCTCCGACGAGCTGGAACTATCAGTAGAGCTCCTGGCTCTAATCCTGGATTTCGACGTAAAAGCTCTTTGCTTTTTTGGTTTCCTTGCTCTGCGTGTTCCGGGCTTGGGGGGGGCGGGCGGTGGCTCCGTGGAAGGCTCTCTGTTTCCAACGACAAGAGGATTTTTGGGACGTGGATGAGAGGAGTCTTCTTCGGAGTCTTCAGAAGAGGAAGAATATGAGGTTGTATTTGCAGGAAGGGAAGCCGCCATGGCCTCTTGTGAACAGGGGGGGGGGGGGGTTGTATGGATTATAGTCTACGTATTACTTGATATATGTAGAAACTTGTTGTGGGGTTGAGAACGGGAATGGGACTGGTTAGATCTTTTTTTTTTTTTTCTCCCTTTCTTTGGATGATGGGTGCAGTTGTCTGTTCAGGTCGGATATTTACCGGAGAAGACCTTTGTTATTAGTAGCGAGTGCGTGTACCCTTGTTACCGGGGGGTTGCAGGACAGCCAGCACTGGACATCCCAGGGCCGGCACACTCCACACATGTAGACAGGGCCCAGGCCTCTGACTTCTTTTATGCACGATTAAGAAGGCCCAGGTAGATAAAGTACACCGGTAGGAAGATATTCCGTCTGTATTTAGCTACGGGGCGCGTGAGGTATGGTGGCTAGTGCCCGTTTTTGTGACACTACCGAAATTTGTGCCACAGTCTAAAAGGGATCAAGTGCGGCAGTGTGGGTCCTCTGCTGTACGTACATGTAGTTGGCTGTATTTATTTACTATCCCTGCAAACAGACCCCTCCACAGCTGTTATCTGCCCCTCTCATCTTCTTACCACCCTCTCTCATCATCGTCAAAAGGGTATCGTGACCCTACCCCACACTCTCAAAACAAACTATCAATCACCTGTACCATTCCCCTCCTTGCTCTGGCCATGCCTGGTGACTCTCCACCCCCGACATCTTTTGATGATATCGAACTTCACAAGGAAAACATACAACCCCTCGCTTCAGGTCGGTCTGCCCGAGCACTTGCGCAGGTCCTTTCGGCACGTGCTAGCCCTGTTGTCCTTCGTGGAGAGAATGCTGTAAAACAGGCCGAATTCGAACAAGAGCTCAAGACAGCCTCTGAACTGGATGACCCACTTGAAGTTTGGGTCCGCTATGCCAATTGGACTGTCGAGACGTTTCCATCCGGCAGCTCTCACGAATCTAACCTCGTGCACCTGCTCGAACGAGTAACCCGAGAATTTCTCCATGAAGACCAGTACAAGAATGACCCTCGTTACCTCAAACTTTGGATCCAATATATCAAAAACTTTTCCGACGCCCCGAGAGAAGCGTTTGCATTCCTTGCCAGGCACGATGTCGGACAGAAACTTGCCCTATTTTACGAAGAATTCGCCGCACTATTAGAAAGCGTTGGCAGGAGACACCAGGCTGCAGAGGTTTACCATACGGGGATCCAACAGAACGCTAGGCCTGTGGATAGGCTACTCAGGAAGAACGATGAGTTTAGACAAAGACTGGAAATCAACCCAATCACAGATGATGAACCTCACTCGCCTGCACTTGTTGCTACAAGGCCAGCATTGGCAGTAAAAGCATTTGGCGGTGGACTCGGAGGTGGACTTGGAGCTGCAGCAGAGCCCCAGCAACAACAGCCAGCCCCGGCACCTACTAAGAAGCCTGCAAAGATGAAGATGGCTATTTACTCCGACGCTGATGGCGATTCTTCTGCAAAAGCTGGAACGAAAAAGGTGACTGGCGGTTGGGATGAGATTGGCACCAGAGAACACAGGAAAAAAGAAAATACCGTGGAGTCACGTCCCTTTGCTGGACAGACCATGAAACAAGAAGGTAGGAAGAAACAGTCATCAGAAGGTGGCAAGCTATCGGTCTTTAGAGACACTGTGAGTATTTCATAGACCACTTTACTTCATTTTCTGTCTAATTATTTTTCTTATCGATACAATTAGAACTAATACCACCGCTCGATTCTCGATTTGTTTGTCAGTCTTTACCTCATTCAAAAGAAAATGTCTTCCCCCCCGCATCATCCAATAAGCGTCCTGAAAAAGTGGCCGTAAATCTTGAATTAGTATATCCAGAAGAAGAGGGTGAAGAAGAATATTCTTTTGAAGAATTAAGGGCAATAAAGAGAGGACTCTATGGAATTGATTGGAAAATGAGGCGAGAAGAGGAGGAATATGAACGTCGAGCCAAAATTCAAGCAAGAAGTCGTATGGTTGAAGAGAAGAGGGCACCAGTAACAGTGAAAACAGTCTTGTCCCCTTCTCCAAATAAGGGCAAGATAAAACGAAAAGGGAGCACCAGAAACGCTGAGCCTACAATGACCTTTCACACGAGGGCGGCGACAGACGAAATTTATGATATTTTCAATCAACCTTTGCAGTTATCCGCCGGACAGGATGATGAGGATAGTGAAAACGATAGTGATGAATTCGATGGAGAGGATTATACCATGGCTACCAATCTTGGCGAGCAAACGGAGCAGTTTGAAGCTGATGACGATGGAAAGAGCGTGAAAAGTGATTGGTCCGATTTTACTCTTAGGAGAAATTTACCGGCTGATGATGAGATGGAAGGAGTAGAAGAAACAGTAGGAGAAGAGGAACTTGTACAAGCCAAGGGGAAAATAGAGAAGCTCACCATTCACAAAGATGAAAGCTTTGATATCTTTGGGGGTGGAGAAAGCAAGTTCAGTATCCTAAGGGATGAACCCAACCAAGAGACAGTATCACCCCGTCCTCCTCTTCAAAAAATGAAGACTCCCTCCCCACCAGAAGATTTTGATCTTCCACGACATCCCTACTATTCCAGTAACCAAGTACATCCTCAGAGCAGGCTTCCATACATGACACCCATTGTCGAAAAAACCGAGTCCCTACCTCCAACAACAATTGCGAGGAGAAAAGCCGAGCACCACAAAACCCCAAGCAAGAGCCGCATGCCGGATATTATAGATAATAGTTTCTCAAGCCCGTTTGGCGACATGCTCAATGAACCTGGCTTTGGAGTGAGCAATCTGTCACTGTTCGATCCCCCGCTTGTGCCCAAGGAGAGGGAAAGGAAGCCTTTTGGTGCTAAACCGGTTACAGCACTAAAACCTGTAGCACCAAAAGAAGTGCCTATAATTCAAGACCTGCAGTGTAACCCAATGGACGAGGCGTTACGAGCCCAGATATACGAAAAACTACAGCCTCCTTTGAATAATCATGAGGGATTATACCATCATCCTACTGTCAAGTTTGGAAAGGCAGCCGAAATTAGGAAGTTTTCAAGGTCCATGGGAAAGAAGGACAGTGACAGGAGCAGCTCTAATTCTGGACAAGGTCCAACTATCTATTTCGTAACAGGAGCCGGGGGTAGTTCTTATACAATCAAACGGGAGCTTGGCAAAGGAGCGTTTGCGCCGGTTTATCTCGTTGAAAACAACACGGTGGCTGATGCAGAAGACGAAGCTGAGGATCTAGATGAAGATGATATCGAAGGCCGTCTCGAACTTTCCAAAAGAACTGCCGGTCGAAAACGGCTTGAAGCAGTAAAAATGGAGCATCCCCCATCTCCATGGGAATTTTATATAATGCGCCAAGCCAAGCGTCGTCTTGGGGTAGCCCGTGCATCGGAATCGATTCTCAACGCCTACGAGATGCACCTCTTCTCTGATGAAGGATACTTAATCCTTGAGTATCGTGGCCAAGGCACTATACTTGATCTTATCAATATCGCCAAAGCCGACCCGGCGGCAGGCGCAGGAGTAATGGATGAAACACTAGTGATGTTTCTAGCCGTTGAGCTCTTACGGACAGTCGAGGCTCTTCATACACGTGGTATTCTCCATGGTGATCTGAAGGCTGACAACTGTCTAATTCGCTTCGAACCTATTCCTGATGCTTCTTGGTCTGCGCGCTATCGCCGAGATGGTGCGGACGGCTGGGATAAGAAGGGGGTGTCGTTGATTGACTTTGGTCGCGGAATCGACATGAAATTATTCTCGCCGAACGTCCAATTTATTGCTGATTGGAAGACGGACCAACAGGATTGTGCTGAGATGAGAGAGATGCGGCCTTGGACCCATCAAGTCGATTACTATGGCCTTGCCGCAATCATACACACCATGTTGTTTGGGAAGTACATCGAGTCAACCGCCGAGAAGGGGGGTATAGGGGCGAAGAAATACAAGATTACGAGTACCATGAAGCGATATTGGCAGCAGGATATCTGGAACGAACTCTTTGATGTCCTATTGAATCCTCTACTCCATGCTGGCGGGGAGGACCGGGGTGCGATGCCAGTGACTAAAGCTATTAGAAAATGCAGGGATGCCATGGAGACGTGGTTAGAAAATAATTGCGAGAAGGGAGCCGGGTTGAGGAACACTATCAAGAAAATGGAAGCGGTGTTGAGTAAAAGGAGATAGCCTACTGATCGAATTAAGGGGAACTAATGACATTTTGTAAAGGTTTATTCTGGTGTTTTCTCTTTGGAGTTCTTTCATAGATGCAGATAGGAGGCTTATCCTGCGGGGCTTATTGTCGTTACGAGTTACTTTCAAGTGGATTATTCAGTTCGAGTTTCCCCTAGTACACGCGACAAATCACTCTAGATATGTAAGGTTTATATGTGCACCAACACTAACACCTCAGTAAAACCGACCTAAGTATCTTCTCCTGCTACCAGCTCAATAAGTATATTCATAATCCGTCATGGGATATCACTCGGGGAGGAGTAGGATTATATCATACCACCTGCTATAGCGATAGTGAAACGGCGTATAATATCCCCCTGGATGGCGTTGGAATGCGGTCCTGAATATCACCCTATGCAATTTAGAAACTGAAAACTACATAAAGCAACTACAGGCTTGGTGATCCGCCCAGCAGTACAAAGATCACTTGTATTGCCAATCTTCTGGTTGTTTCCGAGCTCGCTGGTGTATCTCTTGTAATTGTGGGCTTGTTTTTTTTATACCCATAGCCGTCTTATTTCCCACGTCCGCAACAACGATGTCTAGTAAAGTCAAAAAATAACAAAAATGGAAAGATGAATGAGAAACGAAAGAAGACCATTAAAAAGGTAAAAGCAAAACACAACCCGTTAAACACCTTTCCAAAACGACAGAACCTGACATGATGACAAAGTGCAAGAAAGTCCTTAAAATTCCATGCGTCCCACAATAAGCGATAAAATAAAACAAACGAAAAAGGAAAACCGAGAGGGGGAAAAAAGGATCGTTCGGATACATATGTACTGCGGTTTGCTCGCTAGATATCCATCACTTCGAGGCTGGCGCGCTGGTTCTACTCTTTGCGAAGCATGTTTCTCACATGATATTGTAGACCCTCTTGGCGATGAAGTAGCAGAGGAAACCAAATCCAAGTAGACCTACGGTGATGCACCAGAACCAGTTAAGGTTCTCGATCTCCTGCCCCGGTACCATGACGTTCATACCCCATAGGCCGGTAATGATGTTCATGGGTAGCACAATAGTACCAAGTACGGTCAGTCTACCTAGGACGTCTGCGGTCTGTTCCTGGCGTTCGTTCATCTTTATATTGATCTGGGCAAGATAGTTGGAGTGAGACCGTGACAGAATCTTCTCCATATGGTTAAGATTTCCAACCATGGTAACAATGTGATCTAAGGTTTATATCAGCAAAATCCATTAAGCCCTGAAAAATAAGGATACACACCCTGAATGTCGCCCAAATAGAGCCCGATTTCACTCCGGGGTGCGACCTCCCACTGTTCGTTACACCTCTTTGCGAATCCCTTAATAACATCTGCTTTGTTTTGGAGAAGCCTGTACAATCCCATAACCTTTTTTCTACTATCACCAACACGCTTAAGCATATCACCATCGCGTTTTTGCTCGCTTTCGTCTTCGCCGCCTTGTGTACCCGCAGAACTCTTCTTGTCAGATCCTGATGACGGTTCTGAAAGGTGCATCAGCAAAATTGCATCATCAATGTCGTCAACCTCCTCCTCAAGGTTTTGAATGAGTGGCGCAAATGCATCTGTGATGTCGTCGATAAGTGCATATGAGATCCAATCTGCCGACACAGTTATGTAATCTTTTAACTGCCGAATTCGACGACGGACATTAGCAGGATGGGGGGTCAGTGAGAAATGGAAGCTAATCACGCCTTCTCTAAAGACCACAAAGTATAAATTGACAGGCTCCAAGTAGTCTTCACTATTGCTATCCTGCTCAAATGTTCGGTACGAGACTAGGTAGTAGCTTCTGAACAGTTCAACCTTCTCTCGGGTTTCTTGCATTAAAATATCCTCCGCCGTTAAGGGATGAATGCCAAAAGTTTTGACAAAGACTTTCATTTCGGCGTCGGTAGGGTTCATAACGTCTAACCAGAAAGTTGGTCGAGGACCTACTCTCGGAGGTGCTGGGTTTGAATGATTGGGAGATTGGGATGTGTTACCAGGAGCAGGGGACCCGCTCGCTGTTCCCCGACCATTATTGGTCTCGGCTTCTGAGAATGCATGGGAATCTTCCTCTTCTTCGTCAGAGCTATCGTCTAAGACCCGGGGTTCTGGCCTGAAAAGATCCTTGAAGGTTTGGCCTGGCTGCAATAGTTCAGAGATAGTATGGGAGTGAATTGTCGCCGGAATCTCGTCGTTGAAGTACGTGAATCGGTATGGTTCATCATCTACCTCCCTGTGCCAGCCTGATCTCTGAGGAGCCCTAAGTCTTCCACCTACATAAACTGGTTCCGAAGTCTTCTTCGCTCTGATTCCCTCACTTCTCTCCTCTTTCTCATCTCTGCTCCATTCCTCTAGCACAGCCAAATCCGGCCACTCACGGACCCGACGCCGAGGCCGGGTGCGGACCTCGCCGTGGATGGTAGCAACTTCATCATCTGTAAGCCCGTCATCCACAGGAAAACAGACATCCTCCTCCGCAGTAGTCTTTCGATGGCCCGGTCCCATTTCATGAGTCGGCGATTGACAATGAGAATCGGGATACAAATGGTCATTACCACCACCTTCCATGGTAATGATTGTATCGTTATCATGCAACCTACTGGGAATTCCTAGATGATCATTTGCGAATTCAGTTTGGGATCCCATTCCCATCCCCAACAAGGGTCCATGGGGACCTAAACTTGGGCTACCGGGCACTGATGGTGGGAAATTGACACTTCCATAGCCACCAATATTCGAGGGGGGCAACACGATTGCTGGCCTTCTACCCGCGCTACTGGAGTCGGCGGTCGACGGTCTTGACCTCTTAGGCTTCCCCGAAAACATAGGCGAGATACTAGTTTCGTTACTTCCCAAAGACCTCGTAGATTGCGCCATCAAGGGTGTATGCTCATTGTCGCTATCATCGTCGCCATTCCCATCCTGATTCCACGGGAACCTCCCTCTGTCTGCCCGAGGTGTTCGTACCTTACCCGCCGAGAGTAAATTCCCTGCACCACTCCCGCTAGGTCCCCCAGACGGGGCACTATTCAAAGGGCTCCGTTGCTTAACCCCGCTGAAAGCTGCAGCGCTACCGAGTTGAGCACTTTGTCTTCTTGGTCTCATAGATTGCTGGTCCCGGTGGTCTAGGAGTACAGAGCTCCCAATAGACGTATTACTCATGTTGTGATGATGGAAGAGCTGAGAACGCGGGTCAAGCGGGGCCTGGGAACGGCCGTGAGAGCTAGGACTTCCCATTGCTTGATTTCCGGGGACTGCAAGGTTGTCTACCAAAATATCGCCAATGATAGCGGTTGAACCACGACGTGCACCACGACGACGCTTTTTTCCCTTTTTCCGTTTGGGCTTTGGGCTAGAGAGTTCTTGTTGTTGCTGGTGTTGTTGCTGGTGTTGTTGGCGGTAGTTAAAGCCGCTGTGACTATTATTGAATTCTTGGGGTTCCTGTACTAGCAGCGTTGGATGGTGCTGATGTTCCTGATTTTCCGGGTCGGGGCTGGGATCAATGGATTGAGGCTGTGGTGCAGCGGCAACGGCAGGGGTAGCTACAGAAGGAGAGGAAGAGGAAGAGGAGGAAGAGGAAGAGGAAGAAGAAGAAGAAGAACGTGAGCGAGAAGTAGGAGAGGGCATGGTTAGTCGAGATTAATACAATTTAGGTCACTGGACCACAGTGACGGTCACAGCACGGCGATTAAATCTTACGCAAAGGGTCTGAGAGAGGAAGAAAACGGGGCTAGACTTTCTTCTATAACACCGATAGTGAGCGGAGTGAGACTCGCGAAAGTGAGATGGAGTCAGGGAGTCAGGGAGTCAGGGAGTCGTGTAACGAGACTTGTCTGTACCAACTGTTGAGTGTATTCTTTATCTCATTCCCGGAAGAACCCTATCATAGTGACCTCTACAAGAAAATCGAGTGGAGCGATAGACACAGCTCAATTAAACAATGCTTGGTCAAGATGAAAACGAGAATGTTAGGATGTTGAGTTTTTGTGTGTTGTAAATAGATGGAGAGGATTCACCAACACTAGAGACTTGGATGGCTCTCAGCCTGCTTTTGACTATTTGCTGGGGGAGGCGCCTTCATCGGTTGGCGGGAGAGTAAAAAAAGATATCGTCATAGATGTCACCCCTTCTTGACTTTTGAAAGCCTTGGTCCTCCTGTAGAGTACCGAGTAGATGATACAGACGATACGTAAGTACATGTAGGTACCATACATGAGAAACATTACAGCCCTTCCCGGCCAGTACTTGCCGCCAGGTATCGTAGAGTAGAAGCAGAGCGAGTACCTTACGTATTACATGCTCGTGTGCCTCTCTTAAGCTGATCCTCCTCGGTGATGCTCCCCGATCGTAACACAAACACATTTTCTCGGTTGCCCTCTACACTATGATAGCTGCATGATCTATGATCACTGCTTTGGGTTCAATATTTACCGACGCCAAATCCCCACTCTTTGTTTCCACGGTTGGAGTGAATTGCACGTGCCCTCTGTCCCACCGCTCCGCCATGAGTATGGATCACCACGATACATCAACATCAACGCTCGACTGATCAATTAGCTGACAGTTTATTGAAGTAGATAAAAAAGTGAAATACTCCAATATCTTTGACGAATTCTAGGCGAGCTCAGGCCCTGTCTTACGACGATCAACGCAGTATTCGAGCTGGTGAAGGAAACCACGGTAGGTACTACCCCCCCCCCATTGGTTGGAAGAATACAATTATACTTATTCAGACGAGACAGACAGCACGTCAAATATCCAGCAAATGAGAGGCAGGTTTGACCCAGGCACCGTTCCTGGCCACCCGGACATAGCGTGATTGGTGATGTTTGTTAGGAGAAGCAGTTGAAGCGGTAGTTGGGCTATGGGGGGTCGGTAGATTTTACCTTCTTGCGTTAGTCGTGTTTGAGAAGGGATTCCACCTGTCAGACATGGCCTTTGATCACCAACTTCGACCACCGGGCCGTACTGTCTATCGGGGTTGACAGTAGGCATGTCGGCCCAACAACTAGTGCCATGCAAGCAAGGCCCTGGAATGATCAGTAGGATACACCTCCCCGCGAGTCACAGGGGAAAGTCAAAGCTAGGTATTTCCCGGCGTAGAGCACGTCCGATTGCAGACCTGGTGCAAAACGAACGACCCTCACACCCGCCAAGCATTGAGGGCGGTGAGTGCAAGTCGTTCATGGTCTATCACTCGACTCGGAAGACTCAATTCGTGAGGTTAGCAACTACTATTTACGAGCCCAAAATTCTCGGATAGTTTGAAAAAGGATTCAGTGCTGGTATGAGTAGCCGTTCCAATGTACTCTAGTGCTGGTAAGGTGATGAGTGACTTTTGGCTTTGATAATAACCCAGGGGGTGGAGGTCTCTGCCTGCGTGGGCAGATAGCCCCTGGGAGACCCAAACCCCATCTAGGCCATCTCCAGGCAAGCAACCACACACTCACCCCCTCCAGCAAACCCGTCCATATGCATGCACCATAGAGTATATTATTATTATTACGTACACAGCTTATATACAGTATATACATATATAAATAGCCCCTTCAAGTGCCGCCCGCATAAACAGCACTTTAGGTCGTGACCCGCAGCCCACCGTCAGCCAAAATGCTTGTTTTTCCGCGGCCCCATACTTACGTCTGTCTAACAATGCCACTACCCGCCCCCCCCCCGGACCCTCCGATCAGCGGCAGTTTGGGCATGATTGTCGGAGAGGGCAGGAATCGGGGAGAGAGGAACTAGAATGTACTTAGCTGCATGTACTCTACTTGAGTACTAGTACTCTACCTAGATCATGCTGCACTGGCTTTGGCTTTTGTGTATGTGTGTGTGTGTGTGCATGGAATCTCTGGTTCTGCGGCTTGTATATATACATGTAGGTTTCATGGACGGTGGGTGGTACCTGGTGGAGTAGCTGAAGAAGGCTATGCCTTTTTTTCTCGCGACTGGGGGGGGGGGGGGGGAAGAGAAGGGGCTGTTTGGGTGGAAGGATTATGTTTGGTCTTTTTTTCCCTGGATGTATATGCATCGAGTGATCATCCATGAAGCAACACTCACTCCCCCAATCAGCAAGAAACTCTACGATAGTAAAAAAAGAACCACGAGTTTATTTCCTCTAGCTAGGCGGGAGGAAAGAAAGAGAAGCCCTATATACTCCTAGAAAGAGCACCCCCTGCACGCAGCGCATCTAAAGTCTAGAACCCAGCCTGCCCGCCCATACCCTCAGTCATCAGCTTGTGCTTCAACAGCAGCACCTGCTGCGCCTGCTCCGCCGGCAGTCTCGAGATTTCCTCCTGCGACAGGAGCTTAACCCTCTGCAACAGCAGCACTTTATCCTCTGCCCCACCATCCTGCGCTCCCTGCACGCCTTGCATCGGCTGCACGCCCTGCAGCGCCGCCTGAGCAGCTTTGATTTGCTGGATCTGCTGTGCGGCTTGCATTTGCTGGATCTGCTGCTGCATCTGCTGCTGTTGCTGCTGGCTCATGAACTCCTGCTGCTGGCCCGCTACGAACTCCCCATGCCCCCCTAGTCCTAGTCCTAATGCCGGCTGTTGCTGCTGCGACGCATATCCATAAAAGCCCGCCTGTTGCTGCTGCTGCTGGGGTGTTGTCTGCCGTATCTGCTGTTGCTGGTGCATGTACTGCTGTTGGAGCAGCCCCTGTTGGAAACCACCCCCCATTTGATTGCCATATAGCGGTAGTGTACCACTGAGGCCCGTCTCGAGGAGCTGAGAGACGACCTCCGGCTTCACGAGGTTCATCATCACCATGGCCTGGAAGAGCGCATGTGTTAGCTGCGGGCAGTGTCGGAGGGTTTCGGTTGCCTTGAGGGGGTCGCTCGCGATAAGGTCCTTCATCTGTGCGAGCGCTGTTAGGAGCTGCGGCGGTGGCACGGCGGAGAGCGTTTTAGAGATAGAGTCCGCGGTGCTTAGATTCGGATGGGCGTCGGTACCGGCGGGGAGAGAGGCTAAGAAGGCGCTTAGTGGTGAGGCCGTGGTGGCATCGCTACCGGTGAAAGTGGGAATCGGGAAGCGGCCTGTGGTGGGTGTGTGCACGGGAGTGGTATCTGCAGTGTACCCACCATCGGGGGTGTATGTGCTGCGCACGTCTGTGTACTCGGAGTAAAGGCCATTGTTGCCGTTGTTATTGCCATTGTTGCTGTTTTTGTCCTTGGGGCCGGCGGAGGTGGGGTTGGAGGTTGAGGCGGAGGTGGAGGTGTCAGCGGCGGCGGCGGCGGCGGTGGTGGTGGTGCGGCCTGGGTAGCCTTCTTTGCCGACATAGCCCTGCGAGGAGTAGTCGACGCGCAGCTTGCGGCCCATGATCTCGAAGCTATCGAGGTTTCGGACGGCGGAGGCGGCGGTCTCAGCATCGATGTATTCGGCGAAGCCGTAGCCCTTTGAGCGCCCCGTTTCGCGGTCGAAGACCATGCGGAAGCAGACTACACGGCCTACGGAATTGAAGATGTCGGTGAGCTGGTTTTCGGCGAGGCCTGCAATGGGTTAGTTATTGCAATTATATATTGAGAGACATGTAAATATTCTGAGTTTGGGGGGCTTTTTGGGGGGGGGCAGAAGAGAGAGCTTGCCATAAGGGATGTTGCCGACAAAGACAATGCAGCTTGCAGTAGTGAAGTGGGAAGAGCCCACGGAGAAGTTGGGATTGCCTGACATGATTGATGCGATTCTGTCTGGGTGCATTGTGGAGAGAGAGAGACGTCTAGTGTAGACGTGGACGTTGGGTGTCGTGGTGGAGGAAGTGGTGGCTAAGGTGGAAAGATAAAAAAAAAAAAAAAAAAAAAAGAGAGAGAGAGAGAGAGAGTGCGATTTCTTGTGCCGGAGATGAAAATGGCTGTGAAGGCGACGACAAAGGGAGATGAAGGCGGAAGTGGAGTAGGGAAGGATGGAGATGGAGATGGAGATGGAGATGTGGGTGGAGATGGGGATGGAGATGGAGATGGAGACGGAGATGGAGATGGAGATGGAGATGAAGGAGAAGGAGGGGAAGGAAGGGATGCTCGCATATCCAGTTC
Organism: Morchella sp. 2016-72; assembly: GCA_024713865.1. Classification (NCBI taxonomy): domain Eukaryota; kingdom Fungi; phylum Ascomycota; class Pezizomycetes; order Pezizales; family Morchellaceae; genus Morchella; species Morchella sp. 2016-72. The sequence goes on from JAMJEY010000003.1 coordinate 547,508, forward strand.
TTTATTAGAGACGTAATATATGGTGAAATACTCAGTACGGGGGTGCTGAAACGTTGACTAGAGATGTTCATGGATAATCACTCGCCGATTGATGGATGGTGAATTAAGTACATGTATGTATGTACATGTAAGTTTGTGGAATAGACTGGAGGTTTGTATGGTTTTATGCATGAATATATCAATACTGCAGAGGTACCGGTATTCTTTGATGTACTTGGGGCTCTACATGTATTTTTCTCTACATTTATTCCAGGGAAGTGAGGCCCTCCTTTACTGCATGCAATTATCCTCAACTAACCCGTAGCACCCGGCCACCAACAACCGTTTCTCCTGCGCATACTCAAGAATTGATAGGTATGGCCGTAATGAAGATATTGTAGTTCTCTATTACTATAGTCGTAGTAATGGGAGGATTAGAAAATAGAAGAAACACCCTCGTACTTCTGACCTGGGGGTGCTAGGATTTGAGCGGGGCTGTACAAATCATGTTCTCTAAATTGATTTTATGGCTGTTTTCTACACGTCCTTGCTGTATGTTTCGGATAACGTATTTGAACGTTGTAATACCTGTAAGAACTACCATATCCCATCTCTTCACCTCAATACATGTACATACCTCGCTCTCCCTTCCGGATTACAACAATATCACTACTTCATGTAGTTCAGAGGTTTGTTCTTCAGGCATTTATTACCAGACGATTCAAAGATATCGAAAAGAAGCAAATCCTTAGGGTAAAAGGAAGGATTGCCTACCTTTAGGTGGCTTCGATTTCGGATCGTGGATTAAACAGCACCCACGAATTTTATGTACCTTTAATTTTTACAAAGTCCCGTCCGTTGTCATCCTTCCCGGCAACACCAGCCCATCATACCACAATAATCGCCTAGCAAAGTACATTACCTCACCGCCGCCATCTCATCCGCATCACACCGACTGCATCGCAACATCATTTTTCACCCACCAATCCAATCCAGTCCTGTCATCAACCCCAAACCCCCCCCCATCTACATAAACACAATGGATCCCAAAAATCCGCGCGAAGCCTGGTCCCGCATCCAGAGTGCCATCTCAAGAGCCTCGCAGCAGGGCGGCGGCAGAGGTGCGCCAAAAGGTGTTCTTGGTGGGGGGGCTGCCCTACTGCTGCTCGGTGGAGCGTTTATCACTTTTAACAGTGCAATCTTCAACGGTATGGGTGACTTCTGATAGGCAGGCGGCCCGGAGCAGATGGTTTAGGGTGGAGATAATTGATGGATGGATGGATGGATGGTGGCTGACGTGCGGTGATAGTGGACGGTGGACATCGTGCGATCAAGTACACCCGTCTCGGGGGTGTCAAGAAGGAGATCTACAATGAAGGTATATACTGCTCAGTCCTTATTTCTTGTCTCTTTCTTATATATACACACACATATATACATCTATATGGCCTTCCGGAGATCACATTCTCAATCCTGCATCTAGAAAACCTTATATTAACCCACCCCACCAGGAACCCACTTCATGATCCCATGGCTCGAGACACCCATTACCTACGACGTCCGCGCAAAGCCTCGCAACGTCGCTTCCCTCACCGGAACAAAGGGTACGTCTTGTGCTGTCTCCCAGATCTGAGGCCGACCCGCTAACCCTTTCCAGACCTTCAAATGGTCAACATCACCTGCCGTGTGCTCTCCCGCCCACGAGTGGATGCCCTCCCCTCTATCTACCGTACCCTCGGAACCGACTACGACGAGCGTGTCCTCCCATCCATCGTCAACGAAGTCCTCAAGTCCGTCGTCGCCCAGTTCAACGCCTCCCAGCTCATCACCCAGCGTGAGTCCGTCTCCCGCCTCGTCCGCGACAACCTCGTCAAGCGCGCTGCCCGCTTCAACATCCTGCTGGACGATGTCTCACTTACTGTACTTCCCCATCCTCCCATATAGTCTATAAAGAAAAGGGTCATCCCACCCACTAACAATCAGCGTATATATAGCACCTTGCATTCTCACCCGAGTTCACAGCCGCCGTAGAGTCCAAGCAAGTCGCACAGCAGGAGGCCCAGAGAGCAGCCTTCGTCGTCGACAAGGCACGCCAGGAGAAGCAGGCCATGATCGTGCGCGCACAGGGTGAAGCCCGCTCGGCCGAGCTCATTGGTGACGCCATCAAGAAGTCCAAATCGTACGTGGAGCTCAAGAAGATTGAGAACGCGCGCAGCATAGCGGCAATCCTGCAGGAGAATGGTGGCCGCAACAAGCTCTTCCTTGATACGGATGGGCTAGGGTTGAACGTAATGGAGAGCACCCGCAAGTAGAGAGCGGGAATTTTGGGGGGGGGGGGGAATGTAATTCAAAAAAAAACAAAAAAACATACACAATTGTGTTTTAAAAAGCTCAGTGCAGTGTGGAAGGGGAAGCTGTGCCGAATTGATGGATGGACTGGTGGTTGGGTAATCTTCTTGTCTTTACTTCTCTCTCTTTTTTTTTTCTTGCGATCCTTGGGTTGGGTGGAAATGATCGCTTTGTAGATAGTCCAAAAAACAAAAAAGGAACTCTTCTCTGTCTCTGTCTGTCTCTGTCTGTCTCTGTCTGTCTCTGTCTGTCTCTGTCTCTTGTATGTCTCTTGTATACTGTATGTACTGTCTCAGTATCCATACATGTCTCTACTCTCCGCATCATCATCCTCCTCCACGTCCATGTCTCTGTTCTATCTTTACTGCCAACTAACTACAAGTAAGTCTACAAAAACGTTCTACCCACCGCATGGTGGTTATGGCACCTGCACTCCCAGATTCTAAGATCCGCCGCCGCCACCGCCCCGTTCTCTCGTCGCACGGCATATATACACAATACATGTACCTACATACATGTATACATATACATACACATAAGTACATAAACAATACGCAATACGTGACAGCTCCATCTGTCCAACACACTCACCTCACCTCACCTCACCTCCTCCTTCTAGAATAAACAAACACAAACACAAACACACACACACACACACACACATACACGCAACACAGCACGGCCAGTAAACAAAGAAACAGTGGGGGGGAAAGATCAAATTTTACCTCTCTTCTTCTCCTTCCATTATTTACCCCTCGCTGTTTTTTTCTTCTTTTCTACGAGGCAAGTCCGTTGTCGTCGCCAAGCCAAGCCATCTATCCTGTTAGCCAGCATTTCTCTCTCTCCTCCCCCCCAAATACTCCCCCCCCCCCCAATCCTATCCGGTATAGCTAATTTCCGGTATAGGCGATATTAACTTCCAGATTGTCCGCAAATATAAAAAATCCGACGTCACTCACCTGTCTCCCTTCCTTCCTTCCCCCCCTCCTCCCCCCTCCCGCTACACTACCCCCCAGCCACACATACACACACCCAGTACCAGAAAGATGCCCCCCCGACAGCGCCAGGGCCTCACACAGCTCCAGAAATACGAGATATGCCGCCTGCGCGCCCAGCACCCCGCCATGAAGCTGGCCGAGTTCGCGCAGCTGCCGGCCTGCCCGCGCCGCCGCGATGGCCGCCCACTCGCTATTTCGAGTCTTGCGGACCACCTCAAGGGATGGGAGGAGACCGTCAAGCAGGGGCCTCCGGAAGGTATATATATATATCCTCCTCCCCCCCCCCCCACCAATTATCAATGCCCCACTATCACCATCCCTGCGACTCTGGTCGCTCTGTGGAGCTACCGAATAACTCGCTGACTGCTGGCTCCAGGCGCCGAAGCCAACAAAAAGAAATCCCGCCCCGCAATGTTCCCCATCTTCGAGTACCTCCTCGTATCGTGGATCGATGCGGCCGAGGCCGCGCGCCAGCCCATCACCGACGAGGCCATTCGGCTGCAGGGAAAGCGCATCCAGGAGCGGCTGGCAGCTTGTGACTGCAGCGAGACGTACGACAGCTTCGAGATGAGCAGCGGCTGGCTGCAGGGCTTCAAGCAGCGCCACAACATCGATCAGCACAAGCGGCACCGGCAGGTCGGAGGTCCTTTTGACGCTGGCGCCATACCAACGCATCGCGCCAGTCTGGGGGTCGGGTTGAGGCAGTTTGCCGCCGCGGATAGGTATAATTGCGATGAGGCGCGGCTGCAGTGGGATCGACAGCCCGGGGTGCTGGGAGCGGGGGAGAAGGGAGAGGCGGGAGTCGAGGCGGGAGAGGCAGGGAAGGAGGGCGAGAAGGGGAGATTTACGGTGTTTCTGTGCGTGAATGCTGACGGAACGGATAAGCGGCGCATCACGGTCATGAGCAAGATCCGCACGCCGGCGATCTTCAAGCGGGAGCGAATCAACCCCGCCAACCTCCCCGTCACTTACCGCTACAATAAGAAGACCTCCCTCCCTACCGACCTCTGGTACGAGTTCCTCCGTACGCTCGACGCCGACATGCGTGCTGCGCGGCGCCGCATCGCCCTTGTCTGCGAAAACTGCCCCACATACCCGACTCCCACAAAGCCCCCGCCAAACTACAAGGGCCCGCCACCGCCGGTGCTCACAAACATCACACTCTTCTTCCTCCCGACCAACACGGCCTCGCTCCTGCAGCCCCTGTCTCAAGGCATCATCACCGCTCTCAAGGCCACATACCGAAAGCTCTACGCCGAGCAATTCGCCGCGCAACGCTCGCGCCCCAATGCCCTCGAGGCACTCGACATCCTGACAAGCGCATGGGGCGCCCTTCCGCCGCGCATCATCCTGCAGTGCTGGCAGGCGGCCGCAATCTGCGACGACCTGTCACTGCTAGATCTAGGGGGCTCGCCCACCGAGTACATCGAGTCGCAGCGTTCGGCGTGCTTTAGCCTGCTGCAGCGAATGCAGCCGCGCGCGGAGGTGGCGAGGGAGGTGCTGGAGGCGTATTGGGAGGCCGAGGAGGATATCCCTGGGTGTGGCGGGGGAGGGGAGGCGCCAGATGTGGTGAGGATCGTGGATGAGTGCGTTGCGGCGGGGATCCTGCGGCGTGGGGTAGAGGGGATGGAGCTGCAGGATGGGGAGGAGGAGGAGGAGGGCGCAGAGGAAGGAGCCGGGGATCAGCAGCAGCAGCAGCAGCAGCAGGGAGCAGAGATTATTGGACATCGGGCGGCCGTGCAGTATTTGGCGGAGGTGAATCGATACCTGAGGAGTTTGCCGGTCAGCGTGCTGAAGACGCCGATGGGGAAGGAGGTGGCGGTCAGTGAGGCGATTGCGAGTAACATGATGGTCATGGCTGGTATTCCGCAGTAAGTTTTTGTTTTTTATGAGGAGGTGAGGAGGTGAGGAGGTGAGGAGAAGATGGCTGATGATAAGTGCGCTGTGCGTTATAGGCAGCTGAGGAAGCGCAAGGCCGAGAACATGACCGGAGAGGTCGGCGCCGGTGCGGCCGCGGACGCCGCGGGGGAGGTTGGCGTGTATACCAGCCGTTTCTTGTAGTTTTATTTTATTTTCCTTTATTTTCTTTATTTTATTATTTTATTATTTTATTATCTTATTATTTATTATTTTTCCCATTTTTCCCCCCTTTAAATATTTTTCCCTCTTTTTTATTTCCAAATCTCCATTCGCGGAGAGATCTGCCTGCATTGTACGTTATAATGAGGAATTCCGGAATGACCACATAGTTGAGGTTTGGAGGGGGACGCCCGGATATATCGTGATGGCCTCCTTTTATCCGGCTGAGACCACATTACTACCACTTGTAGTTGACATGGTGAATCTTTTATTCCTCCTTTCCTGGTGTCAATGAGCGTAGTGACGGTTTTCTTTTGTTTTTTTTAAAAAAAAAATTCTTATTTCCAGGATGGCTAGGTACATGTAGGTAGGTGGGTGGGGTTGAGTCGAGTGGTTGTGGTGGTGAGAGGGCAGTGCTTGAAGTTTAAAAACTTTCCGAAGAAACCCTGCCTGCCTGGTCTGTGTGTCTGTCAAGGTTAGAAGATGTACTCTAGGTATGTAGTTTAATAACAATGGCGGCGACGGGTAAGCTAAAGTGTGGGGTGGCCGATAAGATAAGCACCGCCAATGGATAAGCTTTGTTTGATACAAGCAGTTACGGTACATGTAGAGGATGGAGATGAATGGAGATGATGATCATCATTATTACCATCATCATGATGGAGATGGAGATGATGATGATGATGATGGTGATGGAGATGGAGGTGATGATGGGGACGAGTGATGTCCTGTGAATGTTGGATGAGTCCCCGCTCTGTGTGGTGGGTACATGAATGTACATGTAAGTGTATCTACATGTAGCTACAGTCAGTAAGTAAGAGGCAATTCGCCAACATGCAATATTCAGGTACTCACTCACCCATTCCCACTCCCTCATCCCGACCCTCATCTCGGGATGATCATGAGCGAGGCGATGACGCTGGGCAGCTGTACTTACATGTACATACTAATGTACTCGCGCGTACAGGAACAAGAACCAGAAAATGCAAGTGGCAATACAGGGATTATTTGGATTATTTGTACGGAGTGGCGTAGCTCTGCCATACAAATACATGTAACCCTTTATTGCATTGCACTTTCTGGATCTTTCCCCTACCTCCGAGTAAGACATTATAGACTTTACGCAAATGGAACCAGCTCCATCTCCCGATAACCTGAATTGATGCCGATCCTATGACTTACCAATCAGATAATTCGAAATATCGAGCTGGGCTCAGCTGGAAAAAATCTCTATTGCAAGGCCCGGGGTCATCATCATGACAGAGTTGGACGGAGCAAGTGAGACATTGGGGGGTTAATTGTGTGTTGGAAAGACGGGCCTTCTTTCCTTTTGTAGATACTTGGAGATAAGTATCTATCTATATCTGTTATCGCATTGGTCTATTGGAGTAGGAGTAGGTAAGTCTACATATATTGTAGAGTTGTAGGTGCTAACTTTATCTACACACATAGTTGGCTACCTGCAGACTGTTGAGCTGCTGCTGCTGCTGCGCGCTCCCTCCCTAATTCCTTTGTTTTCCTTTGATTCTTCCAGGCCATGTATCATGTACATGTACTTATTTACCCAACGCAGGCGTAGATGTAGAGAGATACTTGGATATTTGTACATGCAATTCAAGAAGAAAGAAGAGTATTCTAGAGGAGAGAAAGAAGTATCTAGCTGCATGACGTGCTACATGCATACTCGCATCTCCAGATGGATCTGCCTTCCTGTCTGACTCGGCTCACCGGATAAAAGGCAGTTGATATGTAATATGTACATGTAGTACAGCTCTAGATTTTCCATCGTCAAGCTCCACCACCACCACCACCACCACCACCGCCACTCTCAAAAAGAAACAACAGAAGCAAAAGAAACAAGAAAGAAAAATTTCTTCATAGACATCATCCCACCAATTGCTGCCTCCCGCACGTCGAGAATCCTCACCGATCACACAATCCGTCCCCAATCGCCAACTTTATCTGAGGGGGGCTGCTTGCTTCTCGCCAAGTCTCTACAATTATTTTTCTCCCTACAGGGGGCAGACAGACAGACTCAGACAGGGGTTGTGGCTTCGGCTTCCGCAAAGACAACTCCCTATCGCTCGCTCGTCCGTATATGTAATCCGGGATTATCCCACACGGTAGTTGAATGATATGATAAGTATGGTGTTCACGATGTTGATAGCTGGGGGGGTCTGTCTGAATGAGAATATAACCCGTGGTACTGCTCCCCTTTGAACTGTGACTCTTACTCTCTCCCTCATTCTTTCCCCCTTTTTAAGTTTCGTTTCTTGCTACACATTACTTTTACTTCTATACTCACTACCTACCACCTTGAACACTCTCCCTCTAGCTACTACTACTACATACAGGTAGCTAGCAATGACCGTCAGAGCCCAATCCCCGACAAAGGACAGCTTTGAACGTATCAAAGCCCAGCAAGCCCATCTGCGGAAGACGGCCTCAATGGCCAGTATGGGCTCATCCACTTCCACTTCCTCCTCTTCCTCTTCTCCCTGCTGCTCCTCCACATTTCCAATGGAAACCCGAAAGTGGATTGCGTTTGCGTCCTCAATTCTCAACTGGTAATTGCTCATTTTCACCCCCTGAATCTAAATATATTTACAAAGGCAATTTGAAGCTAATGATAGCTCTTTTTTCTTTTCTTGTTTGGTGTCACTATAGCTTGTGCGCAGGTAGCATATTGCTGTTTTCCTTGTGGGCACCGCTGTTCCAGCATCGTCTCGGATACTCGCAGACGCAGGTCAACTTCATCTCGATGGCGGGCGAGCTCGGCATGTACCTCCCGTGAGTTGCTCATGCCATACCAATTCCCCCCAATAGCACGTGTATGCAATTATGATAAGACAGTAGTAATACACGCGGGGCCTTACTTTTCATTTACTGATAGTTGGTGATCATTATAGAGTACCACTGTTCGGTTACATCTGTGACAAGATGGGCCCCGGAAAGCTCAGCATCCTCTCGTCCATGCTCTCTGGCCCCTCCTACATCCTGGCTGCCTACGTGTTCCAGCACAAGCTGTCGTACCACTACATGGTTCTCGCCTTTGTCTTTATCGGCTCTGGCACCACCAGCATGTACTTCTCCGGCGTCACCACGTGCGCAAAGAACTTTACGCAGAGCCGCGGCATAGCGCTCTCGCTACCCATCGCCGCGTTCGGCCTCAGCAGCCTGTGGCTGTCGCAGCTTGTTAGCCGTGTCTTTGTCGAGCCAATGTCCAGTGAGCTTGCGATTGGGGATGCGTTTGTCTTCTTCTCGGTGTTTTTGATTGTGATCGGGCTGGTGGGGGGCGTGGGACTGGTGGTGGTGGCGGAGGAGTGCGAGGTGGAGAGGGAGGGACTGTTGGAGGCGGGCGCAGGCGCGGGGTATGGTTCTGTGGGTGCGGTGGATGGGATTGCAGAGTTCCCGGAGCTGGAGGAGGAAAAGTCGATTATTAACCATGCCACTAAAAAGTTCCTAAAGGACAAGACCATGTGGTGGTTTGCTGCCGGTTTCTTTCTGGTAACAGGTCCTGGGGAGGCTTTCATTAATAACGTAGGAACCACTTCCTCACTATTTATAGGGAAATGATAATTGATACTGATACTCATGATAACAGATGGGCTCCCTGATCCAAACCCTCTACCCACAGACAGTCCTTAGTCACACAAACCCCATTGACCCGGCCAATCATGTCTCCATCTACGCCCTCTGCTCAACAGGCGGCCGCATCGTCGCCGGCATGCTCAGCGACTACCTCGCTCCCACCGCCACCCCCACCACCTCTCAAAAGCGCTTCACTTGTTCGCGCCTGACTCTCCTCTTCCTGTTCGCCCTCCTCATGTGTCTGGGCCAGGTCCTCGTCGCCATAGGCTTCGTGCAAGAGCACGGCGAGCGCTTCTGGATAATCTCATCGCTCCTTGGCGCGGGCTACGGCGCCGTCTTCTGTCTTGCCCCCACCATCGTCAGCGTCGTGTGGGGCACCGAGAACTTTGGTACCAACTGGGGAACCATCACCATGGCGCCTGCGTTCTCTGCGAGCCTGTTTGGCCTGGTGTTTGCGAGGGGATATGATAGCCATGCGGGTAAGGGCGGCGTGTGTTCGGGACAAGAGTGCTACGAGCAGTCGTTCTGGGTGATGTCGGGGAGTGTGTTGCTTGCATTGGTGGGGTGGACGTGGGCGTGGAAGGGTTTTGGTGGGTGGAAGGGACGGGGGATGGTGGTCTAGGGTGGGAGATGCTAGGTGGGCATTTAGAGTGGAGTGGTCCCTTTTCCTGTTTCTTTTTTTTTGTTCCTGCCCCGCCCCAGGGGTCTGGCTCTGCAATGTACAAGCATGGATATGTATAATATGTAGACTCAGCGGCGTTAGATTTGGGTGTTGCGGTTTCTTTCCTTCTTTCCTTCTGTCTGTCTGTTGGTTTGAGATATGGGCTGTACTGGGTTCGGTAATCTAAGGTTGTAATTCCCTCGGAAGTTTAGTTTTCTAGTTTTCTTTTCCTTTGGCAATTTTGCAAATTAGCATTTTACGGGGTATGAGCATGGGATGTATTAATTATCTGGGGAGTACATGTAGCTACATACTTGAGTTAGTTATTTGCATGTTAAGTACTTAGACTTGGGGGAAATATATCTTTCCATATTATACATACAGTACAAGAATACGGTACTCTTCTTCTTCTTCTAGTGCCGGGCTTAATTCCGTATTTGTTACTAAATTCCGCCCTGTGCACGTGGCAGCGACCCCACCGCATTTTTTTTTTTTTTTTTTTTTTATCATACTGTAATATACTATTGGCCGCCTGGCTGTGTCATTTTGCTTCCAGGGGGAGCCCTCCGAGGGCGAAGAAGATAGAGAGTGTGTGTGTGTGTGTGGAAGGGGTCCTGGGTCCTGGGTCCTGGGTCCCGGGTCCTGGGTTCTGGTGCGGGAGAGGTTACATGCGGGCCGTGGCTGCGAGTGATATCCCATGATCCCACCACAAACCCACACACCACACACCCACACAGGCAGGCATCATTGGTACTAACCCCCCTACCCTGGGCCACAGGTCAGGTGGTGGATTGTTGTGTCTAGTGCTAGTGCTAGAGTACCTAATGTATGCACCTGCTACATGTGTAAGTGCAAGGGTTAAGTTATAAACTCACTTCACCAGAAACCCCCCCGTGTGTGGTATGCTCAACTGTGGCTGTGGACATCACGATGCATTGGTTCCTCTCTGAGTCAGATCCGTGTGTGTGTGTGTGTGTGATTTTAGTTCTTGCTGGACATACGATGCGGTGGACCTGTTACTTGGGCTTGGGGCGGGAACGCAACTAAGGGTGGTGGTGGTGGCAACCGTCAATATTGGTTACAAACCTGAGAAGTATATGTACATGTACCTTAGACCCAGGCTACATAATACATGTAGTATCCCCGTTCACGTTGTGGTTATGGTTATAGGTAGAAAGAAAGAAAGAGGGACCCCCGCTCTCGCTCGATCAGGGGCCAGAATCTTTTGTAGAATACTCAACATTGAACCATTTCATGGCATGACTCAACTACTAATGCATTACAACCGTGGTCTATCCTTCCCGCTTGCAAATTTCTTAACAAGCCAAAAATCCACACTAAATGGCTAAAAAAAAAAAAAAAAAAAAAGCCCCAAAACAATCACTTTTTTCTTTTCTTTTTCTTTTTCTTTTTATGATGGGGCAGAATGAAGGAGGAGATATTGGTGATTGAGTGGAAAGGAGGCTATCTAAAGGTATGGGTAAATGCTCAAACCAAAGGATGCTCTTCACAGCTATATAATTTCTTACTCCACCGCGCGAGTACACCTTACTCAAGAACCATAACATCCTCCCCACTCTCTTCATCCCCTTCGTCATCTTCCTCCTCGCTGTCGTCTTCAACCCCACCACGATTATGCTTGGGTTTCGCAACACCATCGCTTTCGCTTTCAAGATTTACGACCTCTTCCATGCCTTTACCCCCTTCCTCGGTGGTAAATTCGTTCATGGGCGCAATGCGATAGTTTTCAACACCACGACTAATCCTTCTCGCGCCACGGCCTGCCGAGGTTGTGGTAGTGGTAGTAATGGTACGAACCGAGGTGGGCGCTGGTCCTTCTTGGCGGCGGCGCTTGTTGGCCGGAGTTGGATCCGGGGAGCTGGTGTGGCTCCTATTGGCGGCCGGGGAAGATGGCTGGAGAATAAGGCGGTTGGGTTGGAGGGAGGAGAGTGGGACGACAGGTATGCCATGGGGGTAGTTGTTAGAGGCGTGGTCGACCATTTTCTTATAGGAGACGTTGTCGTAATCCTGGAAGTGAAGAGCGGTGGAGGAGAAGCGGAGGCCTTTCTTGTCGTCGGTCTATTTTTTTTTATTGTATATTAGTTATATGTCACACATCAGAGGGGTAGAGCGTGGAAATAACACACAATATCGAAAAAACCCAAAACCTCAGTCAGGGTGACGTTTCTAATCTCGCCGTGCACGAGCCATCCCTTCCGGACCAGCCACTCCCTTCCCCACTCGGTATCCTTCACCTTCTTCGCCCAATGGTTCCTCACAATCTTGCTACCTTCATGGTACTCATCAACGCTGACCATGCGTCGTTCGCCCACTTTATAGTGGCCGCAGTAGACCCAGGACGTATTGACCTTTCTGAACACCGGAATGGCCGCCAAACGGTTACCGACCGGGTCCTCCTGACCATATATATCCAACATCTCAGCGTTATCACAAATCGTACCTGGGGGCTTGAAGTGTGCATCTGGGGATAGACAGATGTAATTGCGCGTTCTGACCACAGCATGGGCCATATCCTCGGGTTTGACGGTCGCGCAGATGCTCCAGGGGTTTCCCCCGCCGTAGATAGCGCGCAGGTCCTTCACTGAGAACAGGGCAACCTCATCAGGAGTGTCCACATCTGCAGCTCTCCGCGACCGCGGTGGGGGGATTGGCTTCTTGGATGAGGGGCCAGCGCCAGAAGGGGGGTTTGAGGGAGAGCGATTCTCCGCCTCGAGATCGTCGACCCAGGTACGCGGGGTGTTGACAGCCGTGAACCCACCTCTCCGTGAGCTAGAAAGGATAGGCGTGAACTGCGGCCCTTCGTTCTCATCTGCACTTGATACCGAGGCCCTTACAGAGCCTCTCTTGAACGGCCTGGAGCGGCGCCCCGTTCCAATGCCAATTCCACCACGCTTTGGTGGACTAGGTACCTCCTCGGCCTCGGGGCTACTCCTGTTGCTGCTGCTGCAGCTACTGATAGCGATACGGCCCCGTGTAACCCCACGGGCTCGCGTAGGGCGCCCACGACTAGGGACCATCTTCTGAACAGGACGGATGGGTTTGCTCTTAGATACCACTGAAGCCTTTGAAGCAGCTCCAGCCATATCCTTGCTTTGCGGGGTTTGCTTAACTGGTGAGAAGAGTGGTTTAGGTGACGCTTTTGGAGTCTCAGTAGTCATTGGTGCAACTGGGGCCGGAGCCGGAACTGGCGGGGGCGGGGGTGGTGGGGGCAGTGAGTAGTATTCTGCGTCGTCCTCGTCCATCGCCATTGACATGGTGGTATCCTGCTGCGCATCTTGCAGAGCCCGTGAGGTAGAGGAGATAGTAGACGTATTTGCTGGTATAGTGATTGCTTTAGGAGCTGAGATAGTAGTTGGTGGAGTAGTTGATTTGGGAGCCAATATGGTAGCTTCTTTGGCTGTTGCTGTCGTGGTAATGTTTTTCTTAGCTTCCGCTTGCTTCTCAGTGGCGGGTGATGCCTCCACAGCCTCTGTGGCGGTTTTATGAAGTTTCTTAATCCGGGACCTCTGCCGCGCGACATGCTGCTGGTGTAGAACCCTCTCGATATCGCGGATTGATCTTCGCAAGGTTTCCGAGTGCTGCTGCTGCAGCCTAAGTGCCTCTGCTGACTCGTGCTGTGCCTTTTCGAGGGTGTCTAGTTGTGTAAACAACGAGGAAATGATAGCTGAAGTAGCGGCCAGGCTCTCAATCTCTTCAATGTCTATAGTGCAGCGCCTGTAAGCGCGAAGCTTGGAATGTGTGGATGTGCTTGCTTTGCTTACCAGAGGAACCCCCATGGTCATTTGGGGCAGTCGCGGGTTGACCATGAACAGATTTACCAGCCATTGCTGGTAACTGATTTAAACCAACTGGAACGCTATGTGGTGAGGTGATAACAAGAGAGATGTTCAGGACAAGTAGCTAGGAGATGGCAGTTCCCAAAGTGTAAAATTTCAAAACCACTGGCAGACAGATCGACTACCGGGGATACGCGTTGCAACAACCTGGGAAAATGACGTTAAAACTTGGCGCGTGTATGAGCGACGTAAACCCTAACCCTCAATACGATCGAGTGACCTCGAAGAAAAGTTCACTGGTAATATGAAGATAATTGAAGGATCTGGTCCGTGTTTGTGTAGTTACGAAATATTCCATACATATCTAGATCGCTGCATTGACGAAAACCTGTATTGATCATGTGAAATTAGAATTCGACGGCCACCCTAGTGGTCGAAACAATGTGGTTCCCTTCCAAGTTTTGATCGAATATATAAGTACTTGTAAGGATGTGTATACATTTTCCTCCCATACCTTCAGATCATGGGTTTTACATATCATCACCAAACATCACTCGCGGTCCGCCAAGAAACCAGACCTCTATCGATAAAGTGATAGACATCTAAGATATAGTACTGTATACTCCCGCTTTATAAGTACATCTCCGTGAAACTAACAACCATAAAGGGCAAAAATTTTCAAAAATATCAAAAATATCGAGTGATATCTCATGGTAATAGCTTGGCACTATATGGAGGCTCAATACCTACGTGTCGAGGGAGGGGCTTTAAACGATATTTGGGACCGAACTAGGGCAACGAGAATTTATGTGCACAACACCACTGCGTGTACATACATTATAGGATCTTAGAATAGGCCTTATAATGTAGATGTAGGTATCTATTTGATCAAGAACGTTATATTTGCTTACCAAGAGGCTATAACCGAGTCTATAATGTCTTTGGTCGATTGTCCACTATCGTTTGGCCGATTACCTACACTTTTCGTGCATTAATAGCCTCTTTCAATTACTGGGTGATACGACTCAAGATATAAACGTAAGGCAAGGGACAACTGTACGATGTACCGTGGTGAGTAAAGCAACTCCCTACACATCATGCACCTCCTAATGTGCTGCAGCAACATTAGCAGAAATTTTAGTGTGGGTGAAGTTTTTAATCAGTGGCAATTACTCCCCATTGGTTACACTATGACTTGGCTATATTGGTTCGGTATTTCTCCTCTCGCTCGCTGTCTGGTTAGAAAACATACACACGTAGGTTTACCATACCCACTCTCACTCCACCCTAGAAAAAAAAAAGTCGCTCATTCTCACAACCAGCCACATCGGAGGAAAAGTTAAAAAGAGACCACCTTCCCCAAGCTTTGTCGAAATTTTTTGAGCTTTTTCACCCGACCAAAAGAGTTCCGTATAAATTCTTTCTACTCACATTCATCGATATCGTGTATTGAAAACACCAACGGCCGCTTCGAAACTCACCCTCCACAAAATAAGCCATGAGCGACCCAAACGGCGGATATAGCAATGGGCTAAGCCTAGCCACAGCAGAAGACCAACAGCGAGCTTACCACCAAATCCTTATAGATATCGAGCAGTCGTGGAATCCTCAAGGCTGGCAACACGAAATAGAAGCAGGGGAGAGAGCTAGGGCCATTATCCAAATTGCTGTTGCGGTGAGGGATTTCCGGAGCCAGGACCAAGCAATATATATGAGTACAGGCTTCGAACGAACCGTCTACGAGAAGGCTACTTCGTCAGCCGAGTATCGTGATACATGCCGGACCAGATTGGCTCAGATACAAGAATCGAGAAGACGACAGCTTGCGAAAGAGAACTCCGAGCAACATCAAGGGATTCAGCAGCAGCAGGGGTTTTCGCTACAACAACCGCAATATTCGAGTCCCTTAGGCCCCTCGCAACCCCAATTCACGCAGCAGCAGCAAGAACAGTACCAACAACAGCAACAGCAGCTACAACAACTACAACAACAACAGCAACAGCAACAAATTCAGCAGCAGCAGCAGCAGCAGATGCAACTACAGCAGCAATACAATCAACAGCGTCTCATACAACAACAGCAAGTCCAACAACAGGCCCAGCAGCAGCAGCAACTTCAACAGCAGCAGCAGCAGCAACCGCATTATCAACAACAACAGCCACAACAACAGCACATCTTTCAACTATCTCAGCAGCAACAGCAAGAAAGAAACCAAATCATCAACGAATACATGAACAGCATTGCCCAAAAAATTGGCTCACCGATGCTCAATAATATCAATCAAAACCCCACCCAAGATATAAAGGACCTGGCCACTGCCTGGGGAATGCAGCCCGCACAAGCTTACCTACGGCAACAGGCGATAATGTTTTACCGACAGAGGGCGATTTATCAGCAACAACAGCAACAGCAGATGCAGTTCCAGGCTCAGGGTATGAACGGAGGGAGTGGATATTTGAACCAATAGTATATTGTGTCTCGCGAGTAGCGAATTTTGCGAAATGGTGTCATCAATTGGTATTTCCGTCGAGGATGTGCAAGCCAAAGGAATGTATGTATATATTATGGCTTTCTTTTGTTGTTTTATTCCGGCCTAAGATAGCGAAGATGGATAACAAAATATTGGAAAAGGGCCTATTCACTCTTGAGTTCTTTCATGATTATTTCTTTCATTTTTCGTCTAGGTAGCATACGCGTATTTCGCCTTTTGTTTATTTCTTTTCTTTTCCTAAGCATTGATTCATTTCGCTTCATTAGCGCGACGGAGTAAAAGGCACGAGTTTATGTAATTGTATAAAAACGTGAGCATTTGTACCCCCCCCCCCAGGTACATTTCAGCGTGGTTTAGTTTTCGAGGAGAGCGTTAATACAAATTTCCTTTCGACCCTCTGAGTTGCAATGGTTTGATATCAACGTTACGGTTAATATCATCTAGTCAAGAGACTCTGATTACGAGCCTCTCGTTCTTAGTCCCGACCAAATTCTCAGGACAGTGTTCGGTACACACAAAAGGGGATGGGAGCTCATATCTTGGGTGGATAGGACCAATCGAGGAGCAACAATATGAGCGATGAAGTAGCTTATCCAATGACCGACAAGTAAGCGCACAAGCACACGAAGTAAAGGCATATATTAAGGGTGCAGGTTCCTTTTTTCGCCCCAAGCCAGGGGTGTGGAGGATATATCGAGTGATATATCGTGATTGACCATAGTTGTGCTAGAGCATAATCTGATGAGACGTAGCTACCCGGTCGGTCAAAATACCCTGGCGGGGCACGGTATCATACTGTGTGCCACAATACCCCCTTATCTAAGCGCGTGGTCTAGATGGCCATGCAAGATTATGTCTTATATAAATGGAGTCTGGTGTTCCCTGAGTAGAAATTTCCTCAAATTTTGAACCCTTATATGAGTAAAGCCAGATCTCAAACTTAGTGAAGACTGAGGCGTCTGTATACAATTGTTGAAAGTGCGTTAATAATAATTATAGCATCGGTTTTGCTTTAGCTTTGCGGATATGGTCGCGTCGTCCTGTTATAATTAAATACGAAGCCCTTAGGGCGCAACATGGGTGGGTGGTGGGTGTATAGTGATAGTTTATATACTGATAATCTGTACTGAGTCAGTTAGAGTAAGTAAACAAAAGAGGGGAAATTTGGATTAAAAGAAGACGTAACTAAAACGTGACTAATAAGTTATATAGAGTAAGGAACCACATCAACAGATGGTATGGTGAGCGTGTTTCAATTCTCATAACAAGTACATGTAAATGGTGTTTTTTTTAGGGTGTTTGGGTGGCTGGGGTTTGAGCTAGATGGGGAAAGCAGCTGAGCTATGTAGGCACGGATGAGTTTATGTTTGTATGTCACATTGTTGGATGTGCTATGAAGGTGGACGTGGCTCTAGGCTTAGCCCGAACCCTAGTTCTCTTTATTAATGTCCGGGTAATCTACAGCGAGACGAAATATGTCGTGCGTTCGCTTTATCCTACGTATCAACTGGAGCTCGCTCAATTGATCGACCAAGGAGACCAGGTACGTAACTCTATATAGCTATACTTCCCCCAATATCCGTACCTGATTTTGTCTCGTGATGCTCGGAGCTAACCTAAGTCTGAAAGATACTTCTACCTGGCTAGTCACTCGTACAGACTGTGCCAGTCTCAAATCTAGCTTAAGTAAAGAGTAACTTGAGATAACCAGATTTAGCATTAATTGAGAGGTACCAGCCTTAACTCATAACAGTGAGGGCTTTGGAGGTTGCGATCCCCTATATCTCGTGAGTGCTATTTGAATCATCTCTCGGCCAGACAGTGTCGGGATCTTATATATTCACACAATTACATGTAAGCATGCATATGTGCAACTCCAACAGCATGAACATAATTATATAATGTTGTTGCGTGATGTCCGGATGGAGTGAGGAGATATGCTACAAGCCTGTTCGGAGCAGCTTTGGGTGATCGAGATACTTAGACTGATAATGAAATGCAACGTGCGTGGCTTAAGAACTTGTACGCCAGGTGACAGCTCAAATACTCCCGTGAGCATTGGGGGACAAGGAAAACTAATGACCAATAATGCATACACAGGGTACATTTGGTCACGGATGTCAATGATCAATTTGAACATTATTCTGAATGGAATTTCACGTTAACTAGTAAAACCCCCCTTCTCTCAATAGCCGCAACATCAAAATATTAGCCACGCCTCAGTTATAGACCAAGCTTAAGAAAAGTTAACACCACTCTTAAACAAGTCTTTGGCTACAATCTCATCTTTCCTCTGCTCGAGCTCCTCCATGTCCCAATTACCAATAATGAAGCGTCCCCTCAAGTATTCAGATCTCTCGGAAGCGAGATAGAGAACTGTCCCAGCTGCAAGCTCAACTATTTGGTTTTTTTAGTATCAATGGCTTATTTTGTCATTCTCGAAGAGAATCGACTCACCCGTGTCCTGGAACATGTGCGCAATTTCCTTCGGCGGCTGCTTTGCCATATCGGTGACGATGCCTCCAGGATGATAAGAGAAAGCACGGATCCCATCTTTACCGTTCTCGACTTCAATAAATTCTGTGAACCTATACCCTAATTCAGCTTACGGGGTAGAGGTTAGGCAGGGCAAGAGGAGCTACTTAATCAAGGCTAGCTTCCCAGTCTGATAGGCGCTCATAGTGGGCGTGACAAATGCAGCACCAATTGATGCCGTGTTTACTATGGTCCCCCCACGACCTTCAGCTCTCACAGCACTGGAAAACTCCCGCGAGCACAGATATGACCCCTTAAGATTGATATCCTACACCACTATTAGGGGTCATGGTCGTAAACCTTCAATCTTCCAACAAGAGCTTACCCAAACGTTCCACCACGCAACTGGATCGCTTTGATCAAACGTCACATACGCGCCTTCACCGACGCCAGCGTTATTAACCAGAACATCTGGTACACCGACGTCTCTCTTTACATTTGCAAACAACTCCACCACCTCAGCGTCTTTAGAAACATCAATTGTGTATGCAAAGACCTTGGTACCGGGGTTACCCTTTTCGATTTTCTTTTTAGCTGCAAGAATACTGCTCGTGGTGCGGCCAGTCAGGATAACATTGCTTGCTCCAGCTTGAGCAAAGGCTTCTGCGACCGCCTGAGCTATGGTTAGTAAAAACTGGTACAAGGGGGCCGTGGGAATGAGGGAGAACCTTTCCAATTCCACGCCCGCCTCCCGTGACAATGACTGTTTTTCCAGAAGCGGTATTGGAGAGGCCGGAGCTAGGAGAGATGGAGGGGTAGACATCGCTGCGCCAAGTCTTGACGACGGTTTGGATAGAAGCCATAGCAGACATTTGAAGTTAATTTTAGGTTGAGGAGAGGAAGTTTTAAGGTGAGTGAATAATTCCCAGAGATGATTGATTGTGATGATGTGCTCTTCTATGAACTGAGCACTGGTGCACATATATACTTCTTATAATTTCGTAGGTTTCGATACCGGTGAGGAATCTAACTGATACAAAGTGGAATTCAAATGGAAATAAGCTTATCGCCGTCAGTTTCGATAAACTGACCAGCTTTCAAACGATAGGAGTGGAATGTGGAATAAGGCGTGATCGGAATGTGGGGCATTTTTCTATCCGACTACAGCTTCTAAGAATATGATAGAGAACTGTATATTAGGACATGGTGGTTCTCAGCTATAGCTATAGAATATAACCGGTTAAGAAATCTTCCGGCGAGAAGGAAAAAATCTACTAGTATTATACACCGTCCCATTAGAGATACATCAATATTTAAGCTAGATATACTATAGTATGTATATATAAGAACATGTATGCAATAACTACAAAATTCAAGCAAATCAAATGTAAGAACCTAAAATAGCATGATGGCGGTAGTATTATACCAAATACTGGTATACCGGGTTTACTCCATAGGTTAGGGTTGTTACACGCCCATCCGGAGATAACAGGAATCTCCGCTTGGACCACCCGGAGAACTAACTACATGTATCCGATGGAACAGGCAGATCTAACGGCATGAGGTATTGTTCCTAGATGACTTGAGGATTCTCCGCTATCCCCGTCGCATATACCGATATGTGCTCTAGATCTACGGGTACATACAAGCACCTAGTGCGATGTTAAGAGAGTGTATATTGTGATCAATCTACGCCGGTGCTTGTTGGATCCGTTTACTACCATAATCTGAGGACTTTCGAGCCCAAACATGTAGGATTGTTCAATGAACAGAAGCTTAAAGTCTTTTAAAGGCAGCCTAGTACAAAAACCAAATGCACATAGTTTATAACTTGTTAATGACGAAGAGCTACATACTTGTAGCTAGAGAATCGGATTTGTCTACAAGAGCCCGCTCCCAAATATTTAATGAAGGGACGGGATACCCCGAGTTCTCTTGTTCGATATTTTCAACTTGGAATAGCTAGCCCAATTCCAAGAAAATACAGAGTGATGGTTCTAAAGCTCTTAAAAAACCAATAGTACATGTATCCAACACAATAAGAGGGTTAAAATGTACAGTTAAGTACACTTCAGGCACACAATTCAACCAACCCGAGTATATTTCCCTCTGTTTAAAAACACACAACTCCCGTCACTGCATTTACTACGATCTATTCCCCTCCTAGCAGCTCCGAGTCCTCCTCAGCTTGACACCCGTGAATTTTGACTGGCTTCCAGTTGCTACTACTGCAGTACTATCCTCAATGCTGTCACTATGTTTACCATTGTCCATGGTTACAATGACAGACACTGTCTCTCGCGATGTTCCACTCTCGGTGCTTTCACCTGATATCTGGCTCCCTCCTTGCAGCAAACTGTTGCTGTCAACTGCCTCTGCAGTACCACGCAGATAACGGGACCTGCCATACGGATTTAGCGTAGCGTCTCCCACAAGATCTTCGAAATCAATGTCACGTGTGCCCGTTTTCCTAAGCCCCAGCGTTTTTCCAGCCTTCTTAATATTTCCAAACCTCAACCTTCTAAAGAAGGGTATAGGGAACTTAAAAAAAGAACTGATGCAAATGAAAATCACTGCTACCCCTGCAAGAATTAAGAGAGCCACGAGGACAATTCCCATCTGTGAAAATGCTTGTATTGAAGCAAGCTTAATCGACTCTTTGAATGGTGCATTATGGGCCGAAGTTGGCTTATTGCTAATGGTACTAGTAGCGAGTGTTTGGCCGTATAACGGTTTAATTCTATGCGGCATAGAAGTCGCGATTGGTTGTGTGCTAATGGTCCCGGATGTAGGTACTAATTTCCCTAAGACTTTTGTAGAAGTTATGAAGCCAGAACCAGTTGATTTAGGAATTAATACTACAACTGATTCGCCTTTTCTGATCCCCCTTTTCTCCCATCCTGGCACCCCTTCCTTATTAACCGGGATAACAAAGCCTTTACTTCTAGCGTGCCCGAGAGAGCCGAGAAATGTGCTTATTTTGATGTGGGGTATTTCTTGTGGAACAATTGTGATACCTGGATGCTGTGGCGGTTTATGATGGTACCATGGAGGGAACTCGACAGTGTCAATCGGCTTGATTGCATTAAGATCTTCCGATAACGTATCCGGTAGTATACTAGATCTCTGAGATTTTCTGACATAGCAGTCAGGTTCTTTGCATGCTGAAGGCACTTTGTGGGAAGTTGGTGCCAACATGTAGCTAACGAAAACTGGTTCCCTATATGACGTAAGGGATGTTTGAGTAAGTTCTTGATAATCAGCACTATTTGATTTATAGCAGAGAGCACATTCATCTGATAAAGGCTCAATTTTCTGCCCCAAACATTGGAGCTTGTCACCGTGGGTTGGCCGAGCACTCTGTATGGTGGTGTCCCCCACAGTAATCTCCTGATACTCAGTTGATGAGGCAAGAACCACAGAGATTATGATAAGGAGAGGAGCTCTGATAGAGATGAGAGACCGGGGCCTTGAGCTTTTCATTGTAGCACGTGGATAACCAAGAGTGAGTGATATAAGTATTGGATATATACGATTGTTTCCCTGAGGTGATCAGTAGACCTATGACTGAAAAGCAGAGGTGGCAAAAAATACATGTACCTTTATCCTTACTAGTCGATCGAGCGAAGGGAGAGGATTTGCTGGCTCATTGAATCGGATCTTGGACAGATATGATATAAACAAAAGGGCTCCACTCTAGAAAAACAGTGACAACGACTCTATTGTAGAAATAAGAAAGAAGAAGGGAGAGGGAATTTTCCACTAGTTTTCCCTCACTAGACGTGCCAAGCATCGTGTCCTATTATCCACACCCCAACGCTCCAAATATACGATCCATACTCCTAATACAAAAGCCACAACCTAGACTACGTAGCACTACTCTAACTCTAAAGCATTGAGTTGCCGTGTTAACTCATGTAGCTTAATAACTTTCTCAAGCTGCTCGGGCAATAAGCTCTCTCCGTTGTCTTTCCTATCTTTCAATTCGTTCGCTTGGCGAATTTTCTTTTTGATACCCTTTGCCAATTTCTCCTTTTCCTCCTTCGTCAGCTCAGGCTTTGGTTTTGGTGATGCTGCTCGACTTGAGGTATTGGTTGAGGCGTTAGGACTCTTTTTCAGAACTTTCGCCCCAGCTTCCCCGGGCTCCTCGGTTTCCTTGGCTGGGGCTTTTGTTTCCTTTCCGGCCTCAGTTTTTGTTTCCCTCTCAAGTTCCTTTGCTCGTTTCCTCGCAGCTTTTCGTTTCGCATTTTTATCGCTTGCTGCGGAACCAGTCTTCTTATCGTCATCGCTTGCAGGTGCAGCCCCTGGGACTCCTCCACTACCGCGATTCTTCCATGTTTCGACAGTGCGGTTCTTATAAACCTCGACATCCTCTGGTGGGCGGTATCCTGGACGTACTTTGATTTCACGTCGGGTCGTTCCATCAGGTCGGACTGAAGCGGGGATTATCTGTTGTCCATCGGAATTGAGGGTTATTCCAGCCATCGAAGGAGTGGCTGGGTGAGAGGGGTCATCTCCAGGAGTGAGGGGCATGGTGAAGAGAGGTCACGAGTGTATGGTTGATGGATGAGTGTAAGCCGATGCCTTTTTTCTTTTTTCTCCCCCCCAAATTTACTACGTTGTAGATGATATTGATCTTGACTGAGGAGGTCGAGGTTCATATTATGAGATCTCGCCAAGATATGATTTCAGCTACAGGGGTCTTGGCTTCACAACAGCTGTCGCTTGTTAGGGCAACGCAGGAGTCATTAGTGCTATTATACATCTATGGAGACAGTGCCCGAGTGAGATATCATGCATGAGGTGTATCATAGCCTTGAAATGGACTTTCAAGCCTCACTAACGAAGCTTGCTGAGGATACTTTTCACACTATAATAAAGGGAGTTCGTATCAAGTGTACAGAAACACCTAGAAAACTCTACATTAAAATTCTAACCATGATCAACAACCTTTAGAAATTGCTTTTTCAGTAGTAAGGATGATTCTTGACGATTTTCGCAGCACCCTCACCGAAGTGCACGCCCAATTCGCAATAATATCCGTGAATTTGTCCGTACTAATCACCTTCAGGTGCACTTCCCGAATCTAGGTCCCATTCCCCAAGCTAAGATCAAACCCAATAAACCGGCAACTCTCTGCTGACACATCGCATCCATTGAAGATTCCAACTCTTGAGGCTACCGAAAGTGCGTTTCGCTTGCACGATAAGGTACTAAGAAAGTTTAAGGTCCTTGATCAGAGGTTGCAAAGTGACGTTCGACTACCGTGGATTAAGGTTTTGGGGGGGCTAGAGGCGAAAAGTAACGACGACGTTAAAGCGGAGTTGCTGAAGGTTGATAAGAAGGTCGATGACCCAGAGAAACTACATGGAAACCTCGAGGAACTGATTTTGAAATCCCTCTGCCGAAAACCTAGATATATATCACGGTTAGCGGCGCTTGTATCGGCTTGTGTTAAGGGTTGTGAAGGTGGCTTCTATAGCAGCTTGAGTAATTAGGAGTTTTCAAGGGTCAACGTCTAATAAAAAGGTGCCTACAAGGATCTACAATCGTAGGTACAGATGAGTTAGGAGCTAGTCCCTCACAGCTCCCCACACCCCTTCTTGAGAGTCATTTACTTTAGGCCTCTGTGATACAGCCTCTTCATGTCTCTTAACTAGTCAACTCGGATTACTAGATTTCCTATTCAACCTCGTGAAAACCTTCTATCCTGGCTTCTCGCCCGAAAAAGGGTGATTTAGCCCGATAGAATAACAGGTTCTAGGGGGATATATACCAGTTTCGATATAAAATAAAATGGCTCGGATCTGGTTTTTGGGGCCATGGAGAGTTTTCGCCGGAAGTATTTTTAAATTTGGATAGGGCTACCGGATTAGGAAGTGAGGAACAGGTGATGCGATATGGTAGGTTGAGTGAGGCACTGTGGGTGATTTGAGAGTTATCCCCTGGGCTGTTGAAACTTGCAGTATCTAGGACCCCCCATTTCCGTAATAATAGCCCCACCTTTTGCTAACAAACGCCAACAATCTCTGACAAACACCCACAGAATGTGATGGGCTCAGTGACTTTGCCACAGCCCGAACAGGAAGTCACGGATTCCGCGAGTCTCACCAGCCCAGGGGATAGATCTGCAATGTGATGTTGAGAATCCGGCTTATTGCGTTACCCAGATCTGATTGATAAGGTTACAAGGGAGGATGTTTTGGCAGAGACAATATTCAGGGTGTACATACTTAAAAGTCGGAATTTTTGATAATCGTTTGGTTGTAACGATATCCGACGACTTAGTTAACGCGCGAGTATCTCTAGATAATATTTCTATAATTTATTTTAAGTTTGTTGTATCGAAACCCGTTCCACCGCGAGAGCCTCTACTTGCCAACCAAGGTGGCAACCGTCAGTAGCGTTTTGGCCTGTTGCCAAACGGGCCTTAAGTCCTGAGAATTCTTGATTAACGCGCGAGTACTCACGGTGCTAGTCTCGTTCCCAGACCCAATCGGTATTTCTTTAGGTGGTGTACTCAATACCGGGACTACATGTAATATACATACATGTAAAATACTACAACTAAAATACATGTAGTATCTGGTGCCAGAATTAAAATGCCGATCAACCCAATTAAGTATCGTTTGGTGGTAGAATATTAGGTAAGCGGCATTTTGATTTTTTGGCAGAGTGAGTACTCAGTCGTTAATTAGAAAGTTGGAATTTTTGATAAGCGTTTGGTTGCAACGATATCCGACGACTTAGTTAACGCGCGAGTACATTCTTATGTGAAAATGTGTCGGGTGCGATATCAATACCCCGCAGTATAAACTGATAACACGATATCAAGTTATGTATGCAATTTGATGATAAAACCAACATTGGTGACCGCTGTTGCCACCCACACTCCTCTTATGTGAAGCGCCGGTACTTCAGGAACATCCAAAGAAGCTACAGACTCATCATCAAGCCAGCCTCACAAGGGTCTGGATAGAAACGTTTTGAGAGAGATAAAAGTGTCTTGGCTCCGAAACAGCTATACCTGGTCTTATTTCGCCACATTCTTGATATTCATTCACACCTTACTGCTTCTCTCATCGCATTCCCAACACCACCACTAGGGACAACACGGTCACCCACTCGTAACCGACTCAGAAACCACAAGAGATTTTTTTTCTTTCTTGTAATGAGGCGACCTCTACACATGATAGCTCAAGCCGAATCCGAAGCCGCCTTGATGCGTAAGCTTCGTGATGCACCCAAGGATAACAACTATCGGTACACCGAAGCAGCCCGAATAAACTTACTTCGCGACCTCACTTCAACACTAGCCAATAATAAGGTCGAATATTTCAAGTATTTTTTTCCTAATGGACGCCCAACCGAACAAACATTGGCTGCTTGGAACATGTCAGCAGCCCAAGGAGCTGTTGAGGGTGCTGAGTATAGTGCTGCGGCACGAGGGAAGCCTTGCGGCCATATACTAAAGGGTGGGGAGGCAACGTATCGGTGCAAGTATGTAGTATCCGACTTCCTTTCCTCACTGAACAGAGAATGGTGTCCTTCTAAGTCTTCCGGGCGCAATTTTCACAAGCTTGTATATCCGAATATCAGCTAACACAAGGGCAGGACTTGCTCCCTTGATGAAACATGCGTTCTTTGCAGTAAATGCTTCGAAGCCTCCGATCATACCGGTCATTCCGTGTTTGTCAGTATTTCGCCAGGAAATAGTGGGTGCTGCGATTGTGGAGATGCAGAAGCTTGGGTTATACCTATAAAATGTGCAATTCACTGGCATAACGGAAATCCTTCGGGCGCAGATTCTGGAGACGGTGCGGGGGTCCTGCCAGAGGACCTTGTTAAAAGCATTCAATGCACTATTGCAAGGGCAATAGATTACATTTGCGATGTTGTGTCATGCTCCCCTGAGCAATTACGGTTGTCAAGAACAAAGGATGAGATCGAGGAGGACGCACGAATGTCCCAATTAACGTCACGATATTTTCAAGACGAAGAAGATTGCAAAGATCTAGAGTATGCATTAATACTTTGGAACGACGAAAAACATACTATTGACGAGGTCGAAGATCAAGTTGCGCGGGCTTGCAAAAAGAAGAAGGAGTTTGGGAAGCTACGAGCACAAGAAACCGATTTTATGGGGCGAAGTATAATTACTTACAGTCGTAGCATTGATGAATTGCTAAGGATATCGAAGATAATCGAACAAATCAAAGTCACTGTTACCATTAGATCTTCCAGGGATACATATCGGGAACAGATGTGCGGAACTATCATTGAATGGCTTGGTGATATTGCAGGCTGTAGTACTGGCAAAGACAACAATATACTTCGAACCAGTATTTGCAAAGAATTGCTTGGGGGCTGGCGAGTTGGATCGAGGGCATCAAACACGGAAATAGGGAAGGAAGGGGTTGACGATCATGCCCTTGAGGAGGATCGAGCTGCTATGTTAGGGGCTAGAGGCTTGCCAATAGAAGAAATAGGTCGTGCGGATATTGAGTTAGACGACATGGAAGTGGATGTTGAGGCGGATGGGGATGAAGAGGGGGATGGAGAACTGGGCGATTTGATTGACTTGGAGGAAGGCCTACCACTTACAGATGAGCAACGTATGAGAGACGCATTGGAGGATGAGATACAAGAAAGGGAGCCAGAAGCACCTGAACGTTCTGAGGAGGATGATGTTGATATGATTGGCCGTTTTGACTACCGGCCATGGCAGGGATTCGGGAGACGACCTCCGATAACAGCGCCTGGAGAGATAGCATTTCGGTCGGCGCCCGGCGGGGCTCGAAGTCCGGAATATAACACTGAACTATCGTTCACTGGTACGTTAAAGATCCCACAGACTCCAGGTGACAACCATGCGCGAAGAAAAGGACCACCAGCACCTCAGTATTGGCTGGAAAAGCCTGATGGATACATGCCTCGACATCCTGCCCCCGCGTACGAGGACTTACGGCAGCGGGTCCGCTTAGATTGGCTAGTATTGTTTGACCTGCGGCTATGGAAAAAGGCTAGGGTAAACTTACGGGACTTATATATCAGTACAGTGGTGGCTATTCCCGAGTTTAAAAGGATTCTGGGCCTCCGGTTTGCTGGGCTTTACACAGTCTTGAGCCAGCTCTACCTCATTCCAGACAGAGAGCCCGATCACTCAATAATTAATCTTTCATTGCAAATATTGACCACCCCTTCGATTACTGCAGATGTTGTGAAGAGGGGAAACTTTCTCACAAATCTGATGGCGATCCTTTACACATTCTTGACGACACGGCAAGTGGGACACCCGCACGATGTCAACGAAAAAGCAATACTCGCTTTTGACGCTGGCTCGCTCCAAAATCGGCGGATGTTTCACTTTTTCCAGGATATGCGATATCTTTTTAGTTCCAATTATGTTCAGGAGAGATTAAGGGAAGAAGAAAGGTACACGCTACAGTTTCTAGACCTGGTACGGCTCCATCAAGGAATTTGTCCAAATGTTAGGGCTGTCGGCGAGCATGTGGAATACGAGGTCGAGGCCTGGATGAGTGCATCACTGATTACAAGAGAAATCTGTAAACTGGCTCGACAGTTCGCAGAGGCCTTTAAATGGTGCAATGACCCTCTTGACAACAGCCTACAACGCACCATCGCTACTGTTGCAAGATACGCGATAGTAAATTCTATGGGTTGGGAGCGCTTGCGGTTTCACCAAGCCGAGCTCAAATCGGACACCACCTTTACATATCTTGGGAAATATCAGTTTGATCAGGATACTTATAGTCGGGATATCCTGTATTACGTAGTTGACTACAAAGTCGACAAACAGCCAATTAGTTTCCATCATGCATTGCACTATACCCTTTCATGGCTCATTGAGGCCGGAAAGACCACACCCGTAACCGATCTGAAGACCTTTTTGATGCCCGAATGGGATAGCCTTAAAGGTGCGGCTGACGGGCTTGGACACGAATATGAGCTGGAAGATTTGGTGCTTGCGATGTTTGATTTTCCCTTGAGGGTCTGCGTTTGGCTATCCCAGATGAAAGCAGGAATGTGGGTTCGTAATGGCTTCAGTCTCAGGCACCAAATGCAAGCATACAAAAACGTTTCCCAACGGGATCTCACCCATAATCGGGACATATTTCTTCTGCAGACCGCGTTGGTCACTATCAACCCTGCTCGGATGCTGGTAAACATGGTCGAACGATTTGGCCTCCATCGTTGGATACAGGGTGACTTTAAGCCCCCTGCTGGATACGAGGAGATGCAAATCCTAGATATGGCTGAGGATTTTTTGCATCTGTTGATTGTCCTGTTGAGTGATCGGCTGCCCCTCATTCCCCTCCAAGAAGAGCCTGATCTCCAAGTACTCAAACTCAAACGAGAGATTGCGCATATCCTTTGCTTCAAACCGATACAATACTCAGAGCTTACTAGGCAACTTCCTGAGAGGCTGCAGGATCATGAAATGTTTCAGGACGTCCTAGATGAAATGTCAGTCTACCGAGCTCCCGATGGGCTTTCCGACTCTGGTACATTCGAGCTCAAAGAAAAGTACCAAGACGAAGTTGACCCTTATATCATGCAATTCTCAAAAAACCAGCGGGAAGAGACTGAGAGTAATTACTGCGCTCGAATCTCAAAGAAAACCGGGAAACCACAGTCGGAGATCGTTTTCGAGCCAAAATTGAGGAAGATCAATACCGGTATGTTTACAGAAATCGCTGCATTTACCAGGACGCCTGTGTTCGCTCAGGCAATTTGCTACTCATTAACCTATGCGCTGCGATTCAAGTCATGGGCCCCCAGTATCCAGGACACCAGAGTGGAAACGTTTTTGCAAGTTTGTCTCCACCTCTGTCAATTAGCTGTCATCGAAGATTCGGAAGAAGGGGGAGAGAATAATGATTCATTCATCCTTCATGCCTTGAACAGAACTGCTCGGGATGCATTTGACCCGTCAGACCCACAATCAAGGGAAGAAAAGTGGACAATTGTAACTATACTTCGCCACTTAGCAGGAATGGAATCCTTCAAAGCGTGCCATCCGAAAATCAATAACGTGCTGCAGCGAATGCGATTAAAGAAACCGCAGGCCTTCGCTACGGCTGGCGAAGGAGCGTGTGAGATGGGAGAGAAGATGGACACTGAAGTCGAGCAAAATAGCAAAGATGCTGAGGCAGAGCGGAAAAAATTGTTAGCAAAAGAGACCCAGGCAAAGGTCTTAGCGCAAATGAGGCAGCAACAGCAGAACTTTCTGAACACCTCAGGATTCGATTTTATTGATGATTTCTCAGATAGCGATGATGATCATTTTATGGACACCGAAGAAGAACAAAAGAAGTGGTGGAAATATCCTGCGGGTACCTGCATCCTCTGTCAAGAAGAGATGAACGATTCTCGACTTTACGGAACACTCGCACTAGTGACGGATACCAACATATTGAGGCAGACGCCACTAACGGAGCCAAACTACATATACGAGATTTTGAAGACACCAGACAGCCTGGATCGTCCTGTGGACGATATAAGACCTTTTGGAGTTGCGAGCATGAATAGAGATTCCGTAAAGAAGCTAGCAATGGATGGATCGGAAGTTATAACGAAAAGGCAGGGTTTGGGCCAAGGATTCCCTCCAGAATCAGTCAAAAGAGGTCCGGTGGCAGTTGGGTGTAGCCACATCATGCATTTCAGCTGCTTTGAACACTATTACGACTCGACGAAACGGCGGCACCCCCATCAGATTGCGAGGCAACATCCAGAGCGGCTGAAGCTAAAAGAGTTTATTTGCCCTCTTTGCAAAGCACTCGGAAACGCATTCCTTCCGATCATTTGGAAATCAAAAGAAGAATTAGCAGTCGGAGTTTTGCAACCTAGTGAAAACTTCGATATTTGGTTGGGACAGCGCATTGGGCCAATGGTAAGCAGGCTAGAGAAAGGTGTGGTCAAGGGTGATATCGTTAGGAGCCAAGAGTTATTCAACGTTTACGGCTCGACTTCGATGATTGCACCTTTAGCGAATAAGCTCCACCACCTTCAAACTGCTCACGCTGGTCCACTGGTCCCAGAACAGCCTACACCCTTTGGAACAGGACGGGCGGGACGGTCTTATAACTTTGGAGAACGCGTTGAAACCGGTCAAATACTTCCTACGAATATACATACTGAGATCGATGAATTGCACAAAATCTACCGAAGGCTGAGGGATACCCTTAAAAGCAATCATATCGCTTCTAAATACAATCCGGTTGATCTTAAAGATGATGAGGTCGACCCTTCACCCGAATTAACGCATTGTGATTCTCTGGTAAGAGTTTTGGGATACACGATTTCATCTGTTGAAATTTCCCAACGTGGGATTGGGTCAGACCCTGGGTCAACGCTTTTGGATAAGATCTCGCAGCAAGTTCTTACACATCTGAGGATTCTTTCGGAAACAATATTTTCATATATCACTGTGGGTGGGTTGCAAAACCTGACTGAAAACAGTACCCTCCAACAATTCAACGACATGCAACAAGAACAAATGCAAAAATTGTTTGTTGGGCATCCCCAAATCTGCGACGACAAAACCAAACAAAAGGTTTTCTTGGATGTGGAGCCTCTGTTTAGCACCGATTCATTTGTATTTTTGGCAGAATGCTCTCTGTGCCTGATCCCTGCCTTGAATCTCGAGGTGATGCATATTGTACGGTTATGCTACATCGCAGAAATCGTTAAAGCTACCATTACACTAAAGACCTCAGGCCTAGAGCAATATACACAGAAATGGGGCCGATCAGCACTAGAAAGATACGAGACTGCTCAAGGTTACACCTCGTATACTGATATACAGCTCGAGACTTTCAGATCCTTTGTCAACCTCCTGGGACGATATCAAGACATGGATAAAGATTGTTCCTCTGAAACTTTCCCATGGGCAATATATTATACATTGGTTAAAAAATTTACCACACCGTTTCTTCGCAAGACCGCTATCCTGCTACATACTAGATATGGAATACTTCCCCCGAATACCGAGCTTGAAGACACTACCGAACAGAGAAGGCTCTCGAAGGCTCTGGGTTTACCGGATCTTGAAGAGATCTTTCAATATTGCCTAAGTGATACCAAGGATGCAGGGTTTATGCGTGCCATAATTGCAGGGTGGTGTAGGCACTATGATGTTTACAGCAAAGCTCTACCATCATTGTCTCATCCGTCAATATTCGAACTTGTGGGCTTGCCATCGCATTTTGATACTTTAGTCGAAGAAGCGATGAAAAGGCGGTGTCTAAAGAGTGGGAAAGACCTCTCAGACCCCACTGTTTGTTTGTTCTGTGGGGAGATATTCTGTTCACAGGCGGTTTGCTGTCTTGAGGGTAGGATAGGAGGCTGCAACCAACATCTTACCAGGTAATTATTATTTAGAGGCTTCTTCTCCATTTGAAGCTGATACTAACGATGCCTGAAGGTGTGGGAAAGACATAGGGCTTTTTATAAACATTCGAAAATGCTGTGTATTATATCTGCATAATGGGCACGGGAGCTTTGCAGCGGCACCATACCTTGACAAGCATGGAGAAACCGATTACGGTCTTAGGTAGCTCCCTTTCCTATCTTAGCTTGAAGCTTAAGGTCTATTATTAACGCTTGCATTCCCAGGCGCAACCGTCAGTTATTCTTAAACCAACGCCGTTACGATGCCTTGCTTCGGAACACTTGGCTTCAACATGGAATCCCGTCTATTATTTCGAGGAAATTGGAGGCCGACATCAATAATGGTGGTTGGGAGACGATGTGATTAGTTTCTTTCCTCTTTCTTTTATTGCCTGGTATCATAAATGATGTTTGGAACCGGACGGCGTATGCATGTTTTCTTTTTGTTTACGGGTTGTGATCGGGGTTTTTGATGAGTGAAAGAGCGGTTTATGACATGGTCCCTTATCAAAATCTACAGGGATATTCACGAGGCAGGCAGGGTCTGTCGTTCTTGTACTTGGTGTTTCCGTCTTTCTTTAGGGTGTAGTCCAAACAAATCTTGCGTAGAATATTCGTTGTGCCCAGGTAAGGCGTCTGTTTCAATTGCATAGACCGAACCAGTTAAATGTATCTCTGTCATGCAGTACCTACAGCACTCCTTTCGCCATATGTCCATGATCAAACCATACAAACCCCTGTTATTTCCTGCAGGACATGCATAAATTAGAGTGGCATACCTACCTACACCCCTGGAAGAACATCTGGACGAACGTAGGCGTAACGTCACCACTCCATGATTTGGGTGAGACATGCTGTCTGTTTGTCTCTGCCTGTCTGTCTATCGGTTCCCTTGGTCGTAGAGGCAAGCAGAGTCGATTTCCCCACGGCTTCATCTAACACTTAGTTAAACTACGCCGACAGAAAGAGAGGGAGACAAAAAAAAAAAAAGGACCCCCACCGCACGCCACCTCTTCCTACCCCACGACTCTCCCACCTGTTTTGGCCTCATCGCTGCTTTCCAGCAAAGTTGAAGAGAGCAGAAGGGAAAAATTATGTCTTCTACCCAAGCCGAGCCCAGCCCTGGGACGATAACGCTACAATCCAGGAAGAAGGGTCGTATGCCTGGTTCTAAAAATTTCACCGATCATGAAATCTTCACATACATCAAGTTCATCCATGAACGACTCCCGACAGGGTTTGGAGAGTGGGATACGGTTTATAAGGAGTATAATAAGTGGGCAGAGAGCAATGGGTTTACGAAGCGACCGCAAGAGAGCTTGAAGAAACAATGGTTAGTTGCCTAGTGTTGGAAAACACTCCCAGAAAAGAGTTTCTAGTAAAATAGCCGGGCCCAACAGTGGACGCAAAGAGTAGTTGAAAGTTAACAATAGCTCTTGCTAGGAACCAGCGTGTGAATGCTATCAAAACTATCGACGACCCACGGTGTCCGTGGGATGTCCAGCTTGTTAAAAAAATTCTCCAAGAGATTGAAGCAGGCCATCAAATATACAACATCGATGATAGTGATGGATCTACCCTCGAAGGGAACCCGAACCGCAACAACAACAATAATAGTAATAATCCCAATTCCGAAAGCGCTCCGCCGCCTGCAACGACTCAGAACCACCAACAAAATATACTTCCAATGGGAGGTGTAGGGGCAGGGATTGGGCCATTTACACCGTTTTCCCCGTCTGGTTCATCGCTAGAGCAGGAGGGTTTCAATAACCATCCAAGATCTCCAATAAATTCACCGCTCCAAGCAACAGGAGAGCAACAGCAACATCGACTCCCTCAACAAATTGACTGCGCCCAGACATCACATCCTCCAGCTGCTACACCGTCGGTACAATCATCCAGCGAATTCCGCCGTCCTTCAAGACCACTGCAACCACCACAGGATCCAGAGATGGGAAGACTTTTAGAATTCTCCCGACAAGCTGACCACGAGCCGAAGACAGCAGTACATCACTTCCTTGAGCGCGAGAGCTACGAAAAGAGTCTGCAAATAATTCGGCTGGAAGACAAGCTCGAGCGCATCCAGTCCAGGCATGCTGATGAACTCGCAAGGCTACAGGAGAAAGTAGAGAGGCTAGATAGAAGAAACAGAAAGCTGGAACAAGATAATCATGTGTTAAAGATTAAGCATATGCTGTTAAGAGGAGAGAGCGGAGATGGGAAAAGGAAACGGAGCAGGATTTCTCTGGATATCGAATCCGAAAAGGAGGATGGGGACGAGGAGAGCGATGACGAAGGTGCTGCTTACACAGTGGCCCCAGAGGCTGTTCATGAGCAGCTATGAGATAACTCTTTTTACCTATTTTCCTTTCTTCGTTTCATTCTAGGTAATTTTTAAAGGTGCAATTATTATATACATGATGCAGAGAAAATACCTTTTTATATAATGTATGCTAGCCTGAAATGATCTCACTTCTGTAAAGATAAACTTACCGACTTTTCAGGGTTGTGTTGAGTTAGGGGATGGATATATACTTATATCAACCTTCATGTTGCATGTAAAAGTTAGTACTTTTGTAAAATATAAGGCTTCCTGTTGCTCCATTTAAAATTTTTGGAGGAAGTTAAATATGCTTGTTTCCGTTGCCGTACAATGACGGTCTCCGTAAGATTAATAATTGTAGATTGATTGCCCTACTGCTCATTCTCATATATCATCGTGCCGGTTTTGCAGCATCAAGTCAGACCTCAAGACTAGAAAGAAATGCCAACCACCTAAATGTTACTGCCAGTTATTCATTCCGTCCATCGCTATCAACAATCAAAGCAAAGCAATAAAAGATAGAGAATATTACACCAAAAGCATTGAGTACCAACATGAATGAGAAAGAAAAGGGATAGACAGGATAAAGAAAGTAGAGATAGCCATCCTGTGAAAAGGTGAATCAAAGGTAAAACTATCCATCCTGTGAAGAAATTGAAAACTTGATAAAACGGTACGTAAAGACCCAACCCATCAAATAATACTTAACACCCAAGCTTTACGCCCTTGCTAATAAGAATGATAACTATGAATCCAAGGCAAGAGAAAGAAAAAAAATATATAGCAGAAATCATTTTCGATAAAGAAGGTCCAGTTTTTCTGTCTCAGAGCCCGGTGGGAAAACTCCGTACTCAAACAATATGAGCCCAACAAAGAGGCAAAAGCCATGATAGACGTATATATCTACAAAAAGGTATGAGAAAAGGGATCTTGAATCCATCCCTTCCTACCCCACGAAGGCCACCTAGCTCACCCGGATAAGCTTGATGGAGGGTGTACGCGCATCATAAACCCCATGAGTCGCCAAAAGACGAACAAAAAGAGAACTACGAGAAAAACAATGCCGAAATAAAACAGAAATCAATAAACTCACAACAAACCAGAAGTCCGG
This sequence comes from Morchella sp. 2016-72, assembly GCA_024713865.1. NCBI lineage: Eukaryota > Fungi > Ascomycota > Pezizomycetes > Pezizales > Morchellaceae > Morchella > Morchella sp. 2016-72. The sequence goes on from JAMJEY010000003.1 coordinate 582,775, forward strand.
ATTCGCCAATACAACCTGTTAAAAAAAAAAAAAAGAAAAGAAAAGAAAAGAAAAGAGCCAAGAAAAAGCGACTACCGTAAACACCACTCATGTGGTATCAGTGTTATTTTTTCTTCAGGAATGAGGTGAAGATGGCGCAGAGTCCGCATAATGGGGCGAAATATAAGAAATTTCTGTGAGACGGCTAGGAGAGTTGCTTGCCCCTTCGTTGATGTTGGGCCATAATCTCGACTCTAGCAGCATTAGAAGGTCTGTAAGAGGTAGGCCCGAGGATAGCCCGCCCATCGAGGGGCTTGGTGTGAGAAGCTTCCTCAGGTACAAAATTGTCATTGAATTCTACCCAGGGCACGTTAGTTACTGGATCCTAGGGTAGAAGATTTATGGTTAAGTTCTCACCTCAATTCGTGTTATGATGTGTTCAAGGAACGGAAGCACAGCATCCTCGGTAACCCCCCCGCCAAGACTCCTTATCTTATTGGGCATATCAGTGTAACCAGTAGGCATTTTGTTAGCACCGAGTGTGGAGCAAAGAGTCTCTAGCCGCAATGAGATTTCCCACAACGCCCATACTTGGTCTACTTCCAATGGTAATAACGGCATTTCGGGCTTGGGGGCGGCCCGTTTAGTCGTCATGCGCCCTCGAAGAGATTGAGGGTACATTAGGAAAATGAACTCGGGATTCTCAAGTCCCTTCAGCTTTCGAGACCCAAGTTCCTTAACTTCGAAGCCTTGGCTACTGAGAGTCCGAAGTTCCCGGCTAATCGCACGGGCAACCTCCTCGTCTCCAAAGATATCATCAGGTGATAACGATTGATTATCAGGGTTTTCATAAGCAGCAACACATCTTTTGATCTCGGCCACAAAATCGGAGCTGACGGTGATCTGGCCTCCATCTGCCTCCGCACTAATACGGGAAGCTCGATTAACTATTGGGCCGAAGTAGTCCATGCGTCGTGTGATCGGGTCAGTTTCGCACACAGGGCCACCCCAATGAATTCCCATCCTAACTGATAGCCCACGGTAGATCCGATTTCCCTCTTCATCCAATATTTCCTTCCCATGAACAGATTCTAAGATCTCTGACGGCCAATCGGCATCTAATAACATCGCTTGAACGCTAAAGCACCAAAGCAATGCCGAGGTTGAAGTTGGAAAGCAAACCATAAAGGCATCGCCTTCCGTCTTAACCTCGTATCCTCCAACAATACGCAATTGACGACGCATAATTATGTTGTGAATCTTAATACCAGAACGCATTGCAATCGGATAGGTTTCCCAGAGTAACGTAGAATTTTTGATGTCAGTGAATACCATGGCAAGGTCTCCTTCAGGAGCTTTGACTTCAGCATCAAGACGAGCCAAAATCTATCATGCTATTGTTAGTATAATGGATGGAACTTGTACTAGTAGATTAATTAAGTCCCGAGAGTTTTTGTCAGGCGGTTGCTGCCAATTTCTCGGGACTTGATTAACACCTTAGTAGATAATCGGGAATACATACCGAATCATCTGGAAAATCTTTTCCACGTCTATTTTTCCTTGCGGTGACTATTTGGGGCTGCTCGTCATTCTGGAAAGGCCCTGATCTCGCAGATACTGATGGAGTTCGCACCCGGCCCTTTGTCTTCCTCAGATCTCCGACGCCAAGAATCATGACCATAATCTTGTTTGTAGCTCCGTAGGCCATGGCAATATCTCTCAACTTATGGGCGGCCTTCATCAAATCTGCACGTTCACCACGAGCGAGATCCACTGCAGTCTGATAGCTCAAGTATTCCCATACTTCTCTACTAGCGATGATAAGAAGCTCTTCCTGATCGGATATCGTTGTCTCATGAATGTGAGGAGATGCGTTGACGCATGGCATAAGGTGAAAATACCCAAATGCACGCGATACATCGAGAACGTCATTGAGTTTTCCGTTTCTTGAAACATATCCACCTGCTTCGCGGATCCTTTCGGCCTCCTGTGGGTTTCCTGGGTCGTGCTTCTTAGTCAAAAGCTTATGGTCACCATTTGTTTGAACCATGATTGCCATAGCATCCCCAACATTGGCAAGATAAAGCTCATTGTCCTTGATGTAGACAACAGTTGCCACCCCACCGGAAGCAAGATCGTCCTGGCCAAGAACAGCAGCACTTGGTGCGATAGAACCACGGTGGGAATTTATTCCAGAAACATTTTTCTCATCGAAAGTTTGCATTGCAACTGTAGCAAGCTCCTTATTCAGGTTCAGGAACGCTCGATGTAAGGCCTTTCCTGGTTTCTCATCTGCTCGTAGCTTATCAAGCTCTTCCTTCAAGAAAAATTCCAATGACTCGTGGAGGAACTTTGAGACCTTACTCCCTCCAGTTGACAAAGCCTGCCCATCGAACATCCCAACGATACATTCATTTCGATTTCCACGAAAACCCGGAATCACCATGTCGATCATTGAAAGATGTTCACTTCTACCTAGTGAGTCAGACATGCCGTAAGACATTGATCGCACCATTGACCCTGAGAGTCGTACTCGACGATCTTCTGTCTGGTCCGGCACATTAGGAATTGTCAATGTTACATCCATGAGGCCAAGAACCCGAAGCTTCGAGAGCTGAGTAAAATCCGTAATACTGTGTTTATGCTCAGAATTGGACTCGCTTCGACCCGGCTTGATTTCTAGCCGCTTGTTGCCGGACATGCTAAGATACTTCAATTCAAGATTCCAGTTCCTATAAGGCAGAGTTAATAAAAACACTCAATTACTACGTTCCGTGTAAATGAAAAGAGACTAACCAATTCCAGTCATACGGCCAATTTGAAATATTGTACTTTAATGCATTATTCCCCACGTCCAGAACTAGTAGTTTCCTTATCTTCCCCAGCTCTGCCGGAAGGGTGTAAAATTTGTTTGAATTGATATAGAGTACGTTAAGCAGGTTAACACTCTCAAGATCTTCGGCAGGCAAGCTCGTCAACTCGTTCCCAGAAAGATAGAGCTCGTTTAACATAGGCATCCCCTTCAAAGCCCTTGTAGGAATGTCGTAGATCTCGTTGTATGAGAGATTTAACACCCTTAACTCCGAAAGTAATGATAGTTGTTCAAAAACCTCATCTGACAACTTGTTATCTGCAAGATACAGAAAACGAAGCGAGGATGCAAATGTGTTATAGATACGACTTGATGCTGCTGAATCTTTTCTTGGTTGACTTCCAGCAGTTCCATTCTCCGACCCTGCCTTAGATATCACAGACCCCTTCCTAGTGTTATTTGTATACACTGAAGCCACAGAATCTTTTCTTCCAGCGTCTCCTAATGAGCCGCCAACACTTAGTAATCCGCTAGAAGTTTTCACAGAATCTTCGTCCTTGGTGTTCTCTTTCACAGGTGATAGGTTGTCCATTGGTGGTGACGGTATAGGAACAGCTGTGGGGTTCGTAATGGGCTTTGGAAACCCCTTTAAAAGATTCGAGGATACATTCAACGTCCTTAAACTCGTCATCTGCCAGATCTCTCCGGGAAGAACTTTGAGATTGTTGTCATGTAGATCAAGAAATTTCAACTCCTGGAGTTGCCCGATCTCCTTTGGTAAAGAAGCAAGCTCATTATTAAAACAACTGAGATGTTCTAATTTCTTTAGCAGTCCAATTTGCGGGGGGAATGAGACGATATGATTCATGTCCAGAACAAGCTTTTCCAGGTTTGGAAGCTTCTCAAACAGGGTCTCCGCAAGTGCCGCAAGTTTCGCCTCCGATAGATTTAAGAGCTTGAGCATTGGCATCACCGACACAAGATTAAATCTCGTAACAGGGTTGGTGTTCAAATGCAACGCACGTAGCTTAGGGAAAGAATATTGGAAACAGGTAACCGCGTTATTGTTGGCAATTACCAACTCTAATCTAGGTAAATCTGCAACGATATCGATATCATGTAACTTGTTGTATCGCACATCCAGCTCCTTTAACGAGCCCAACATTGAAAACGTCTGTGTAAGCGGCCCAGAGAGAAGATTATTTGTTGCTGTAAGCCGTTCTAGCGCTGAAAGTTGCCCAATCTCCAATGGAAAATTCTTGATCATGTTGAATGAGATATCAAGATCGACCAATGTTACCAGCTCACAAATAAACGTTGGGAGACAAGGAAGAAAGTTGGAAGACAAGTTCAAGCTCCTGAGACTCTTGAACCTACTAAAACACTCAGGCAAGGCTCTAAGGCGGTTATTTGCCATCTTTAGCGCGACTAAGGATGCATGGTTCTCCAATGAGGCATTGTCTAATTCGGATAGTCGGTTATTCGAGACATCCAAGTACGTCAACCTAGAGGCTGCAGAAATGCTAGAGGGAAGCCTCTCGACTTCATTGCCTTGGAATTCGATTTTTCTCAAGTTGACACACTGTTGTATGAAATCTGTTGGTATATTGAGTGAGAGATTGCGTGAAAGATTCAAAGATATAATTTCCGGGGATTTATGATATAAAGTAATTGGAATTGCCAAAAGATTGCGACCTTGGAGGTCAACATGGCTGAACTTTTGCAATTTATTAAGACCTGGGTCCTGATCCTATTGATAATAAAACCAACTATTAGTGAACCCCATCCTCTCAGTCTATCATAAGATCGCGTCTACTTACCAAAGAATAGCCACCCATCCGAGACATCATGAAAGTAAATCGGCACAAGTAGCCATGGTCTTCTCTTCCGATTTCTTCTAGGTGATCGTCTTCGGTATATCCAGCTTGTTCTAATACCCTCTTCTGTATTTTTAACGGTCGTTCGTTAGGACCAAGGATACGCAAGAGCCCATTCTTCTTCATCACAATCTGATAGTTTTTCAGATCATCCTGCAGGAAAGATTTCCGACCGAGTAACTGCAGGACATCAGTTACTGAGGCTTGAAGCTTACAGGACAGTGTTGCAAAGGTTGAGTCAGCCCGGAATACCCGTATACAGTACTATATGAGGTGTCAGTTCACATATATTTTTCCAGCTAAAGACAGAGAGGTGTTTGCATACCTGCGTGTCTTCCGATACATCTCCCCCTCCTTCTTCCTCTAACGCCGATTTTTCATTGATATCATTCGGATTTCCCGAACCCCAACTTTCTGGCGGCTCCCAGGTTATCTCAGTACCCACAGGGGGGGTTTTCTCTTGATTTTCCCACAAAAAAGAGGTCCCGGGACCTGGTTCTGCCGATTGAGCTCCGGTCTGTTTTACGAATTCATGGATATTTGAGAGATCTGTATCAAGTGTGAACTGGGTTGGTTGCTTCCCCATATCTTTGGCGCTACGGGGTGTACGACGAGCGGCCCCCAAGCCCCCCCCCGAACCGGGTCCCTCATAGGAAGCCTCCCGCCTACCAGCACGCACTCTAGGAATACCGGACGCCCCTTTTCTCCGAGCTTGTTGCACCATCTCCACTGGGGCGTAGTCCAATGTTCGAGGGTTAACGTACTCACACGTAGCCGGGCCCCTCTTGGGGGTGACGTGAACTGGTGAGATACCACTTGCTGAAACCGTTACAGGCTCAGAACTCTTCCCTTTTAACCCTTTTGATCTCACAGATGGTTCGTCTTTATCGTCTTTAGATTTCCCCCAAAGACTTCCCCACAAGGAAGGCTTTTTATGGGTATGCTCACTGGGAGATCTGGGCGGGTTGTTCGAGAGTGAGCTGGCAACTGAAGGGGTTGGTGATCCAGGTCGTATGAGCCGTGTTTGTGATGAATGAGAGGAGGCGGTTCCGTCTAAATGTAGCCTGAGGCCTTTCCTATGATCATGGCCTAGACTTGATAACGACAAGGATTCCTTTTGTGCTGAGGATGGTCGTGGAGGTAACTCCTTGTCGAGTCCCTTGTCCCGATCCTTATCCCTATTTTTGCTACGATGAATAAATCTATGAGAATGCGAGGATGTGGAACTTTGTTCTCCCTGGTCTAGTCTTCTATCATCCATTTGTATCGGGGCGTCGTGAACAGGTGCATCACCTAGTCGACGAATATCCTATAAGAGAGCTCGTGTTAACCTTGATCCTTAAACCCCATCCACGAATATAATGCAACCCATAGTTAACTTGCCTCCGGATCTTGGTACAAAAACGGCACAACGTCTGAGGAAGGTACAGGAGTTCGAGGCCGTGAATATGTGGGTGTGGTAGGCCTAATTCCATAGTGTGAACGAGGTGTAGAATTTGGTGGTAATGATGATTCGGAGGAAGCAGGGCTGTCGTTATTGTCCCCATCCCCGAAGAATTTCTTCATAATCTGTCTCCCTATAGACGACTTCGAACCTGTAGACGAGGCATTGGTAATCACTGAGGCAACTGACGGACGTCGATCATCTGACGGAAAATAGCTATCCGATGACCGGTCATTACGATCGCCTGAAGAAGGTGCAGTACCAGGTCGCAGCGGGGGCGAGAGCTGATATTGCTCTTGGGTATGTGGGGAATGGGAATCAAAGGCAAAGTTGCCATTCAAGAAGCTTGTTGTAGGTGTAGAGGAAGATGCCGACGGATTCATGGGCGAATTAGCTGCGGATGGAGGATTTTGGCGTAGAATGAAAGGAGGTGTCTGCAGAACTGCGAGCTCACGACGATGATCACTCATAATCGGGCCAGTATTCTGAGACGATAATGGCGGTGAGTGATTAACAGGGGCAAACGACCCTGGAGAAACGTTCTGTTCTCTATCAAATCTGTAGAGCAAGCAAGCGAAGCGGATAGCCGCAACAACATCGCGTCAGCGCTCAATGACATCGTGACAGGAGATCAAACAACTAGTCCAGGCCCACACGAACCAGCTAGCCCCTGCAACGAAACCTAACGGCAAACCCTGTTTCTTTTTTCTTTCTTTTTTTTTTTTTTTTTTTTTTCAATCCTCTCACTTACGGATTTCGTTACATAGGGGCAGGTATCTAAGGGACCTGGAACCTTGACATAAGGGGAGAAGGGGTTGTAGGTTGTAAGGGGAATTTAAATTGATGATAGCCAATCGAATAAGAAATAACAAGCACTCACTTTCGAGGCCTGGCAGGGACCTGGATAGGGTTTCGGCTTCCCTGCGACATTGAAGTATCTTGCCCGTAGCGCGAAGAGTTTAATGAATGGTACGAGGTGGCCGAGTTCGTCCGCTGACGCTGCTCGTGTCGAGTCATGATGTTTGATACGTGAATATGATGCGCTCCACGGGGACCTTTGCGAGGGGATGGGCACAACCACCTGTATACGTATATACAGGAATCACTTCTTGTCTCCCGCCCTTCCTCCTCGTTATCTCACTCTGTTGTCTGGCTGTGGGTTTTCTTGTCGTTTTTTCTTGGGATCTTTCCCTGTCTAATTATCCCTTTCCTTTTCCTTTCTCCCCAACCCACTATGCGTATTTAACACGACTTGATGGGCAGGTGTTGTGTTCGCAGCCGTCGGACACAGTAACTGATGCACTAAACCGCCATGACAGGGCAGGACAACGACAGCGCAGTTCGGGAATGCTGACTGACGGGCGGGTAAGTAGTTGGAGCAGGTAGCTGTAGCACGGAGTTGTAGATACTTGTATTATATCGAAGGAGATGATGAACCCAAGCAGCAAAGAGGACGAAGCGAACGGGGGTTGAAAAGTAAGTGTGGGGAATACGATGATTGGGGAGACTCTGAAATCCTCTAGGCAAGGGGTTGGGTCTTTTTTTTCTTTCTTTTTTTTCTTTTTCTTTCTATGATTTCCTGCAGTTTGGGTTCTTGAAAATAATCTTTCCTATTATTTATTATTTTGCCTGATCTGTGGTTTACTTGATATGGACATGTCGACAGTGAGCACTAGGGCCTAGGCTGATGAGTGGAGCGACACGCGAAACGATTGGGCACCCGATCCCCCGCCCTAGGCCTGCCAGCAGGAGCTTTCTGCTTCTCCCTCCAAACAACATATGAACTCAAGATCCTCGGTATGGAGATACATTACCTCTGGATAGAAGCCCGGCGCAAAATCCTATTTTATGCGTATGACTATTTCGCGCCCTATCTCTAGAGTAGAGGTCCTAGAACCGCACACCAGGGAGGGCGCGCGGGATTCCCTCCCATTGTCCCTTTCTATAAATACATGCATAATGTTATAATATTAAGGCATGCTTATTTTATTGTGTCATACAAGTTCAAATGAGTACTCTCTGCCTTTTGTAGAGGTGCTCTTCTCTGTAGAGCAACACTCTCGCTCCCCTTTACTACATGTATGTCGCCCCATCATTCTACTCGAGCCCGTCATAATTAAATTAATTACTGATAAAGTGGATACCGAGTCAATGGTTACTCGCTTCCACTGTTCAATGGAGTGCGCATTTGCAATCATGCATGCATAGGCTCTGTGCGCTGAGCATGCATATACATAAAGGCACAGTTTCCATATCACGAATTCGTTCAAATTCTACCTCATGTAGTAGGAATCTAGGGTACAGCACAAAAGACTCCCATAGATGGGTCACGGGCCACCCGGCAACAATCGGTGGAAAAAGCAAAGCTCGATCCCCGAAAATCTTCATGTGTTTATCGAGCTCTCTAGGCTCGCACCTTCGGGACCACCTTCGATGGGCTGTAGACCTTGGCACTGTGTTATTGTTGTATGGTAGGTGCCTACACCTAGGAGAGTATTAACATGTCCCAAGTTGGTCCACCTCTAGAGGTATCTCGCTATCGATACTCGCGCGTTAACTAAGTCGTCGGATATCGTTGCGACCAAACGCTTATAATAAATGAAACGCACATACTTATATGTACTCACATCGTACATGTAGTCCCGCATATAGGGTTAGGGTATTTTGTTATCACAACCAACTTGTAGGGTCTTAGATTGCAACCAACGCGGAGCCTTAAACATTTACTTTAGAGGCCACGTAAGGAACGAATTATCCAAGCCTACATGTATTTACTTACATGTACTTCTTGAGAAACAAACCTGCATATGTGTATGTACATGTACATGATAGAGACAGTGTTCCACATTTACCTCGAGTACAGACTGTACAGCTACAGCAAAAAATGGAGTAAACTACATGCACCTGGTACATGTACTACATGTACTACGGGTGTAGGGGTAAGTCTGTAGACAGTGGTCGTAGTACATGTAGTGATGATACATGTAGGTAAGAATGTGTCAAATTAATACTGCAACTCGGTGATATCTACTCGATTGTTTCTCTGTAACTGCAAAGAGTGTGGATTCGCTACAATAATACGGGATGGTTATGTATATATACATGTAGTACTCATTCTACTCTACAGTGCCGGTTTAATTCGGTTCGGTATTCGTCACTACATGTATGTACTTCTACAATGTATATTATATGTATGTACTTGTGGTAAAATTAAGTACTACGGGGGTAGGGGTAAGTCTGTAGACAGTGGCCGTGGTTGCAACAGCCGTAGGTGTCTACAGACTTATCCCTACACCCGTAGTACTGTCTCTCGCGATAGTATGGTTGCCAGCGCAGTTGGGACAATACATGTACTTACATACTTTAATTTCACCGGCCCCGGATTTTGATAGTTTTCAGGAATGCCCGACCGAGTAAAATACTGCATATACCACGAATGCCCAGACGATTTTTTAGAAGTTACAAGTCATCTGGGTTATATTTCTGGTATTTAATTTGCATATTATGTATTCTTATGCTATATTCGATACCATAAAGTTGTAGGTCATATATACAGAAATTCGAAAAGGCATGATTCAGACGGTTAGTGCATGGTTTGCTTCGGTTTATGCCCAGGCGCTCATGTACATTCCTAAGCCAGGTCGTTCCTAAGTACATGTACCTACATGTACTTATATACATGTGCATAAATATATGATCATGAGATTATAATTGCAACGATCGAACGTACTTATGCTAGTTACGTACATACATGTATATGCTGGGTCTGTATATATACTGCATGTACTTGGGGTGAATTAAATATTGGATGACTTTCCGTGGGAATTTAGATTCTAGAATCTAGAATCTGAATCTGAACGGAGGGGGGAGGGGTCGGTTCAGGTCTCTAAACTTCAGAAACCTGGAGACCAGTAATATTATTGGTTATTCGTGAGCCTTTGCCATAGTCCTAGCCAGAAAATCTAGGTTCTAAATTTTCTACGGGAAGTCATCGATCAGCTGTCCCAATTAATACATGCATACACATGTATTATTGAACGACCAATATTACATACATGTAGCATACAAAAGAGGGGACTTGGCAATTTTTTGTGTGTATGCAATAGCAGTTGTGTTCGGAAACGTCATGGAATTATAATTATAACTACATGTATTAGTAACTGAATTTGAAGCCTCGTATATATAATACGTGGGGGTGATGGCCATTGACCTCAACCCCTGATGCGTCCTATATATACATGTAGCTACATGTAGCTACGGTACTGTACTTGACTTACATATAGCTACATGTATATATTATAGCTAGCGGCTATATGGGTAATTTATAGCCTCCAATGATTGTACTATTCAATAGACAAGTACATATAGGCAGTGCATAGAATCATGACTCTTAGGCAGGTATTGATATTATCACTACATGTAGTATAATACAAGTATATATATACAGTATCCCTTAGTCTGTCAGTAAAATGCTGACCCCCCCCCCCCCAGAAGAAGCAAAATTTGTGTGGCTTTCTAACAGATCCCGCTACCCCCTTATCAAATAATAGATCTTCCATACAAATTTAATTCCTCTATTATAGGGGGTCAGCATTGACAGGCTAAGGAATAGAAAACCGGGGTGAACTCACTACATGTAGCATAGGACTACGAAATTCCGAATTAAACCGGCATTAGAGGGTACACTACCAATACCGCATTACTAGCGCACTGGTGGGAATAGAAACCTTAGGCCAACCATCTTTTTGCTGGGTGGGCAAACAGCATTTCCCAAAATTGATGCTCGGCCTAAAATCTCTAATACCATAGTGATCCCACCGGCCCCCTGTAGTTGCGAGGACCTATAATACTACATGTATATCATACTGGGTCGGTATTTAATGTACATACATGTACGTATATACATACACCCACCTTGACTTTGATTCGGGGTTCCAGGACATATATATACATGTACATTAGTTGATCGGGTGGTTCTTTAATAGAGCCTTTAGGATGTACTAGTACTCTAGCTCCCTACCCAACGAGTTCACACAGCGCAGCACCCAATTTTCCTCACGCTCAGTAGGTGGTGACCTCGCTTGGTGGGGGATGAGGGTATAATATGGTGCGGAAAGTTATTACCAACAGCGTCCACGAGTGATATGATATGCATGTGGCGCGGTGGCGCTAGTATTGCCACATGTCCCTGTGATCCTCAAAGCTTGGCAAGACATCGCCACTGTACTCGAACATCGTCTGCGTTGTGTCATTTCCCCCGCCAACCTCATCTTCATCAGAACAAGCACACCCATATACAAACATCGTATAGATCTCAACACGCGTTTCTACTTCTACCTCCTTTTAAATAGCTTCTGCCCACCTCAGGTCGCGCATCTTGGAGACACTCCAAACTCCAAGGCGTCTAACTACCTCCTACTTGTCCACTTCAGAGCTTGGGCCTCGTTTAAAACCTCGAGATGGACAGCAAACTTGATTACCTCCAGTCTGGCTTTGATCCAAATACCCTTAAAGTTGCTGAGCTTCGCGCAATCCTCCTGGAGAACGGAGTCGACTTCTCATTTTCTGCGAAAAAGGCACAGCTTGTTGAGCTATTTACCCAACATATTACTCCAAACGCCCGTACTATTTTAAATGCTCACAAAGGTGTAAAGGCGTCTAGCCGTGGAATAGTCGATGTGAATCTTGACGGCACCCCATCGGTTGTGGCGACTCCTAGAAGGACGTCGCGCCGCACCGCTTCTCGCATGGGGACAGTAGATACTGAAGAGGAGGAAGAGACACCCAGACCCGCGCGGGCCTCTAGGCGATCGGCATCGGTCAAAAGGGCCTCAGGGAAGCATGCTCGAGTACCAGAAACAGATAAATCAGAAATTGAGGACCAAGAGCCGCCAAGAAGCATCCGGAAAACTCGAAGCAGTAGTGTTCGCCGATCCGTTATACCTAAGGCTGAGAATTCCGAAGCTCCTCCATCGAAGCTTAAGCTTGAAAATTCAGAGGACGATAGCACGGTATTTTCATCACATAATCCTTTCCAGAGAGGGTCATCTCCTGTCACAAGATCGTCCGAATGGGCTGATCGTCGTAGAGTGAGTATTTTCCCTCAATATAGAAGGTGGAGTTTTACACCAACTAATTATTGCATAGGCTCCGGCTGGTGGGGGAAAACGCAGATCAGTATCTGTTAAAAGGAGAACAGATTTTACTCCGTCAGAACGTGATTCTGGCTACACTCCAATCGGCACAATGGCTGTACCATCCTCCAAGAAACTCCCACTCTCAAGATTACCAAGTTCTAAGAATGATGTCAAAAGAAAAGGTATAGTTAAGAAAGAGGAGGAGGAGGAAGACTACTCTCTTGAACCTGGTGAGGAGTTTACTCCAGAAGAGACAGAAGAAATTTCTAGGGAGCCGGGAGCCCCTCTGAGAAGGAGAACAGGTGGTCAGGCATCTCCCACGGGCACAAGTATGCTTTGGGCTATCATATTATCGCTATTGGTTGGTTATTTCATGTGGTGGCGGAAGGAGAAAAAGGAGGTTGGCTATTGTGGGCTAGGGAAACTTGGTTTGTTTCTCTCTTAGAATCCGTTTGGAAGGTACTAACAAGCCTTATAAGATATGCAAACATACAACTCTGACTGGACAAGCCTTATTCGCCCTCAATGCGAGCCCTGCCCCCAGAATGCCATCTGCAAATTTAACTTCGAGGCTGATTGCAAAGACGATTATGTTCTCGTTCCCAATCAACTGTCTTTTGGGGGGCTAGTGCCTCTTCCCCCTACATGTGAGCCAGATTCAGAGAAGCTTCGAAGAATCGCAATCTTGTCAGATGAGGCTATCAGGGTCTTGAGGGAACGAGCAGCAGACGTTGAATGTGGAGAAGCTTCGCTAGGAAAAGGCGAGGAGGCAGGAGTCTCGGAGGCCGATCTGAGGCAAGTGTTGTATAACCTAAAAGCCGTTAGTCCCGCGGAATATTTTCCCATGATCTCTTTTGTGTGGTGTCGCAATCGTCCACATCCTTTGTTTGAATATCACTAACTTTATTTCTTCCTCCATAGCCGGGCTTGTCGGACGCGCAGTTCAACGAGCTATGGAGGTATGCACTAGATGACATGTCGAATCGAGAAGAGGTTGTTTCCACCAAGAATAGGTAATATAGATTTCAATTCAATTCAGAAGGAAGAGCATTCTTATCTGACTTAGGTTTCCGATGGGTACACCCACAGCCAAGATGTCAACTACCTACGATCAACCTCTCTCGCTAGCATTCCGCTCGGCTGTGCGGTCCGCAAGTCAATCACCGGATCCATGGTCAGACATCGAATCGAGCTTATTGGTATGTACTTCGCCATTTATTGTTCATTACTAGGCTTACTAACACATCTTATAATATACAGGAGTAATTCTTGTCACTGTCATCCTAACCCGTCTCCGGTCACACATCGCGGCAAGCCGTCAATACAAAGAGCAAGTAACCCAGCTAGTCCACGTCGCATTTCAGAAACTCGCCCAACACGCTACGAACAACCCAACGGAGCCGTGTATCGGGGCCGTTCAGCTGAGGGATCAGGTTTTACAACACGAGTTCAACCCGCAGAAACGCAAGCAATTATGGGACGGGGTGCAGAAGATCGTCGAGATGAATAGCAATGTCCGTGCTGGTGAGGGAGAGGTATCGGGTGAAGTGATGAGGGTCTGGACATGGATTGGTGGGAGGACCTCAAGCGCGAGGATGGTTAACGGTATGGGTGCTACTGGAGAGATAGGTAATTGGGGCGACATCAACAGGGGTCAGCAGGAATTCTCGCGGGTTATTGTATGATTGACGTTTTTTTTTTTTAATTGTATTCCTCTTTATCTATATTGGAGTGTAGAGCCTCCATCTTTTCATTGCTCTGAAACTAGCCGCTGGGGACTTCTTTCTTTTTCTTCCCTTTTCCTTTTCCTTTCTTTTCTTCCTTTATTTCCAGGGTGGGTACAACACTGCTAGGAAGATGCTGGAGTTGTTTTCATAATTACATGCAGTGGGTATGGATTTGTTGGTCTTCATTTAAAGATAGCACGGATTGATTACTTGGAATTAACCCTAATAATAGATGGAAATAGTTTCATGGTCATCAATGACAAAGGTGACGTTTATCTGTTACCAGTACTGGAAAGGTTTACATACATTATGCATATGTCGCCCACGTTGCCTGTCAGTCGGATTCTCATCCTAACGGTAATGACTGATCCTGGTTTATTGGTTTAGTTGCCTTCCAAGAAAGGAAAGGTCTTAGAATAGTCGAGTGATGTCATGTGATTTGACTATAACTTCGTTGTTTGCAGTGCGGATCGTGCTGTAAGTTATTGGCTCGCTTTTGGGCTGTAAGTGAGGTAGTATAGGTGCATTGTGAATCTGCTCGTATAGCTTCAGGATAGGTAGGATCGCTCAGGAGGAGGTCGGATCACATACCATCACTCGTCGAATTAAACAGCTGCCACATAATGACTTTGTGGTCTTGAGGTGGGTTTTCTCTGGGCGGATAGGTTTTTCAGGAGCAATTCTAAGCATATATCGAACTCCCCCCCGGCAGGGATTTAGTGTCATTCCCTCTATTGTTTGCCTAGAAAATCTGCTAGCTGGCCTGGGTGCTCTATGGTTTTTATATGTAGCTCGACTTGCAATTGATCCTGTAAAGTAGCTGGTTTGGATCGAGTACATTGCTCTGGCTATAAAGATATACGTTTTTGCCTTATCTCTACTAGTTGATAATTGTAACATGTATTGTTGATCACCCGGGCCACCACCCGAGAAAATATCACACCTCCACTGGAGTCATGAGATATCACTCGCCAGAACGGGTGCAAATGTTGTGAAGAGGACGACAACTGGCTACAGTACAAATATGTCTTATAGCCCATATAAGACAGTACATCTATAGTCCACAAATAGTCCTAGGCGACAAGTACCGAAAACACCCAGAAGGGTGGAAGGTGGCTGGCCCTGCTATCGGGAAGAAGGGGGTCTTACCTGCCTATGTAATTTACCGCCGGGAGGTCGGGGCTGGTTTTCATTGTCCGGGCACAACAGCGTGTTGGTGTTGGCGGTGTAGACAAACCACATCTACACGTATATGTACACTCTTTGAGCTGGACAGGGCGACAGATGGAGGGGTCGTGTGCACAATCACACCAGTTACCCCAACCACCCACAGCGCGGCATCCAAGCCGCATCAACATTACCAGCCCTAGACTCGTTCCCAGCCCTCCTACCGGCTGCAGGGGATGGGCTCGAAATTACCCTAGACCCTACCTCCTCCAGAACTAGAGGTCTATTCACAGTTTGACGGTATTAATTTTCCACATTCTTGCACCTTCCACAGCACTTCTCCTAGGTTTGGCCTGTTATCAACCGTCAGCTACTCGCGCGTTAATTAAGTCCTGAGAAATTTGTGAGCCCGTTGCTACCAAGAATTCTCAGGACTTAATACGTGAGTATTGGCCCCAAATTAAGCAGAAATTACCAGGCCCATACAACGAACTGTCCAGACGAATGCGCACAAATTTCTCTATTTGGGTGGGCTTTGGATTACCTGGGAGTTAATATGGGCTATAGGATATCTTCTGGCTGATAGGACGGATTATAGATTTCTGGTGCGTGGTATAGAATAGCCTAGCACCAGTAATATGTGAGCTGTTTTATAATTATGGGACGAGCAGATGATTCTCAACTGGGACTTGGGTTGAAAGAACTGGGTCGATGGAGAAATGAACCATCCGATGCAATGGCCTGTATCCTGAGACGGACGAGGCCGCTCCATTCCGGGACGAGCGCCAACGGGTACAGGTTGTTGTATGGGAGCGGGCGTTTCTGTACTGCGGGGCTTGGGGCTTAAATCTTGGAAGCAATTTGTCTGATGGACCTCTTCCATGTCAGCATAAATTACCTCTGTACAGGCGCTGGCGAGAGCACGTTGTTCTATGGGAGTGGGTTTGGCTTGGGGGTTTACATTATATGAAATGTTCGTTCGATGCAGCAAACTGCCAGTAGTTGGGCTCGCGGCCGTGCCGAGGACAGACACATTGCTCTATGGAGGTGGGTGCTGGGCCGAATACTGTATACAATCCATTGATCCGGTATAAAAAAAGATATAAGTAGGTTATGTGTTTGCATACGTAAACGCTGCGGCTTCCTTTACAATAATGGGAGGCGTCTCTTCTCTGCATGCCCACTAGAAGAGCTACCTGTGTAGGCTTTCCCGCCAATTTTATGGGTCAGTTAATTATATAAATCGCCGTTAGCTAGAATCAGGGCTCTTGGGCGACATGATGAATAAAATATCTTGGCGTAGGGATAGTACCCCGTCGTACTTATCGAAGTATATTTTAGTGTCCGGCGCTGTCTTTATATTACCGGATGTGATATTGGCCGCATCGGGTTTAGTGGGACAGCCCCCGCCAAGGAGAATGAGAAATAAGTGGAGGATTGTCGCAGTTCTTGGACCGGACCGGACAACCTCAATCCTTGACATTGAGCCCTTCTGGTTTATATGGAGCCATCAGCTACAGGATTGCTATAGTTCAGCCATAGGGAAGCGGTGGAAATACTTCTTACTTAATGAGGTATGCCAGGTGTGGACTCTTCCAGCAGGGAAGGGTTTAGAGGTCATTTGCATCACGGCTGCTGCTATTAGAAAGGACCACTGGAGCTCGTAGGGCCTAGAGTCAATGATACGATAAACATATAAATAATAAAGAAGCGCACCAAAAGTGCCACAGCCAAGCTTAAATGATATGGGGAAGAAGGAGGCTAAATAAGGAAGTACAAGAATGGAGGGGGGGTTAGGCGAGTGTGTGAAGTCTTAGGAACGGCTTCACATCTGCGAAGCATAAAAGTGACAATGAAGAAATAATAACAATAATCTTTTCTACCGACACAGTCTGTCAGGTCTGGTTGGATTCTTTAACGCATGAAACGACGACACTATTGAATTGCATATTACTGTGTTCATCGAGAAGGATGATACTGCATACATACTGCATACTAAACACTCGGAATCAAAGTTACTCCTTTTAAGAATAGGAGTGCGGGCGTTTATAGGAATGAGCGAGCCTATTGACAGGGCGGGGGGCCGTTTGGCATCAACATTACACCGAGTGACAGGATGTGTTTAGGTGTTGAGGGTTAGGGGTGCTACCAAGGCTCTACATGGACGATCAATTCCTGAAGGAGATATTTCTCTACTCTACTCGTAAACTAGACGAACTCCTGGGGGTATGGCTCTATGTAATATCACCCAGATTCAGAAGAATATGGGGAAAGAGCATTGGTTTGGTTTTCAAGCTTATGAGGAGTTGGTCGTACCCCCAGGATAACCAGATCCATTCAGTCCCTGGTTAATAATATCGTTGAAGCCATCGATGACGTCCTCAGCGAATCAGGAAATGCTCACGACCACCAATCTCCCTACATGAACATCAGCTTTCTCACCACCACATGGACCCTGAAGTACTATCAAAGACCACAACCGCCCTCACAACCTTCACAACTTACATCGTCCTCCCCACAATCACCCTCTACTGCACCTACCCCCTCATGGTGACCTCCCCATCCCCATCCCCATCCCCATCCCCATCCCACTCCTCTTCCCTGGCACCTACTAACACCCCCTAGGCCTCCCTCCTCCGTAGCCTGATAGCAGGCCCCCGTGTGCAGCACCCCGAATCAAACCTCGACCTCTGCTACGTCCACCACAACCCCACAATCATCGCAATGTCTATGCCTGCCACGGACTTCCCCAAGTCGGCGTACCGAAATCCGCTCCCAGCGGTACTGCGCTTCCTCAACGATGCACACGGCGATAACTGGGCGATATGGGAGTTCCGAGCGGAGGGAACGGGATACAAGGACGAGGACGTGTATGGTCGTGTCTACCATGCGCCATTCCCGGATCATCATCCGCCGCCGTTTGCGCTCATACCTGGCACCGTCGCGAGTATGAGGGAGCATGTGAGGGGGGGGGAGGGTCGTGTGGTTGTCGTGCATTGTAAAGGTGTGTGTGTGTGTGTGCGTGTGTGTGTTTTGACCTTGTTTATTTCTGAGCTATGGGTCCTGGAGGAGGGGCAGCGGGGTGTCTTGGCTCGGGGGTGTCTTGTCTTGTCTTATCTTGCCCGTCCTATTCTGTCTTCCGGCGCCGAATACTTTGCTGACCTACCTTGTGCGCACAGCTGGCAAAGGTCGTAGCGGCACCATGTCGTGCTCCTACCTCATCAGCGAAGAAGGCTGGACCGCCTCCGCCGCAATGGCTCAGTTCACAAAAACACGCATGCGCCCTAACTTCGGCGAAGGCGTGTCGATCCCATCGCAGGTACGCTGGGTTCACTACGTTGAGCGCTGGGCTCGTGCTCTCAACAAGGTCTACATTGAGCGCTGCGTCGCCATCCTCGAGGTGCATGTCTGGGGGCTGCGCGACGGTCTGCGTGTCGCGGTGCAGGGATACGTCGATGAGGGGAAAGATATTAGAACGTACCATACGTTCCGGAAGGATGAGATGTACGCCTCCAATGGCGAGGGTGAGGGGAAGGAAGGGGAGGGGAATGCGGTGGTCTACAGACCCAAAGACCCACTCGTCCTTGCCACCAACGATGTTAATATCGACTTCGAGAAACGCAGCAAGGCCGCCTATGGATGGAGCGTGGTGACGAGCATCGCGCATGTCTGGTTCAATGCGTACTTTGAGGGAGACGCTAAGAGCGGCGTCTTTGAGATCGAGTGGGAGAAGATGGACGGCATCAAGGGCACCCTGAGAAAGGGCATGAAGGGATTTGACCGCCTGCAGGTCGTCTGGAAGGTTGTGGAGGGGCATGATCGAGTCGTGAAGGAGCCCGCGGAAGGGGAGAGCATTCCGCGGCCGAGGAAGGCGACGACGAGGCCGTTGGTGGAGAGGGAGCTGGGGCTGCAGAAGGATTCTGGTGGGGAGGAAGGGGAGGGGGAAGGGGAGAGGGGGCAGGGGCAGGCGGTGCCGGTGGTGGCGGACGAGATTGTTGAGTCGCCGGTGAGGGTGACGGGGTCGTCATCGTCGTCGTCAGGAGAGGGGTCCAGGAGTGGGAGTGGGAACGGGAGTTTGGGGTCAGAGGTGATTGCTGCGAGGGTTCTGCCAGTGGAACATTCGGAGGACCCGTATGTGACGAAGGAGCATCACCTTGGGTCGATTAAGAGGAAGAAGCATGGGGACCCGTCTATGTGATGGGGTTTGTGCTTTCATTCTTTCCCTCCCCCGCATGTAATGTAGAATAGGGCAATTTTTTTTTTGTACGATAGATACCCGGGTTAGGTAGTTTTTCAGGACTTTATTTTTACTGTTTCTTTAGATAATAATTGTATCCCATTTCCTCTATTTTTTTTCCCACTTGATTTCTTTTACCTATATATTTTTACTTGAGTATTACTACATGTATGCGCCAGTCATAGCCTTTAGGTTTAGGTTTAGGTTTTAGCTTCAGGGTCAATGATCAATGTGCACATTATTTTTTATTTCCCTGCTTTTTTACACTGGCGCCTTCTAATAAAGGCGGAAGAAAAACGAAATAAAAAGAAAGGGAGAGGAACTACAAATCCGCCATCGAGTGGCTCTTAAACTTCTTGCTCACGCGGTCCGCAGACCGGTACATGAACTGCTGCCCGTGCAGCTCAAAGACCATGCATTTCGGCTTTGGCGGCGGCGGTGTTGTACTTGGGCCCGCGTCTTCTGCGGTTGCTGTAGCGGAACCACTACTGCTATCAAGGCTTTCTCCCGGCAGCGGCAGCTCAAACCGGAACACCGTGTGCTCCTTTGGAATATCTGCTCACCCTGTTAGCTCTCACCCACCCCACCCACAAGAACAGGAAACTCACCAAGCACCCTCCCCCCCTCCGTCACAAGCACAAACACACCTTTCGTCTCCTTCACGCACACGCCCCGCTTCCCAACCCTATCCACACACCGGCTCCTCACAACCTCCAGCACCGCACCGTGATAGTCCGCACTCACAAGTTTGGCACCGATCTGTGCCTGCCCCTGCCCCGCGCAATGGGGGCCAAGGACCTCGTGCATGTAGGAGACCCAGAGGCTGTGCAGCGGGAGGAAAGTGCTGTATGAAAGGCGGCGGGGGAGTTCGTGGATTCGCAGGGCGCGTTTTTGGCGCGCCGTGAGGGGCTTGCGGTTCGTGGAGGTGGTAGGGGTGGAAGGGGTGCGGGCTGCACGCCGAAGGGCACGGGCGTCGGTGGTGGTGGTGTAGAGGGGCTTGCGGTGGATCTTGGTGGCGTGGATGGTGGCGGCGAGGGTGGGAGGATGTGCGGCGGCGAGCAGGGTGAGGGTTGCGGGGGGGGTTGCGGGGGCGGCGGCGGGGGCGGACATGGTGCGCTGGTCGAATGTTGATGTGTAAGTTCCTCGGGTTTACTCCACTCTACATACCACCAGACTGCAGGAAATGATCCGTCAGGCAAGAAATTTCATACACCCCCCCCCAAAAAATAAATAAATAAATAAATAGAAATAGAAATAGAAATAAAAATAAAAAATGAATGAATAATAAAAATAAAAGAATAAATAAAAAAAAAAAGAATAAAAAAAACAAAAAAATAAACAAAATAAAAAAAAAAAAAAAGAATAAAAAAAAATAAAGAATAAAAAAAGTAAAAGAATAAAAAAATAAAATAAAAAAAGTCACCATCACCACATAGTGGCATAGACGGAATACTGCTGCTAATAGCAGGGGTTGTATTGAGTGAAGGAGGAGGGGAGAGTGGGGAATTGTGCCCCTCAGGTCTGAGGGCATGCAGGTAACCACAATACCCATTACTACATGTACCTACTGTACCTACTCGCCAAAAAAAATAAAGTCTATTGATATTTTTGGCGCGGTTGCTACACAAATAATCAACAGACCTTTTTTCGGGCGAGTACTGATGGCTCCCATGGCCAGTTGGGTGGGATAGGTAGGTGGGCTTGTCAATCAACTCAAGAAGGAGAGTAGATAGGAGGGAAAAAGATATTCTTTTTAAATGGTTGTCTATAACGCTCTATATACACACCGCGAAAAAGAAAGAAAGAATATATATGTATACTACACTTTTTTGTTTTCCCCTACAGATTCCAGCCATATATTCCGTCCCTACCTATAAACACACGCATACTATCATATTAACACTTAGTCGTTTTCACCCTTTTAGTTTGGCGAAATGTTAAACTTCATCGCAATACCCATGGCTGCCAACTCTACATCCAGATACCTATCCTCAAATTAGTAAAACATGGTCTAACGCAAAGCCATGTATAATGATAATGAGACACGTACTTAAGGACATAAGGTACAGCGATGACGGTGGTGTTCGCTCCGCCGATGAACTGGCCACCGTTGCCATCCTCCCAGACCATACCCTCCGCCTTGAACCCGGCGACAGGCTTGGCGCATCTTCTGCAGCGGACCTGGCTCTCGAACCCGATCTTCCTGATAGAAGGTGTCGTGCTCAGGAAGCTGCCACACTCCTTGCACACCCAGGTTTGCGTGTAGTCACTACAATTGAGGAGGCGGTCCTGAAGGAGGAATGCGGTACCGTGGGCGAGTAGGGAATCACGCTCCATCTCACCCACACGAATACCACCTCCCTTCTTACGACCCTAGAGTGCCAGAAAGATCAGGATGAGGCTCCAAAGTATATTTAAGCATGGTAACTTACCTTGATGGGCTGATGTGTTAGGTCGGAGATTCTACCAGTCGTTCTGACTTGGTACTTGTCGTTGACCATGTGCCTAAGCCTCTGGTAGTAAACCAACCCGATATAAATGTCAGCGTGCAGCTCCTCTCCGGTTATACCAGAGTACATGGGCTCGTTCCCGTGGTAGTTATAGCCCGCCATCTTGAGCTGATGTCCAAAATAGTCGGCGGCGGTGTGGTGCTCATCGAACCGGAACGGAGTGCTGTCCTGTGCCATGCCGTGCAGGGCTCCGGCCTTACCGGCAAGAGACTCGACAAACATACCGATGGTCATACGGGACGGGAAAGCGTGGGGATTGATTATAATGTCCGGTTGCATTCCAGACTCGGTGAATGGCATGTCTACGGTGGGCCATTTTTGTGACAAAACCCCCTTCTGCCCGTGGCGGGAGGAGAACTTATCACCAATATTGGGACTACGGGGGATACGATACTTTACGGAGATTTGCTGCATGGGTTTATTATCATTACCCTCGACACCTAGTGATTTGTAATTAGAATACCCAACAAAGTGAAGAGGAAGGAATAGTGAGCATACCGAGCAATCTGACTTCCTCGATGTAAGCATCCTCACTGCCTTTGTAGGTGAAAATTTTATTTGGTGGAAATCTTGACCTTCTCTCTGATTCGTTCGGAACCTCGTGATACACAGCGATAGCGTCTCCATCCTTCACCAATTGTCCAATCTTTGGCAGCCCGTCAAAGTCCACGGTCTCTAGCCACTCCTGCTTGATTCCTAGATTCTGGTAGGCCTTCTTTTTCAACAACTTTTCTTCATCTGTAGATTCTCCCATTGCGTGGATACTGTCAATCTGCTCCTCAATTTCCTCTTGGTTTATAAACCCAAAAAGATTGTTCGAACTTGCACCCCCACGGCGCTTTTCCTCTGCCCATCCAATCTTCTCTGTCTTATAGATAGTTCCATGACCAAATCCTCTCTCATGCGCCGATTTGTTCATTATCATAGCGTCGTCCATGTCATAACCGGTGTATGAGATGACAGCAACAATCGCATTCATCCCGTTCGGGAAATTGTCCAGGCCGTACTCGTTATACAGGGGAGACCTGACTACAGGTGTTTGTCCAGTTTGTAATCGGTACATCTTGTTGTCGCTCCTATGCCGCAATGCTGTTCCAGGAGTTCCCATAGCTTGTTTACCCATCTGGCACTGGTACATGTTTCTGGGGGACTGGTTAAAATCGGAAAATGGAGTCATGTTGGCAACGATGGAGAGGATGTTGGTAGGGTCAAACTCCACATGGGTCGACTCTCCGGGGACTACCTCTGGCGGTGTGACAGCTATAGACATGTACGGCTGCTCGAAAGGACCAATCTGATCTTCCTTGTCTAGTGGGAGGTACTTGACGGGTCTAACCATTCGTGCTTGTTGGGAGAAGATGTAAATTCCAGGGTACTGACCTCCTCTTGACTCTGGGACGTATCCAATCTCGAGGTCAAGAGGGATGTCATGAGACCCCTCGACCTTCCAATACCGAAGAGTATCGGCCACAATACGAGCCAATTTAGGCGAGCACCAACCAATAATGCAACCGTCAAGTTGGATACACATGGTTGCAGACACTGGCAATGATGCTGTTGCGGGTGACACAACGCCAAGTGAAGCAAGTGTTTTTCTGATCGAAGAAGTATCCGAGATAATGGTCGTGATTCGGCACTTATGAGAAAGGTGGTTCAGTAGACCACACGGACTCCCATCAGGTGTATGAACGGGGCACAAGAATCCTGTGTAACTCAACACTTAGAAATGATTTAGTTGCAAGCTTTAGTACCTGGAACTCACCCCAACTCTCGGGCAACAGCTTTCGGACAGTGGTTGTCTTCAACTGGGCAAAGAAACTACCTCTATGCACCATTCTAAAGTGCGAGATGAAACGATAAAAGTTAATCTTTTCAGCAACAACTGTGAAACCGGAAACCTGCTGCAAGTCCAAACCGCTGGGAGAAGCTAAATTTCCTGTTGACATAAAGTACTCTAGGGCGTTTCCAACATTTTCGTTCACTTTGGCAAAAATTCTCGCCCGTTGCTCTTTATTCGAGAAGTCGAATGAAGGTGCCCTTCTTACTTCTCGCCGCACCTCCTTTATGATAGACTCTAGATATTCCTCCACTCTTTCCTTGATGATCATACCATAGAGAAATCCACCAAGAAGAACCTCTTGATGCTGGACGGCGTCTGGATTGTCTTGAGTACAGCTACCCTCAACAAGCGCATATAGTTTCCGTATCATGAACAGCATCATTCGGAATTTGTCTCTTGGGTCCTGTAGATGCACTAGAACAATTTTCCTAAGGAACTCCTTTCCAACATCCACATCACTGATATCCGGTGCTACGCCCATGACAACACGAAACTTCTCGCCCAAATGTTGTAACGTTTCCTTTTTGGTGTATAACTGGTATCCCTTGTAGGTTCTCAGAAGCAGCTCCACACGATCCGTAAGAAAGGTGTTTTCCCTATCTCTTGCGGCTAAGAGACCGTCAAAGATTTCTCTGTCGTTTGTTTCGGCGAGTGCCTTTAGAATCATCACTACAGGAATTAAATATTCGTTCTTTCTCCACGAAAAACGGAATGTAACGTTTCCGTCATTAAGATAATGTAATACGTTCGTCTGCGATGTTTGGTCCGGTCGGACGCAACGAATTTGAACACCGTATTGCGTGTAAGATTTCCCTCGTCCAGCGAAAGAAGGTCGCACAATTGCCATCGGATGGTTTCGACGGGCGACAATGAGAAGACGGATTAATTTCTCAATACCATTAACAATAAAGTAACCGCCGAGTTCTTCGGACTCTTCTTTGTGCTCTACGAGGTCGTACGGTGCTAGGTTTTCCAGGTGACACCGGTTTGACTACAGTAAGGTGAGCGCTACTCTCTACCAATATATAGGCAGGAGGATCTTTGATGTACTTACTCGGACCATAACCGGAAGACTACCGAGTTCACGATCTTGAGAAGTCCAAGGGCCGTCATTGATTTTTAAACCGAGCTTTACGGTAAGCTTTCCACGGTAGGTTATATGTCTTTCTCTACACTATTCCCATCATTCAGCAAAAACAAATCAACATGACTGCAGCAAAAACAATCGATTCTCACCTCAGAAGGGAATATTTCACGCCGTAAGCTGGTCTTGTCTCGATGATCACTTAATCGAGGCTTTCCGATATAGATTTTGTCAACACGCACTGTCATTTTGAACCAGAGGGACTTTCGATTAGCTTAAAATGGAGGGATTGAATTTTTTCTTTCGTTTTTCTCCCCTCTCTCACAACTCTTGCGATTGAACCAAAATAAAGTAGGAATGTTCATACATGATAGTTTATTCCCAAGGCTCCCTTTTTCGTTTGTTCCGTCGAATACAGACTTGACGCCGATATCTTCTCGGGCAAGATCGAGTAGGCCACCCTCTACGGTAACGGCATTGAACGAGTCAAGGTGAGGCTGCACAGCGGCGAGTAGAGCTGGGTAGGCTGACTTGTCCTTTGGAGGATTTCTGAAAAGATCCTCTCTCTTGAGGGTGTTAAAAGCGACTGAACTCTCTCGTGCGGCCATGGTTAATTTTCCCACAATTTTCAATTTCGCAGCGACTAGCAGTTTAACTGTATTTAATTTTTTTTTGTGTAATCTTGGCGAAGCTGTTACCCGGAGGCAAAGCACGATAAGAATGATACCAACCATCAACCCTAATCCACTATAAGTACTACAATGCTTCTATTCCACCCCTGTTATATTTCGATAAAACTGTCATCTTCGTCAAGGAGGGTAGGTATTTCAATCTGCAAACTACATCATATGTCACATGCAGTTTAACATTTATCTGCATACGTACATGTACCTACTCTGGACATCTCTACTCCACACAATAAATGAGGTTACCCGGGGCAAAGAACTTGTCGGAGGGCGGGAGCAAGTGGCCGGAAACGGCGGCAGAAGGGACGAAAGGGGCAGGAGGCTATCTAGTAATAACATTAATAGGCAACCAACCAACCAACGTGAGTGAGGGCATGTACCTAAGTTGTAGGTTCTTCGTGTGCGGAGTTGTGGAGGGGATGCTCACTGAGTGAAAGCAAGATGTGTGGCCCTCCACTCATGACCGATGGTGCATACTTAGCCGAGCCTGCACCCCAAGAAGCGAACGAATAGCAGAGAATCGCCCAGCTCCCTGGCCTTTCCCCCTTCCTCCCTTCCCGCACAGTACATGCAGACGGAGCTGCAGTAAGGATAAAAGCTCACGGCATGGAGAAAGCTGCTATCGTTCTGGCCCCTTTGCTGTAAGAGTGCGATAAAGCGATATATCCTCTAAAATAGCGTGAATACATGTACTTCTCTCACGACTATTACTTTGGTTCAGGTTTGTGTCGCGCGTACACACAGCAGAGCCGCCTCCGAGGGAATATTGAACAAGAAAGTGTGAGGCGCAATATAAGATCGCAAGATAATGTGTGTGTAGACAAGAGTCCGAAAGTGATGAAATAAATTGAGACAGATAGTGAAACGGGGAGAGAGATATAGAGTGAAAGGTAAATAGTCGGATACAAGATGGGCAAAATACAAGAGCGAAAGAAAAATAATCAGGTATGAGTGGAGTACAGGCGAGCAACAACATCAATAAAACCCAGGGGGAAAATAATACTGTGTGGAGTGACACGGGATCACATACCTACAAGACAGACTCAAACTAACCGCTCCTTATTATTGATATATCCTTATTCTTCGATTTTTGCTTCGTATGAGGTCTTCCCATTCCCCTTCTTCTTCCCCTCCTCTTTCTCGCACAGCAACCCCCCAGACAACCCACAACTCTCAACCCACGCAACTTCACCCCTCTCCCCTTCACCACAACCAGCAGCAGCAGCAGCAGCAGCACTAGCAGCAGCGCTTTTCTTTGACTTTCGCCCTGGGAAGCTCTCTAGCCAGCCAGCCATATAGGCCTATCCGACCGCCGGAATCTGTTTTCCAGTGTCTATCCACCCCATTCTCGTCGTCCGTCGCTGTCGGAAGACCTCTCATACCAACATTTATCATGTCGGGCTTTTTCCGTCGCATCTATGAGTATCTGCTCAGCCTCTTCTGGTATGAATACCCTACCGCTCCGACTTGTGCATGCACGAACTTTGAATTTCCTTCAACCAAATGTTTTCCGGGAAACAAACAAAACAGCAAACACAGATATGGCGTCATGGTCCAAACACGGGATTCAAATGCAACTCGTAGGGCTGACTGGCTACATTTGAAAATAGGCTAACAGAGATGGATATTACGATGATCGGGCTACAAAATGCCGGAAAGACTTCCTTACTGCGAGTCCTAGCTGTAAGTCTCAGCCTGTATGGCAGTTCTCTGCTCTCTGGTTATACATATCTCCAGGGCGTAAAGTTATGTCGGAGCATTAACCGCTGACTCTTTAATCTGTTTGTTAGGGTGGGGAGTTCACCATCGAGTGCGTATACCTTATATGTCGCCTTCCTCAATAGTCCGAAGAAGTGATGCTAACATTGCCTTAGTTCAATCCCTACAGTGGGCTTCAACATGAAAAGAGTACAAAAAGGTCACGTCACTTTAAAATGGTCTGTACCTTAGTCTAGCGCACCCAGTCTTCAAAACAAAACTAATGTTCCTGCTACTTGCGACAGCTGGGATCTTGGCGGTCAACCCCGTTTTCGCTCAATGTGGGAGCGCTACTGCCGGGGTGTTAACGCTATAGTGTAATTCCTCTAATAGTCTACCTTAGTCATATGTTTACCACTGACAATTTGGGAAAGCTTTATCGTTGATTCTGCCGATACGGAGTCGCTCCCAATAGCTCAAGAGGAACTCCACAATCTTCTCCAGAAGCCGATCCTGGAGGGCATACCTCTACTAGTTCTCGGCAATAAATCAGATCTCCCCGACAAAATTGGTGTAGACGACTTGATTGAGGCAATGAACCTAAAGGATATCACCAACAGAGAAGTCAGCTGCTACGCTATATCAGCCAAGGAGGAAACAAACCTAGATGCAGTTTTGAACTGGTTAATTGCCAGAGCGAAAAAATGAACTGACAAAAATCTTTCAACCGAATTGAGAAGAATTGAGAGATGAAAGTATGATGGAAATGTATGTGGGGACAGAGGGGGATCAGGGCGCGATGACTTTTACGACCATACGCGATATCGCATTCTGCATACACTATCTGTTAATATTTTATCTCACAATTTCTTTGAGATGAACTGTTTGGAGCTTGGAACGGCCATCAGAAAACGATTTACGATATATACCAACCTCCGCATCCTATTCGACTCTATAATCGTTTTAATCATGTCGATTAGAGCCATTGTGGATGTGTGTCTTTTGCTACAGCAAGCTTGTTTTTTATTTTTATTTTTCCTTGAGATTGTCATTTGGGAATTGATTGTGGTCAGTATACAGGAATTTCTTGCCTTTTATTTTATGTCGTTCGATCATGCTTTGTGGTGGGGATTCTCTGTGCTTAACAATCATTTTACGGAGAAACTAAAAAGCGGTGGTTTTTATTTCGTTTAATGGTGGTCCCGAACTTATACTTGATTACGTCTTAAGCTCACTCGTCTATTGCGTTATTTGCATCGCTTCCAGTTTTGCTGTGTTATTGCCGCTCGTTTTAGAGGATGGATAAGTTTGCTTTCTCCGTTACGTTTTGTTCCAGTTAATCCTTTCGTCCCCGGTCTCAGCCGTTTTATTTTACTTTATTTTTATTTTTTGATAGCATTAAGCTCTATTGTTCTGTAGCCATCTTACTCATGCCGCTACTATACTCTTATGTAGTATGACTGCATATTCAACTATCCGTAGTCCCCTCTCTTTACAATTACTAGCACCATTATCTCCTGGTTGGGTCTTGACTAGCTCCGTCAACTCTATCTTCTATCCACCACCCACTCAGCGTAAATTCAAAAGAGCGCAACGCATAACGTCACGCCTGTTTTACACGGACATATCCTGTTCTATCAGTACCAGGTGACCCGCACATGTGTATGGAAGTAAATGTACTATGTGCTTACAAAATCACGTAGCTACTTCTGATTACTTTGAGCGAGTAAAAGGTCATGGTACACATCACAGTCATCTTTCGTGTAAACGATTACAAAATCCCCCTTTTACGAAAAGTAAGCGTAAGATTCACTTTTACTAATAATTAGGTCGCGGTTATTAGTTTAGGTTTCAATTCTAACGCCCTACACCGTTCTGATATATTTATCAGACGCTTACAGGGTCCGCGAGTGATAAATTATGATCATGATGATTCTATCTACTACCATTAGTCCAAAGCCTTATTAGTTGTCGGGTTGAATGTGGAAATGTGCATGTTATATTAAAAAGCTACCCTGTCTTATTGGGCTCCTCCTGTCGCCCGTGGGAAAACTAGAATACACCGTACGTCTCTTTACTATATAGCGTGAGCGACCTTAAACTACATGTATGTACAAATTATATTCTCAATTAATATACTTACACTATTGGCATCGGGACCAGATTAACAACTAGCTCACGTAATCGGTGGCTCAGGGAAATTGAAGGCTCCACCAAAAAGGGGGAGACCCCATGCGAACGGGCTGGGTGGATGTCGCTTTGGTGTAAACCATACCTAACCCCGACAATTGATACCCGCACTTGGCGTAGATTTGGAATTTCAAGGTTGTAGTACTTTTAAGTCATGACTAGTCTCGTACCCATCCCCTACGAGCAGTGCCAGTCGGTAGGAGGGCTGGGTACGAGCCTAAGTCATGACATACTTACATATATATACATGTATAATGTATGTAGCGGGTACTGGTTGGTTGATGTATATGAATTAGTCCGCTTTTATCTCTACTACATGTATTCAATAGAAATAAACTTAGGGACAACACTACGTGTATCTTAGTACTACATTCAGTAAATTTCTATGCCATCATGGGGTTTACTTTATGTTAAAATGAGGCATGAAAAGTGAAGGCATCACTTGTAGTTGCCATTCGGTCTAGCTCGCGGGGATATAAATAATGTGCCTAGGGTGCCAGCCAGAAAGTGATGATTTATCAACCACTTTACCTACTACAAAAGATTGTGCGTTTACAGGTTAATATGGGCATCTAGATTTTCTTTATTTCGTGACCAGGAACGAAAAAAATATGTTATTAACTCTTTTCTGGGAACTTTGCCATTAATTTTTACTACCTTGAAGTGTCTTAATTCTCCCTAATATCCCTTAAGCTGTCGATGCTGACCCCCCTATAAATTAAAGAGGGTCAGGGTTTTATATGGGAAATCAATTATTTGATAAGAGAGATAACAAGATCTGCTAAGCTAGTAGAAGCCACCAATTCCTAATTTTTGCAGGGGGTTAGCGTTTACTGACAGCTTAAGTAGCTGTATAGAGAGAATGTATATTCAAAACTTCCATCTAGCAATGATTTCAATTTTGTGTTGAGGTAATTTGGTTTACCTAGGAATTGTCAAGTCAAAATATGCATCACTTTCAAACATGCACCTGGGACATGTAGCTCTAGTTGACTACAGCCTTGGTGTTTGCAATATCGATTCAAGGTCTATGGGTTTATTTTAGCTGCCAGGGAATATTCAACATCGTGTACTTGGGGTGAAATTAGGTATTGTCCCAATTACTTTGCACTAGCAACCATTCAACCCCACAGACTGATCATGAGGCCCTACAGCTGCAGAACTACAACAATTACTAGCTTAATCCGAGTGTAGCAAAGTCAAGCCACGGCCGTTTCTCCACGTACACCCAAAAACAATTATATCCCACTTGAACTATCATGGTGAGGTCGGCCGCGATCGCTTTATATCATGCGCGAGATCGGATCGAGAGTCAATACTTATGTAATTTCACAAAAGCTTACTATAAAATGTATTTCTAGATGACTAAGAATGTCACTCTTGATGATGGTTTTAGTCTAGTGCCAACGGCTAGACATGAGCACAATCTATACATGTGTAAGGTACCAGAGATAGGCCGAATTCAACATTTAAAGCCAAGGAGCACCTACGCAATCACGACATATCACAAACGATAAGAGCGATAAGTGAGGTATAAGATCTTATTCCTAAACTTTGTCGTCACTGGATATAAGGTTTGCTGTTGCCTGACCGGCTTAATTGCGAATTCTAGAGTACCCACATGCATGGCCATCACTCAAGTACGTGCAATGCACGACCACGCCCGCTCAGCTGGGCTTGGTTGGAGACGGGGATACAAAGTACCTTAACTATAGCTAGCAACAAATGGCATAAAATGTTATAAAGTAGGGTAGCCTGTCTTTATTATTACATGTACATGTAATTAACCTTGCATTTTCTCAATCACCGACCGTTTCAGATCAATTTTCGGTAGCTGTTCGTGGTGAAAACTAACAAACTTTCCCCCCTGATGATGTCGAATGGGTATTACAACCTCTCTGCACTACCTCCACGCCACACATCCCTCTCCCACTTTCGAGCCCAAGAACCTAATTCGTGGTGTTCGACAAACCTCGCCGTATTGGCGCCCGGCTGCGCTCCCGAATCGCTGGTGCGGCAGATCTGCATGTTGAGTGGGATCTTGCAGTGCATCAAGCAACCAGCACTCCTGCGGCAACGAAAGATCTCAACGACAACGTACACGGATGAGAAGATTTCTGCTTTCCGAGTCTTCTGTGGGGGGGGGGGGGGTCTACTTTTCATTTGTTGGAAATCCTCCGCCCCCGAATCAACGTTTTTCTGGAAGGCCACTGGAGCTGGAGCTGGAGCTGTAGCTGGAGCTGGATATGCCTGCATGACTGCTATTTTCGAAACACACGCACGGTGCCTCGGTAGCATTTTCTCGATGATATTGGGACGGGACGTACGGGCGGTGCACGGCTAGGTGGCGCAGGGGGGGGGGGGGGAGAGATCAAGCTCTTGCGATTCTGAGTTCAACCCCGTGCCCACGATGTTTCGGACGATGGACATATGTTTACTAGATACATGAAAAGTCTGGGTGTACATAAAGGAGATAAAGACTCGAAAACGGTCAACTCCCGCACGTCTTTACACATGATGCACTTGGTACGGGTTCATCTGAATAGTCCGTGATCAAGAGGCGAGATATTAATAGTTCCTGATGATTAGAAGGTAATTTGACTTGAATCAAGTGCGCTAAGCTGAAAGGTACGTACCGTGATGTAAATAGGGTTAAGGTGCGGACTGAGCATCATTTTAGATTTGGAGGAGGAGTGCCAAGGGACG
The DNA here is from genome assembly GCA_024713865.1 of Morchella sp. 2016-72. NCBI lineage: Eukaryota > Fungi > Ascomycota > Pezizomycetes > Pezizales > Morchellaceae > Morchella > Morchella sp. 2016-72. The sequence continues at coordinate 614,869 of JAMJEY010000003.1, forward strand.
TCTTCATTTGGATTCCCAACTCAGTAAGTTAACGAGGACGTGCCGGGATTGGTCCAGGGGACGCCAGCGCTAGAGGGTTCCTTGGTCGAATGTGGCTGTCCATCAACAGTTAAGGTCACTTACCTAGCTGAAACCGGCAGCATGTTATGGTCCTGCCCCTGTAAGGTGCAACTGGTTCCATCCACCATCTGGTGTACCAACCAAACCACAACATGTTTGGCCATGATCCTTAACGCAGGGACAGGACATCCACCAAGAATTGCCAACGCACGGATACAGCAAACCCATTATCGCCAGTATCTGCTTGTGGCATCAAAGATTCCTCCTCCCCGAAAAATTCCCTCTATTGTTCCCAGTCTTTCCAACCCAACAGTACAAAGAACAGGCAGGCATCAATAGTATTTGTGCATCCTTTTCATCTAGCCCCCCAAGAGCCCATTTTCCCAACTACATACCTCTCCGCAATTCAGGCAGTTTGTTTTGAATAATTTACGTGTAAAAGTTTAAACGACGATTTCTACGATTCACGACCCACGACTTACGACAACCACCAGCAAAGCCGTTGAAATCTGCCCGCAGTCTCTCTAAAAAAATAAAAAAAATAAAGGACAATTACCAAAGGGTGTGTGCAGCAAGTACCGCCCAAGGTTTACCCCTTTTTCGACCCTTTTGCCCAATTACCAGTGCTCGGAGTGTTTGGCCATGCTTACTTACGCTGGTGTGGTTGCAGGTTAGAAAGGTTCCAGAACAGGCAAGTAAACGTTCAAGTTCCTGAACACGGTTTTGAGTTCACTTGGTGCAAGATCAGACGATAGCAGTCGCAGGTAAACGATTGTCCGTGGATTCCTCCGCAGATCTGGGCAAAAACCGGGTTGCGCCTTGGACATCTTTCCAGGCCTAATAAGTAACTATAAGTAGCTACCAGCCGCAATCCCTTGCTCCTGCTCCCACATTCCAAACGTTCTTTGCAGCATCACTCACTATCTTTGTGTTTTTCAGCCTAACAGAAACTGCCCCACAGTATCTACCACACTCATTTTTAAACTTCTCGATTTACCACAACCGTCGTTTACCGCAGGCTGGTTTACTGCCTTCGGACACTACTATCATTTATACATCCTACACTTTCTCCAGGACTGTTGTAGTATATATCGTTCTTCAGTCAAAGTACCAGCGCTGCTCTAAGTGTAATCACCACTATCATTAATAAAAACCTACCTTCAACCTATTCTCTGTTTATATTTGCTATAATTATTAAGCCAAAATGCGCTTCTCAATTGCTTCTATTCTCGCTGTTTCCCCAGCCCTTCTGTCTTCCCTGGTCTCTGCGCAGACGTACTCCGAGTGCAACCCCATGCTGAGACGTAGGTTTATTTCTCCAAAATCAATCCCATGACCATGTTACTCATTCTCCATAGGCGACTGCCCTGCAAACCCCGCACTTTCCGGCACATACGCCCACATCTACGGGGGCGAAGCATCAAGCTTTAGATATCTCGCTGGGAAGGAAATGATCAAGTATGGCAGCTCCGACGGTGCCCATTTCAGGGTAGAAAAGAGCAAAGACTCTCCGACAATTGTCAGCAACTTCTATATCATGTGGGGGAAATTCGAGGTCACGATGAAAGCAGCTCCCGGCGCCGGTATTGTGTCTTCAATAGTCCTACAATCAGACGATTTGGACGAGATAGACTGGGTATGTTCCAGTCATCGAATCGCCACACCTTGAAAATATATCTAATTCAGTTTATGTTTAGGAATGGCTTGGAGGAAAACCCGATGAGGCCCAATCAAATTACTTCGGCAAGGGAAACACTGCAACATACGACCGCGGTGCCTTCCACGCAGTTGACAGCCAAGCTACGTTCCACAAGTATGGAATGAACTGGACTGCTGAAAAGCTAGAGTGGCTCATTGATGACGTGGTGGTTCGTACTTTGACACCTGCTATGGTGAAGGGCGATTACTATCCCCAGACACCTATGACAGCTAGAATTGGAATCTGGTCTGGTGGTGACTCTGATAATGAGCCTGGTGTTATCGGTATGTATTAAGCTGCTTTTTATTATTTGTATCACATAACTAATATCTATATAGCATGGTCCGGAGGTCCTACCAACTATAAAGAAGGTCCTTTTGACATGATTGTCAAGAAGATATACGTCCAGGATTACTCTTCTGGCAAAGAGTACAGATACACTGATCAAAGTGGATCTTCCAAATCTATTGAAGCCGTCGGTGGTGAAATCGGCGCAGGCCCTCAATCTGGAGCCGGAAATGCTCCAACCGCTACTGGGTCCCCATCCGCTTACAACGCGCCTTCAAACAGCGGCCGTCTGCCATCCTCTACATCGAAAAGTGAGGCAACTTCCGGCGCATCAGGAAACAACGCTGACTCCTCGGAGTCCACCCACAACTCGGCCTCGCCCTCGTCGTCTTCGTCTTCGTCAGCTGGAGCTAACGGTGCCGCTTATATTGCAACCGGCGGCAGCAGCAGCGGATCTAGCGAAACTTACACCGGTGATGCTTCTTCGACAATGGCTGTTAAAACAGCCGGGCTGGCCCTCGCTGTGGCGGGGCTGATTGTTGGGTGGATACTCTAAATTTAGGGATTTTAATGATTTGGAAATATAGATGAGGGTTTCGTTTTCTAACCTGGGTACAAAGGTAAAAAAAAAGAGGGGGTTTTCTTTCATTTCTTACAACGGGGTTTTTCGTGGGTTTTATTTTATTCATTTCTCTTGCATATTAGCATAGCGGTCGACTCATTTTACAGAACCTTTTCTCATTTGGTTTACCGGCCTGTATTATGTATTTTTTTTTGTGGGGGTGGGGGATAAGTGTTGTATCTATATAGCCTGTCATTCATTATCAGTTAAGTAGCTCTTTTATCTTTTCGCTTTTATTATGTTGATAGGGGAGGGTACATTAAGCAGAATTATACCACGAGGCATTGAACTACCATCGATGACCTTTCAGTCAGTCTTGATATATTTAGCGTTGGGGTAGTAGCTTTGTATATGCACCTGTATATGTACATGTAGTCATATTCACGATACTCATTTTTAGTTCTTTCTCCTTACAAATTTAATTATAGTTTTTGTAACATCGGTAATATCCAACTCCATCCTATAGAAGTAACTACATGTAGCCAATAATCTCACTTTCAACTAGTCTCGATTCGAGCTACTCCCTACTAAACCGTTAAATGCACGCGACTCATGATGCCTCCTGAATTATTCTAATTGAGAGTCCAGAAGAGAGTACCTAGGGTTCCCAGGTGGTATCCCCATATTGTTTAGATGTATTGAATTCCTCTCGAAAACTTTGATGTCAATCGGTTTTTAACATGTGCGCCTGCATGCCCATGCAGCAGATACATACGATTAGGGTTGCGGATAACTCGATAACAATACTTATGAAGCTAGCTATTGGTACATTGATCCATGATGTATGGGTACAGTACCGTACCTATAATATGAGTACATGTATGGCGGAATCCACCTGGAAGGGTACTCTTGTTTTGGGATTATTTGTATGGCAACAGGTTAACAAGAGTACCCTTTCAGGTGGCTTCCGCCATAACTTCTGTAGTGTGCGTAGAGAGCTAAGGGTGGAAATTGCAGTCCCAGGGGAACGAGAGGAATAAACTTCAACGAACCAATCCCGAGCGAGCTCCCTGGAACTTGGACTCTCCGATCTGGGAACCTGAGTGGCTAAAAAAGGGAGAAAACGTTCGCCATACCAGCCAACTTGGCAACCACACTTTGCCATACCATCCACCAACCGTGCCATGCCAGTATTGAGTGAAACCTTTGTATTTCTCCACAACCTGTATGTCTTATACTCGCTATGGTCATGGTTCCTCCATCAACGCCTTGTTACTAGAAGTAGAACCCAATAACAAACAAATAAACAAACAATAATTATGTATATATTAGCGGAAAAAAATGATTACTATCCAAAGCAACACCATCCGCTACCTATCCTTTCCTACTCGCTTCTTTAAAACAATGGAATTTCCAATTCAGCAAGGCCGTGTCTTCCTCTCCTGGGAGGAAATGAAAAATATAATTGAGGATTGGTCAATTGCTTCACAGTTTTTATTTGATGTACCGGTTAAGGATCGCACCCGTGCCGACTATAGATGTAGGGATAGAGGAAGAGGTGGTTGTCCTTGGAGAGTTTATTCATCCCTTAATAGGGAGGGGGAAATTCAAGTCAAAATAATAGTTCCCCAACACACTTGTATGGGTGGAGAAAATGGTCAAAATCGGATTGCAACACGCGAGCAGCTGAAGGGTTGTCTGAACATTTGTTTATTCTGCGAGAAAGCAGCACGCGAAATAGTCGAGTATCTTTATGCATTTCTGGTCTGAGTCAACGAGCAAGCAAGAATTATCAGGTGTTTTTAATAAAGGCCGTTTAGGCCAATCAACGCTGATATCGAAAATTCCATGCTTATCTTGCTCCTACATGCGCGTCATACTTACATGCCCTCATCTACATGAGCGATAATTGTTTTCAGCGTATTTATTTCTCCGTTGTCATGGCCTCGCTTTATACAAATCGAAAGTTTATCGTGACGATGGGACATTTCTAAAGGCGTTTTGTCAAACCTTATTCTTGGCTGTAGGTATGAAGCGCGAACAACAAGCGTCTTTATACTTGCAGCGGTAGTAGAAAGTGAAAACAAATCGCCGTGGGTTTGGTTTTGAACAACCTCAAACAGTCAATCCGCATAGTGATGGCGACTATGTCGGCGATCGCGATAAAGGTTTCTTGCGGCGGAGGAGGTATTGGGTGCAAATGTTCAGCGTCTTATCTGTTGTTTCCATTTGAAATCAAACTTCTGCAAGCGTTACGGACGCGTTGTGGCCCATTTTTGGCCAATTGCAAACTCCAAAACAGCTGTCCAATTCAATATGCGAATGGAGGAATTGCGCGCTGTTTATCCATTCTTCAGATTCTTATCTGAGATCGAAGTCGATTCGCAGGTAACGGCCTTCTCTGGCGCATACTATGGACAAAAACTTCAAACGTTGTTGAATCGATGAGCAGCGTTAAAGGTGATAGAGTTATCAATTCTGGATCTTTTAAGCGAGATTTGGAGTTATCTGTGGGCGAGATTCAAGCGGCTATCTCAAGCAAATGAGTTCTTGGGCGTGACGAGATTACATACTGATTCTTGTATGCAAAGTTGCAAGAAAGTAAACAATGATAGTCGTTGAAAAATGAAGTCGGATGGCGTCATCATGTGGGTATTGTAAGCTCAGCGAATCTGGATATATTCAGTTGATTTATTGTTAAAAACCTACACGTGGGCGTTTAAAACAAATGGTATCGCGTGGGACGTCTCTTCATGTATCAGTCATCGTACCAAAGGCAGGATCGTGTTCGATTTCTTTCTTTAGCCCTGCGGAGGATCTATTTAGAAAACCTAACACCAATCTCATTAGAAGAGTTAGTTGAGGTGCGAATCATGTCTGATGTCTTTCCTTTTATCGTGAGAGGCGCGTATGGGTGAGCACTCGAAGGATTAAATCGAGCAGGGTGAATGAAGGAAACGACTTGCACGGGCGCAAGCTCTTCTCAATAATGAAGCTGCTCCAGTAGACCGGGGTAAAGGTAGCCAATCATGTCGGAGATGTGGGGAGTATGGTCACAATAAGCGGTCCTGTAATGTAGAGCTTGATTTCTATTAAACATATATGTAAATATTGAAAAACGAGTGATTAGGGATGAGCGATTGGTATCAACGCTTCAAGAAACGATGGAGCATGGTATTTATCTGTTTGAAGACCATTTCGCTCTGTGAGTAAAGCACATTGCATGTATAGAGACCAACCCGCTGCCTGTATGGAGAACAGCCCGCTATCTAGATGGAAACCATCTTACTACCATAAATAGAAGCAGCCCGCTGCCTATAGGGCCAACCTGCCTGGATAGAAACCAACCCGCTGCCTGAATAGAAACCATTCCGCTGCCTGCCAGTGGATGGAGAACAGCCCACTGCCTGGATGGAAACCAGCTCGCTACTATAGACAGAAGCAGCCTGCTGCCTGTAGGGCCAACCTGCCTGAATAAGGACCAGCCCGCTGCTTGAATAGAGACCAACCCGCTGCCTGGATAGAGAATAGCCCGTTGCCTGGATGGAGAACAGCCCGCTGCCTGGATGGAAACCAGCTCGCTACTATGGACAGAAGTAGCCCGCTACCTGTAGGGTCAGCCTGCCTGGATAGGGACCAGTCCACTGCTTGGATGGGGATCAATTCACTACCTGGATGGGACCAGTCCGCTGCCTGTAGCCAGCCCAAACCAGAGGCAGTAGCGAGCATTTTGGTACTAGACCAATTAGTAAAATATCCTAATAGGGGCTTGGCTCCAACTTACCTCAATTTGTGAAGGTTCCACTCAGTACTGGCATGGCACGGTTGGTGGATGGTATGGCAAAGTGTGGTTGCCAAGTTGGCTGGTATGGCGAACGTTTTCTCCTAAAAAAGGGTATACATCATAATACATGTACTTGGTACTATACATAGTGTCCTGACGTTTTTGAACTCGGCCGCTATTGCATACACCCAAAATCAGGAGCTTGGCGTATTTTTGTATAGTATGCAATATCAGTCGCGTTCAAAAACGTCAGGACACTACGAGTAGGTACATACATGTACTAAGGTACTAAGATGTACATACATGTATGTACTAGTACTTTCCTGACGTTTGGAAAATGGACCACTATTGCATACCATACTAAATTTTGGACTTGGCGCGTATTTGTATGGCATGCAATAGCAGTCATTTTTCCAAACGTCAGGAAACTACGAGTACATGTACTTACATGCAGATTATGAAGTTACATGTAGAGTACATACATGTACCTTGTTGTGTACCTGCATGTACCCCGGGGGTCCTCAAAGTGACTTATGTAATGGCGACAAAGAACCAAAATTTTGCAGCTACTGGCCACCATCCCAAGAGTTGGGAAATAATTTAAATATATCGAATTTTATCAGGCAGAGCTATATATTAGATAGTACATGAAAATAAAAATGGAAGAGCTGACTGGGTCTAGCTTTGATAGTGGTTGCGACACTAGCTCGAGTACTCAGCTCGTTGCATCACTTTAAGGACCCCCGGGGTACATGTTCTATGTAGGTACTCTAGAGTACTATCGCCTGGCAGGCCGAGACATGTTCAGAATCCGGTGCGCTACAGCCTTGGCAGCTTTGCGCCAAAAACCACTGTTTAAGAGAATTTCTGTGGTAGTCTTAATTAATTATATCATTACCCTATATAAAAAGCCAAGGGTCGGGTTATGCAGTGCACCAGGTTCTGAGCATGTTTCGGCCTACCAGGCGATAGAGTATGATAACTTGTCAGATAGTAGTCATCGCGTACCCGATGTCATCTCATCCATCCACGTGGCTACACGACACAAGTTAAAATGTATATTCCATACCGCGCATAGCGGAATCCATGTAGTTGAAATTGAGATCAACAATGCATTTTGTATACACTGTGGCAAGAAAGTACCTACAGAATCCTCTTCTAAGCTCAATGGCGATGATCTGGCAGCTCCACCGTTATGTACGTATACGTAAAGGTTGCAATTCTAGAAGTTATTAGGGGACTTTGGGCTTTTCTACAGGGGTTTAATCAGAATTGTGAGCAGTAGTAATTCGTAGATCTATGTGAAGATGCAGAGTATAATACTTCGATTGCTTGTCAGGTGAAATTAGACCAGCCTTCAATTGTACCTGCATTAGTTGCCACTGCAAAGAGGGATAGGTATCACGTGAAGTTGACATGCGTGGCGTTATTCTAGCCCAGGATTTCCTCCGGGAGTTTTCTTTAGGCTACAAGCAGCAAAATCACTTTGACACCTCCCTCTCGGTTTCAAAATAAGTAAAGTTCAGGAAAGTTAGGAATGAGGAGGACCATGACTGCCGATACAAATTTAGAGGAAATAAAGAAATTATATTTCAGGATAGACAAGTCTATTGTCCAGGTAGGCGAGAATGTATTCTCCGACAGGAAAGTACAAAAACTTGAACGGTGACATAGGAAATCATTCGCTTTGTTCGTGCATGGGTTGCCTGCCACCCGGTATTCCTTAGAGGAGATCTTACCGGAAAGGGGGGAGGGGATCCGTTGGGATTATAAAGGAAATTTGGCGCATAAGGACCTGATTGGAGGAGAATTAAACATATTAAGAAAAGCAGAATAGAAAAGTGAAAATGACCAATAAACGAAACCAATATACGGATAGATAATTCCCAAACACCAACAAACTTCATGCGAACAAATGAAAATAGGAAGGAAAATGTAGTCGTACCTCATTCGAGAAAGGATTCTTAAATGCCAACCAGGCGCCCTAACTGGGCGACTGACCAACTAAGAGACTGACTGAATGGAATGAAATCAGTTAAGATATCCAGCGCCAACTTCAACGTTTAAGCTTTCCAATGTTCCACTTCTCCCTTGTCGCACAACTATTTCATGTCCGATAGCCGCCGCGCCTGCGCCCATTTCCCAATCTCTCCTGATCTCTTCAAGCACCTTTTCACACCAGAGTCTGATATCTTTGTCAAAGGCACTCCATCCATCTTCGGTACCATTGACCACCGCCATCACATCAAAGTGCATTCTGATTTCCCACCTAATTTCAGCTGCTTTCTTCCAAAACTTAAGATTCTCAGCCAGCCTATAAGGCTTTGTGAACTCGGTATGATAAGTTCCTATCTGTCCAAAAGGTCGTTTCGATCGACGAACTACCGCATTGTGTATCAATATCAGTCGCAAACCTGATTGCAGAGCTAAGAGAAACGGGGTTGGGAGTGTTGACGTCTCATCAATTGATGAGGCGGGGGGTAGAGGTTCCGGGGAAGAATCAAAGTAAGACAAAAAAAGGCGGTTCCGATCTACCAAATAAGTTCTTGTTAATAATGAGTCCATAATTATTTGCCAAGGATTTTTAAGCTATACGAACCCATCTCTCGCCCTTCCCATTCTCCCTCCAGCCACTCCCTCCCTTTTTTGCGCATATCTAAAATGGCCTTCTCCTCCGCAGATAAGGATTCCTCCACACTCCCAATCCAGCTGATTACAGAGTCCCTCTCTTCAGCCCTCACTCCACCCTCGAACTTGCGCTGAGCCATACTTTTTAATATATCCAAAATGGCTAAGAATTTCTCGCGCAAAGTTTTATCGTCCTTAGTAGAAAGAAGAAGGGAGGAATCCGTTGTAATATAATAAGCCTTGGCTGCTCTGATAGCAGATGTTGCCCGTTCAACGAGCTGGGTTCCTTGAAGCTCATGAAAGCCAGGAGGTAGCTCAATCGCGCCGCCATCTTCATCTTCTTGTTGATCTCCAGTCTTTCGGAAAACCACTGGACTTTCAAGCCAGGCCACTCGGGTGGCAGACAAGGCACTTCTTAACTGTTCTCGTAGAACGGATGGATCTGGTGTTGGTGGTATTGACTTTGTCTGAGGGTTGTATGTCGAGGTTGTTGGTGGGAGCATTGAGGATTCGTCATAGTCGAAATCGTCAAGCATTTCCGTTTCAGAAGGAGACTCTGAGAAGAACTCCTGCTCACAAGGCCCAAGAATATCAGGGGACGATCGAAGAGAGGAGTACGTCGAATCTTGGAGCAATGTTGCCGAGGTTGTATCGAGCGTAAGGTGTTTCGAACCCGCAGAATTCTTTGAATTTTGTTTCGTCTGAAGCCCACTATATCCTCATAAAGTGCTTTCAGTACGGGATCCCCAAGTAGCTGGGGGTTTTGACAACTTACGCTCCTTTCCCATCCAAGAGGCCCGTTTTGGCAAAGAAATATTGTAAGTGAGTTATACTCCCAAGAGCCATGACACTTTCCCGTGACCTGGCGGATGTCGAAAACTCTGTCCCTTGTGGCCTCATAAAGCCCCTCTTCCGGGTGGTGGTGTCGCTGCGGCCACCGAGGGAGGATCTCGCTGATGAAGCAGATGAAGTGGTTGAAGAGGTAGACGCGATTCTCCTTAACGGGGGAGCCGAGAACCCTTGAAATGGAGGAGTTGTTGGAGGGGTATTAGTGATATTTGGAATGGAAGCCATTGTTGAAGTTGGAGACTTCGTAGGTGTTGTGTGGGGCGACGAAACGGGTGTTTGACCTGCGGACGACATTCCTTCCGGATATCTACAAGCTACAGCACAGAATGGGCGAGGAAGTGGGTGGGTTGTGCAAAAAGCACATATGTTGAATGAATGTACTACAGAATCAAAGATGAGAATGTTGGAGGCGCTGATAGTAAATGGTAGAAAGAGGAAATCCTCAAGTGGGGAACCAGGGTGGGAGGAGGGAAAGGGTGGGTACAGGATATTACAATGGAAACCCTTGAAAAAGAAAAAAAAAAAAAAAAACTATGGGGCAAAACGAGAGAAACGAGTGAAAAAAAGAAAAAAAATAAACAATACTGATTAAGGGTATGTAATAATTGGATGTTGGAAGGAAAGGAAGAAGGGGAGTTGGAAGGATTGCTCGTTTGGTGGTTCGAGAACTCTCTAAGACATGATTTAACACATACAAGCCACTCAGGGGTCATCAAATGGCAAAACCCTTTGACACTCGCTGCATCCTCCAATGTGGGAGCCCGGAGCACACCAGTAAAATCACCGGAAATTTGCAGATTCCTAGCGATAATCTCGGAGCCGGGTTACTTGTGGGCTCCATTCTTTTCTTGCCTGCAGGACAGGAGTGCGTGCATTTCCCCACAAAATATGCCGGGTCCATGACCCTTCCTCGCGAGGTCTCTCTAGTCAACCCCCCGAAATCAAATTTTGATCACGCTGCAGTTTTCGGTTGAAAATAAACTCAACTATCAGGCTAACTTGTCGAAATAGTTGTATGTAAGTAAGTACTTGGCTGAACCCAAAAGAGCCATCTGTCGGAATAACCAATGTAGCGTACTACCGCTACCTCATACCATGTTCCCACCCCAATAGAATATCAGTTCCTCGTGTTAAAATGATTCGTGTGTGCTAAATAATGGCGTCAATTGCCAACTGGATAAAATTTCATGGAACCAAATGGTCGGAAATCGTTGCAACCATATGCTTACTAAAATCCTTGCAACTTAAAACTCGATCTAACATTGAATTGTTCACATATATGGGGTGTAATTCAAAGGGGGGAAGTAGTCGTCACCAGAACTGCTGGTGCTCTTCAGTGCTTGTATAAAGAAAGGCCGATAAGATCAATTGGATGGCTATTAGCAGGTAGGGTTAATTTGGGGGGGAATATAACGAGTGACACGCGATGATTAAAGTCCCATTTGTCGCTGGGGGGCGTTGAGCCCTAGGATTTCCCAAGCCGGGTACAATAGTAACGAGAACTTCGACGACAGATCATACTAGTACTCCGGTGTCAAGGGTAAGTGAGTAGAACGTGGCGGTGATTCTCAATCTATCTGGCATGCTTCTAACTAATCTCTCCAATCGAGACTGTTATCCCGTGCCAAATAACCTTAATCGCCTTCTTCATCAAATCGATGTCCTCTATTCTACCCCATGTCTCTCATTCGATATCGGACTGCAAAGCCTCAATTAAATTCAAATCAGGAGACTGAAGTGGCCACTCTAGACTATGAATATTATATGTTACCCCACAAACTTTTGCCCATTTTTGATATTGTGGAGCACCTTCGTCAACCACCTTTCATCAGCAAACCTGAACGGTCTTTTGAGACGTTCATGGCGCTGGGGGCGCTCAAGGTACTGTCAAGACAAACTCCATCTCCGGAGAACCTCACTTCACTCAGGGCGTACCTGGGTGGGGAGCACCATGCCATGACTCTCCTGGCGCGATCCATTTTCTCCTGGTGGCCATCCCCTCCCCTGATACCTCCTGTCGTCTTCATGGAAGCCCCTGAAGATACATAGATTCCCCTGGCTTCACCTGAAGGGTGGCTACTCTACCTGGAGCCGCCTGACGCTCTCTCCCCTCACCCAGGATTAATAGCATACTCTAGAGGCCCTGTTCCGGTGTTCTCAGAACTACTTGGGGACAGAGCAGGAATGGGTATCAAGATGTTAGTAATGATATCGTCAGAGGTTTCTATGGCTCTACTACGTCAGGAAATGCACCAGTAAATTATACATCTCTTTCTGTACTGTTAATGCATCTATGCATTGGCGAATGCATCCTGAGCCCCACCTTACACATTTACTGACAACTTTACTGTTTTCTTAAGAACTAAAAAATTAATTTAAAAAAGAATCACTTTGGGAGTGGATTGAGCCCATAGCCTTCCAACCCGTTGGGAGAACTAATATACATGTTACTGCATGTGCTATGTTGGTTTGATATTTATGGTCCACTGCCTCTATTAAGTTTATTATTGAGCTTAAAAAGGTACTTTGTACTAAATATATCAGATAAATCACTAAAAAAGTATTATATGAATTTTCAGAACTATTTATACATTATGTGAAGTGATTACGCATCTCTTTTATATAGGTAATTCATCAAGTAATGTATTTCTTACCATTGTGGAATAGATTTGGGTGTCAATGATCCTCCAAAATACTTAACAAACTACACGAGAGTAGTGTTATAGAGGTTTAGTAAAGATTTTATCAAAGAATTCTATTTATTTCTATAGGACAAGTGGAGTTCTAATATTGATGGATTTGGTTATGTGGTGGAGTAGTACGAGACAAAGCAGAAGACAACAATGATGACGCAGAAGGACTCGAGGAACACAGCCAGAACAACGAAAACACCGACAAAGACAGAAGATATCCCAGGTGGACGCAAGCACAGGTACCGGCAAGGGCAAAGGCAAAAGAGACAGGAGGCAGGGGGAGTCAGGACTGGATGGACCTTAACGAGAACATTGATGAATACTATAACAGATCCTGAAGCCAGGTTCTATTATTGGTAGCGAATTCGGTGAGAGGTAGGAAATCAGCCCAATTATCTTGTTGATAAGATAGATAGCTTCAAAGGTACAGTTCCATGACCGCATTGATCCTTTCAGTTTGGCCATCTGTTTGTGGATGAAAAGCAGTGGAATAACGAGGTGCTATTTCCAGACGAGCACAAAGCGCTTTTCAAAACTCAGTGGTGAATTGTGTTCCCCTGTCCGAGACAATGGTTTCTGGTAGGCCATAGAGTTTTCAGATCTGTTCCAGGTATAGACGAGATAGATCCCGGGCATTAACATTCTCCGTCGTACCAATGAGATGTTTCATCTTTGTCAATCGATCTACCACTACCAGGATAGTGTTAAAATCATTGCTCTCCGGTAGCCCTATCACAAAGTCCATGGTAACATCCATCCAAGGTCCCTTGGGCACTGACAATGGACGTAAGACTCCTTGTAGGGGATTGTGGTTGACTTTGCTCCGTCGGTAGATATGAGAATTCCAAACATAACGGTCCACGTATGTTCGCATGGTAGGCCAGTAGTATTCCCGACTCAATAGCTTCAGTGTCTTTGTTCTCTTAGGATGTCTTGCAGATGGTTTATTGTGATGTTCTCCTAGGAGGTAGAGCTTAAGTTCGTTATAATCGGGTATATGGAGTGTGTTCAGGTAAAGCAATAACCTATCCTCATTGTCCCGGCGTCTTGACATCGGTTCTGATAGTTCGGGAGCGGAAACAGGGTTGCGACGGAAGGAGTGATGTTAGGCGAGGATGGGCAAAGATGAGGTTATAATGTCGTCATTAGATTCTAGGAGGTTCCATGGCGTGATAGATTGGTAATGTGTGATGGGGTAACTTGGACGCAGAGAAGACGACAATGATGACGCAGAAGGAATCAAGGAACACAGCCGGGCAATGAGGACCCCGACGAAGACAGAGACACTGCTGGGCGGGCACAAGTACAGGCACCAGGGAAGGCAAAAGCAGAGGCAAAGATCAGGACAAGGACAAGGGCAAGAGGGCAGGAAAAGTGAGGACCGGATGGACCTCAACAAGAACGATGATGAGAGCTTTGGCAGATCCCGAAGTCAGATTCTGGGATCTCAGAGACTATGGCTGGAGAATAGGAGTATATTCCTATGTACTGAGATGACAGGAAGATGAGACAGAGAGAAAAGAAAGAAAGAACTAAGGAAAGAGTCCCCTCCGCTCTATTTAACACATTCCTCTGCTAGTCCGCTATGACTCACACCTCCATCCAGAGAAACCCCGAGAAATCCGTCATTACCATACCTCGTATTCCTCCCTACCATCTTCTCTATTTACTGTGACGGAGTAAGCCAGACGCAGAGAAGATGGCAATGATGACGCAGAAGGACTCGAGGAACACAGCCAGGCAACGAGGACACTGACGAAGACAGAGATGCTACTGGGCGGGCACAAGCGCAGGCACTTGCGAAGGCAAAGGCAGAGGCAAAGCTCCGAACAGGAACAAGGACAAAGGGCAGGGGAAGTGAGGACCGGGTGGACCTCAACGAGAACAATGATGATAGCTATGATGAAACCCGAAGCTAGGTTCTGGGATCTCAGGGACTATGACTAGAGGATAGGAGTATATTCCTATGTACCAAGATATCACGGAGCGAAGCGAGGACGAGGAGATCACGGGCTAAGGTATACTATCGAGGCGGAGCGAGACGAAAGCGAGAGAGGGAGAGAGTCACGAAGCAAGACGAGAGCGAAAGCAAGAAAGAGAGAGAGAGAGAATCACGAGGCGGAATGAGGGTGAGGACGAGGACGAGGCGAGACGAAGAGCATTCCTTCTGTCCTCTAGAGGGTAGAGAAGTTGCCTTGGCTGATGACTAAGAGTCCTAAAGTATTATATTGACTAAAGAATAGGAAGGTTGCGTGAAGAGAAAAGAAGAGAAGCTATCTACAAGCAAGAACGAAACCTCTATATATACACCACATACTAGCCCAATGACTCATCCAAATAACCCTGTACAGAATCCCATAGAATCTCCCAAGACCCATAGCTCCGCATTTATCCCGATCTCCTATACCCGAGCCCCTATTACCGAACCGAACCCCTGTCACCGAAATCCAAAGAACGAAGAAGAAACCCTGACTAATCCCTCTTCCCGCAACATCATTGTGTGTGCTCTACGTCATGATACGAGATGACAGGAAGACGAGACAGAGAGAGAAGAAGAAAAGAACTAGTGAAAAGATCTTCCCGCTCTATTTAACACAGTCCTCCGCCGGTATAACAGAGCCATACCAACGGTCAGGAGAATTAGTGCTCACCGGGCCTGTTATAGGCTCAGAGTCATTGATAGAGTCCAGCAGTTACAGTGATAGGAAAGTACCTGCAGAGAGGACCGCAACCTACTGCAAGTGTATCTACCTTCTGACTGCTAGGGTGGAGATCTACTCATGAAAGGATAGGCTGACGAGTCTAGGCCTTGTCAGTGAATAGAGGACCGGCTAGAGAAAGGTCTCTAAGTGCCGGGCATCTCCAGTATCCTTCTGTGCAGAGATAGCCCTGCTGCAGGCAGCAGTGGCTATGCCCGGGAATAATCTACAATGAGTTACAGCTCTGCAGCCAACTAGGGTAGATCACCTGAGCGGAGATTCATGTAATGCAGGCCCGGAGCTGTGTGACAGCCAGGCTGCAGGTGATCCTTGACCCTGGCTAAGGGTGCTCACTCTAGGACCGGAAACACCCGCTAGCGCTTAGGAAGAAGCGGGGTAGCGGATGAATAGTTTCCGCTCCGAAACAGAGTTTTCACCGGAACTTAGTTTGAGCGGTGGATTGCAGGAAACAGAGAGATTTGGAGTATAAGTACTCATCTTCTTTTCCGCCCACCAGTTCGAGTTTTTCTCATCATCAGTAGTAACAAGCGGAAGAAGACCCTTAAGATTATTCTAAGTCTACCCAGAAGAATCTTTACTCTCTAAACCTAATTTCTATCTTCTACCGGCCCTCTACTTCATGACAGCGATCAGAGTCATCTATTGGTGTCTGAGAGCCTACTGTGAAGTTAGAGACTCTCTGTGGACCCTTTGTCCTACTCTCCTCCTGCTCTAAAAGTAGAGCCCCGTCACAGCCGGTCCGCTATGACTCACACCTTCATCCATAGAAACCTATAGAAATCCACCATAACCATACCTCATATTCCTCCCCACCATCTCTTCTATGTACATTACAAATCCATCACGCCATCGAACCTTCCAGAATCCAGTGACGTCACCATCACCCCATCTCCGCCCATCCTCGCCTAACATTGCTCCTTCCTACGCAATTCTGTTTCCGCTACCGAACTCTCGGGACCGATATCAAGACGCCGGGACAGATATCACGGCGTAGAGCGTACTTGACGATGTTGCGGGAAGAGGGATTAGTCAGGGGATTCTTCTATGTTCTTGAGGTTTCGGTGACAGGGGTTCGGTTCGGTAATAAGGGCGCGGGATTAGGGGATAGGGATAGGCGCGGAGTTACGGATCTTGGGGGATTCTATGGGGTTCTGTACAGGGTTACTCGGATGAGTCATCAGGCTGGTATGTGGTGTATATATAGAGGCTCTGTTCTCGTCTGTAGATAGTTTCTTTCCTTTCCTCTTCACGCAACCTTCCTATCGCTAGGAGCTTGTAGTCCTTAGAAATATATCTCTTGACTTCTCGTTTCGGTGGTTCGGTCTTCTTCTCAGATAAGTCAATCATCATAGCCTCGCCTCGCCTCGCCTCGCTTCACTTCGTCTCGCTTCGCCTCGCCTCGCTCCACGCCGCTTCGCTTCGCTTCGCCTCGCTCACTTCGCTCAGTATCTCATCGTCAACTCTCAGGCTAGTTCCCTCGCCTCTATTACCTCGTCCCGCCTAGGTTGTAGACCTTGGCTCTCGCCTCGTCTACCCCCGTGATACTAAGGTTGCGTCTCCAACGCCAACCTCTACAACAAAAATCAATCAAGAATGTCCGCCATGGATACCGACCGGGTGGATACAGCTGCCCTAATGGCAAGCCTCAGTACCTTCTTCGATACCAATCTCCGTCCTTCGCCCGACCCTGAGAACCCAGGAAATGAAGCCATATACGACCTTATTCTGAAATGTCAGAAGGGTCTGCAACAATACGTCCTGGACCTGGACGAGGAAAGGGAGGATGGGGACGAAGCAAAGAAAGCTTGGGAAGTCGCATTAGCGAACTCACAGCTCGAAGCCGCAGCCCTCCAAGCTCAGATCACAAGTCTGAGGAACCAGGTTACTAACCTGGAAACCCAACTCGCCACGGCCAATCAAGCCACACAGAATGCGGAAAACGCTCTGGCGGCTCACATTGCGCTCCCACCACCAACAGTCGAACCAATTGCTCCCCCTCCGGTCGTCCATCGCCGAAATCGCCTCCTAGAAGGCACCATCTACGCCCCCGCCCCAAGGACTGAAAGATCGGAAAAGCTTCCGGACCCGGAGAAATACCGCGGCAACAGGAAGGGACTCCCGCAGTTCAAAAACATGTTGCAACTCAAGCTCTTGGGCAATGCCGACAGGTACCCCACCCTACAGAATCAACTAACCTACGCCATTTCTCGCCTGGAAGGCCCCGCCGCCGACCAGTTTATGCCCTACATCACGACTGCCGGTATCAACCTTCCCTCCATGGAAAGGTTCTTCGAGATTTTGAACACAGCATTTGGGGACCCAGATCAGGTAGGCACCGCTCGTCGCGCCCTCAGAAGAATCAGGCAACTCAGTCGCCCCTTCTCGGAGTACTTCGCCGAGTTCCAACGATACGCCGCGGAGGCCGGGATGGGAGAAACCGCCAATGTGGAAGCTCTCATGGAAGGACTGAGCGAGGAACTCACCAAGCTCATGGTTCATGAAGAAACCCCCGCCACCGTCATCGAACTCGCCACCATTCTTCAACGCCTGGACAACAAGCAGCAGATAATCACTGCCCGCTACCGCCCTCGCTACCAGACCCCCGCACCCCAAGCTCGCCCGGCACCTCGCTACACTGCTCCTGCCCCGCTCGCACCTCGTTACCAAGCTCCCGTTACGTCCACACCTCGGTACTCAGCTCCGCCTCCGTTCGTTCCTCGTTATCAGGTCCCCGCTCGCCCAAACCCCCCTGCGGCCCATCCGTCCCATACGCCCGGAGGAGTGGCCCCTATGGATCTATCGGCAGGACGTGGCCGTCCGGACCCTCAGGAGAGAGAGGCCCGGCGGGTAGAGAATAGGTGCTTTTATTGTGGCCAGGGAGGTCGCTAGTCGAGGAATGCCACGCCAGCTCCCGAATGAGAGGGGCAGCAATAGGGGCTCAGGAAGAAAAAGAAGAAAGAAGGGAAGAGGCGCGATAAAGGCGTTAAAAGATTTTCCCTGGACTGAGTGGCTCACTCCAGGGACGGTTTAAGGACTTTTCTAGGATCTCGGTTTCTGGGTTTTCGGTTTCGGAGAAGGATATGGATGGGAATCAACTAGTCGTAAAGTGTTCTATTTCGCAAAATAAAGATTCTTCTATTCCATCATATGCTCTCATTGATACTGGCGCCTCAGGATACGCGTTCATAGATAAGGACTTCGTATGCCACCACAAACTCAAAACTATTCCCCTTATTCTCCCTCGACACATAGACGTAATAGACGGTAGACCTATTGAATCAGGAAAAGTCACCCATAAGGTTATTCTCAGTCTCAACATCAACGGCCACAGAGAGGACGCTCCCTTCTTTGTAACTCAACTCGGGCATTACCCAATAGTGATGGGCCTCCCCTGGATGCGTCGTCACACGATTACGATTCTTCCGGCAGCTAATGAAATACACTTCGACTCCTTCAACTGCATTAAGGACTGCTCACTCAATCATATCAAGGTCATAGCTAAAGGAATCTCGATTGAGCCCTCCAACAAACTCACAACCAACATCTCGGCCATCACCTCCTACGCCTTTCACAGACTCATCAACAAGAAAAGAAAAGGGATGAAAATATACTCCACCACTCTAAAAGCTCTCGACGATCTATTGGTAGACACCCAAAGACCCCGAGCGATGATGCGAAAGAACATCATCAATACTTGCATCTGCTTAGCGAACTCGACGCATCAAAGCTTCCTCCTCATCGTATCGAATACGACCTATCTATCAATATACAGGAAGGGAAGACAGTACCATTCGGACCCATGTACGGAATGACTCGGTTGGAACTTCAGACACTCAGATTACTTAGCAGAGTATCTATCCAATGGGCGGATTCGACATAGCACCTCCCCGCTCTCCCGTATTATTTGTTAAGAAAGCGGATGGCTCTCTCCGACTCTGTGTTGACTATAGAAAGTTAAATGCGGTAACGGTGAAGAATCGACACCCTCTACCATTAACACCAGAGACCTTCATGGGCATATCGTCAGCTAAATATTTCACAAAGCTGGACCTTCGCAATGGCTATCATCAATTGAGAATTAGAGAAGGAGATGAATGGAAAACGGCCTTTCGCACCCGTTACGGGCACTTCGAGTACACTGTTATGCGCCGGACTAACCAACGCCCCCGCTGCATTTCAACATTGGGTCAACGACATGCTGCGTCCTTATCTTGATCATTTCGCCACCGCCTATTTGGACGACATTCTCATATACTCCAACACTCTTGAGGAACACAAGGAACACGTGGACAAAGTACTTCGGATACTGGACGAGAATCGGGTTCACCTCAAACCCGAGAAGTGTGAATGGCATGTCAAGGAAACTATGTATCTCGGATTTGTCTTTCACATCGGAAGGAATCAAGATGGACGAAGCAAAGGTCGCTACCATCAGGAACTGGGAAACCCCAAATCATCTGAAAGATGTACAGGAATTCCTCGGGTTCGCGAACTTTTATCGACGATTCATCTATGCTTACTCGAGGGTAGTATCTCCTTTGACCGCTCTAACAAAGACAGGAGTGGTTTTTAAATGGACGGATAAAACGGAGAAAGCATTTCAAGACCTTAAGGTAGCATTCACCACCGCCCGATTCTCAGACATTTCGATCCAGACAGGAAATCATAGTGGAAACAGATGCCTCCGACTATGTTTCAGCTGCCATCATGTCACAGAGGGATGAGAATTCTTCACCCAGTCGCTTTCTTCTCCAAGAAGCACACACCTGCAGAATGCAACTACGAGATATACGATAAAGAGCTGTTGGCAATCATTCGGGGATTTGAAGAATGGCGCTACTTTCTGGAAACCGCTTCATACTCTATCAAGGTCCTAACAGATCATAGAAACCTTGAATATTTCATGTCAACCAAACTACTAAATCGTCGACAAACTCGCTGGTCGGAATTTCTATCTCGTTTCGACTTTGTGATTCAATTTCGTCCCGGTAAACAAGGAGGAAAACCAGATGCACTCACTAGACGATCAGGGGATCTTCCTAAAGAGGGGGATGAACGTCTCGCGTATCAGTATCAGACTGTGTTGAAAAGAAAGAATTTGGACAATAAGCTAAGTTTGTTGGCGGGTTCTTTGGCAAATGAACCCGCTGAAGGAACGCCCACTGTCCAAGAGTTGTTTTCAAAAGCTTACCAAGAAGACAGTTTCCCAAGTAAGGTACTCACGATGTTAAAAGACGGTACAAAACAATCGAAGCAAATCTCTCTCGCCGAATGCGCAGAAAACGAAGATGGACTTCTTCTTTATCGTCGCAAACTCTTCGTACCAGAATACGAGGAACTTGTTACGGGCATAGGATAAGAGAACCCGAAGACTACAAGAGAAGGACTTTCCTCTATCCCTACGCTGCTAAAAGTCTCTATGTCCCACTGGGCGCGCCAGAGAGGCACGGTACTGCCAGGATGGAGCCCAGTGTGGAGTTGCGGAATCCCTAGTCAACAAACCTGTTTTCGACCCCTGAAATAACCCCCGGAGCGTCGGGGCGCCGGCTCAGGCGCTCAGGACACCGGTGGGTATATGAGGGGGTAATAGTGCGAGTTTGGAGTCAATCGGACCATAATTGATCAAATGACGAAGGTCATAAGGAAGCTCACTCTGGTGGCGCCTCTGGGGAAGGTAAGACTACCCGACTCCTCCGGTACCGATCGTTAGCAGTCCTAATGTTGAGCTTGGCTCCTTGGTGATAGGTAAGCGATGTCGGAAAGAGTTAGCGGCGAGTCGAGCCGGTGCGGGACGTTATCAGGTAGGCTGACTCCGAAACACTCCTCATGACCACTGACGAAGGCTGAGTGCATGCAGCAACGGGTTGTTAGTCATAAAGGGAATAGTGCGTGAGGGATTTTTGGGAATAGAGGACAGGGGTATTTTAGATGGTGGGATAGATTTGGCGTTTGGGTTTCTTAGGCGTATTTTCAGGGTCTTCGGGGTTTCGCACTTGTTTATTGTAAGATGTAATGTTTAGTCCGCGGGACACTTGCACGGGATATAAATACTGTGTCATTTCTCCGACTTTGTTGAAATCATCAGCGACGAAGAAAGAGTCTTATCGATATAATAACTATTACTTTACGCTTTACACTCTTGTTCAAAAAGACTTATCAAGTGAACTTGGAACTCCACCTCGAACCATCTTCGTATTTCAGAATCGTCTACGTACTGGAAGGACTAGCATCGAGCGATCGAGACTCTAGGCCGGTTAAGACTGAGGAGACCTTGTTCCTTACTGCCTCTGCGGTTTGCGTTTCAAACTCTAAGCTCTTTACTTGACTACTCGGGTTGCTTGGTGCGACACCCTAATAGAACTACAACTCAGACTTCTACAGGAACATCATGACAAACCATCAGCGGGACATCCAGGTAGGGCAAAAACCCTCGAATTACTTAGTCGCGAATACTACTGGTCGGACATGCGAAAGTATCGACGTCATTCGTCGTGAACTGTCGCATATGTCGTTGGAGCAAGCGAATCGTAATGCCGCGGGAGTTCTTCGACCACTATCGATCACTAAGGCACCATGGGCGGATATCTCAATGGACTTCGTCGCGGACTACCTCTCAGTAACGGCTATAACGCCAATTCTCGTCGTCGATCGTGCTACGAAAATGAGGCACTTTATTCCATGCAGAAGAATCGGAGCTAGAGGCGTTGCTCGAATGTCTTAGAAAATGTGTGGAAAATACATGGTCTACCGGAGAAGATAGTCCGGACGCGATGCGCAGTTCCTCCGATTTCTGGAAAGCACTCTGCGAGCTGGAGATATCTCCACGCTTACTCCACCGCATTTCATCCGCAGACTGACGGCCAAACCGAAAGGATCAATGCTGTCATGGAACAATATCTGAGGTTTTACGCGACTATCAACAGGATAACTGGACCACTTATTTACCCATGGCAGAATTCGCTACCAACAACCACGTTTCCGAGTCAACCAAACTCTCCCCCTTTGAAGCAAATTATGGACGACATCCTCGTATGAACTTCGGCCCACTACGACACGGCGTCACCACAAACGAAGATCAACCAAACACCATGGCAAGAGACATGTCGGAAGTATTTGACTTCCTCCGAGCGGAAATGTTCAGGGCCCAAAGAATTCAGGAAGAATCAGCCAACATGAATCGGATTCCAGCGCCACGGTATATCATTGGAGATAAAGTATGGTTATCCACGCGAAATTTATTGACCAAACGACCTTCGAAGAAGTTGGACTGGAAGCAAATCGGACCTTATCAGATTTCTCGTATTGTCAGTCCCTACGCCTACGAACTTAAGCTACCAGCATCAATGAAGGTTCATCCAGTCTTCCATGTCTCGCTACTATCACCTGCCGCTAATGACCCCGTACCTGGACAAGTTCAACCTCCCCCACCATCAGTTGAGATCGAGGGTGAACAAGAGTGGGAAGTAGACGGTATTCTAGACTCTCGGAAACGACGCGGCAGAGTGGAGTATCTCGTTCGGTATACCGGCTATGACGAGCCCTCATGGCAACCTTACGGTGATCTAGATAATTCCTCCGAGTTGGTTAAAGAATTTCATAAACAATATCCCATGCCTAAGAGGACTTAGGCCTGAGAGGAACCTAATATCTATCACGGCGTGATTTACGATGTTGCGGGAAGAGGGATTAGTCAGAGGATTCTTCTATGTTCTTGAGGTTTCGGTGACAGGGGTTCGGTTCGGTAATAAGGGCGCGGGATTAGGGGATAAGGATAGGCGCGGAGTTACGGATCTTGGGGGATTCTATGGGGTTCTGTACAGGGATACTCGGATGAGTCATCAGGCTGGTATGTGTTGTATATATAGAGGTTCTGCTTTCGTCTGTAGATAGTTTCTTTCCTTTCCTCTTCACGCAACCTTCCTATCGCTAGGAGCTTGTAGTCCTTAGAAATATATCTCTTGACTTCTCGTTTCGGTGGTTCGGTCTTCTTCTCAGATAAGTCAATCATCATAGCTCGCCGCTGCCTCGCTTCACTTCGCCTCGCCGCCGCCGCTTCACGCCGCCTGCTTTCGCCGCCGCCACTTCGCTCAGTATCTCATCGTCAACTCTCAGGCTAGTTCCCTCGCCTCTATTACCTCGTCCCGCCTAGGTTGTAGACCTTGGCTCTCGCCTCGTCTACCCCCGTGATAACAGATCAGGTCCCCTCCTAGGGCCTAGCTCCTGATAGGCCGAGGTTTCGAAGGATAGCGATGATGAAATAGTTGTTGAAGTTGAGAACTATGTTCAGGATCGTTCAAGGGCTGCCAGGAGGGTTCTTCATATCCAACATATTTGACAAGATATTCCACTCGACGTCCCCGTTTCCTCGAATTCAGTATCTCCTCCACCTCCCATTCGATTTCCCCTTCTATCTCAACCGGTGGTGGTGGTTCAGAGGTTTGTTCAGGTACAGGATCATTGACCACTGGCGAGAGTAAAGAAACATGGAAAACCGGATGAATCTTCATGGATGCGGGAAGCTCTAGTTCATAAGCATAGGGGCTCACGATCCTTTGAACTGCCAGTGGGTAGGGGCCAATCTGTTTCCAGTCAAGCTTCTTGGAAGGGCGCTTGGTTTCTATGTTTCGAGTCGAGAGCCAAACGAGGTCTCCAACAGCGTAACGAGGTGCTGGGGTCTGATGAAGATTAGCCATTTCCTCTTGTATCCTCTAGGCCCTAAACATTTCGCTTTTCAGAAAGTCGAAGACTTGCGACATCTCTCTCGCTAGTCCATTTGCTTGATCCTCGTTTACCGTTTGCCCATGCTGTAAAGGTCCAAACGTCATCCTTGGATGTTGTCCATAATTGGCCTGAAAAGGGAACATATTCGTTGTTTCTGAAATGTGATTATTGGTGGCAAATTCGGCAAGAGGTAGAAAATCAGCCCAATTATCCTGTTGATAGGACACATAGCTTCGTAGATACTGTTCCATAACTGCATTAATCCTCTTGGTTTTTCCATCAGTATGGGGGTGAAAGGCTGTAGAGTATCGAAGTGCGATCTCTAGTCGCTCACAGAGTGCTTTCCAAAACTCAGCAGTAATCTGGGTCCCTCGATCTGAGACAATAGTCTCTGGTAGCCCGTGGAGCTTCCAGACCTGTTCCAGATATAGACGAGATAGGTCCCTGGCGTTGACATTCTCCGTGGTGCCGATAAAGTGTTTCGTTTTTGTCAACCGCTCTACGACTACTAGGATAACATTGAATCCATTACTCTCCGGAAGTCCCGTGACAAAGTCCATGGTGATATCCGTCCAAGGTCCTTCGAGTATCGATAACGGTCGTAGAACCCCTTACAGAGGGTTGTGATTTGCTTTGCTCCACCGACAGAGGTGACAGTTCTGAACATAACGATCTGTATATTTCTGCATGGTCGGCCAGTAGTAGTTTCGACTAAGAAGTTCTAATGTTTTAGATCTTCCAGGGTGTCCCGCATAGGGTTTATCGTGATGTTCGCGAAGAAGATAGAGTGTAAGTTCATCGTAGTCAGGGACATAGAGAGTATTCCGATACAATAACAGTCCCTCCTCGCTTTCCTTGCACTCGGCTAGTGAAATTTCTTTCGACTGTCGAATGCCATCTCGGAGCATAGCTAGGATTTTGTTGGGAAAACTATCACCTTGGTAAGCTTTGTTAAATAATGCAAGTACGGGAGACGCTCCTTCAGCGGGTTTGTTACGGGCATAGGCTAAGAGAACCCGAAGACTACAAGAGAAGGACTTTTCCCTATTCCTACGCTGCTACAAGCCTATGTCCCACTGGGCGCGCCAGAGAGGCACGGTGTTGCCAGAATGGAGCCCAGTGCGGAGTTGCGGAATCCCTAGTCAACAAACCTGTTTTCGACCCCTGAAATAACCCCCGGAGCGTCAAGGCGCCGGCTCAGGCGCTCAGGACACCGGTGGGTATATGAGGGGGCAATAGTGCGAGTTTGGAGTCAATCGGACCATAATTGATCGAATGACGAAGGTCATAAGAAAAGCTCACTCTGGTGGCGCCTCTGGGGAAGGTAAGACTACCCGACTCCGCCGGTACCGATCGTTAACAGTCCTAATGTTGAGCTTGGCCCTTGGTGATAGGTAACGATGTCGGAAAGAGTTGGCGCCGAGGTCGAGCCCGGACGTTATCAGGTGAGCTGACTCAACACTCACGACCACTGACGGCGCTGAGCATGCAGCAAACGGACGTTATCAATAAACGGAATAGAGCGAGGATTTTCAGGAATAGAGGTCAGGGTATTAAAGATGGTGGATAGATTTGGCGTTTGGGTTCTTGGCATTTTCAGGGTCTTCGGTTTCGTGATTTGTTTATTGTAAGATATATCGCCTAGTCCGCGCGACACTCGCTACGATATAAATACTGTGTCATTCTCCGACTTTGTTGAAATCATCAGCGAAGAAAGAGTCTTATCGATATAATATCTATTACTTTACACTCTATCTTGAAATCAGACTTTATCAAGTGAACTTGGAAACTCCACCTCGAACCATCTTCGTGTTTCGGAATCATTCACGTACTGAGAGGACTAGCATCGAGCGATCGAGATACTAGGCTGGTTAAGACTGAGGAGACCTTGTTCCTTACTGCCTTTGCGGTTAGCGTTTCAAACTCTGAGCTCTTTATTAGACTACTCGGGTTGCTTGGTGCGACACCCTAATAGGGTTCATTTGCCAAAGAACCCGCTAACAAACTTATCTTTGGATCAAGATTTTCCTTCTTCAACACCACTCTGCTTTGTTGTTTTAATCTCTCGTCCCCCTCCCCTAGTAGATCCGCAGACCTCCTCGTCAAGATATCCACCTTCCTCCCTTCCTTTCCCGGCCTGTATTGAATAACAAAATTAAACCGAGATAGAAATTCGGCCCTGCACGTTTGACGACGATTTAACAATTTGGTTGACATGAAATATTCATGATTGCGATGATCCGTGAGTACTTTGACTTGAAACTGAGCTGTTTCCAGATAAGGCCTACATTCCTCAAAACATCGAATGATAGCCAGTAATTCCTTATCATAGATTTCATAATTACACTCTGCTGGTGAGTGAGTTTTCGAGAAAAAAGCAACTGGATGTAGGACTTGTTCGTCATCCCGCTGTGATAGGATTCCGGCCGATACATAATCGGATGCATCAGTCTCAATGATAAACTCTCTTTCTGGATTAGGGTGCATTAATACGGGAGCGGTGGTAAAAGCCGTCTTGAGCGTTTGAAAGGCCTGTTCCACCTTCCGGGTCCATTCAAACCTGACACGCTTTTTGGTGAGGATAGTCAAGGGTCGGGCCACCCGGGAGTAAGCATAGATGAATCATCGATAGAAATTAGCAAACCCCAAAAATTCCTGAACCTCCTTCACCGTCTTTGGTGCCTCCCAGTCCACAATCATTTGTACTTTAGCCGGGTCCATTTTCATTTCCCTAGGAGTCAGTATCATGCCGAGGTACTTGGTTTCCTGCACACTGAATTCACACTTCTCCGGTTTCAGGTGAACTTCATTGGCCTCGAGAGTTTCTAGCACCTGTTGTACATCCTGTTTGTGTTGCTCTAAGGTCTCCGACTAGATGAGAATATCATCGAGATAGGCGGTAGCGCAGCGATCCAGAAAGGGACGTAGAATATCATTAATCCATCTTTGAAAAGTAGCAGGAGCATTCGTCAATCCAAAGGGCATTACCAAGTACTCCTAATGTCCGTAGCGCGTTCTAAAGGCTGTCTTCCATTCGTCCCCCTCTTTGATCCTGATTTGGTTGTACCCCCAGCGTAGGTCCAGTTTGGTAAAGTACTTAGCTCTAGCCAAGTTGGCCATAGTCTCTGGTGTAAGAGGAATTGGATACCTGTCCTTTACCGTGATAGCATTCAGTTTCCGATAATCTACTGGCATACATAAGCATAGAGAGCCGTCCGCCTTCTTGACAAATAGCACAGGTGCCCTAGCCGGAGAATTGCTGGAGCGCAGAAACCCTTTCTGTAAGTTGTTGGCTAGATAATCCCTTAATGCCTTCAGTTCCTCCCTCGATATACTATACATGGGGCTGAAGGGTGGAACCGTTCTTTCCTACAGCTTTATCTCATGATCGTAGGGACAATGTGGTGGTAGTCTCGATGCGTTAGCCTCATCGAACAATTGTCAAAAGTGTTGATAGTCTATCGGAATCGTCCCACCGGGGTTGGCAGGCGACTCTAATATTTTGTTCACGGCATACAAAGTGGTCGAGTATACTTGAGCGGTAGGATCTTGAGATAATTTTTTAAACGATCGAGGCGGTACTACCGCAATTTGGGTAACTGGCCTTTCTGGTGGTGGAGTTGAAATTCCGCGAGCAACGATAGGTTTGCGATTGGCTATGCAATGCTCTAAACATACGGACAACTGAAAGCGAATGTCATTTCTCCCACTATCGATTAGAACTCCATGTTTCCTCATCCAGGGTATTCCCATCACTATCGGGTAGTGTCCTAACTTTGTAACAAAGAAGGGGTATTCCTTTACATGCTCATTAATTTCCAACTCCAACGTAACCTTCCTAGTCACTTATTAGGGTGTCGCACCAAGCAACCCGAGTAGTCTAATAAAGAGCTCAGAGTTTGAAACGCTAACCGCAAAGGCAGTAAGGAACAAGGTCTCCTCAGTCTTAACCAGCCTAGTATCTCGATCGCTCGATGCTAGTCCTCTCAGTACGTGAATGATTCCGAAACACGAAGATGGTTCGAGGTGGAGTTTCCAAGTTCACTTGATAAAGTCTGATTTCAAGATAGAGTGTAAAGTAATAGATATTATATCGATAAGACTCTTTCTTCGTCGCTGATGATTTCAACAAAGTCGGAGAATGACACAGTATTTATATCCCGCGCGAGTGTCACGCGGACTAGACATTATATCTTACAATAAACAAATGCGAAACCCCGAAGACCCTGAAAATACGCCTAAGAAAACCAAACGCCAAATCTATCCCACCATCTATAATACCCCTGTCCTCTATTCCCAAAAATCCCTCACGCTCTATTCCGTTTACGGATAACATCCCGTTTGCTGCATGCACTCAGCCTTCGTCAGTGGTCATGAGGAGTGTTTCGGAGTTGGCCTACCTGATAACGTCCCGGTACCGGGCTCGACTTCGCTCGCCAACTCTTTCCCGACATCGTTACCTATCACCAAGGAGCCAAGCTCAACATTAGGACTGCTAACGATCGGTACCGAGGAGTCGGGTAGTCTTACCTTCCCTGCAGGCGCCACCAGAGTGAGCTTTTCTTACGACCTTCGCCATTCGATCAATTATAGTCCGATTGACTCCAAACTCAGACTATTGCCCCTCATATACCCACCGGTGTCCTGAGCGCCTGAGCCAGCGCCTTGACGCTCCGGGGTTATTTCAGGGTCGAAAACAGGTTTGTTGACTAGGATTCAGAACTCCAAGACTGGGCCCATTCTGGCAACACCGCGCTCTGGCGCCCAGTGGGACATAGGCTTGTAGCAGCAGGAATAGGGAAAAGTCCTTCTCTTGTAGTCTTCGGGCTTCTCTTTATGCCCGCTCAGAATAGCTTACCCTCTCAGGTGTTCTGTCCTCGTGACATCTTCTGACCGACTGTGGTTCCAGTAAACCTTCTCCACATATCACCCGCGATGTCTGTGGAGGGGAAGGACTTAGCCGCTGGAGTGCACTCTACAGTCTCAGGCGTTGGTCCGCCGTGGCCTTGGGGTTTTTGGTGGAATTCGCAGACAAGCGACAATACCTCCTCATCCATTACGCCGATAACTTGCAGATGTGCTCTCCCCCACCGGGGAACCCCGCCACCTCACCAGATATTCCACTACTCCTTTTCTACTCTTTCTGCTCCCAATGATCCGCTCAACCTCATATAGTTTCTCACCCTCATCGTCGACTATATCGGGGTAGGGCCGCTGTTCTCGCCCTGGAATAGCGCTGACTGATAAAGGTTCCAGTAGTTCGACATAACACCGGTGGACCTTCATTTGAGAAGGAAGGTCTAGTTCGCAAGCCGCGTCCGCAAGTCGTTTTATTGCGAACGGTCCCATCTTCTTATGGTCGAGTTTTTTTGTGGTTCGACGAGTTCTGAGATTGACGGCATTGAGCATAACCTGATCCCCGATTTTGAACGCTGGCGGTATTTCCCTTTTCTGGTCATAGTATTTTCCCATTCTTTCCCTGGCGGCGGACAATTTCTGCTGGGCGGCGTCATGTACTCTCTGATAAACGAGCATAAAGATCGCCATGGGATTGACTACCTTGCTTTCCGCTGGCCAACTCGTCCGGGATTATACCCATAATTGGTATAGAAAGGTGATTGCCCCGTCATGGATGTAACCGAGTTATTGTAGGCATATTCGCCAGTGGAAGTAGCTCTGCCCACCGCTTTGTTCGTAGTTGCAGAATGCCCGAAGGTAGTGTTCCAAGGTTTGGTTGACCCGCCAGTTTGTCCGCCAGTTTGTGGGTGGAAAGCGTACTCATACGAGCTTGATGTCCAGTAGTTCCATGAGGGATGCCCAAAAGCTTGACGAAATTTGGCATCTCGATCGGAAACTATGTCAGTGGTAGCCCATGATGCGCCAGATTTGAGCCAGAAACGCCGCGAGATCCTGGGAGGAAGTGTGCCATGAAGGGAATAAAGTGAGCCATCTTGGAGAACCTGTCCACTATTACCCATATCTGCGATACCCTTTCGACTTGGTAGCTGGACGATGAAATCCATCGAAATTGACGACTATACTGTATGAGGTGTTTCAAGAGGAAGTAACGCCCGATTTGCGATGCCGACTTGGTTTATTTCGTTGGCAGTCGCCGCAAGAGCAGACGTAGTCATCTATCCACTGCTCATCTTTGGCCAGTAGAAGTTGCGCGCGATCAACTCTAATGCCTTATCCTCGACCGAAGTGTCCTGCCACCTTTGAGTCGGTTTCGATTGTGCGATTCGGATTTTAAGCGCATTATTGTCGGGTATGTATAGGCGGTTTTTGAAGAACAGCAAGCCCTCCTTGACCGTAAACTCCTTCAACTCCCCTGCTTCGCTTCTCCTTCCAATCTCCTTCCATGCCTCATCCTGCACCGACGCCTTCTTGACTAGCTCCAAGAAACTTGGACCAGTCTACCACTTCCTTGCTGGCGAAATGAAGCCACAGAAAACATATACTCCTCTGTCCCTACCAACTGTCCTGGCTTAAGAACCTCTCGACTACCTGCGCGCTTCTTCACGCCGGTATCTCGGATGTCTCGACAACGATCTGCCTTCCCATTTTTTGTTCCGCCTGTAAACGATCTTAAAATCGAACTCCGCAAGGGTCTGTGCCCATCGCGCTTGTCTTCGGTTAAGGACCTTAGTGTCGAAATATTGAAGGTTCTGATGATCCGTATAGACTAACACCGTAAACTTGGGTCCTCGAGGTAGTGCCGCCATTGCTTAAAGGCTGCCACTATGCCGAGGATTTCGTTGTCCCAGACGTCATAATTAAGTTCAGCTGGGTNGAGCTTGCGAGTAAAGGCCACTGGATGGAGCTTTCCATCAACTATTTGAGCAGGACGGCTCCCAACGCAAAGTCACTGGCGTCCGCTTTCCACGATTGTCTGCTGTTCCGTGAAAATGAACCAGAATTGGAGCAGTCGTGAAGAGGATTTTGAGCTTCAGAAAAGCTGCTTGCGGCGCTAGTCCATGAGTAAGTTCTAGTATCGCTTCAGTCAAATGATGACTACAGACCCCGAATAGTTACGATAAACCTCCCAGAAAATTTAATCCCATAAAAACTTGGACGCCTTTGACGGTCCTCGCGATTCCCACTTTAAGATTTCTTCCACCTTGTCCGTCGACATAGATAATTCTTCGCTAAAGACGTAATCCTAAGTCGATCACCTTTTGATGAAAAAGGATTTCTTCGGGTTGGCTACTAGGTTATTTTCGATGAGCCTTATCCAGGACTTTATTAACCAGTTCCTCATGTTCCGCTTCGCCTTACTGTAGATTCAGATATCATCGGCGATACTACCACCCTCGATCGAGGAATTCGGCGATCTCGTTCATTATGGCCTGAAAGGTTGCTGGCGCGTTGGTGAGCCCAAATGGCATAACCAGGTACTCGTAGTGTCCGTATCTCGTCCGGAACGCTGTTTTCCACTCGTCGCCCTGCTTAATACGGACAAGGTATTAGGGTGTCGCCCCGAGCAACCCGAGTAGTCTAACTAAGAGCTTAGAGTTTGAAACGCTAACCGCAAAGGCAGTAAGGAACAAGGTCTCCTCAGTCTTAACCAGCCTAGAGTCTCGATCACTCGATGCTAGTCCTTCTTAGTACGTAATGATTCTGAAACACGAAGATGGTTCGAGGTGGAGTTTCCAAGTTCACTCGATAAAGTCCAATCTCAAGGTAGAGTGTAAAGTAATAGTTATTATATCGATAAGACTCTTTCTTCGTCGCTGATGATTTCAACAAAGTCGGAGAATGACACAGTATTTATATCCCGCGCAAGTGTCCCGCTGACTAAACATTACATCTTACAATAAACAAGTCAAACCCCAAGACCCTGAAAATACGCCTAAGAAAACCAAACGCCAAATCTATCACACCATCTAAAATACCCCGTCCTCTATTTCCCAAAATCCTCACGCCTATTCCGCTGATAACATCCCGCTTGCTGCATGCACTCAGCCTTCGTGGTCATGAGTGTTTCGAGTTAGCCTACCTGATAACGCCCTGGTATCGTACGGCCGCCAACTCTTTCCCGACATCGTTACCTATCACCGCGAGCCAAGCTCAACATTAGGACTGCTAACGATCGGTACCGAGGAGTAGTCTTACCTTCCCAGAGCGCCACCAGAGTGAGCTTTCTACGACCTTCGCCATTTGATCAATTATGGTCCGATTGACTCCAACCAAGACTATTACCCTCATATACCCACCGGTGTCCTGAGCGCTGAACCGGCGCCTGACGCCCGGGTTATTTCAGGGTCGAAAACAGGTTTGTTGACTAGGATTCCGCAACTCAAGACTGGGCCCATTCTGGCAAAGACCGCGCTCTCTGGCGCCCAGTGGGACATAGAGACTTTTAGCAGCAGAGGAATAGGGAAAGTCCTTCTCAGTAGTCTTCTGCTTCCGATCCTATGCCCGTGAATACGCTGCTATATCCTCTTAGGCCAATCTAAAATATCCGCGCTCAGAAATCCGGTCCCTACTTTCTCCTAGCGGAAGGGTGTACCGATTTTTATGGTGACACGGTTGAGGCCCCGATAGTCCACACACAATCGGAGACTCACTTCTTCTTCACAAACAAAATAGTGGCTCCTGCGGACTTGCTAGGCCTAATTTTCCCGGAACGTAACATCCTATCCAGATATTCCCGGCCGACTTTCAACTCGACTTCAGAGAGGAGTAGATAGGCCTGCGAGGCTGCTGATCAGGTTCAAGATCGACATCGCGATCGGAGACGGTGAGGTGGTAGTTTGTCGGCTTCGACCGCATAAGACCGGTTTTGGTATTGCCCTGACGATGACTGTTTTCAAGTCAATCTCTCCTGTATCCGCTGATATTGAGCCGATGAAGAGTGCCTCCGATCATCCAAGACGTCGTCATCGAGAACCACTGAAATTTCTTTCTGGTCACAAGCATCTGGACTTGCAAAATTCCCACGAAACATTTCCCATTTGGGGCAATAGCCGCTTATGCTCCTGTAGCCACCATGCTGGTAAAATGGCATCAACGCCGCTTCTAGTGGTGCTATCTCAAGGAGAGCTCTGACTTACGCCCCTAGAAATAAGATTCAACATTACAGTAAAGGCTTGTCCCGCCTTCCATAACTTCACCAGAAACCCATTACCTTGGCCGACGCCTCTTTTCACCTTTGACAGAAAACGAGAAACGAAAGAAGCAGAAATAACCTGACCTGTTGCCCCAGTGCCTAATAATACCCGACAAGGAAATAAGAAATCTAAAACCCAATAGAAAATTTATCGACAGGACGCATCTGAAGCTCGTTGAAAAGTCCGTTGTTTTTTCATCGAGAGACGCCTCTTCCGGTCTTTTTCTTTTTATATTTTTTTTTATTTTTTCCTCGGTCAGTGACAACATCGCAATTTGGGGGAGCTCCTGACCTGACTCATCGGAGTCCCCTTCTAAAACCCATATCAAAATCCACCTCCGACCGACCCCACTTCCGGTATATAGGCTGGCCCTGTCGCTGGTTGCTGCCACCGCGCTGACTTCTTTGACCTGTGCCTTCTCTTCTTCTCCGGTGGCGCGGTGATCCTTCATTTCCTCGCCCTCTTCCTCCCGAATTCTTCTGGCCAGAGCAGAGACAGCGGCGCTGGAGTTAGGCTCTGTCTGCACCATCTCCACAGATGGCCCTTCCTTCCACAGCGGCGATTCTCCTTCGCTCTTCTCTGGTCCAAGACGGATTTGGGGATCCCCTGGTGGCCTCGCCATAGCTGGAGTGCAGTGGTCTGTTATCCCGCCTGAACGAAGCCTCCGCAGATTCGACCCTCCTCCGGCCGCGACTCAGTCTTCTGTCCTCCCGCCGCCTGATCTAACCCAGGCTTCTTCTTCTCCGACTCTCCTTTCGTGGCGGTGCCCCGCTGCCGCCTCTTCCCAACAACCTCTTTGCTCCAGAAAGCTTTCGGCCTTTCCGCTCGCTCCAATTGGGCCACAGTGCAGATCGCCTTCTGCCGGCTCGAACTTGGAATGTCGATCCCAAATTTCCTGAGGCCGGTTAGGAGGGTTTTCCGATAGGCTGCCCCACTCGTTGCGCCGCTGGTTGAGGATCTCCATTTTCGCCAGGTAATCGGAGACGCTTGACTGATACCTGAGTGATCCATCTTGAAAGCGGCCCGCGCCTCCTGCGAGCTGACGACCGCCGATTTCTTGTAAAGCTCCCACGCGCAGAAGTCCTTCCCGCTGGTCCCTCACGCGACTTCTGGTAGTTGGCGAACCATTCTCAATGGCGCTCGCAGATATATGTTCGCAATGGCCCTTCTGCTTATCGCTTAAAACTTTCGCGCCACGTCAAGTAGATTTCACATTCCAGGAGCCAGTTGCCTGAGGTTGTGTTTTCTTGTCGAATTCAAAAGGCACCTTTGCCAGTGAGTCCTGCTCCTTTCCTCGAGATTCTGACCGCCTCCATCCGCGCCTCCTCTCTTTCTCCCACCATGACTCGACCCTCCATCCGATGGGTCATTGCCTTTTCCTTTGGCGGCGGCGGCGATCCTCCTCCAACGCTGATATCTTCGAGTATTGCTCAGGTTCCTCTACTTGTGGCTCGGAGCAGTGGATCGGCGCCAGGAGTAGGTCGATCTGCTTCTGCATCTCGGTCATCTGTTCCCGCGCCTCGGCCTGGCTTCTGAGCTTCACGACATCTCTCACCGATTCCTTTGCTTGCTCCCGAGCCTCTCGATTTCTCTGAGTCTCGAACAATTGCCTTTGGTGGACATGGGCCGCTTCCAGGGCTGCACGCTCCATGGCGGAGGCCTCCGCTGCCTGCCGCTGCCGAACTCCTGAATTTTCGCACCTAGGAACATCTCCTCCAAGTTGGTCTTCACGGGTCTGCGATGCGACGTGCTATTCTTTTTCCGCCTGGAACTTCTCCTGTTCGCTGGAGTTGCTCCCATATGGTTCTACCGGCGGATAGCCCTTCCATCTGGGCTTCATGATCTCTTAGAAACTGTTCCAGCTTATCCATTGCCCCAGAACCGGCCGGGCGCTTGCCTGCTCTACGCGATAGTGGATCGTGACTGTCTTCTCGGCTGAAGGCGGGCTCTTCCATGATGGAGTCCTCCTCTTCGGTCCTCGCCAATAGTCGGGAAGCCATTCGATATGTGAATTAGGTAGTGATTCTTCGGAAACTCCAGGTAAACCTAGGAGTTATCGATATACTATTAGGGTGTCGCACCAAGCAACCCGAGTAGTCTAATAAAGAGCTCAGAGTTTGGAACGCTTAACCGCAAGGCAGTAAGGAACAAGGTCTCCTCAGTCTTAACCAGCCTAGTATCTCGATCGCTCGATGCTAGTCCTCTCAGTACGTGAAAGATTCCGAAACACGAAGATGGTTCGAGGTGGAGTCTCCAAGTTCACTTGATAAAGTTTGATTCAAGATAGAGTGTAAAGTAATAGATATTATATCGATAAGACTCTTTCTTCGTCGCTGATGATTTCAACAAAGTCGGAGAATGACACAGTATTTATATCCCGCGCAAGTGTCCCGCGGACTAAACATTACATCTTACAATAAACGAAACCCCAAGACCCTGAAAATACGCCTAAGAAAACCAAACGCCAAATCTATCCCACCATCTAAAATACCCTGTCCTCTATTCCCAAAAATCCTCACGCCTATTCCGCGATGATAACATCCCGCTTGCTGCATGCACTCAGCCTTCGCCAGTGGTCATGAGGAGTGTTCGAGTCAGCCTACCTGATAACGCCCCGTACACTCGACTTCGCCAACTCTTCCCCGACATCGTTACCTATCACCAAGGAGCCAAGCTCAACATTAGGACTGCTAACGATCGGTACCGGAGGAGTCGGGTAGTCTTACCTTCCCCAGAGGCGCCACCAGAGTGAGCTTCCTTATGACCTTCGTCATTTGATCCGTTATGGTCCGATTGACTCCAAACTCGCACTATTGCCCCCTCATATACCCACCGGTGTCCTGAGCGCCTGAGCCGGCGCCCTGACGCTCCGGGGTTATTTCAGGGGTCGAAAACAGGTTTGTTGGCTAGGGATTCCGCAACTCCGCACTGGGCTCCATTCTGGCAGCACCGTGCCTCTCTGGCGCGCCCAGTGGGACATAGACTTGTAGCAGCGTGGGAAAGGGGAAAGTCCTTCTCTTGTAGTCTTCGGGTTCTCGTATCCTATGCCCGTAACACCGTCAAAAGCATCCTGTTGCTCCCGACCCCATTGCCATACAACGTTCTTCTTCAGCAGGTCTGTCATGGGTCTGCATACCGCGGAGTACCCGTAGATGAACCGTCTTAGGAAGTTGGCGAACCCCAAGAAGCACTGAAGCTCCCTCACCTTTGTGGGTACCAACCACTCGGTGATAGCCTTCACCTTCTCAGGCGAGACCTGGGTACCGCTACCTGATAGCTTGAATCCTAGGAATTCTATCTCCGTCTGGAACCAAGCAGTCTTCTTCAGGCTGTCAGATAGGTGTAGTCGCGCCCAGCACTCGCGACAAGAGCGTGTGTTTTCTCTGACTTTAATATATCAGGATATCATCCAAGTAAACCACTAGGCCTTGATCTAACAAGTCCTTGAATATGGTGTTGACCATGGCCTGGAACGTCGCCGGCGCATTGGTCAAGCCAAAAGGCATCACTCTATTATTCGAAGTGGCCATATTTGATACGGAAAGCTGTCTTCCACTCTTTTCCTTCTGCGATCCTTACTAAGTTGTAACCGTTCTTGAGATCTATTTTGGTGAAGAAGAGAGCTCCTTTCGTCGAGTCTGCTAACTCAGTCATGAGTGGCAGCGGGTATCGGTTCTTGACTGTGACGGCATTTAATCCGCGGTAGTCGACGCATAACCGTAACGACCCGTCTTACTTAGGGACGAAGAGGATTGGTGCCGCTGCTGGGCTCGAAGATGGGACAATTTTACCTGCCGCTAACATTTCGTCCAGGTATTCCCTCAACGCTTTCTGCTCCAGGGGTGACAATGCGTAGATTGGTCCCCACGGAGGTTGACTTCCGTCCACGAGGGGTATCTTATGATCCCACTCACTGTGCTCTGGCAGGCGCCCCGCTCCTTCAGGAGAGAACACGTCCGAGTAGTCTCGGAACCCTTCCGGGATAGCACTAGCGAGAGTCTCGCTTCCCGTGTTTCGTGCCCAGAAAGGGTGCGACTCAAGGGCCATGTCAGGCTCTGGCATGTGTCTCAGTAATCTGACGACCTTCTCCTGCCAACCTTCTTCATACATGTCCTTCTCTGTCATCATGCATCCCTTAATCTGACATTGGATACTATTAAAGGTAGCCTTATTCTGGCCCCAATGTATCGTGGGTTGATGCTCTTCGAGCCATCGATGTGGTATGACGAGATCTTCTCCGGCAAAGGTACCTATTTCGCAGGTGACTAACCTGTCGAGGTGGCTACCGATGCGGAGTGTGAGAGGTTGGGTGGTGTGAGTACCGGAGTGAGGCATGCGTGAGCCATCAGCTTGTTTGATGAGGAGGAGTGTAGGTCTTTTCTGAACTGGTATGTCGGCTTTCTTAACACAGTCCCAGGACATGATCCATGTCTCGGTACCGCTATCCAGTAATGCTTGGACGGTATGGGTAAAGTGGTTGTTGGTTTTAGGGTTGAGCCATGAGATTTCCATCTCAAGGCGGGTTTCTTGGGTTGTGGTAGTCATAGTTGTGTAGGTAAGGAGGATCGTTGATGATACTTAGTAGGAGACGGATGTCGTCTTTTATATAGCTAGGTGCGGGGTAGCTCTGACGTGTCCTGCCTAGAAGATACCTTGCCCTAATCATGAGTTCTTACTCGCATCAGCGGTCTCTCCACAGGGTTTTGGCAAGTCATCGGTGTGCCGTGTGTCTACTGACCACGAATACGCAAGTCATCAGTGCACCGTGCATCTACCGACCGCTATCTGCGTGGCCCTTCTGCTTTCTGACTTTCTTGATTCGGGTCTTGGTTCTCTGACATACGTTTTTTGCTTTCCTCGTAGTATAGTTTTATAATGAGATTTCAATTTCCGCTCCTTCTGAATACATCGAAAATAATCCGTAACCCAAATGAGTACCATAAGAAATACATTTAATCTTCCCCAAGTGCCGTAATCCTAGCCCTAAATGCTTCGCCTTGAGATCCCATTTTCTGCCTTTTTTCACTCTCCCCTTCCGGTTCCTTCCTCCTGGAAGTCTCATTCTGCCGCTTCCTTTTCTTCCCACTTGATCGTTCCGTCTCCTTTGTTGCTCTAGCCTTAGTGACCGAGTAATATTCCTTCGTTCAGTGACCTTCTCTTCCGCACCGGAGGCATTTATTCTCCTTCGCCCATTGATCTTTTTCCGGTTGAGTGGCTCCTAGGCTGCCTGTAGCTGGGGGGGGTTTGCGTGAAGATTCTTCTCGTTCCTTTCTACGGGGACGAGAGGTGTTACGCTCTCTTTTCTGGGGGCGGGGAGGTCGCTGATGCTTGGGTTCCTGAGTTTCTCGGGGTTTGGCCGTTTCTTTTCCTCACAGAATCTGCTGGCGGGCTTTGACTTCGACGTCCTTCCTCCCTACTCTTCTGACCCATGCCAACCAATCGGGAAACTCCGTTGGTTCTTCAATCGCAGCAGATAGTCTTTGTTCCAGCGAGGAGTTTATTCCTGTGAGGATCATAGATTTCATGACGATTGGTCCTACTCGAGCATCCCATTCGAGGTTCTGCATCTCGTTGATGTAATCGTCGATAGGGCCAGTTTGATGGAGATTATCCATCTTCTGCTTGGCCTGTTCTTGACTGGTTCGATTACCATACTGGATGCGGAGTTCCTGCTTGAAGCGTTCCCAAGTACCGAGCCTAGGTTCTACACTAAGCCTTTCCTTAAAGTTGCGCCAGAAACTTGTTGCACTCCCGGTGAATTCCAGGGATGCCCAAAGGATCCGGGTCTTATCATCCCATGTGATTCATGGTTGGAGGTCCATCAGGATTTCCATCTTGTCAATCCAATGGCGGACGTCTTCGTCGGG
This sequence comes from Morchella sp. 2016-72, assembly GCA_024713865.1. Classification (NCBI taxonomy): domain Eukaryota; kingdom Fungi; phylum Ascomycota; class Pezizomycetes; order Pezizales; family Morchellaceae; genus Morchella; species Morchella sp. 2016-72. Next base: position 653,853 of record JAMJEY010000003.1, read on the forward strand.
TTTTCCGGAGAAAGGTATCTTGGCCTGCTTGGGGGTCTCCCCTATTAGGGTGTCGCACCAAGCAACCCGAGTAGTCTAATCAAGAGCTCAGAGTTTGAAACGCTAACCGCAGAGGCAGTAAGGAACAAGGTCTCCTCAGTCTTAACCAGCCTAGTATCTCGATCGCTCGATGCTAGTCCTCTCAGTACGTAAATGATTCTGAATACGAAGATGGTTCGAGGTGGAGTTCCAAGTTCACTCGATAAGTCTCGGTCTCAAGATAAAGTGTAAAGTAATAGATATTATATCGATAAGACTCTTTCTTCGTCGCTGATGATTTCAACAAAGTCGGAGAATGACACAGTATTTATATCCCGCGCAGTTGCCCCGCGACTAAACATTACATTACAATAAACAATGCGAAAACCCCAAGACCCTGAAAATACGCCAAGAAAACCAAACGCCAAATCTATCCCACCATCTAAAATACCCCTGTCCTCTATTCCCAAAAATCCTCACGCCTATTCCGCTTATGATAACATCCCGCTTGCTGCATGCACTCAGCCTTCGGGTCACGGCGAGTGTTTCGAGTTGGCCTACCTGATAACGCCCCGCATCGTACTCGACTTCGCCGCTAACTCTTTCCCGACATCGCTACCTATCACCAAGCCAAGCTCAACATTAGGACTGCTAACGATCGGTACCGGAGAAGTCGGGTAGTCTTACCTTCCCCAGAGGCGCCACCAGAGTGAGCTTTCTTATGACCTTCGTCATTTGATCAACTATGGTCCGATTGACTCCAAACTCGCACTAGGTTTGTTGACTAGGGCTTCCGCAACTCCGCACTGGGCTCCATCCTGGCAACACCGTGCCTCCCTGGCGCGTCCAGTGGGACATAGGCTTGTAGTAGCATAGGAATAGGGAAAAGTCCTTCTCTTGTAGTCTTCGGGTTCTCGTATCCTATGCCCGTAACATCCCCCTTGCGATGACTGCTGGGAACCGGCGACTGCGTTTCTGCTTGTCAGCGGTGCCTGGCCTGTTACGGGCATAGCTTCCGAAGCTGGTCTTCAACGGTCGGAAAGTAACTGTATTCTCACCAAATGACATCGCATTGAGCTGTAACGCAATTATGAGCTGGAGAGGGATCGGAGAAACGATATCATTAGTCCAACTACACTATGGGCATCCATTGGGCACGCGGTAAGGCCAGTAGGGCCAGAAAAGCGGAGTTGAAGAAACACTAGTAAATGGAGCCGTTTTCGACCCCAATAATAACCCCCGGAGCGTCAAGGCACCGGCACGGCCGCTCAGGACACCGGTGGGTATATGAGGGGACAGCAGTTCAAGTTTGGGACCAATCGGACCAAAACTCACCGAGTTATGAGGCGGACGAAGCGAAGGACTTGGGAGAGCCTGCGGGAGACCATGAGACTGGCATGGGGGCGATACGGGGTAGACCCGGAGATTTCCGACAACACCACTGGTGGATCAGAAGGATGAGGAAGCTGAAGAGGAAAGGGCAGTACAAGGGAGTATCCTCCGGAGCACCACCAGTCGGTCTTCCGGTACCGGGGAGAATATTGGGAAACCCTAGGGGCCAGTACAATTCTCTCGGAGGGAAAGAAGACCATGGATAAGTGCAGACATGACAGGGATACTCAGCAATACTGGCCCCTACCTATCCAGAGGCAAGGAAACGATATGGTATCAAGTACCTACCAACGGATCTGCTGATGCCTAGTCTATCCTCTGTCAATTGGTAGTCATTAATGACTTAAGGAAGAGCCATGGTACATCAAGAGAAGACGACAGAGGCATCAGCCTCGAATTAGCACTTCAGTCCGTCGGAATTTAGAACCCTGTATATAGTTAATAATTCGGGTCATGAGGATGATACCATGCAGAAATGGGCTGCCACTTGATCTTCATCCATCCATCCATCATCATCGACGGGGAAGAAAGAGTCTAATATTATTATCTGGCGAGATCAATAGGCCATTGCGCAGCACTGACAATAGACTTTCGAGTTTTTACCTCTTCCCATTGGGGAGAGGGTTTTTTCTCTTTCGAACTTTAGTATCCTGTGACCGTCTACCGTGCCTGACAAATTCCCCTTTTTTCGAGCGGAGTCGTATGGGCTCCTAAGAGACCACCTCGCAGGGTCACCTTCGGCCGCTGAGACACATATGCAATCCAGTCTGAGGAGACTCCTACCCGACGGCCTCTGCCGTGGTCCATAGGAACTCCAAGCGCTGTCTTAAACCACTCAGTGGAGAGGGTGATCCCGTAATATGGCCCTTCTCTTTCTCCTCCTGTCCTCTTCTGAGGAGCTGGATGAGTCCGATGAGCTTGGACTATCATCCCTCCTATGCCTTCTTCTTCCTCTTCCTCCACTATTACCTCCATCTCCTGCCGTTCCCTTCCGCAGTACAGGCTCCTCCTCCCTCCTACGTTTACCGTAGGTTCTTCTGAGTGGTGGAGACAGGGATTTACTCCTCCTCCTGTTGGCTGGGGGTGAGGGTGGCGGTACCCTTCCTTCTCCTGGGGAGTCTTCCTCGGACTCGACCCGGGGCTGCTTACCTTTTAACGCTTTTAGCGTTTCCTTCAACATCTTCTGCAGTTCCGGTCGGAGGTCTGACGCAGCGGGGGTTGGTGCCTTTGGGGCGGGTTCCTGAGCCACCGCAATGGTTGCTGCCATCCCTTCTGGCAACTCCAGAGACTTCTCAGCCTGCTGGGCCTGGATGTAGGCTGCTAACGCTTGGGTCTGCTGCCTCTGGCGCTCAGTTTCGCGGGCCATTTGCTGGAACCTCAGCTCTGTTTCCCGTTGCTGGTTCAAGGCGTAGACCTGGAACTGGCTAGTCATGGTGTTGAGGGCGGTAGCTAGCTGCCCTTGGGTTCCTTCTACCTCCCGGAACTTCCCTTGTAATTCGCCCACTAGTTGTTGCCCGCCGTGGAGTACCTGGTGGTGCTGCAGGTCTCTGGTTCTGACCGCTTCCTGTAGCGCCAGGTGGGTTTGAGTTGCGAGGCCTTGGATCCCTTGGACGAGTACCTCGGTCCTGAGGGGTCGTGGGGTCTCTTGCTCGAGGTACCGCCCGTCGAAGGAGGAGGTGCTGGTGTGGCTGGCTTCGCTCATATCCCCATCCGAACCAGAGGGCCTCGCTACAATAGCGCCTTGCCTGGTTGGAGTCTGGGGATCGAGGTCCATGTTGGCAGAGCTCCTGGTGATCCTCCTCGGGTCTCGTTTGCGGACCCTCTTCGGGGCTTTGGCTCTGAGGAGGTCGGCAGCGGGGGTGTCTCTCACCCTGCTGGCGGTGGTGGGGTGAGCCTGGGCCATGGCAGTGTATCTGTCTCGCAGGACGATAGCTTCCTCCATGTTGGAGTCTTCCTGCGAGGTTAACGCTAGTGGGAGGGACATTTCTAAAAAATTCGATGGGGAGGTCGGGGTTGGTGATGCACCAAGGTAGAGGAGTCAACCAGCGCCGAGCGTTCGAGAGTTTTGGCGGCTTATGAGGATGAGGGGGGTGGAGTTGGCTTCAAGGGTGTATTCCTTGAAGGTGGCAATGGTGCGTGCTTCCGTGAAGAAGCCTTGGTGTTGGAGGTAACCGCAGTAGAGATGTTCTGCGCTGCCTCAAGGGACGAGAAAGGAGGTTTGACAGGGGAATCGCAGCATGTACTGACTCTTTTCCAATATTTATTGCTCTGACTTGTTTACCGAGTGCCCGTGTACTATCCGTACCTAGCAATCACACAAGGTAACAAGTTGAGTGAATAGATCTTGTAGAGAGGAAGTAGTATGCTAGCGAGGGGTGCGACCGGATAAGGTTTACCCGAGTAGGAGGAGAGTTGGACAGAGTGTCCAGAGGTTATCCCTGATGGCGACGTGTAGGCGGAGGTACCAGTAGATGACCCTGACTACAGTCATGGGGTAGGCGATTGGATAAGGTACAATATAGTGTAAAGGGATATCTCAGAAGTCACTAAGATACGGCTAATGCTAAGTGATAGTTCTGTAGCTTTTAAACTTGTAGACTGGATTCCGTTCGCTTGAGAGGATGATGATTCCCCTAAGACTCCGGGAATCCTACTAGCTATTTATACATGAAAGACTCCCTTAAACCCGTTAACTCCTCCAATAGCAAAACCCCCACAATGACTCCTCCACTGCTCCGGTTTCCTACGAGGCGGGGTAACCAAGGGTCCCACTGATAGAGAATAGTAGTGGTTGCCGAGTAGTAACCGAACCCCGCTCCTGGGCATACGTCACTCTTCTGCCGCGCCGTCGCACCGAGACAATACCATTGTACTACCGGCACCGCACTCCCGAGCAATCCTGTAACAGTTTCTACTCAAAGTGACTATCGCTGTTCCCTTATCTATACATATATATTTCCCCAAGGGAGATATCGCTGTCATCTGTCTCGTACCCTGCGGAACGAAGCTATACTCTACCGCCCCCTTGAGATTACGTTGCGTCGTCATCCGCACCGTACATAATCATCAATGTCTACCCCCGCACCTCCACCACACCCCCCAGTCCGCATAGTGGATGGGGTTACCCTCGACGGCAACTACTACATTCCTCAAACCTTCGAAGAATTCGAAGCAGTGGAAGACCTACACTATCACTACGTGCATCTTCTTACCCTCATATGGGAAAGGGATCGATGGAAGACCGAGAGGGACGCTAGCCGAAACCTACACGCCAAAACCCGACAAGAGTTGACCCCAGCACGGGATCAACTAACTGCCTCCAACAATCACACCGACGCACTGGAAACTCGCATTACCACCCTAGAGCTCCAACTTGCCGCGGCCCGTGCCCCACCACCATCATCATCACCACCACCACTACCACCGCCGATCAATCTGCCCCCACCTGCCAATGCCCCACCCCCAACCTTTCGCTCTGAAAAGTTCCCTAACCCTCCAAAGTTTAACGGAACTAGGAAGGAACTTCCGGGCTTTCTTAACCTTCTTCGCACCAAACTTCGTGTTAATCACGACAGGTTTTTAAACGAAGAAGCCAAAGTTTTCTATGCAGTTAGTCGGTTGGAAGGGAAGGCGTTGGACCAGGTTATCCCCATGGCCACAGGGGATGCTGCCCCCTTTATCTCAGTCGCCACCTTCGTCGCCTTCCTGGAGGTATCCTTTGGGGATCCAAACCCTCGAGGGACCGCTAGGAGGGAACTATAAAGTCTTCGCCAAGGTAAGGGGGAATTCGCCACCTACCTAACCCAGTTCCTGCGCATTATGGGACAACTTGACTACAATGAGGAGGCCAAAAAAGATGCCTTGGAAACTGGGCTGTCCGACGACCTTAAGGACGCCATGATCTACCAGGATATCACTACGGAAGGCTTTGATGCCTATGTGAAGAGGCTTATGACTATGGACAATAGGATCAGGGCCAGGAAGGATGCCCATAAGACCAACCGAAACCCTATGGGACAATTCGTGGCCCAAGCAGCTGCCCCCCACCCATCTCACACCACTGCAGGCCTCGTACCTATGGATCTTTCCGCGTTACAAACTCGCCCTTCTGTTCGTCCACCACCCGAAGGAAGATATACCTTCTCTAACAGCCGTCGTCAGACCACCGCCGCCGAAAAAAAATGGAGGATGGAGAATGGTTGCTGTGCCTATTGCGCTGCCCCCGACCATGTCTTCGCAAACTGTCCCCAGGGCAATCGGCCCCGTGGCCCCCCCCCCAGGGCAATCGGCCCCATGGCCCCCCCCCAGCTATGAGAGGTGCTGCCTTGTCCGCTCCCCCTGTCGCTCCTATGGAAACTTCTTCTTCTTCTTCTTCTGTGTCTGTTCCTATTTCTTCTTCTACGGATAATGTTCTTTCTTCTGGTAATTTGGGTTTTCACTAGTCCCTGGTCAGTATCATGGCCCTCACCAGGGACCCTCAAAGGATTTTTCTTTATCTGCGTTTTCTATTTCTGGGTTTTCAGTTTCGGATATATCAGAGGAGGGATTAAATGGAGATCATCTAGTTGTAGCCTGTAACATTGCTCACAATGAGAACTCTATTCCCACTTATGCTATGATCGATACTGGAGCCTCAGGATTTGCATTTATTGATGAAACCTTTGCGCGCCATCATCAACTATCAATTCTTCCTCTTAAAACTCCTCGCATACTCGAAGTCATCGACGGAAGGCCTATTGCATCCGGACAAATCACCTCGATATGCCGGGTTCCTCTATCGATCGGTTCTCATCAAGAACAAATTCCACTCTTCGTGACCAAACTAGGACAGTACCCCCTGGTTCTTGGCATTCCTTGGCTACAACACCACGACGCTACTCTTAGATTCAGGGACAACACCGTGGCCTTCGATTCAGAATTCTGTAGAAAAAACTGCAACTCTGCATCTACTATCGCCGTCACCTCAGGAATCAAGCCTCCAGTCTATATGATAGGCCCCGTCCCCTTTAGTCGTCTCCCTCGCCGTAAGCTACTGCAGATTTGCAGTATAACTCTCCACGAAATCGAAAGGACTCTCCAAGACACCCCAAAGGATGAATGGAAACAAAAGATCCCCGAACGTTATCATCATCAGTTAAACATGTTTGACGAAGCCTTCGCTCAAAACCTGCCACCTCGTCACCCTTATGATGATAAGATTCCCCTGAAAGAAGGAAAGGAACCCCCATTCGGCCCTTTCTACGGCATGTCCCGAGACGAACTGCTTGCATTACGGGACTATGTTCGCAAGAACCTCTCTAAGGGATTTATCCGCGCTAGCTCCTCCCCGGCCGGAGCCCCCGTATTATTTGTCAAGAAAGTTGATGGATCTCTGCGTCTGTGTGTGGATTACCGGGGACTAAACGAGTTGACGGTCAAGAACCGATACCCATCACCCCTCATTCGGGAAACTTTAGATCCACTGTCAAAAGCCAAATGGTACACTAAGTTAGACTTGCGACAAGGTTATAATCAGATTAGAATGGCCAAGGGTGAGGAGTGGAAGACAGCATTCAGAACTCGATATGGTCACTTCGAATACACCGTCATGCCATTCGGCCTCACCAACGCCCCTGCTACCTTTCAACATTTTATCAACGACTGTCTTCGAGAACACCTGGATCAATTCTGTACCGCTTACCTAGACGATATTCTCATATATAGTGACTCTCTCGAAGAACACGAGCAACATGTCGAAATAATACTTGAGGTGTTGCAAAAGAATGGGATTTTGCTGAAACCGGAAAAATGTGAATTCCACACCCAAAGCACAACCTATCTGGGACTAATTATTGAACTGAACGGTATCCGCATGGACCCTCACAAAGTTGCCGCAGTACAGGAATGGACCACTCCTAAGATGGTTAAGGACGTGCAAGCCTTCCTAGGCTTTGCCAATTTCTATCGCCGCTTCATTTTCAGTTTCCCAAAACTAGCAGCCCCTCTTACGAGACTCACCAAGAAGGGCGCCCCCTTTCTATGGACCCCAGAAGCAGAAACGGCTTTTCAATCTCTGAAGAAGGCCTTCACCACCGCCCCTATTCTGGTTCATTTTGATCCAGAAAAGTCAATTACGGTTGAAACGGATGCATCGGACTATGTTGCCGGGGGAGTACTCTCTCAATACGACGAACAAGGAAAACTACACCCCGTGGCATTCTTCTCCAAGAAACATACTCCTGCGGAATGCAACTACGAAATCTATGATAAGGAGCTGCTGGCGATAATTAGATGCTTTGAGGAATGGAGACCAGAGTTGGAAGGAGTCAAACATCCGATCGAAGTCATTTCCGATCATAAAAATATCGAATACTTCATGTCAACAAAGCAACTCAACAGGAGACAAGTGCGATGGGCCGAATATCTGTCACGATTTAACTTTGTTATTAAGTACAGACCCGGGAGACAAAGCGGAAAACCAGATGCGTTGACCAGGGGATCAGGAGATCTCCCTGAGGAAGGGGATGAAAGATTGTTGCATCAGAGTCAGACGGTTCTGAAACGTGAGAATTTGGATCCTAAGCTAAGTTTGTTGGCGGGCTCTTTATCAAACGAACCCGCTGAAAAGAACGCCTCTCTACAGAAACTATTCAAGAAAGGATATCTAGCTGACCCATTTCCACAAAAGATTCTGGATTTACGGCAAACAGATACAAAGCTGTTACGGGCATAGGATACGAGAACCCGAAAACTACAAGAGAAGGACTTTACCCTATTCCTACGCTGCTATAAGTCTATGTCCCACTGGGCGCGCCGGAAAGGCACGGTGCTGCCAGAATGGAGCCCAGTGCGGAGTTACGGAATCCCTAGTCAACAAAACCTGTTTTCGACCCCTGAAATAACCCCCGGAGCGTCAAGGCGCCGGCTCAGGCGCTCAGGACACCGGTGGGTATATGAGGGGCAATAGCGAGTTTGGAGTCAATCTGACCATAATTGATCGAACGACGGCGTCATAAGAAAAGCTCACTCTGGTGGCGCCGAAGGTAAGACTACCCGATTCCTCCGCACCGATCGTTAGCAGTCCTAATGCTTGAGCTTCTCGCGATAGGTAACGATGCCGGAAAGAGTTGACGAATGAGGCCGACTGCACCGGACGTTATCAGGTAGGCCAACTCAAACACTCTCGCGACCACTGACGAAGGCGCTGAGCCGCATGCAGCAACGGGATGTTATCCGTAAACGGAATAGAGCGCGAGGGATTTTTAATAGATGCGTATTATATGGTGGTGATAGATTTGGCGCTTGGTTTTCTTGCGATTTTCAGGTCTTCGGGTTTCGTGATTTGTTTATTGTAAGATATATCGCCTAGTCCGCGCGACACTCGCGCGATATAAATACCGCCATTCTCCGACTTTGTTGAAATCATCAGCGACGAAGAAAGAGTCTTATCGATATAAAATCTATTACTTATACTTCATCTTGAGATCAGAACTTATCGAGTGATCTTAGAAACTCCACCTCGAACCATCTTCGTGTTTCGGAATCATTCACGTACTGGAAGGACTAGTATCGAGCGATCGAGATACCAGACTAGTTAGGACTGAGGAGATCTTGTTCCTTACTGCCTTTGCGGTTAGCGTTTCAAACTCTAAGCTCTTTATTAGACTGCTCGAGTTGTTTGGTGCAACACCCTAATAAAAGCACTGCAAGGAGATTTCACTAGCCGAATGCACTGAGGCGGACGGCCGCCTACTCTATCGCGAAAGCTTCTACGTCCCCGATTACGCCCCGTTAAAGTTGGAAATCCTGAAGCAATACCACGATGCCCCTTCAGCAGGACACCCCGGCAGAGAGAAAACCTTCGAGTTAGTCAGCAGGGATTACTACTGGCCAAATATGCGCGACTACATCGGCCAATACATTCGGAACTGCCACATCTGCCGGCGAAGCAAGTCAGCTACTCATGGGAAATTAGGGGTACTACGACCACTACCTATTCCGGAACAACCGTGGAAAGGGATCTCTATGGATTTTGTTACGGGGTTGCCGGAGAGCGAGGGGTACGATGCTATATTCGTAGTGGTGGATCGATTAACGAAGATGCGTCACCTTTTACTCTGCAATACTACCGTCAATGCGGAGGACTTGGCCAACCTATATCTACAGCATATCTGAAAGTTGCACGGGTTGCCTACACATATCACCTCTGATAGGGGCACGCAGTTCACAGCTAAGTTCTGGAAATCCCTTTGCAAACAACTAAGGATTGAGGCCAGAATGTCAACAGCTTTCCACCCGGAAACTGATGGACAAACGGAAAGATTGAATGCTGTGATGGAACAATATCTTCGGGGATATGTGTCGTATCAACAAGACGATTGGGTCAAGTGGCTACCGATGGCGGAATTTGCGGCGAATAATCAGGTCTCAGCTTCTACCAAAGCTACTCCTTTCTTTGCCAACTACGGCTATCATCCTCGATTTGCTACATAGCTACAGAAACCAGAAGGAAACCCATCGAGCCTCAATGCCCATGCCTTCGCAGGGAGGATGAAGGAATTACACGATCACTTACGGGCCCAAATGAGGGCGGCTCAAGATCAACAGGAGAAATCCATCAACGCGAAGCGAACACCCGCCCCTTGTTATGAAATCGGAGATATGGTATTCGTGTCAGCCAAGAATATTTGCACCATTCGAAACTCAAGGAAGCTCGATTGGAAAAGACTAGGGCCGTTCCCCATTCAAGAAATCATTTCCCTCTACGCCTATCGTTTAAATCTCCCTCGCTCAATGAAGATGCATCCCATCTTCCACGTTTCATTACTCGATCTCGCTGCCACCGATCCTGTACCAGGACAAAGACTAGCACTACCACCGCCTATTGTTGTGGATCAAGAAGAGGAATACGAAGTCGAGGAAATTTTGGACTCGAGATATCATGGGAAGCAAGGACTTCAATACTATGTTAAGTGGACAGGATATATGGATCCCACATGGGAACCCACTGACTATCATAAACAAACCGCCGCCGTTGATACCTTTCATACACGCTACCCAGATAAACCAGGACCAGGGGAAGTCAAGGCTCGCAGGAGCTCACGCTTGAAGGGGGGGGCTACTTTTATGGATTCGCTAGGATGGAACGGCACAGGTTGGCAAGGTTGGGATTACTGCGCGTTAGGAGGAGGGGATGAGTCAGGATAGGTTCTATGGGTTTCTGTTACGCAAAGACTTGAGTCATAGTCAGGATTACGCAAGAGTATGAGTCAGGCTTGGCAAGTGAATTGGTGGCTATATAAGGAGGGCAACGGTGCCTCTCTCTGTTTCTTTCTTCTTTTCCTTTTCTCTTCACGCAACGTCTTCTGTATCTACTCAATATATCTCATAGTCTCTACTCAAAGTGACTATCGCTGTTCCCTTATCTATACATATATATTTCCCCAAGGGAGATATCGCTGTCATCTGTCTCGTACCCTGCGGAACGAAGCTATACTCTACCGCCCCCTTGAGACTCACCCCCGCCGTCAACAATCCCGTACCGGGATAAATTGCAGAACCACCCCCACCTATGGAAGTTGAGGGTGAGATCGAATGGGAGGTTGCAGAGATTTTAGACTCACGAAAGAGAGGACGACAGATAGAATATCTGGTAAAATATGTTGGTTATGAAGAACCCTCGTAGCAATCATCAAACGACTTGGAACATAGTCCCGAACTTCGGAAGGTTTTCCACGATCAATACCCCGCGAAGCCTCGGCTTATCAGGAGCTAGGCCCTAGGAGGGGACCTGATCTATCCCGGCGTCTTGACATCGGTTCCAAGAATTCGGTAGCGGAAACAGAATTGCGGCAAAAGGGGTAATGTTAGGCGAGGATGGGCGGAGATGGGGTGATGGTGACGTCATTGAGTTCTGGGAGGTTCGATGGCTTGATGGATTTGTAATGAAAAGAGGAAAGATGGTGGGAAGGAATATGAGGTGTGAGTCATAGTGGACTAGCGGAGGAAAGTATTAAATAGAGCGGGGGGATCTTTTCTTTAGTTCTTTCTTTCTTTTCTCTCTGTCTCGTCTTCCTGTTCTTTCTGTACATAGGAATATACTGTCATCCTTTATGCCATAGCCTCCGAGATCCCAGAACCTGACTTCGGGATCTATCATAGTCATCATCATCGTTCTTGTTGAGGTCCATCCGATCCTCACTCCCCCTGCCTTCTGTCCTCGCTCCTGTCCTGATCTTTGCCTCTGCCTTTGCCTTCGCTGGTGCCTGTGCTTGTACCCGCCCGGCAATACCTCTGTCCTCATCAGTGTCCTCGTTGTCGGCTGTGTTCCTCGAGTCCTTCTGCGTCATCATTGTCGTCTTCCTCTTGCCCGGGTTACTCCGTCACAAATATCCATTAAGATACATCCGGTGTTTCATGGTTCTCTGCTCTCGCCTGTGGTCAATGATCCGGTTCCAAGGCAAATTATTGAAACACCTCCACCGGTTGAGATAGAAGGGTAGATCGAGTGGGAGGTAGAGGAGATTTTAGATTCAAGAAGACATAGCCGTTGGGTAGAATATCTTGTCAAATATCTTGGATACAAAGAACCTTCCTGGCAACCTTCGAGTGACCTCAAACACAGCCCTGAACTTCGACAATCGTTTCATCGTCAATATCCTTCGAAACCTTGGCCTATCAGGAGCTAGGCCCTAGGGGGGAACCTGATCTTTCCCGCCGTCTTGACATCGGTTCTGAGAATTCGGTAACAGAATCAAAGTTGCAACGAAGGGGGGAATAGTAAGCGAAGATGAACTGGGATAGGGTGATAGTGTCGTCGTCATTAGGTTCTGGGAGGTTTGATGGCGTGATGGATTTGTAATGTAAATAAGAAAAATGGTGGGGAGGATTACGAAGTGTGATGACAACAGGTTTTGTATGAGTTTCTATGGACTGAAGTATGAGTCATGCTGGACTGGTGGAGGAGGTTCTTAAATAGTGCAGGAGGACTTTTCCTTTACTAGTTCTTTCTTTCTTCTCTCTCTGTCTCGTCTTCCTGTTATCTCGGTACATAAGAATATACTTCTACTCTAGCCATAGTCTATGAGATCCCAGAACCTGACTTCGGGATCAACCATAGTTCTCATCATCGTTCTCATTGAGGTCCATCCGGTTCTCACTCTCCCTGCCCCCTGTACCCTCTTGCCCTTGCCCTTGTTTTTGCTTTGGCCAATGCCTGTGCTTGTGCTCACCCGGCACCCTCCTTGTCTTTGTCGGTGTTCTCATTGTTCTGGCTGTATTCCTCGAGTCCTTCTGCATCATTATTGTCGTCTTTTCTGCGCCCAGGCTACTCCGTCACAGTATCTTGTCAAATATGTTGGATATGAAGAAACTTCCTGGCAACCATCGAGTGATCTTGAACACAGTCCTGAACTTCGACAACTATTTCATCGTTACTATCCTTCGAAACTTCAGCCTATCAGGAGCTAGGCCCTCAGAGGGGTCCTGATCTGTTCCGGCATCTGGGCACTGTTCCCGGGAGTCCGGTAGTCAATGCGCGGCTGTAATTGATAAGGGAATGCTAAGCGAGGAAGAGTGGAGGTGGAGTCATGTTGACGTCATCTGTTTCTATGGGGTTCGATGGCCTGATTGAATTTGCAATGTAATTAAGGAAGATAGGGAAGATGGCGGAGTGTGGTAGCAATAGGTTCCTATGAGTTTCCATGGTCCACTGTATGAATCATAGTGGACTGTCGGGGGAGCATGTTAAATAGCGGGGATAGACTTTTCCTTTAGTTCTTTCTTTCTTTTCTCCTCATCTCGTCTTCCTGTTGTCTCAGTACATAGGAGTATAGTCCTACTATTAGGGTGTCGCCCCGAGCAACCCGAGTAGTCTAACTAAGAGCTTAGAGTTTGAAACGCTAACCGCAAAGGCAGTAAGGAACAAGGTCTCCTCAGTCTTAACCAGCCTAGTATCTCGATCGCTCGATGCTAGTCCTCTCAGTACGTGAATGGTTCCGAAACACGAAGATGGTTCGAGGTGGAGTTTCCAAGTTCACTTGATAAAGTCTGATTCCAAGATAGAGTGTAAAGTAATAGATATTATATCGATAAGACTCTTTCTTCATCGCTGATGATTTCAACAAAGTCGGAGAATGCGATATTTATATCGCGCAAGTGTCCGCGGACTAAACATTACATCTTACAATAAACAAGTCTGAAACCCGAAGACCTGAAAATCGCCAAGAAACCAAGCGCCAAATCTATCCCACCATCTAAAATACCCCTGTCCTCTATTCCCAAAAATCCTCTGCTCTATTCCGTTTATGGATAACATCCCGTTTGCTGCATGCACTCAGCCTTCGTCAGTGGTCATGAGGAGTGTTTCGGAGTTGGCCTACCTGATAACGTCGCGGTACCGGGCTCGACTTCGCTCGCCAACTCTTTCCCGACATCGTTACCTATCACCAGGGGGCCAAGCTCAACATTAAGACTGCTAACGATCGGTGCGGAGTCGGGTAGTCTTACCTTCCCCAGAGGCGCCACCAGAGTGAGCTTTCTATCAATTATGGTCCGATTGACTCCAAACTCGCACTATTGCCCCCTCATATACCCACCGGTGTCCTGAGCGCCTGAACCGGCGCCCTGACGCTCCGGGGGTTATTTCAGGGGTCGAAAACAGGTTTGTTGACTAGGGATTCCGCAACTCCGCACTGGGCTCCATTCTGGCAGCACCGTGCCTCTCTGGCGCGCCCAGTGGGACATAGAGACTTTTTAGCAGCGTAGGAATAGGGGAAAGTCCTTCTCTTGTAGTCTTCGGGTTCTCTGATCCTATGCCCGTAACAGCTTACCCCCCTCTCAGGGTGTTCTGTCCTCAGGACATCTTCTGACCGACTGTGGTTCCAGTAAACCTTCTCCACATATCACCCGTGGTGTCTGTGGAGGAAGGACAACTTGCGGAGGTACCTCTACAGTCTCAGGCGTTGGTCCGTCGTGGCCTTGGGGTTTCGGTGGAATTCGCGGACAAAGCGACAATACCTCCTCATCCATTCGTCGATAACTTGGTATGTCTTTCTCCCCAACCGGATAACCCGCCATTTCACCAGATATTCCACTACTCCTTTTCTACTCTTTCTGCTCCCAATAATCCGCTCAACTTCATATAGTTTATCTCACCTCATAAATGCGACTATATCGGAGTAGGGGGCGTTATTCTCGTCCTGGAATAAGCGCTGACTCGATAAGGTTCAGTAGTTCGATATGGAACGCGGGTGGACCGTTTGAAGGAAGGTCTAGTTACGCAAGCGCGTTTTCCGGCAGAGTCGTTTTATCGCGAAACGGTCCATCTTATATGATCGAGTTTTTGGTGGTTCGGCGAGTTTTGAGGTTGGCGTTGAGCGTGACCTGATCACGATTTTGAGCGCTGGCGGTGTTTCCCTTTTCGGTCGTAGTATTTTCCCATTCTTTCCCTGGCGGCGGACAATTTCTGGTGGGCGGCGTCATGTATCCTCGAATGAAATGGCGTAAAGATCGCTTGTGGGGTTGACTACCCGTTTTCCGTTGGCCAACTCGTCCGGGGATTATACCCATAATTGGTATAGAAAGGTGATTGCCCCGTTGCGGATGTAACCGAGTTGTTGTAGGCATATTCGGCCAGTGGAAGTAGTTCTGCCCAGTCGTTTTGTTCGTAGTTGCAGAATGCCCGGAGGTAGTGTTCCAAGGTTTGGTTGACCCGCTCAGTTTGTCCGTCGGTTTGTGGGTGGAAAGCGGTACTCATACGGAGCTTGATGTCCAGTAGTTCCATGAGGGATGCCCAAAAGCTTGACGTAAATTTGGCATCTCGATCGGAAACTATGTCTAGTAGTAGCCCATGTGTTACGGGCATAGGATACGAGAACCCGAAGACTACAAGAGAAGGACTTTGCCCTATTCCTACGCTGCTATACGTCTATGTCCCACTGGGCGCGCCAGAAAGGCACGGTGCTGCCAGGATGGAGCCCAGTGCGGAGTTGCGGAATCCCTAGTTAACAAACCTGTTTTTCGACCCCTGAAATAACCCCCGGAGCGTCAGGGCGCCGGCTCAGGCGCTCAGGACACCGGTGGGTATATGAGGGGGCAATAGTGCGAGTTTGGAGTCAATCGGACCATAACGGATCAAATGACGAAGGTCATAAGAGAGCTCACTCTGGTGGCGCCTCTGGGGAAGGTAAGACTACCCGACTCCTCCGGTACCAATCGTTAGCAGTCCTAATGTGAGCTCGGCTCCTTGGTGATAGATAACGATGTCGGGAAAGAGTTGGCGAGCGAAGTCGAGCCCGGTACCGGGGTGTTATCAGGTAGGCTGACTCCGATCAACTCCTCATGACCACTAACGAAGGCTGAGTGCATGCAGCAAACGGGATGTTATCCATAAACGGAATAGAGCGTGAGGGATTTTTGGGAATAGAGGACAGGGGTATTTTAGATGGTGGGATAGATTTGGCGTTTGGTTTTCTTAGGCGTATTTTCAGGGTCTTGAGTTTCGCACTTGTTTATTGTAATGTAATGTTTAGTCCGCGGGACACTTGAGCGGGATATAAATACGGTGTCGTCCTCCGACTTTGTTGAAATCATCAGCGACGAAGAAAGAGTCTTATCGATATAATATCTATTACTTTACACTTTATCTTGAGATTGGACTTTACCGAGTGAACTTGGAAACTCCACCTCGAACCATCTTCGTGTTTCAGAATCATTACGTACTTGAGAGGACTAGCGTCGGCGATCGAGATACTAGGCTGGTTAAGACTGAGAGACCTTGTTCCTTACTGCCCTCTGCGGTTAGCGTTTCAAACTCTAAGCTCTTAGTTAGACTACTCGGGTTGCTCGGGGCGACACCCTAATAGTATATCGATAACTCCTAGGTTTACCTGGAGTTTCTAAAAGAATCACTACTCAGTTCACATATCAAATGGCTTCCCGACTATTGGCTAGGACCGAAGAGGAGGACTCCGTCATGGGGGAAGGTCCCGCCTTCAGCCGAGAAGACAGTCCAGATCCAATATCCACCGCCAGAACAGGCAAACGCCCGGCCGGTTCTGGGGCAATGGATAGGCTGGAGCAATTTCTGAGTGAACATGAAGCCCAGATGGAAGGGCTATCCGCCGCCGGAAGAACCATATGGGGGCAACTCCAGCGGACAAAGGAGAGGTTCCAGGCGGAAAAAGAATAGCAGGCGTATGGCCCAGGCCGTAAAGGCCAATTTAAAGCGATTGGAGGAGATGTTCCTGGAATTGGCGAAAATCCAGGATTTCGGCAGGCAGCGGAGGCCTCCGCCATGGAAGCGAGCAGCCCTGGGCGGCCCGTCCACACCAAAGCAATTGTTCGAGACTCAGAGAAATCGAGAGGCTCGGGAGCAACAAAGGAATCGGTGAGAGATGTCGCGAGAACTCAGGAGGCAGGCCGAGGCACCGGGAACAGATGGCCGAGATGCAGAAGCAGATCGGCCTCTCCTGGCGCCCACGGTCCACTGCCGGAGCCACAGGTAGAGGAACCTGAGCGTTACCCGAGGCATCGGCGTTGGAGGAGGATCACCGCCGCCGCCACCGCCAAAAGGAAAAAGGCAGCGACCGTCGGATGGAGAGTCGAGCCATGGTGGGAGAAAGAGGAGGCCGGAGATGGAGGCGGCTGGAATCTCGAAGAGAGAGCAGGACTCCTGCGAAGGTCTTGCCGAATTTGACAACCCAAGAAAACACAACCTCAGACACTGGCTCCTGGAATCACGAAATCTCGCCGAGCAGCGGCCCTGCAAGTTCCGAAATGATAAGCAGAAGGTCCTGTTCGCCGGAACATATACCACAGGCCTCGCCAAGGAATGGTTCGCCAACTACCATGAGGTCCACATGAGGGGACCAGCGGGAATGGACTTCTGCACTTGGGGGCGCTTTCGACAAGAAATCCGGGGGCGATTTGTCAGTTCGCAGGAGGCCTTGGACGCCGCTTTCAAGATGGACCAGCTCAGGTACCAGTCAAGCATCTCCGATTACCTGACAAAAATGGAGATCCTCAACCAGCGAGCACAACAGAGTGGAGCAGCCTATCGGAAGACTCTCCTGACCGGCCTACCCGAAGAGATTTGGGATCGACACTCCAAGTTCGAGCCGGCGGAAGACGATGCCCACTTTGTGGCCCAGCTAGAGCGAGCCGGAAAAGCCCACGAAAGTTTCCTGGAGCAGAAGAGGTTGTTGGGGAGAGGTACGACGGGGGCACCGCCACGAAAGGAGAGTCCGGAGAAGAAGAAGCCTGGGTTCCAGATCAAGGCGGCGGGAGGGACAGAAGACCGAGTCCGCGACCCGGAGGAGGGTCGAATACCTCGGAGGAACTCGCTCAGGCCAGGATAAGCAGACCGCTGCATTCCAGCTATGTGAGGCCACCAGGGGATCCCAAATCCGTCTTGGACCAGAGGCGAACAAAGGGAGAGTGTCTTACGCTGTGGAAGGAAGGGTCATCTGTGGAGATGGTGCAGACAGGACCCCAACTCCAGCGCCGCTGTCTCTGCTCTGGGACAGAAGAGAGGTCGGGAAGAGGAGGACGAGGAAATGAAGGATTCACCCGCTCACAGAGAAGAAGAAAAGGCATCGGTCCAAGAAAAGAAGTCGGCCAGCGGTAGCAGCCACGACAGAGCCAGCCTATGTTCGGAGGTGGGGTCGGAGTCGGAGGTGGATTTTGATATGGGTTTTAGAGGGGACTCTGATGAGTCAGGTCAGAAGCTCCCCAAATTGCGATGTTATCACTGGCCAGGAAAAAACCAAAAAATATAAAAGAAAAGACCGGAAGAGGCGTCTCTCCGATGAAAAAACAACGACTTTCTAGCATATTCGGAGTGCCGTCCTGTCAGTAAATTTTCTGTGGGTTTTTAGATTTCTTATTTCCTTGTCGGGCATTATTAGACCAATGTGCATGGCCAGGTCAGTTATTTCTGCTTCGTTTCGTTTTCTGCGTTTTCTGTCAAAGGTGAAAAGAGGCGTCGGCCAAGGTAATGGGTTTCTGGTGGAAGTTATGGAAAGCGCGGACAAGCCTTTACTGTAATGTTGAATCTTATTTCTAGGGGCATAAGTCCAGCTCTCCTTCGAGATAAGCGCACTCTGCGGCATTGATGCCATTTTACCAGCATGGTGGCTACAGGAGCATAAGCGGCTATTGCCCCAAATGGGAAAGTAACCTTTCATGGGAATTTTGCAAGTCAGATGCTGACCAAAAAGAAATTTCAGTGGTTCTCGATGACGACGTCTTTGGGACGATCCGGAGGCACTCTTCATCGGCTCAATATCAGCGGATACAGGAGAAATTGACTTGAAAACAGTCATTCCGGAGCGATATCACCCAAAGCTCCAAGTCTTCCTGCAATCCGAAGCCGACAAGCTACCACCTTACCGCGCCTCCGATCACAGTATCGATCTTGAACCTGGTCAGCAGCCTCCCTGGGGACCCATCTACTCCCTCTCTGAGGTCGAATTGAAAGTCCTTCGGGAATACCTGGATAAGATGTTACGGCTTGGGAAGATCAGGCCTAGCAAGTCCCCCGCAGGAGCCCCTATTTTGTTTGTGAAGAAGAAGGACGGTAGTCTCCGATTGTGTGTGGATTACGGGGCCTCAACCGTGTCACCATCAAGAATCGGTACACCCTCCCGCTAGGAGAAGAGCTAAGGGACCGGATTTCTGGGGCACGGATATTTTCCAAGATTGACCTAAAAGAGGGATATAACCTTGTCCGTATTAAGCAGGGCGACGAGTGGAAAACAGCGTTCGAGCGAGATCGGACACTCGAGTACCTGGTTATGCCATTTGGGCTCACTAACAGCAACCTTTCAGGCCATGATGAGCGAGATCCTCAGGAATTCCTCGATCAAGGGGTGGTAGTATACGCCGATGATATCCTGATCTACAGTAAGGGCAGCGGATCATGAGGAACTGGTTAATAAGGTCCTGGATAAGTTTCATCGAAAACAACCTAGTAGCCAACCCGAAGAAATCCTTTTTTCATCAAAAGGTGATCGACTTCCTAGGATTCGTGCTAAGCGCCGAAGGGGTATCTATGTCGACGGACAAGGTGGAAGAAATCTTGAAGTGGGAATCGCCGAGGACCGTCAAAGACGTCCAAGTTTTTATGGGATTCGCCAATTTTTACCGGAGGTTTATACGTAACTATTCCGGGGTCTGTAGTCCCATCACTGACTGTCTGAGGCGATACTAAGAACTTCTCATGGACTAGCGCCGCCGAAGCAGCTTTTCTGAAGCTCAAGATCCTCTTCACGACTGCTCCAATTCTGGTTCATTTTTCACCGGAACGACAGACAATCGTGGAAACGGACGCCAGTGACTTTGCGTTGGGAGCCGTCCTGTCTCAGATAGTCGATGGAAAGCTCCATCCAGTGGCCTTCTACTCTCGCAAGCTCAACCCAGCCGAACTTAATTATGACGTCTGGGACAAAGAAATGCTCGGTATAGTGGCAGCCTTTAAGCAATGGCGGCACTACCTCGAGGGACCCAAGTTTACGGTGTTAGTCTATACGGATCATCAGAACCTCCAATATTTCGACACCACTAAGGTCCTTAACCGAAGACAAGCACGATGGGCACAGACCCTTGCGGAGTTCGATTTTAAGATCATTTACAGGCCCGGAACAAAAAATGGGAAGGCAGACGCATTGTCGAGACGTCCGGAGTACCGACGTGAAGGGGGGGGCGCGCAGGCAGTCGAGAGGTTGCTTAAGCCAGGACAGTTGGTAGGGACGGATGAGTATATGTTTTCTGTGGCTTCGCTCGCCAGCAAGGAAGTGGTAGACTGGTCCAAGGATTTCTTGGAGCTAGTCAGAGAGGCGTCGGGGCAGGATGAGGCATGGAAGGAGATTGGGAGGAAAAGCGAAGCAGGGGAGTTGAAGGAGTTCACGGTTAAGGAAGGCTTGCTATTCTTCAAAAACCGCCTATACATACCCGATAATAATGCGTTGAGAATCCGAATCGCACAGTCAGAACACGACTCAAAGGTGGCAGGACACTTCGGCCAGGATAAGACACTGGAGTTGATCACACGCAACTTCTACTGGCCAAAGATGAACGAATGGATAGATGACTACGTACGCTCTTGCGACGATTGCCAACGAAACAAACCAAGCCGGCATCGCAAATACGGAGCGTTACTCCCTCTTGAAACACCTCACACAGTATGGTCGTCAATTTCGATGGATTTCATCGTCCAGCTACCAGAATCGAAAGGGTATACGCAGATATGGGTAATAGTGGACAGGTTCTCCAAGATGGCTCACTTTATTCCCCTTCATGGCACAGCTTCCTCCCAGGATCTCGCGAAAACGTTTCTGGCTCAGATCTGGCGCATACATGGGCTACCACTAGACATAGTTTCCGATCGAGATGCCAAATTTACGTCAAGCTTTTGGGCATCCCTCATGGAACTACTGGACATCAAGCTCCGTATGAGTACCGCTTTCCACCCACAAACTGGCGGACAAACTGGCGGGTCAACCAAACCTTGGAACACTACCTCGGGCATTCTGCAACTACGAACAAAACGACTGGGCAGAACTACTTCCACTGGCCGAATATGCCTACAACAACTCGGTTACATCCGCAACGGGGCAATCACCTTTCTATACCAATTATGGGTATAACCCCCGGACGAGTTGGCCAACGGAAAACGAGGTAGTCAACCCCACAAGCGATCTCTATGCTCATTTTATTCGAGGAGTACATGACGCCGCCCACCAAAAGTTGTCCGCCGCCAGGGAAAGAATGGGAAAATACTATGACCAGAAAAGGGAAACACCACCAGCGTTCAAAATCGGGGATCAGGTTATGCTCAACGCCGTCAACCTCAAAACTCGTCGAACCACAAAAAAACTTGACCACAAGAAGATGGGACCGTTCGTGATAAAACGACTGGCCGGAAAACGCGCTTGCGAACTAGACCTTCCTCCTCAAATGAAGGTCCATCCAGTGTTCCACGTCGAACTATTGGAACCCTATCGAGTCAGCGCTATTCCAGGACGAGAACAACGGCCCCCTACTCCTGACATAGTCGACGATGAGGGTGAGAAACTATATGAGGTTGAGCGGATCATTGGGAGCAGGAAGAGTAGAAAGGGAGTGGTGGAATATCTGGTGAAGTGGCGGGGTTATCCGGTTGGGGAAAGCACATACCAAGTTATCGACGTAATGGATGAGGAGGTATTGTCGCTTGTCCGCGAATTCCACCGAAAAAACCCCAAGGCCACGACGGACCAACGCCTGAGACTGTAGAGGTACCCTTCGCGTTAAGTCTTCCCTTCCACAGACACCACGGGTGATATGTGGAGAAGGTTTACTGGAACCACAGTCGGTCAGAAGATGTCCTGAGGACAGAACACCCTGAGAGGGGGGTAAGCTGTTACGGGCATAGGATACGAGAACCCGAAGACTACAAGAGAAGGACTTTGCCCTATTCCTACGCTGCTATACGTCTATGTCCCACTGGGCGCGCCAGAAAGGCACGGTGCTGCCAGGATGGAGCCCAGTGCGGAGTTGCGGAATCCCTAGTTAACAAACCTGTTTTTCGACCCCTGAAATAACCCCCGGAGCGTCAGGGCGCCGGCTCAGGCGCTCAGGACACCGGTGGGTATATGAGGGGGCAATAGTGCGAGTTTGGAGTCAATCGGACCATAACGGATCAAATGACGAAGGTCATAAGAGAGCTCACTCTGGTGGCGCCTCTGGGGAAGGTAAGACTACCCGACTCCTCCGGTACCAATCGTTAGCAGTCCTAATGTGAGCTCGGCTCCTTGGTGATAGATAACGATGTCGGGAAAGAGTTGGCGAAATGGTCGAGTCTGCACCGGGTGTTATCAGGTAGGCTGACTCGATCAACTCTCATGACCACTAACGGGCGCTGAGTGCATGCAGCAAACGGGATGTTATCCATAAACGGAATAGAGCGTGAGGATTTTTGGGAATAGAGGACAGGGTATTTTAGATGGTGGGATAGATTTGGCGCTTTGGTTTTCTTAGGCGTATTTTCAGGGTCTTCGGGTTTCGCACTTGTTTATTGTAATGTAATGTTTAGTCCGCGGGACACTTGCGCGGGATATAAATACTGTGTCATTCTCCGACTTTGTTGAAATCATCAGCGACGAAGAAAGAGTCTTATCGATATAATATCTATTACTTTACACTTTATCTTGAGATTGGACTTTATCGAGTGAACTTAGAAACTCCACCTCGAACCATCTTCGTGTTTCAGAATCATTACGTACTGAGAGGACTAGCATCGAGCGATCGAGATACTAGGCTGGTTAAGACTGAGGAGACCTTGTTCCTTACTGCCTTTGCGGTTAGCGTTTCAAACTCTAAGCTCTTAGTTAGACTACTCGGGTTGCTCGGGGCGACACCCTAATACCATGTATGCGCCAGATCTGAGCCAGAAACGTTTTCGCGAGATCCTGGGAGGAAGCTGTGCCATAGAGGGGAATGAAGTGAGCCATCTTGGAAAACCTGTCCACTATTACCCATATCTGCGTATACCCTTTTGACTCTGGTAGCTGGACGATGAAATCCATCGAGATTGACGACCATACTGTATGGGGTGTTTCAAGAGGAAGTAACGCTCCGTATTTGCGATGCCGGCTTGGTTTATTTCGTTGGCAATCGTCGCAAGAGCGTACGTAGTCATCTATCCACTCGTTCATCTTCGGCCAGTAGAAGTTGCGTGTGATCAACTCTAGTGTCTTGTCTTGGCCGAAGTGTCCTGCCACCTTTGAGTCGTGCTCTGATTGTGCGATTCGGATTTTAAGCGCATTATTGTCGGGTATGTATAGGCGGTTTTTGAAGAACAGCAAGCCCTCCTTGACCGTAAACTCCTTCAATTCCCCTGCTTCGCTTTTCCTTCCAATCTCCTTCCATGCCTCATCCTGCACCGACGCCTTCTTGACTAGCTCCAAGAAATCCTTGGACCAGTCTACCACTTCCTTGCTGGCGAGCGAAGCCACAGAAAACATATACTCCTCCGCCCCTACCAACTGTCCTGGCTTAAGCAACCTCTCGACTGCCTGCGCCCCTTCACGCCGCATCTCGGACGTCTTGACAATGCATCTGCCTTCCCATTTTTTGTTCCGGGCCTGTAGATAATCTTAAAATCGAACTCCGCAAGGATCTGTGCCCATCGTGCTTGTCTTCGGTTGAGGACCTTAGTGGTGTCGAAGTATTGGAGGTTCTGATGATCCGTATAGACCAATACTGTAAACTTAGGTCCCTCGAGGTAGTGCCGCCATTGTTTAAAGGCTGCCACTATTCCGAGCATCTCTTTGTCCCAGACGTCATAATTAAGTTCGGCTGGGTTAAGCTTGCGAGAGTAGAAGGCCACTGGATGGAGCTTTCCATCGACTATTTGTGTTACGGGCATAGGATAAGAGAACCCGAAGACTACAAGAGAAGGACTTTTCCCTATTCCTACGCTGCTACAAGCCTATGTCCCACTGGGCGCACCAGAGAGGCACGGTGTTGCCAGAATGGAGCCCAGTGCGGAGTTGCGGAATCCCTAGTCAACAAACCTGTTTTCGACCCCTGAAATAACCCCCGGAGCGTCAAGGCGCCGGCTCAGGCGCTCAGGACACCGGTGGGTATATGAGGGGGCAATAGTGCGAGTTTGGAGTCAATCGGACCATAATTGATCAAATGAAAGGAAGCTCACTCTGGTGGCGCTCTGGGAAGGTAAGACTACCCGACCCGCACCGATCGTTAGCAGTCCTAATGTCCGAGCTTACCTTGGTGATAGGTAACGATGTCGGGAAAGAGTTGGCGAATGAGGTCGAGCCCGCACCGGACGTTATCAGGTAGGCTGACCAACACTCTCACGACCACTAACGGGCTGAGCATGCAGCAAACGGATGTTATCCATAAACGGAATAGAGCGTGAGGGATTTTAGGAATAGAGGACAGGATATTTTAGATGCGGATAGATTTGGCGCTTTTTTTCTTGGCGATTTCCAGGGTCTTCGGTTTCGCATTTGTTTATTGTAAGATGTAATGTCTAGTCCGCGTGACACTTGCGCGGGATATAAATACTGTGTCATTCTCCAACTTTGTTGAAATCATCAGCAACGAAGAAAGAGTCTTATCGATATAATATCTATTACTTTACACTTTACCTTAAAGATTGGACTTTATCGAGTGAACTTAGAAACTCCACCTCGAACCATCTTCGTGTTTCAGAATCATTCCGTACTGAGAGGACT
This sequence comes from Morchella sp. 2016-72, assembly GCA_024713865.1. Taxonomy (NCBI): domain Eukaryota; kingdom Fungi; phylum Ascomycota; class Pezizomycetes; order Pezizales; family Morchellaceae; genus Morchella; species Morchella sp. 2016-72. Next base: position 678,482 of record JAMJEY010000003.1, read on the forward strand.
AGCATCGAGCGATCGGGATACTAGGCTGATTAAGACTGAGGAGACCTTGTTCCTTACTGCCTTTGCGGTTAGCGTTTCAAACTCTAAGCTCTTTATTAGACTACTCGGGTTGCTTGGTGCGACACCCTAATAGTATATCGATAACTCCTAGGTTTACCTGGAGTTTCCAAGAATCACTATCTAATTCACATACCGAATGGCTTCCCGACTATTGGCAAGAACCGAAGAGGAGGACTCCATTATGGAAGAGCCCGCCTTCAGCCGAGAAGACAGTCCTGATCCACTATCCACCGCCAGAGCAGGCAAGCGCCCAGCCGGCTCTGGGGCAATGGATAAGCTGGAACAGTTTCTAAGCGAACATGAAGCCCAGATGGAAGGGCTATCCGCCGCCGGTAGAACCATATGGGAGCAACTCCAACGAACGAAGGAGAAGTTCCAGGCGGAGAAAAGAATAACGGGCATCGCGGCTCAGACCGTGAAGACCAACTTGAAGCGATTGGAGGAGATGTTCCTGGAATTGGCGAAAATTCAGGAATTTGAGAAACGGCAGGCAGCGGAGGCCTCCGCCATGGAACGTGCAGCCCTGGAAGCGGCCCATGTCCACACCCAAAAGCAATTGTTCGAGACGCAGAGGGAAATCGAGAGGCTCCGGGAACAGGCAAAGGAATCGGTGAGAGACGTCATGAGGACTCAGGAAACCCAGGCCCGAGGGCACCGGGAACAGATGACCGAGATGCAGAAGCAGATCGATCTACTCCTGAGCGCCCACCGATCCACTGCTCCGGAGCCACAAGTAGAGGAACCTGAGCAATACCCCGAGGACATCAACGTTGGAGGAGGATCGCCGCCGCCGCCGCCAAAGGGAAAAGGCAACGACCCATCAGATGGAGGGTCGAGTCATGGTGGGAGAAAGGAAAGAGGCCGGGGATGGAGACGGTCAGAATCCCCCGAGGAAAGGGAACGGGACTCCCTGGCGAAGGTGCCCTTTGAATTCGACAACCCGAGGAAACACAACCTTCGACACTGGCTCCTGGAATGTGAAATCTACTTCGAGCAGCGACCCCGCAAGTTCCGAAACGACAAGCAGAAGGTCCTGTTCGCTGGAACGTACACCACAGGCCTCGCCAAGGAGTGGTTCGCTAATTACCATGAGTATTAGGGTGTCGCCCCGAGCAACCCGAGTAGTCTAGCCAAGAGCTTGGAGTTTGAAACGCTAACCGCAAAGGCAGTAAGGAACAAGGTCTCTTCAGTCTTAACCAGCCTAGTATCCCGATCGCTCGATGCTAGTCCTCTCAGTACGTAAAAGATTCTGAATACGAAGATGGTTCGAGGTGGAGTTCCAAGTTCACTCGATAAGTTTCTCGGTCTCGAGATAAAGTGTAAAGTAATAGATATTATATCGATAAGACTCTTTCTTCGTCGCTGATGATTTCAACAAAGTCGGAGAATGACACAGTATTTATATCCCGCGCGAGTGTCACGCGGACTAAACATTACATCTTACAATAAACAAGTGCGAAACTCCGAAGACCCTGAAAATACGCCAAGAAAACCCAAACGCCAAATCTGGCCCACCATCTAAACATCCCTGACTTCTATTCCCAAAAATCCCTCACGCGCTATTCCGTTTAATGATAACATCCCGTTTACTGCATGCACTCAGCCTTCGTCAGTGGTCATGAGGAGTACTCGGAGTCAGCCTACCTGATAACACCCCGGTACCGGGCTCGACTTCGCTCGCCAACTCTTTCCCGACATCGTTATCTATCACCGGCCGAGCTCAACATTAGTGATCTGCTAACGATCGGTACCGGAGGAGTCGGTAGTCTTACCTTCCCTGCAGGCGCCACCAGAGTGAGCTTCCTTATGACCTTCGCCATTTGATCAATTATGGTCCGATTGACTCCAAATCGCACTATTGCCCCCTCATATTCCCACCGGTGTCCTGAGCGCCTGAGCCGGCGCCCTGACGCCCGGTTATTTCAGGGTCCGAAACAGGTTTGTTGACTAGGATTCTGCAACTCCGCACTGGGCTCCATCCTGGCAGTACTGCGCTCTCTGGCGCGCTCTAGTGGGACATAGAGACTTTTAGCAGCTGGGAATAGGGAAAGTCCTTCTCTTGTAGTCTTCGGCTCGATCCTATGCTCAGAATAGCTACCCCCTCTCAGCGCTGTTCTGTCCTCGTGACATCTTCTGACCGACTGTGGTTCCAGTAAACCTTCTCCACATATCACCCGTGGTGTCTGTGGAGGAAGGACTTAGCCGCGGCGCACTCTACAGTCTCAGGCGTTGGTCCGTCGTGGCCTTGGGGTTTTTTCGTGGAATTCATGACAAGCGACAATACCTCCTCATCCATTACGTCGATAACTTGGTATGTGCTTTCCCCAACCGAATAACCCCGCCACTTCACCAGATATTCCACTACTCCCTTTCTACTCTTCCTGCTCCCAATAATCCGCTCAACCTCATATAGCTTTTCACCCTCGCCGCCGACTACATCGAGTAGGGGCCGTTGTTCTCGTCCTGGAATAGCGCTGACTCGATAGGGTTCCAATAATTCGACGTGGAACACTGGGTGGACCTTCATTTGAGCGAGGAAGGCCTAACTCGCAAGCCGCCCGCAAGTCGCTTTATCGCAAACGGTCCCATCTTCTTACGGCCGAGTTTTTTGTGGTTCGACGAGCTTTTGAGGTTGACGGCGCTGAGCATAACCTGATCCCCGATTTTGAACGCTGGCGTTTCCTTTCTGGTCATAGTATTTTCCCATTCTTTCCTACGGCGGACAACTTTTGTGGGCGCGCCATGTACTCTCTCGAATAAAATGAAAGATAGAGATCGCTTGTGGGGTTGATCTACCTGCTTTCCGCTGGCCAACTCGTCCGGGATTATACCCATAATTGGTATAGAAAGGTGATTGCCCCGCTCATGGATGCGACCAGTTGTTGTAGGCATATTCGCCAGTGGAAGTAGTTCTGCCCAGTCGTTTTGTTCATAGTTGCAGAATGCCCGGAGGTAGTGTTCCAAGGTTTGATTGACCCGCTCAGTTTGTCCGTCAGTTTGTGGATGGAAAGCGGTACTCATACGGAGCTTGATGTCCAGTAGTTCCATGAGGGATGCCCAAAAGCTTGACGTAAATTTGGCATCTCGATCGGAAACTATGTCTAGTGGTAGCCCACGATGCGCCAGATCTGAGCCAGAAACGCTGCAGATCCTGAGGAAGCTGCGCCATAGAGGGGAACGGTGAGCCATCTTAGAAAACCTATCCACTATTACCCATATCTGCGTATACCCTTTGACTCTGGTAGCTGGACGATGAAATCCATCGAGATTGACGACCATACTGTATGAGGTGTCTCGAGAGGAAGTAACGTCCCGTGATTTGCGATGCCGCTTGGTTTGTTTCGTTGGCAATCATCGCAAGAGCGTACGTAGTCATCTATCCATTCGTTCATCTTTGGCCAGTAGAAGTTGCGTGTGATCAACTCTAGTGTCTTATCCTGACCGAAGTGTCCTGCCACCTTTGAGTCGTGTTCTGATTGTGCGATTCGGATTTTAAGCGCATTATTGTTGGGTATGTATAGGCGGTTTTTGAAGAACAGCAAGCCCTCCTTGACCGTAAACTCCTTCAACTCCCCTGCTTCGCTTTTCCTTCCCATCTCCTTCCATGCCTCATCCTGCACCGACGCCTCCTTGACTAGCTCCAAGAAATCCTTGGACCAGTCTACCACTTCCTTGCTGGCGAAATGCCACAGAAAACATATACTCATCCGTCCCTACCAACTGTCCTGGCTTAAGAACCTCTCGACTGCCTGCGCCCCTTCACGCCGCATCCGGACGCCTCGACAATGCATCTGCCTTCCCATTCTTTGTTCCCGGCCTATAAATAATTTTGAAATCGAACTCCGCAAGGGTCTGAGCCCATCGTGCCTGTCTTCGGTTAAGAACCTTAGTGGTGTCAAAGTATTGGAGGTTCTGATGATCCGTGTAGACGAGCATTTCTTTGTCCCAGACATCATAATTGAGTTCGGCTGGATTGAGCTTGCGAGAGTAAAAGGCCACCGGATGGAGTTTTCCATCCACCACTTGGGACAGGACAGCTCCTAGTGCAAAGTCGCTGGCGTCCGTTTCCACGATTGTCTGCCGTTCCGGTGAAAAATGAACCAGAATTGGAGCAGTCAAGAGGATCTTGAGCTTCAGAAAAGCTGCTTCGCGCGCTAGTCCATGAGGTTCTTAGTATCGCCTCTTATACAGTCAGCGATGGGACTACAGACCCCGGAATAGTTACATGATAAACCTCCGTAAAATTAATCCCATAAAAACTTGGACGCCTTTGACGGTCCTCGCGATTCCCACTTCAAGATTTCTTCCACCTTGTCCGTCGACATAGATACCCCTTCGGCGCTAAAGACTAACTTATAAGTCGATCACCTTTTGATGAAAAAGGATTTCTTCTGGCTACTAGGTTATTTTCGATGAGTTTATCCAGGACTTTATTAACCAGTTCCTTCATTCGCCCTTACTGTAGACAGATATCATCGGCGATACTACCACCCTCGATCGAGGAATTCCTGAGGATCTCGCTCATCATGGCCTGAAAGGCGTTCTGAGCCCAAATGGCATAACCAGGTATCAGAGTGTCCGTATCTCGCTCGAACGCTGTTTTCCACTCGCCGCTCGCTTAATACGGACAAGGTTATATCCTCTTTTAGGTCAATCTTGAAAATATCCGCGCCCCAGAAATCCGTCCCTTAGCTCTTCTCCTAGCGGAGGGTGTACCGATTCTTGATGGTGACACGGTTGAGGCCCCGTAATCCACACACAATCGGAGACTACCATCCTTCTTCACAAACAAAATAGGGCTTCCTGCGGACTTGCTAGGCCTGATCTTCCCAAGCCGTAACATCTTATCATTCCGGCTGACTTTCAATTCGACCTCAGAGAGGAGTAGATGGGTCCCGCGAGGCTGCTGACCAGGTTCGAGATCGATACTGTGATCGGAGGCGGTAAGGTGGTAGCTTGTCGGCTTCGGATTGCAGGAAGACTTGGAGCTTTGGGTGATATTGCCCGAATGACTGTTTTCAAGTCAATTTCTCCTGTATCCGCCGATATCGACCGACGAAGAGGCCTCCGATCGCCCAGACGTCCATCGGTAACCACTGAAATTTCTTTCTGGTCACAAGCATCTGGACTTGCAAAATTCCCCATGAAAGGTTACATTTCCCATTTGGGGCAATAGCCGGCTTATGCTCCTGTAGCCACCATGCTGGTAAAATGGCATCAATGCTGCTCGGTAGTGGTGCTATCTCGAAGGAGAGCTCGACTTATGCCCCTAGAAATAAGATTCAACATTACAGTAAAGGCTTGTCCCGCCTTCCATAACTTCGCCTCAGAAACCCATTACCTTGGCCGGGACGTCTCTTTTCACCTTTGGGACAGAAAACGCAGAAACGAAAGAAGCAGAAATAACCGGACCCGTTGCACCAGTATCTAATAAAACCCGACAAGGAAATAAGAAATCTAAAAACCCAATAGAAAATTTACCAATAGGACGAGACCCATGAATAGGTTCGTCGGAAAGTCTTTGTTTTTTCATCGGAGAGGACGCCCCCTCTTCCGGTCTTTTTCTTTTTATATTTTTTTTGGTTTTTTCCCCGGTCAGTGATAACATCGCAATTTGGGGGAGCTCTTGACCTGACTCATCAGAGTCCCCTTCTAAAAACCCATATCAAAATCCACCTCCGACCGACCCTACCTCTCCAGATATAGGCTGGCCCTGGCCATGGTCGCTACCACTGCGGCCGACTTCTTTTGGACCTATGCCTTTTCTTCTTTTCCGGCGGGGGAGCGGGTGAATCCTTCATTTCCTCGTCCTCCTCTTCTCGACCTCGCTTCTGGCCCAGAGCAGAGACAGCGGCGCTGGAGTTAGGGCTCTGTCTGCACCATCTCCACAGGTGGCCCTTCCTTCCACAGCGAGCACATTCTCCTTTTGTTCTTCTCTGGTCCAAGACGGACTTGGGGATCCCCCTGGTGGCCTCGTCATAGCTGGAATGCAACGGTCTGCTATCCTGGCCTGAACGAGTTCCTCCTGAGGTATTCGACCCTCCTCCGGGTCGGGCGGACTCGGTCTTCTGTCCCTCCTGGGCTCGCCCCTTAATCTGAAACCCAGGCTTCTTCTTCTCCTCCGGACTCTCCTTTCGTGGCGGTGCCCCCGTCGCCGGCCTTCCCAACAACCTCTTTTGCTCCAGAAAGCTTTCGTGGGCCTTTCCGGCTCGCTCCAACTGGGCCACAAAGTGCGCATCGTCTTCCGCCGGCTCGAACTTAGAGTGTCGATCCCAAATTTCTTCGGGTAGGCCGGTCAGGAGCGTCTTCCGATAGGCTGCTCCACTTTGTTGTGCTCGCTGGTTGAGGATCTCCATCTTTGTCAGATAATCGGAGATGCTCGACTGATACCGGAGCTGGTCCATCTTGAAGGCGGCGTCCAAGGCCTCCTGCGAACTGACAAATCGTCCCCGGATTTCCTGTCGAAAGCGCTCCCAAGTGCAGAAGTCCATTCCCGCGGGTCCCCTCATGTGGACCTCATGGTAGTTGGCGAACCATTCCTTGGCGAGGCCTGCAGATATGTTCCGGCGAACAGCGACCTTCTGCTTGTCATTTCAGAATTGCGGGCCGCTGCTCAAGTAGATTTCGTGATTCCAGGAGCCAGTGTCTGAGGTTGTGTTTTCTGGGTTGTCAAATTCGAAGGGCACCTTTGCCAAAGAGTCCCGTTCCCTTTCCTCGGGAGATTCCGACCGTCTCCATCTCCAGCCTCCTTTCTTATTCCCACCATGGCTTGACCCTCCATCCGATGGGTTGTTGCCTTTTCCCTTTGGCGGCGGCGGCGGCGGTGATCCTCCCCCAACGTCGATGTCCTCGGGGTATTGCTCGGGTTCCTCTACTTGTGGCTCCGGAGCAGTGGATCGGTGGGCGCTCAGGAGTAGATCGATCTGCTTCTGCATCTCGGTCATCTGTTCCCGCGCCTCGCCTTGGCCTCCTGAGTTCTCACGACATCTCTCACTGATTCCTTTGCTTGCTCCCGAGCCTCTCGATTTCTCTGAGTCCTCGAACAATTGCTTCTGGGTGTGGACGTACGCTTCCAGGGCTGTTCGCTCCATGGCGGAGGCCTCCGCTGCCTGCAAGCTTTCAAATCCTGGATTTTTGCCAATTCCAGGAACATCTCTTCTAATCGCTTTAAATTGGCCTTTACGGCCTGGGCCGCGACGCCTGCTATCCTTTTTCCGCCTGAACTTCTCCTTTGTCCGCTGGAGTTGATCCCATATGGTTCTTCTCCGGCGGCGGATAGCCCTTCCATCTGGGCTTCATGATCATTCAGAAACTGTTCCAGCTTATCCATTGCCCCAGAACCGCCGGCCTGCCCGCCTGGCGGTGGATATTGGATCTGGACTGTCTTCTCGGCTGAAGGCGGGACCTTCCCCCATGATGGAGTCCTCTTCTTCCGTTCTAGCCAATAGTCGGGAAGCCATTTGATATGTGAATTCGATAGTGATTTTTCGGAAACTCCAGGTAAACCTAGGAGTTATCGATATACTATTAGGGTGTCGCCCCGAGCAACCCGAGTAGTCTAACTAAGAGCTTAGAGTTTGAAACGCTAACCGCAAAGGCAGTAAGGAACAAGGTCTCCTCAGTCTTAACCAGCCTAGTATCTCGATCGCTCGATGCTAGTCCTCTCAGTACGTGAATGGTTCCGAAACACGAAGATGGTTCGAGGTGGAGTTTCCAAGTTCACTTGATAAAGTCTGATTCCAAGATAGAGTGTAAAGTAATAGATATTATATCGATAAGACTCTTTCTTCGTCGCTGATGATTTCAACAAAGTCGGAGAATGACACACTATTTATATCCCGCGCAAGTGTCCCGCGGACTAAACATTACATCTTACAATAAACAAGTAAACCCCAAGACCCTGAAAATACGCCTAAGAAAACCAAACGCCAAATCTATCCCACCATCTAAAATCCCCCTGTCCTCTATTCCCAAAAATCCTCACGCCTATTCCGCTTATGGATAACATCCCGCTTGCTGCATGCACTCAGCCTTCGCCACGTCATGAGGAGTGTTCGGAGTCAGCCTACCTGATAACGTCCCGGTACCGGGCTCGACTTCGCTCGCCAACTCTTTCCCGACATCGTTACCTATCACCAAGGAGCCAAGCTCAACATTAGGACTGCTAACGATCGGTACCGGAGGAGTCGGGTAGTCTTACCTTCCCTAGAGGCGCCACCAGAGTGAGCTTCCTTATGACCTTCGTCATTTGATCAATTATGGTCCGATTGACTCCAAACTCGCACTATTGCCCCCTCATATACCCACCGGTGTCCTGAGCGCCTGAACCGGCGCCCTGACGCTCCGGGGGTTATTTCAGGGGTCGAAAACAGGTTTGTTGACTAGGGATTCCGCAACTCCGCACTGGGCTCCATTCTGGCAGCACCGTGCCTCTCTGGCGCGCCCAGTGGGACATAGAGACTTTTTAGCAGCGTAGGAATAGGGGAAAGTCCTTCTCTTGTAGTCTTCGGGTTCTCTGATCCTATGCCCGTAACACCTACTCTAGCCATAGTTCACGAAGATCCCAGAACCTGACTTCGGGATCGACCATAGTTCCCATCATCGTTTTCATTAAGGTCCATCTGATCCTCACTCCCCCTCTCTTCTATACCCTCTTAACTTTGCCCTGTCTTTGCTTTGGCTGGTGCCTATACTTGTGCCCGCCCAGTGCCCTCTTTGTCTTTGTCAGTGTCCTCGTTGTTCTTGCTGTGTTCCTCGAGTCCTTCTGCATCATCATTGTCGTCTTCTTCTCTGTGCCCGAGTTACTCCATAACACAAAACCATATTGGTAGTATTGAATCGGTTCACAAAAATGAAGCACCTAATTGTATAACAAAGCCATTCCAAACTATCTAGTGTATGAGTACACATAGGGCCCGTTATGTGCGAAGAGTCATTGTTAGAAGCCAGTTGGGATAGTGGTAGGAAGGTTACTACAGTGAGGCTCGCTACATGCTGTAAGAATACGGACCTCCTAGCCAACTAGGGCAGAAGAACCATTCATGGAAAGTCTTGACTGACGAGTCTACCATTTCGCTAGTGTCTAGAGGACCAGCCAAAGTTAGACTCTGAGTGCCTGGGCATCTTCTATTGTCCCTCTGATCATTGTGAACAGTGACGGTGCTGTTCTAGCTCGGGAAAATCTACAATTGAATGACAGCTCTATCGCAGCCTTGAGTAGACTATCTGAGGGGAGCCTCATCTAATGCATGCCCGGAGAGCTAGGTGCTAGCCCAGGATGCAGGTAGTTCATAACCCTGGCTAAGGATGGTACACCCGTGAAGCCGAGAATGCCCGTTAGCACTTAGAGAGAAGCGGGGTAACGGAGGAATATAGTTCTGTTCCACAACAGGGCAACCATCAGAACTTAGCAGGAAAGACGGAGTTCAGGTCCAGAGAGGCTCAGAGGATAGGTACTTGCCTTCGTTCCCATACGTCTTCTCCGACCATCACCTCCAGTTGAGGAATTAGAGTGGAAGAAATCGCTTAAGATTATTCTAAGTAAATACGTGAAAAATCTTATATCTCTAAACCTCATTTATTCCTATCGGCCCTTTACTTCTCATGACAGTGATCAGAGTTGTCTACTAGTATCTGAGAGCCTACGTTGAAGCAAGAGACACTCTCTGGACCCCTTGCCCTACTCTACTCCTGCTCTAGAGTTAGAGCCCCATCACATTATAATTTTAAAGGCATCAATCACCTTTAGAGATTTTCCTTCCTCCATTGAAACGACATTTCTCCCCTACCAGCACCCAATGTGTATAACAGAGCCACACGAGTGGTTAGGAGAATAGTTCTCACCGGGCCTGTTATAGGCTCAGAGTTATTGATAGAATCCAGCAGTTACAGTGATAGGAAAAGTACCTGTAGTGAGGGACCGCAGCCTGCTGGAAGTGTACCTACCTTCTGACCGCTAGGGAGGGGATCTATTCATGAAAGGATAGGCTGACGAGTCTAGGCCTTTTCAGTGGATAGAGGACCGGCTAGAAAAAAGTCTCTAAGTGCCCGGGCATCTCCAGCCTTCCTCTGTGCAAGAGTACCACTGCCGCAGGTGGCAGTGGTTATGCCTGGGAATAATCTACAATAAGGTACAGCTCTGCAGCCACCTTGGGAAGATCATATGAGTGGAGACTCATATTGCAGGCCTCGGAGCTGTGTGACAGCTAGGCTGCAGATGATTCTTAACCCTAGCTAAGTATGCTTACTCTCGGACCGGAAACACCCGCTATGTGACAGAGTAACCCGAGCGCAGAGAAGACGACAATGATGACGCAGAAGGACTCGAGGAACACAGCCAGGCAACAAGGACACCGACGAAGACAGAGGTACCACTGGACGGGAACAAGTACAGGTACCAGCAAAGGTAAAGGCAACGGTAAGGACAAGGGCAAGGGGAACAAGAGACATGGGAAGTGAGGACCAGATGGATCTCGACGAGAACGATGATGATAGCTGTGGTGGATCCCTAAGCCAGGTTTTGGGATCTCAGGAACTATTGGCTTGAAAATAGGAGTATATTCCTATCTACCGAGATAACAGGAAGACGAGACAGAGAGAAAAGAAAGAAAGAATCAAAGGAAAAGTCCTTCCGCTCTATTTAACACATTCCTCCGCTAGTCCGCTATGACTCACACCTCCATCCATAGAAACTCATAGATATCCGCCGTAACCACACCTCGTATTCCTCCCCACCACCTCTTCTATTTACATTACAAATCCATCATGCCATCGAATCTCCTAGAACCCTATGACGACACTATCACCTTATTCCTACCCATTCTCGCTTAACATCGCCTCTTCCATCACAACCCTGTTTCTGCTACCTAACTCTTGAGACCAGTGCCAAGACGCCGGGACAGGTCCTCACTTTTCCTGTCTTTTGTTCTCGTTCCTGTCCTGACCTTTGCCTCTGCCTTTGCCTTCGCTGGTGCCTGTGCTTGTGCCCGCTGGGCAGTATCTTTGTCTTCGTCGGTGTCCTCGTTTTCTGGCTGTGTTCCTCGAGTTCTCCTGCGTCATCATTGTCGTCTTCTACTTTGTCTCGCGGTACTCTGTCACACTGCGTATCGGGGAGCTGGAATTCGATGCAGATTAGCTATTTCTTCTTGTATCCTTTTGGCCCTGAACATTTCACTCTTCAAAAAGTCAAAGACCTGAGACATCTCCCTTCATCAGCAAGCCTATTCAACCCTACCGGAGGCCTGGAAGATGTGGGAGACGTTCGGAGACACCCTCAAACTTTCGGTCTCCAGGGGCTTACCCGCCCGTACGAGGGCCTCCCGAGCCTTTGTGGTAGCCTCCCGAGCCTTGGAGAAGGCTTAGAGGGCTCTCCTGATGCTAAGCGGTACTCTTCCGGCGCTCTCTGGAGGCTTTGTTATTCTCTCCCAAGAGACTGCGAGATATCACAGACCTCTACACTAGGAAGAGGTATTCATTTAGAGAGGCTTCAGAGACGCTCTGTGAGGGCTCCCCAAGCCCTCCTGATATCTCTGGAGACTACTAATGATTAAGCAAGCCCTCCCAAGCTCCCCTGTAATCCCTCCCAATCCCCTGTGCTCTCCCGAGGGCTCGAAGATTAAGCTAGATCTCCCATGCTCTCCTGTAATCCCTGCCAATCTCTTGGGCTCTCCCAACATCTCCGAGGACCTTCAAACTATTACTAATCTACTGATAATGTTACGGGCATAGGATAAAAGAAGCCGAAGACTACAAGAGAAGGACTTTCCTCTATTCCCACGCTGCTAAAAAGTCTCTATGTCCCACTAGGCGCGCCAGAGAGGCACGGTACTGCCAGGATGGAGCCCAGTGCGGAGTTGCGGAATCCCTAGTCAACAAACCTGTTTTCGACCCCTGAAATAACCCCCGGAGCGTCAGGGCGCCGGCTCAGGCGCTCAGGACACCGGTGGGTATATGAGGGGGCAATAGTGCGAGTTTGGAGTCAATCGGACCATAATTGATCGAATGACGAAGGTCATAAGGAAGCTCACTCTGGTGGCGCCTCTGGGGAAGGTAAGACTACCCGACTCCTCCGGTACCGATCGTTAGCAGTCCTAATGTTGAGCCTCGGCCCGCGATAGATAACGATGTCGGGAAAGAGTTGGCGAATGAGGTCGAGCCCTGCACCGGGTGTTATCAGGTAGGCTGACTCAAACACTCTACGACCACTGACGGCTGAGTGCATGCAGCAAACGGATGTTATCCATAAACGGAATAGAGCGTGAGGGATTTTTGGGAATAGAGGACGGTATATTAGATGGTGGATAGATTTGGCGCTTGGTTTTCTTAGGCGATTTTCAGCGTCTTCGGCTTCGACTTGTTTATTGTAAGATGTAATGCTTTAGTCCGCGTGACACTTGCGCGATATAACATCGCGCCATTCTCCGACTTTGTTGAAATCATCAGCGACGAAGAAAGAGTCTTATCGATATAATATCTATTACTTTACACTTTATCTTGAGATTGGACTTTATCGAGTGAACTTGGAAACTCCACCTCGAACCATCTTCGTGTTTCAGAATCATTACGTACTGAGAGGACTAGCATCGAGCGATCGAGATACTAGGCTGGTTAAGACTGAGGAGACCTTGTTCCTTACTGCCTTTGCGGTTAGCGTTTCAAACTCTAAGCTCTTAGTTAGACTACTCGGGTTGCTCGGGGCGACACCCTAATAGATAACTCGAAATCCACTTTGATTATTAATAGCATACATAAAAATAGAAGCCCTCCCCCAAAATCACATATCCACTGTCGAGGCGGGAGGAGGGTCTTGAAATGCTTCTCCTGCCTTCGCTATGCCCCTCAAATCACTTCTCTCAATCGCTGCTGTTGCCTTCCGTTTGTTCCCGCGCACCTTTGCAGCTCTCCATGCGGCTATATCCGCAGCTAATTGAACATCATCCTCCTTCAGGCCGACTCTGGATATAACCTCTTTAGGCCCTCTTAACTCATCAATCTAAAAGGCTTGTTAGTATATAGATAAGGCCCTCTGAGACTTTTTTATTTACCTTCTCGCGAATCGATTCTCGTATTACTTCCAGCGTAGCCTCCTGGTTCTCCTTGCTTCTTTTCCCCATGTGCTTAACATCCTGTTATAGGTAGCTGGAGGTATTCCAAAGTCAGCGGAAGCCTTTCAGAGGGCTTGGTGCGACTTATTCATGATATCCAGTCTCAAGGGGGGGCGGCAGAGTATAGCTTCGTTCCATAGGGTACAGAGTGACGACAGCGATATGACCCGGAGAGGGAGTATGAATAGTGCGAGTAGAGAAGACAGCGATAATCCCTAGCAGTAGTGGGGACTATAGTATATCGACTAAATACAGAAGACATTGTGTGAAGAGAAAAGAGAAGAGAAAGAAAATACAGAAGTAGGCGTCAATGCCTTCTTTATATATCCGCCGTCCCACTTCGCCAAGCCTGATTCACCCCTCCGCGCAACCCCGCTTATGACTCACTCCTTCGTGCGACAGAAACCCATAGAACCTATTCTGACTCATTCCCGCCTTCCGCTGCACAGTAATCCCAGCCACGCCAATCCTTCCATTCTCCCGACCCTAGTGTATCCATGAAATCCAGATTCTGATCCGGGTTGAAGTTCAACCCTTCAACGTATATGCCTGTTTTCCAAGATCGTAAGATAAATCAGATTGAGGTGCAAACTAGGCTAATAAACGCCTGAGATATATCATCAATGAAACCAGGATCCCTCGCCCCATACATTTTATCACCTTTGTAATATTTTAGAACTCTTACTTCTACGATTTCCGGGGCCCAAAAGTATCACAGAGCCACACCAGCAGTTAGGAGACTAGTTCTCACCGAGCCTGTTATAGGCTCAGAGTTATTAATAGAATCCAGCAGTTACAGTGATAGGAAAAGTATCAGCAGTGTGGACCACAACCTGCTGCAAGTGTACCTATCTTCTGACCGCTAGGGAGGGCATCTATTCATGAAATGATAGGCTGACGAGTCTAGGCCTTGTCGGTGAATAGAGGACCGGCTGGAGAAAGATCTCTAAGTGTCCGGACATCCCCAGTATCCCTCTTTGCAACAATAACCCTGCTGCAGGCGGCAGTGGCTATGCCCGGGAGTAATCTACAATAAGTTACAGCTCTGCAGCCACCTAGGGAAGATCATTTGAGCGGAGACTCATCTAATGCAGGCCCGGAGCTGTGTGACAGCTAGGCTGCAGATGATCCTTGACCTTGGTTAAGGGTGCTTACTCTAAGGACTGGAAACACCCACTAGCGCTTAGGGAGAAGCGGGGTAGTGGAGGAATTGTTTCCGCTCCAAAACAGAGTTTTCATCAGAAGTTAGTATGAGCGGTGGAATGCAGGAAAACAGAGAGATTTGGAGTATAAGTACTCGTCTCCGTTTCCGCCCACTAGTTCTAGTGATCCTCATCATCAGTTGTAACAAGCGGAAGAAGACCCTTAAGATTATTCTAAGTTTACTCGGAAGAATCTTTACTCTCTAAACCTAACCTCTATCTTCTACCTGCCCTCTTGCTTCCTACTATTAGGGTGTTGCCCCGAGCAACCCGAGTAGTCTAACTAAGAGCTTAGAGTTTGAAACGCTAACCGCAAAGGCAGTAAGGAACAAGGTCTCCTCAGTCTTAACCAGCCTAGTATCTCGATCGCTCGATGCTAGTCCTCTCAGTACGTAATGATTCTGAAACACGAAGATGGTTCGAGGTGGAGTTTCTAAGTTCACTCGATAAAGTCCAATCTCAAGATAAAGTGTAAAGTAATAGATATTATATCGATAAGACTCTTTCTTCGTCGCTGATGATTTCAACAAAGTCGGAGAATGACACAGTATTTATTAGGGTGTCGCCCCGAGCAACCCGAGTAGTCTAGCCAAGAGCTTGGAGTTTGAAACGCTAACCGCAAAGGCAGTAAGGAACAAGGTCTCTTCAGTCTTAACCAGCCTAGTATCCCGATCGCTCGATGCTAGTCCTCTCAGTACGTAAAAGATTCTGAATACGAAGATGGTTCGAGGTGGAGTTCCAAGTTCACTCGATAAGTTTCTCGGTCTCAAGATAAAGTGTAAAGTAATAGATATTATATCGATAAGACTCTTTCTTCGTCGCTGATGATTTCAACAAAGTCGGAGAATGACACCGTATTTATATCCCGCGCGAACGTCACGCGGACTAAACATTATAGCTTACAATAAACAAGTGCGAAACACCGAAGACCCTGAAAATACGCCAAGAAACCCAAACGCCAAATCTATCCCACCATCTAAAATACCCCTGTCCTCTATTCCTGAAAATCCTCACGCCTATTCCGCTTATTGATAACATCCCGCTTGCTGCATGCACTCAGCCTTCGCTGGTCATGGCGAGTCTTCGACGTCAGCTTACCTGATAGTACCTCGTCGACTCGCCGCCAACTCTTTCCCGTCATCGTTACCTATCACCAAGGAGCATAGCTCGACATCAGGACCGCTTAACGATCGGTACCGAGGAGTCGGTAGTCTTACCTTCCCAGAGGCGCCAATCAAGTAAACTTTTCGCCATTTGATCAATTATGGACCGATTGACTCCAAACTCAAGATCTGATGCCCTCATATACCCACCGGTGTCCTGAGCACCTGAGCCGGCGCCCTGACGCTCCGGGGTTATTTCAGGGGTCGAAAACGGGTTTGTTGACTAGGGATTCCACAACTCCGCACTGGGCTCCATCCTGGCAGCACCGTGCCTCTCTGGCGCGCCCAGTGGGACATAGAGACTTTTTAGCAGCGTAGGAAATAGAGGACAGTCCTTCTCTTGTAGTCTTCGGGTTCTCCTATCCTATGCCCTCAGAATAGCTACCCCCTCTCAGGGTGTTCTGTCCTCGTGACATCTTCTGACCGACTGTAAACCTTCTCCACATATCACCCGTGGTGTCTGTGGAGGGGAAGGACTTAGCCGCGGAGGGTACCTCTACAGTCTCAGGCGTTGGTCCGTCGTGGCCTTGGGGTTTTTTCGGTGGAATTCGCGATGCGACAATACCTCCTCATCCATTACGCCGATAACTTGCAGACGTGCTTTCCCAACCGAAGAACCCCGCCACTTCACCAGGTATTCCACTACTCCTTTCCTACTCTTCCTGCTCCCAATAATCCGCTCAACCTCATATAGTTTCGCGCCGTTATCGACCACGCCGAGTAGGGGCCGTTGTTCTCGCCTGGGATAGCGCTGACTCGATAGGGTTCCAATAGTTCGATGTGGAACACTGGGTGGACCTTCATTTGGAGGAAGGTCTAGTTCGCAAGCGCGTTTTCCGCCAGTCGCTTTATCGCAAACGGTCCCATCTTCTTATGATCGAGTTTCTTTGTCGCTCGACGAGTTTTGAGGTTGACGGCATTGAGCATAACTTGATCCCGATTTTGAACGCTGGCGGTGTTTCCTTCTCTGGCCATAGTATTTTCCCATTCTTTCCTGGCGACGGACAATTTCTGGTGGCGGCGCCATGTACTCCTCGAATGAAATGAGCATAAAGATCGCCAGGGGTTGACTACCTCATTTTCCGCTAACTCGTCTGATTATACCCATAATTGGTATAGAAAGGTGATTGCCCGTTGCGGATGTAACCGAGTTGTTGTAGGCATATTCGGCCAGTGGAAGTAGTTCTGCCCAGTCGTTTTGTTCGTAGTTGCAGAATGCCCGAAGGTAGTGTTCCAAGGTTTGGTTGACCCGCTCAGTTTGTCCGTCAGTTTGTGGGTGGAAAGCGGTACTCATACGGAGCTTGATATCCAGTAGTTCCATAAGGGATGCCCAAAAGCTTGACGTAAATTTGGCATCTCGATCGGAAACTATGTCTAATGGTAGCCCATGTATGCGCCAGATCTGAGCCAGAAACGTTTTCGCGAGATCCTGGGAGGAAGCTGTGCCATGGAGAGGAATAAAGTGAGCCATCTTGGAGAACCTGTCTACTATTACCCATATCTGCGTATACCCTTTTGACTCTGGTAGCTGGACGATGAAGTCCATTGAGATTGACGACCACACTGTATGAGGTGTTTCAAGAGGGAGTAACGCTCCGTATTTGCGGTGCCGGCTTGGTTTATTTCGCTGACAGTCGTCGCAAGAGCGTACGTAGTCGTCTATCCAGTCGTTCATCTTTGGCCAGTAGAAATTGCGTGTAATCAACTCTAGTGTCTTGTCCTGGCCGAAGTGTCCTGCCACCTTTGAGTCGTGTTCTGATTGAGCAATTCGGATTTTCAACGCATTGTCGTCGGGTATGTAGAGACGGTTTTTGAAAAATAGCAACCCCTCCTTGACCGTAAACTCCTTCAACTCCCCTGCTTCGCTTTTCCTCCTAATCTCCTTCCATGCCTCATCCCGCACCGACGCCTCTTTGACTAGCTCCAAGAAGTCCTTGGACCAGTCTACCACTTCCTTGTTGGCGAGCGAAGCCACAGAAAACATATACTCATCCGTCCCTACCAACTGTCCTGGCTTAAGAACCTCTCGACTGCCTGCGCGCTTCTTCACGCCGGTATCTGACGCCTCGATAATGCATCCGCCTTCCCATTCTTTGTTCCCGCCTATAAATTATTTTGAAATCGAACTCTGCAAGGATCTGTGCCATCGTGCTTGTCTTCGGTTGAGGACCTTAGTGGTGTCAAGTATTGAGGTTCTGATGATCCGTATAGACTAAGACTGTAAACTTAGGTCCTCAAGATAGTGTCGCCATTGCTTAAAGGCCGCCACTATATCGAGCATTTCCTTATCCCAGACATCATAAGCTGCGAGTAAAAGGCCACCGGATGGAGCTTTCCATCCACCACTTGGGACAGGACAGCTCCTAATGCAAAGTCACTGGCGTCCGTTTCCACGATTGTCTGCCGTTCTGGTGAAAAATGAACCAGAATCGGAGCAGTCGTGAAGAGGATCTTGAGCTTCAGAAAAGCTGCTTCGGCGGCGCTAGTCCATGAGAAGTTCTTAGTATCGCCTCTTAGACAGTCAGTGATGGGACTACAGACCCCGGAATAGTTACGTATAAACCTCCGGTAAAAATTGGCGAATCCCATAAAAACTTGGACGTCCTTGACGGTCCTCGGCGATTCCCACTTCAAGATTTCTTCCACCTTGTCCGTCGACATAGATACCCCTTCGGCGCTTAGCACGAATCCTAGGAAGTCGATCACCTTTTGATGAAAAAAGGATTTCTTCGGGTTGGCTACTAGGTTATTTTCGATGAGCTTATCCAGGACTTTATTAACCAGTTCATGTTCCGCTTCGTCCTTACTATAGATTAGGATATCATCGAGGTATACTACCACCCCTTGATCGAGGAATTCTCTGAGGACTTCGCTCATCATGGCCTGAAAGGTTGCTGGCGCTGTGGTTCCAAATGGCATGACCAGGTATCAGAGTGTCCGTGATCTCGCTCGAACGCTGTTTTCCACTCGTCCGCCTCGCTTAATACGGACAAGGTTATATCCCTCTTTTAGGTCAATCTTGGAAAATATCCGTGCCCCAGAAATCCGGTCCCTTAGCTCTTCTCCTAGCGGAAGGGTGTACCGATTTTTTATGGTGACACGGTTGAGGCCCCGGTAATCCACACATAGTCGGAGACTACCGTCCTTCTTCTTTACAAACAAAATAGGGGCTCATGGACTTGCTGGGCCTAATTTTCCCAGTCGTAACATCTTATTCAGATATTCGAAGGACTTTCAATTCGACCTCAGAGAGGGAGTAGATGGGTCCCCAGGGAGGCTGCTGACCAGGTTCGAGATCGATACTGTGATCGGAGGCGCGATGAGGTGGTAGTTTGTCGGCTTCGGACTGCAGGAAGACCTGGAGCTTTGGGTGATATCGCTCCGGGATGACTGTTTTCAAGTCAATCTCTCCTGTATCCGCTGATATCGAGCCGATGAAGAGGGCCTCCGGATCATCCAGTACGTCGTCATCAAGAACCACTGAAATTTCTTTTTCTGGTCAGTGAAGCATCTGGACTTGCAAAATTCCCCATGAAAGGTTACTTTCCCATTTGGGGCAATAGCCGGCTTATGCTCCTGTAGCCACCATGCTGGTAAAATGGCATCAATGCCGCCGTAGTGGTGCTATCTCAAGGAGAGCTCGGACTTATGCCCCTAGAAATAAGATTCAACATTACAGTAAAGGCTTGTCCCGGCCTTCCATAACTTCTCCCAGTAAACCCATTACCTTGGCCGACGCCTCTTTTCACCTTTGGGACAGAAAACGCAGAAACGAAAGAAGCAGAAATAACCGGACCCGTTGCGCCAGTGTCTAATAATACCCGACAAGGAAATAAGAAATCTAAAAACCCAATAGAAAATTTACCGATAGGACGAGACCCGTGAATAGGCTGCCGGAAATTGGTTGTTTTTCATCGGAGAGACGCCTCTTCCGGTCTTTTCTTTTATATTTTTTGATTTTTTCCCGGTCAGTGACAACATCGCAATTTGGGGAGCTCTTGACCTGACTCATCAGAGTCCCCTTCTAAAACCCATATCAAAATCCCACCCACCCTCCGACATAGGCTGGCTCTGTCGCGCTACCACTGCGCCGACTTCTTTTTGGACCTATGCCTTTCTTCTTTTCCGCGGGAGCGGGTGAATCCTTCATTTCCTCGTCCCTCCTCTTCTCGACTCGCTTCTGGCCCAGAGCAGAGACAGCGGCGCTGGAGTTAGGGCCCTGTCTGCACCATCTCCACAGATGGCCCTTTCTTCCACAGGCACATTCTCCCTTTGTTCTTCTGGTCCAAGACGGACTTGGGGATCCCCCTGGTGGCCTCGTCATAGCTGGAGTGCAGTGGCCTGTTATCCTGGCTTGAACGAGTTCCTCCTGGGGTATTCGACCCTCCTCCGGGTCGCGTGGACTCAGTCTTCTGTCCCTCCTGGGCTCGCTTCCTTAATCTGAACCCAGGCTTCTTCTTCTCCTCCGGACTCTCCTTTCGTGGCGGTGCCCCGTCGTCGCCCTTCCCAACAACCTTTTTGTTAGAAAGCTTTCATGGGCTTTCGGCTCGCTCAATTGGGCCACAAAGTGCGCGTCGTCTTCCGCCGCTCAAAACTTGGAGTGTCGATCCCAAATTTCTTGGGTAGGCCGGTTAGGAGGGTTTTCCGATAGGCTGCCCCACTCTGTTGCGCCCGCTGGTTGAGGATCTCCATCTTTGTCAGGTAATCGGAGATGCTTGACTGGTACCTGAGGTGATCCATCTTGAAAGCGGCGTCCAAGGCCTCTTGCGAACTGACGAATCGTCCCCGGATTTCTTGTCGAAAGCGCTCCCAAGTGCAGAAGTCCATTCCCGCGGGTCCCCTCATGTGGACCTCATGGTAGTTGGCGAACCATTCCTTGGCGAGGCCTGTGGTATATGTTCCGGCGAACAGGACCTTCTGCTTATCATTCCGAAACTTGCGGGGCCGCTGCTCGAAGTAGATTTCGCATTCCAGGAGCCAGTGTCTGAGGTTGTGTTTTCTGGGGTTGTCAAATTCGAAGGGCACCTTTGCCAAAGAGTCCCGTTCCCTTTCCTCGGGAGATTCCGACCGTCTCCATCCGCGGCCTCCTTTCTTATTCCCACCATGGCTTGACCCTCCATCCGATGGGTCGTTGCCTTTTCCCTTTGGCGGCGGCGGCGGCGATCCTCCTCCAACGTCGATGTCCTCGGGGTATTGCTCAGGTTCCTCTACCTGTGGTTCCGGAGCAGTGGATCGGTGGGCGCTCAGGAGTAGGTCGATCTGCTTCTGCATCTCGGCCATCTGTTCCCGGTGCCCTCGGGCCTGGCCTCCTGAGTTCTCACGACATCTCTCACCGATTCCGTTGCTTGCTCCCGGAGCCTCTCGATTTCCCGCTGAGTCTCGAACAATTGCTTCTGTGGACGCGAGCCGCCTAAGGCTGCTCGCTCCATGGCGGAGGCCTCCGCTGCCTGCCGCCAAATCCTGATTTTCGCCAATTCCAGGAACATCTCCTCCAATCGCTTTAAATTGGCCTTACGGCCTGGGCCGCGATGCGCCGCTATCCTTTTTCCGCCTGAACTTCTCCTTTGTCCGCTGGAGTTGATCCCATATGGTTCTGCCGGCGGCGGATAGCCCTTCCATCTGGGCTTCATGTTCACTCAGAAACTGTTCCAGCTTATCCATTGCCCCAGAACCGCCGGGCGCTTGCCTGCTCTGGCGGTGGATATTGGATCTGACTGTCTTCTACTGAAGGCGACCTTCCCCATGATGGAGTCCTCCTCTTCGTCCTAGCCAATAGTCGGGAAGCCATTTGATATGTGAATTAGATAGTGATTCTTTGGAAACCCAGGTAAACCTAGGAGTTATCGATATATACTATTAGTGTCGCCGAAGAACCCGAGAGTTCAGCCAAGAGCTTGAGTTTGAAACGCTAACCGCAGGCAGTAGCGAACAAGGCCTCTTCAGTCTTAACCAGCCTAGTATCCCGATCGCCGACGCTAGTCCTCTCAAGACGTGAAAGATTCTGAATACGAAGATGGTTCGGCGGAGTTCCAAGTTCACTGATAAGTTTCTGCCTCAAGATAAAGTGTAAAGTAATAGATATTATATCGATAAAGACTCTTTCTTCGCCGCTGATGATTTCAACAAAGTCGGAGAACGACACCAGATTTATATCCCGCGCGAACGTCACGCTGACTAAACATTATAGCCATAATAAACAAGCTAAACACCAAGACACTGAAAATACGCCAAGAAACCCAAACGCCAAATCTATCCCACCATCTAAAATACTGTCCTCTATTCCTGAAAATCCTCACGCCTATTCCGCTTATCGATAACATCCCGCTTGCTGCATGCACTCAGCCTTCGCTGTCACGGCGAGTCTTCGACGCCACTACCTGATAGTACCGCATCGTACCGACTTCGCCGCCAACTCTTTCCCGACATCGCATTTATCACCAAGCGAGCATAGCTCGACATTGTGACCGCTTAACGATCGGTACCGAGGAGTCTTAGTCTTACCTTCCCAGAGGCGCCACCAAGAAACTTTTCGCCATTCGATCAATTATGACCGATTGACTCCAAATCAAGATCGATGTTCCCTCATATACCCACCGGTGTCCTGAGCCGAGCCGGCGCCTTGACGCCCGGGGTTATTTCAGGGGTCGAAAACAGGTTTGTTGACTAGGATTCAGAACTCCAAGACTGGGCTCCATCCTGGCAGCACCGTGCCTCTCTGGCGCGCCCAGTGGGACATAGAGACTTTTTAGCAGCGTAGGAAATAGAGGACAGTCCTTCTCTTGTAGTCTTCGGGTTCTCCTATCCTATGCCCGTAACAGTATTTATATCCCGCGCAAGTGTCCCGCGGACTAAACATTACATCTTACAATAAACAAGTGCGAAACCCCGAAGACCCTGAAAATACGCCTAAGAAAACCAAACGCCAAATCTATCCCACCATCTAAAATACCCCTGTCCTCTCTATTCCCAAAAATCCTCACGCCTATTCCGCGATGATAACATCCCGCTTGCTGCATGCACTCAGCCTTCGTTAGCTGGTCATGGCGAGTGTTCGAGTCAGCCTACCTGATAACACCTCGCATCGTACGACCGCCGCCAACTCTTTCCCGACATCGCTTATCTATCACCAAGGAGCCAAGCTCAACATTAGTGACTGCTAACGATCGGTACCGGAGGAGTGAGTCTTACCTTCCCGCAGCGCCACCAGTGAGCTTCCTACGACCTTCGCCATTCGATCAATTATGGTCCGATTGACTCCAAACCGCACTATTGCCCTCATATACCCACCGTGTCCTGAGCGCCTGAACCGGCGCCTTGACGCCCGTTATTTCAGGCCGAAACAGGTTTGTTGACTAGGGCTTCAGAACTCCGACTCTCCATCCTGGCAACACCGCGCTTCTCTGGCGCGCCCCAGTGGGACATAGGCTTGTAGCAGCGAGGAATAGGGAAAAGTCCTTCTCAGTCTTCGGCTCGATCCTATGCCCGAACAGCTTACCCTCTCAGGGTGTTCTGTCCTCGTGACATCTTCTGACCGACTGTGGTTCCAGAAACCTTCTCCACCGACTTAGCCGAAAGGACTTACACTCTACAGTCTCAGGCGTATCCGTCGTGGCCTTGGGTTTTTTCGTGGAATTCATGCGACGTTTACAATACCTCCTCATCCATTACGCCGATAACTTGAGATGCTTTCCCAACCTGATAACCCCGCCACTTCACCAGATATTCCACCACTCCTTTCTACTCTTCCTGCTCCCAATGATCCGCTCAACCTCATATAGTTTCTCACCTCATCGCCGACTATGCCGTGAGAGGGCCGTTGTTCGGCCCAATAGCGCTGACTGACAGGGTTCCAATAGTTCGACATAACACTGGATGGACCTTCATTTGAGGAGGAAGGTCTAGTTCGCAAGCGCAAGCCCGCAAGTCGCTTTATCGCGAACGGTCCCATCTTCTTGTGGCCGAGTTTTTTGTAGTTCGACTAGTTTTGAGGTTGACGGCGCTGAGCATAACCTGATCCCCGATTGAACGCTTCCTTTTCTGGTCATAGTATTTTCCCATTCTTTCCTACGGGCGGACAATTTCTGCTGGGCGCCATGTACTCTGATAAATGAAAGATAAAGATCGTCAGAGGATTGACTACCTCGCTTTCCGCCAATAACTCGTCCGTGATTATACCCATAATTGGTATAGAATGATTGCCCCGTCATGGATGTAACCAGCTTGTTGTAGGCGATATTCGCCAGTGGAAGTAGCTCTGCCCACTGCTTTGTTCATAGTTGCAGAATGCCCGAGGTAGTGTTCCTTTGGTTGACCCGCTCAGTTTGTCCGTCAGGGTGGAAAGCGGTACTCATACGGAGCTTGATTTCAAGTAGTTCCAGGAGGGATGCCCAAAAGCTTGACGTAAATTTGGCATCTCGATCGGAAACTATGGCTAGTGGAAGCCCATGATGCGCCAGATCCGAGCAAGAAACGCCGCGAGATCCTGGGAGGAAGCTGTGCCATGAAGGGGAATAAAGTGAGCCATCTTGAGAACCTGTCCACTATTACCCATATCTGCGATACCCTTCGACTCTGGTAGCTGGACTATGAAATCCATCGAGATTGACGACCATACTGTATGAGGTGTTTCAAGAGGAGAACGTCCGATTTGCGATGCCGACTTTGGTTTATTTCATGGCAGTCGCCGCAAGAGCGCACGTAGTCGCTCATCCATTCGCTGCTCATCTTCGCCAGTAGAAGTTGCGCGATCAACTCTAGTGCCTTATCCTCGACCGAAGTGTCCCGCCACCTTTGAGTAGGTTCTGATTGTGCGATTCGATTTTAAGCGACATCGTCGGAGATGTATAGGCGGTTTTTGAAGAACAGCAAGCCCTCCTTGACTGTAAACTCCTTCAACTCCCTGCTTCGCTTCTCCTTTCAATCTCCTTCCATGCCTCATCCTGCACCGACGCTTCGACTAGCTCCAAGAAATCCTTGACCAGTCTACCACTTCCTTGCTGGCGAAATGCCACAGAAAACATATACTCATCCGTCCCTACCAACTGTCCTGGCTTAAGAACCTCTCGACTGCCTGCGCGCTTCTCACGCCGGGTATCCGACGCCTCGACAACGCGCCTGCCTTCCCATT
The DNA here is from genome assembly GCA_024713865.1 of Morchella sp. 2016-72. NCBI lineage: Eukaryota > Fungi > Ascomycota > Pezizomycetes > Pezizales > Morchellaceae > Morchella > Morchella sp. 2016-72. Next base: position 703,137 of record JAMJEY010000003.1, read on the forward strand.
TTTGGTTCCGGCCTGTAAATAATCTTAAAATCGAACTCCGCAGCGACCTGTGCGCCATCGCGCTTGTCTTCGTTAAGGACCTTAGTGGTGTCGAAATATTGAGGTTCTGATGATCCGTGATAGACTAACACCGAACTTTGGTCCTCGGCGTAGCGCCGCCATTGCTTAAAGGCTGCCACTATACCGAAGCATTTCTTCGTCCCAGCACGCCATAATTAAGTTCGGCGCTTGAGCTTGCGAGAGTAAAGGCCACTGATGGAGCTTTCCATCAACTATTTGAGACAGGACGGCTCCTAACGCAAAGTCACTACGGCCCGCTTTCCACGATTGTCTGCCTTCCGTGAAAAACGAACCAGAATTGGAGCAGTCAAGATGATCTTGAGCTTCAGAAAAGCTGCTTCGCGGCGCTAGTCCATGGTAAGTTCTTAGTATCGCCTAGACAGTCAGTGATGACTACAGACCCGGAATAGTTACGATAAACCTCCGTAAAAATTGGCGAATCCCATAAAACTTGGACGCCCCGACAGTCCTCGGCGATTCCCACTTCAAGATCTCTTCTACCTTGTCCGTCGACATAGATACCCTTCGGCGCTAGTACGAATCCTAGGAAATCGATCACTTTTGATGAAAAAGGATTTTTCGGTTGGCTACTATATTGTTCTCGATGAGCTTATCCAGGACTTTGTTAACTAGTTCCTCATGTTCCGCTTCATCCTGCTGTAGACAGATGTCCATCGGCGATACTACCACCCTCGATCGAGGAATTCTGCGATCTCGCTCATCATGGCCTGAAAGGTTGCTGGCGCGCAGGAGCCCAAATGGCATAACCAGGTATCAGAGGTCCGTGATCTCGCTCGAACGCTGTTTTCCACTCGCCGCCTCGCTTAATACGACAGCGTTATATCCTCTTTGCGCCAATCTTGAAAATATCCGCGCCCCAGAAATCCGGTCCCTTAGCTATTCTCCTAGCGGGAGGGTACCGATTCTTGATGGTGACGCGTTGAGGCCCCGTAATCCACACATAATCGGAGACTACCGCCCTTCTTCTTTACAAACAAAATAGGCCTCGCGTGACTTGCTAGGCCTGATCTTCCCAAGCCGTAACATCTTATCCAGGTATTCCCGGCGACTTTCAATTCGACCTCAGAGAGGAGTAGATGGGTCCCTGCGAGGCTGCTGACCAGGTTCAAGATCGACATCGCGATCGGAGGCGCGTAAGCGTGGTAGCTTGTCGGCTTCGATTGCAGGAAGACTTGAGTTTTGCGATATCGCCCGAACGACTGTTTTCAAGTCAATTTCTCCTGTATCCGCTGATATTGAGTTCGATGAAGAGGCCTCCGATCGCCCAAGACGTCATCAAGAACCACTGAAATTTCTTTCTGGTCAGTGAAGCATCTGACTTGCAAAATTCCCTACGAAAGCGCATTTCCCATTTGGGGCAATAGCCGGCTTATGCTCCTGTAGCCACCATGCTGGTAAAATGGCATCAATGCCGCCGCAGAGGTGCTTATCTCGGCGAGAGCTCTGACTTACGCCCCTAGAAATAAGATTCAACATTACAGTAAAGGCTTGTCCCGCGCTTCCATAACTTCACCAGAAACCCATTACCTTGGCCGACGCCTCTTTTCACCTTTGACAGAAAACGCAGAAACGAAAGAAGCAGAAATAACCGACCTGCTGCCCCAGTGCCTAATAATACCCGACAAGGAAATAAGAAATCTAGAAACCCAATAGAAAATTTATCGACAGTGACGCAGACCGTGAATAGGTTCGTCGGAAAGTCTTTGTTTCTTCATCGGAGAGGACGCCCCCTCTTCCGGTCTTTTTCTCTTCATATTATTATTATTATTATTATTTCCCATTTTTTTCCCGGTCAGTGACAACATCGCGATTAGGGGGAGCTCCTGACCTGACTCATCGGAGTCCCCTTCTAAAAACCCATATCAAAATCCACCTCCGACTCCGACCCCACCTCTGGAATATAGGCTGGCCCTGTCGTGGTCGCTGCTACCGCGTCGACTTCTTTTTGGACCGATGCCTTTTCTTCTTTCTGGGGAGCGGTGAATCCTTCATCTCCTCGTCCCTCCTCTTCCCGACCTCTCTTCTGTCCCAGAGCAGACAGCGGCGCTGGAGTTGGGGTCCTGTCTGCACCATCTCCACAGATGACCCTTCCTTCCACAGCAGACACTCTCCCTTTGTTCGCCTCTGGTCCAAGACGGATTTGGGGGATCCTGGCCTGGCCATAGCTGGAATGCAGCGGTCTGCTATCCTGGCCTGAGCGAGTTCCTCCTGAGGTATTCGACCCTCCTCCGGGTCGCGTGGACTCGGTCTTCTGTCCCTCCTGGGCCCGTCCCCTGATCTGAAACCCAGGCTTCTTCTTCTCCGGACTCTCCTTTCGTGGCGGTGCCCCCGTCGTCCCTTTTCCCAACAACCTCTTCTGCTCCAGGAAACTTTCGTGGGCCTTTCCAGCTCGCTCCAGTTGGGCCACAAAGTGGGCATCGTCTTCTGCTGGCTCAAACTTGGAGTGTCGGTCCCAAATTTCTTCGGGTAGGCCGGTTAGAAGGGTTTTCCGATAAGCTGCCCCACTCTGTTGCGCCCGCTGGTTGAGGATCTCCATCTTCGTCAGGTAGTCGGAGATGCTTGACTGGTACCTGAGATGGTCCATTTTGAAAGCGGCGTCCAAGGCTTCCTGTGAGCTCACGAATCGCCCCCTAATCTCCTGCCGGAATCGCTCCCAGGTGCAGAAGTCCAGGCCCGCGGGTCCCCTCATGTGGACTTCGTGGTAGTTGGCGAACCACCGGCATGAGGCCTGTGCAGACGCTCCAGCGAACAGGACCTTCTGCTTGTCGCTTCGAACTTGCGGGCCGCTGCTCGCGAGATTTCGTGATTCCAGGAGCCAGTGTCTGAGGTTGCTTTCTCGCTATCGAATTCAAAGGGCACCTTCGCGCAGGAGTCCTGCCTTTCCTCGAGATTCTGACCGCTCCATCCTCGCCTCCTCCTTTCTCCCACCATGACTCGACCCTCCATCTGACGGGTCGTTGCCTTTTCCCTTCGGCGGCGGCGGCGGCGGTGATCCTCCTCCAACGTTGATGTCCTCGGGGTATTGCTCAGGTTCCTCTACTTGTGGCTCCGAGCAGTGGATCGTGGGCGCCAGGAGTAGAGGCCGATCTGCTTCTGCATCTCGGCCATCTGTTCCCGTGCCTCGGCCTGGCCTCCTGAGTTCTCACGACATCTCTCACCGATTCCCCGCTTGCTTCCTGAGCCTTCGATTTCCTCTGAGCCTCGAACAATTGCCTTTGCGCGACATGGGGCCACTTCCAGGGTCGCTGCCCATGGAGGCCTCCGCTGCCTGCCGCCGAATTCCTGAATTTTCGCCAATTCCAGGAACATCTCCTCCAATCGCTTTATATGGCTTTTTACGGCCTGGGCCGCAATACCCGCCAACTTTTTTTCCGCCTGAACTTCTCCTTCGCTCGCTGGAGTTGTTCATATGGTTCTACCGGCGCGATGATAGCCCTTCCATCTGGGCCGCGTCTTTTAGGAACTGCTCCAGCTTATCCATTGCCCCAGAGCCGCCGGCCGCCTGCCTGCTCTGGCGGATAGTGGATCTGACTGTCTTCTCGACTGAAGGCGGTCCTTCCCCACGATGGAGTCCTCTTCCTCCGCTCTAGTCAATAGTCGCAGCCATTTGGTATGCGAATTAGGTAGTGATTCTTAAACTCCAGGTAAACCTGTGAGTTATCGATATATTATTGCGCTCGAAAGAACCCGAGTAGTCTAACCAAGAAATTAGAGTTTGAAACGCTTAACCGCAGCGCAGTAAGGAACAAGGTCTCCTCAGTCTTAACCAGCCTAGTATCTCGATCGCCGACGCTAGTCCTCTCAAGACGAATGATTCTGAAACACGTAAGCATGGTTCGGCTGAGTTTCTAAGTTCACTCGAGCAAAGTCCAATCTCAAGATAAAGCGTAAAGTAATAGATATTATATCGAGCAAGACTCTTTCTTCGTCCGCTGATGATTTCAACAAAGTCGGAGAATGACACAGTATTTATATCCCGCGCAAGTGTCCCGCGGACTAAACATTACATCTTACAATAAACAAGTGCGAAACCCCGAAGACCCTGAAAATACGCCTAAGAAAACCAAACGCCAAATCTATCCCACCATCTAAAATACCCCTGTCCTCTATTCCCAAAAATCCTCACGCCTATTCCGCTTATGATAACATCCCGCTTGCTGCATGCACTCAGCCTTCGTTAGCATGCAGAGTGTTCGAGTCAGCCTACCTGATAACACTCGTACCGGCTCGACTCTCGCCGCCAACTCTTTCCGACATCGCTATCTATCACCGCGAGCCAAGCTCAACATTAGACTGCTAACGATCGGTACCGGAGGAGTCGGGTAGTCTTACCTTTTCCCAGAGCGCCACCAGGCTGAGCTTCCTACGACCTTCGCCATTTGATCAATTATGGTCCGATTGACTCCAAACCGCACTATTGCCCTCATATACCCACCGGTGTCCTGAGCGCCTGAACCGGCGCCTTGACGCTCCGGGGGTTATTTCAGGGGTCGAAAACAGGTTTGTTGACTAGGGCTTCCGCAACTCCGCACTGGGCTCCATCCTGGCAACACCGTGCCTCTCTGGCGCGCCCAGTGGGACATAGGCTTGTAGCAGCGTAGGAATAGGGAAAAGTCCTTCTCTTGTAGTCTTCGGGTTCTCGTATCCTATGCCCGTAACACCTACACTCCTGTTTAGTAGAGGCAGAGCACCGTCACATTATAATCTTAAAGGCTTCAGTTACCTTTAGAGATTACATTCCTTCAAGACCAAAGATGTCCGCCCTACCGGCCCCAGAAATGCCACTTCAGATTGAATGGCAACCAAGATCTGTACAACTGGAGGCCTCGGCACAGGCACAGTTGGTCAAGAAACCCAGGACAGCTCTACAAGCCTACATTCCTGGCTGTAAGCCTGCCTGGCAAGATTCAGACTCGGTCACCTATGGCGAGTTCTTTAGGGAACTCCAGGTCTACCTCCAGCACCGCTTACAGCAAGAGTTGAATAAGGGAGCTCAGGCCCTAATACACATCCACGAGCGGCAGCAAGCAGAGGCAGAACTCATGAGGCAGGCCCTGACCTTCATGGGAGACCAGGTCATCTCTCCTCAGGATGAGCTGAAGAGATTTGTGGAGAAGGATGACCTAGTATCACGGCTCCGCCTCCTGCACTTCGCCTCCCGCCAAGGCACCTTCGGAACAAGGTTGTTATATAGCATCGGCCGATGTCGGAAGAAGCATGATGGATTAGGAAGGAGCTCAGGTGATAGAAAGTAAGCGCTAGGAGAGATGGGGAAGTATCGGGATGGAGGCAGGGTATTGGGAATAGTATGGGTTGTACGGAGGTGTAGGAGTTTCTATGGGATTCTATAGGTATGAGTCAGCGGTGCGACGGGATAGTTGTATATATAGTGTGCGTTCTTTTCTCTGTTTCTGCCTCTCTAGGCAATGTCTTCTCACTGTTAGCAATATATCTCTTCGGCTTCTAGCCCTTCTGTTTCTGCCTGTATCTGGACCCGAACCTGAACCTGCCTCGACTCCGGTGTATCCCGAGCTGACCCTGTCCCGCCTCGTTTCCGCATAGACCCCCGGACCGACCCCGAACCAGACCCCGCCCTGTCAGACCTAGACCCGGATGCCATGGAAATTGAATGGTTCAACCCGCTCATCCCTCTCAACTACATAGCAGAGATCCAGAAGGCCATCAATGAAGGGAAGCTATAGATAGCTAGACCCAGAACACCTAGACCACCATCCCGGGTATTCTCCAGAGCAGGAAGCAGGGCTCCAAGAAGACAGCAGTCCCAGGGCCTGTTTGCCACCTTCCCAAGGCACCAGCAAGGCCCCATAGTCCCGGTGGTCATACACCTCAGGTGGAAGCCTTACCGCTTCCCCCCCCCTAGGAGAAGACAACCCTTTTCAGGTCTGGGTCTCAGCTTGGAAGGAGTGGAGTATGAAGAAGATGAAGTTTTGTCTCCGGCTCCTTCCCCCACAGAAAACCCCGGTGGTCAGTCAGAACCCCCAGAAGTACCGATCCTCCCTCCTTCCCCATCTCCAATAGTTGCAGGTGGAAGTGGAGGCAATATTCCTCCTCCTCCGGTAGCCCATGGTGGTGCCCCCGGAGATGATCCAGATAGCTCAGACTCGGAACCAGAAGGGAATGACAGAAGAGCCTGGTGGACGGACCTCAAGAAGAAGCTTGAGAAACAGCAGAGAGATCTGCTTGCTCTCTTGATCAGTCATCGGCCACCTCTTGAGCAGCCCCACCCTCTTCAGTCTACCAAGGCCCGAAAACCTAAGGCCCCTCCACCTTCCAAGTTTGAAGGTGAAACAGAATAGGTGGAGGCCTTCCTCCGGCAATGTGAGAATGTGTTCTCCATTGAGAGCCAGTCGTTCCTGGCAGATGAGACTAAGATCCGGTATGCCGGGAATCTCATAGAAGGAACGGCAGCAATTAAGTGGTATGAGGTTTATCACAATTCAATAGACCAAGTATCACAGCGTAGAGCATGCTAAGCGAAGTGCGGGAAGAGGAGTTAGTCAGGTGGTCTCTTATGTTCTACGGGTTTCTAGTACAGGGGTTCGGTTCGGGGTTACGGTTCGGGAATAGGGAATAAGGAATTGGTTCGGTATTAAGGGTCTTGGGGTTTCTATAGGTTTCTGTACAGGGTTTCGCGGATGAGTCATGAGGAAGATTCTCAAGTGTATATATATGGGTCGCTCTTTCACTTGTAGATAGCTTCTTTCCTTTCCTCTTCACGCAACCTTCCTATCCTTTCCGCCTTCGCTACGCTCCGGCGCCGATTGTCGGGCGGTGGGAAGCCTCTACAATGCAATACTGCCTTCTCGAATTGCTGTGCTGAGCATTCATGAGTCCCTCCTCTCGAAGCGAGTTAGAAGCCCTCACGGGATACGTCCTTCTTTCTCCCTCCCTCCTCAACGGCCTCTCACGATAGACGAGAAGCTACCCCTCTTTTCCCCCCCCTTGGGGCACACTGCCATCAGCCTGGAGGTCAGCGCAGGCCCGTTGTCAAAGCCCCTCAGTTCCACCCGGTCGCTTCCGAGACCACTCCTTTTGCCGAGGCCCCCAGACCTCACCACGTTTTCAACCGATCATCACTACTCTGCTTCCTTTGAGTAGCTGCGAATGGTCAAAACATCTTTTATTTTGATAGTGAGCCTCCACGAGACTGTGAAAATCAGTAAATTGGTTGCAGATAGTGAGCCCCACGAGATCGCAAATCAAGAAATTGGGTGCACCCTCCCCATACCTGACGGTCCGATTTCCTATTCGAGACATACCCCTCTTTCAACCCCGGCCGGCCTGACAACCGAACTTAACCGGGACCCCTCACACTACGCAGCTTTCACACCAGATCAGGCGGCGACTCTACTTTCCTTTGCCCTCGTGCGGTAGGTCCTGGGATTCCGGGTATTAAAGCTGAGAATTACAGTTAGTATAGTAGCGTCTATTTTAAGGAATTAGCCGGTCAATGTTTGTGACGGAGAAGTTAGTGGTAGCTTTGTTGTATCTTTTTCTTTTCGTTGGAGGATTTTTCCTTGGTGTCGCTCAGTTATCTACCCCCCTCTAAATTGTGTCGCGGCCATTGAGTCGTTTGAGTTTGTTTTTTCTTTTTTGCCCGGCGGTCGGCGGAGGAGTGCGATAAGTCTTTGTACTTCAAAGCAATATAACGGTCATTCATTCATTCCTATCCTTTCTGCCCTCGCTTTGCTCGGACGCTTTCTCCTCTTTTCGAATCCCAATTCACTTCGCTTTCATAAATCATATTCTGAAAACCTGGACAAACAACAGGAAGTGCGTAAACCTCCTACGTTTTCGGCCGCTAAAGAAACCTTCATCGCTCGCACCCCATCACAAAAACTCGGGAAAAGGAAAACTTTACCGATCGCATCCCCTCCCCCCAGGAGGACCGGTACCCCAGTGATGGCTTCTCAAGCTTCTCTCTCCTCGATGTGGGCCGTTCCCTCCACGAGTACTCCCACCCCCCCTCGCTTTGGCCTTACTTAAAATACGGAAAACAATCAAAACAATCAGAACAGTCAACCCAAAACGCAAGATGATGAAAGTCAAGGAGACGTGTTCATCACCGAAGAACCCGCCGCCCCACCCTTCTCAGAATTTGCTGATGAAAGGGACTATCACTAACCCTATGCCCCCGCAAAAGACTACATCAATCCAAGCATCGTCCCGGAAGACACCCACAACAGAATGGACCTCAACTACATCTCCTGGCTAGTTAAGGCAGCCTCAGAACAAATCGTCCGCCCCCTATCAAAGTAGCTGGACATCCTCACTGTTACGGGCATAAGATAAGAGAACCCGAAGACTACAAGAGAAGGACTTTTCCCTATTCCTACGCCGCTGCAAGCCTATGTCCCACTGGGCGCGCCAGAGAGGCACGGTGTGGCCAGAATGGAGCCCAGTGCGGAGTTGCGGAATCTCTAGTCAACAAACCTGTTTTCGACCCCTGAAATAACCCCCGGAGCGTCAAGGCGCCGGCTCAGGCGCTCAGGACACCGGTGGGTAGATGAGGGGGCAACAGTGCGAGTTTGGAGTCAATCGGACCATAGTGGATCAAATGACGAAGGTCAGAAGGAAGCTCACTCTGGTGGCGCCTCTGGGGAAGGTAAGACTACCCGATCGCACCGATCGTTAGCAGTCCTAATGTTGAGCTCGGCTCGCGATAGATAACGATGTCGGAAAGAGCTGGCGAAATAAGTCGAGCCCGGTGTTATCAGGTAGGCTGACTCAACACTCTCACGACCACTAACGGCTGAGTGCATGCAGCAAACGGGACGTTATCCATAAACGGAATAGAGCGTGAGGGATTTTTGGAATAGAGGACAGGGTATTTTAGATGGTGGGATAGATTTGGCGCTTGGTTTTCTTGGCGATTTTCAGGGTCTTCGGTTCCCGCACTTGTTTATTGTAAGATGAATGCTTAGTCCGCGACACTTGCGCGATATAAATACCGCCATTCTCCGACTTTGTTGAAATCATCAGACGAAGAAAGAGTCTTATCGATATAATATCTATTACTTTACACTCTATCTTGAAATCAGACTTTATCGTGAACTTAAACTCCACCGAACCATCTTCGCTTTCGAATCATTCACGCATCTGAGATGACTAGCATCGAAATGATCGAGATACTATTTATAAGACTGAGGAGACCTTGTTCCTTACTGCCTTTGCGGTTAGCGTTTCAAACTCTGAGCTCTTTATTAGACTACTCGGGTTGCTTGGTGCGACACCCTAATACTCACAGAAGAAATCACCAAGAGTAACTCCCTCGTCCAGGACCTCCAATCTGAAATTGGCAACCTGGGATCGGAAATGCCAAACCTGAGGGCACAAAACTCTCACCTTCAGGCCATGGTCACTTCCGGACAACAACAACAACAACGTCAGCCCCCCCCACCACCACCACAACAGCACCAGGCTCAACCCCCTCATCAGAAGAGACCCCCCCGCCCCCCCTCCCAACCCCCCTAGAGGGAAAGGCAAGGAACCAGCCTCATACGCCTAAGTGGCCGCAGCAAGCGGCAATAGAGACCAAGACTTCAGACCAGTCATAAATAAGAAACAAAAGAAGACTGTTGACCCACTCTTCAAACCAGAATACACAAAGATCAATAGGGAAATCCTCATCGAAACCAACGATGAAATCAACGTCTCCCCTTCTGAAATCAAAGCGGAAATCAACAAAAAAATCCCGGATGCAGCCTGTCACTTTATCAACATCAAGAAAACGGCCAAAAACAACCTCGTCCTGGAAACTAAGCTAACCACCCCGGCATCCAAAGCCTTTGAACACCGACAAGAAATCGAAGAAGCCCTCAACAACCACAACGTCCCCTTCGTAGACATCAAAACCAACTTCAGCTGGTCTAGATTCATTGTCCACGGGATCCCCACCACGATCGGAGATAGGATCCAAGCCGGTCAACTTGTCGCCTCGGAAATCAGAACCAACTATGGAGACCTCATCCAACTCACCCAGATCTCCAGATGGCTATTCAAAACAGAAGCCAGAGCCACCAAGGCTCACTCATCCATGGTCATCGCCCTTCCAGGCTCCTTCACTCTGGAAAGCCTTGGCCTTCGCTACCTCTCCCTCTTCGACTCTTACTACAAATTGGAAAAATTGATCAGCATCAAACCCGGATCCCAATGCAAAAAATGTATGGGCTTCGGCCATCATCACCTAAAATGCAAGGCAGAAGCAACAACCTGTGGGCACTGCAGCAAGAATCACCTCACAAAGAATCACCCATGCGATACCTGCCAAGGCGGCCTCAAATGCACACACACCCCTATCAGGTGCGCGAACTGCAAAGCCCCCCACAAAGCTATAGACCCCGCATGCCCCAAAGCGACCCTAGCAAGGCTCAACAGCAAAGGACCAGAGAACGGACCCCCACCACCTCTCCCACCCCCAGTCAGCATTCTAGTTCCCGCAACAGGACCACGCACAGGACAAGATGCCATCATGTCCTTATGAATAAAAACTTTCAACAAATCTACGCACAAGCTCATCAGCTAAACTGTGCAAGAAACGAACTAACCACCAAGTCATTCATTGAAGAAGCCGAACTCGATCAAGACATTCTTTTCCTCTTTCTGCAAGAACCATGGAATAACACCCATGGACACCCACCAGAATCGTCACTCTTTTATCTCTTTACTCCATGCAACTCAAAGCCAAGATGTACAACCTACGTCAGGAAACATGTCAACCTGAAGCCGAAACATCACTTCAGTCATGATAACTTTCTGCTGTCAATAACAGTAGAAGTACAAGAAACCAAGACTCAACTACTTAATATATACTCACCAGGACGTTCATCTCACTTCTCAAACATCGCGAAAATAATAAACACCCTCCCAAACTTGAACAGTCTGGTCATGGGAGATTTCAACAGCCACCACCAACTTTGGTATGGTACCCGCTCCTAAGACTATGCCAACTCCATCAGGGGAGACAAACACAACGCGAAAAGAATCATTCAGTGGATGAACAAACATAAGTTATCTCTTCTCAACGAAATGGACGAGTTCACCCACTTCCCCCGCAACCAATACAGACCCACAATCATAGACCTCACCTTCATTAATGGACACATCCTAAACAGAAGCATACACTGGCAACTGAACACAACTGGAATTGGATCAGATCACGCCAGAACAAAGGTATTTTTCCCAATTCAGAAACAACCATACACCCCTCACCGCGACTGGCACAAATGCGACTGGGAAGCAATCGCAGCGAGCTTCGTAAACATCACACTACCACACGAAGCATGGGAATCCCCGAACCACTCCTCACAATCAGTTGACTTCGTCCTAGACATCGTTGATAGCTTAATACAGCAATTTGTCCCCATGACAAAGCCGTTCAGGAAATCAAAACAGTGGTGGACCCAAGACCTGAAAAACGCCAAAGCAACACTATCCAGACTGGAGAGAAGGGCCAAAAACCACCCGAACCCCCTGAACAAGGAATCTCTCAGAAAGGCAAACAGAGCATAGACCACGGCGGTTAGAAAAACCAAACTCGATCAAGCCCAGAAGGCCCTAGAGGAGGCGAAAGGAGCAGAAATCTACAAGATTATCAACAAAGGACAAAGACAAGAGCCGATAATTCCAGCCATACAAGGTGAAGAAACGTTTGTCGGGAAGTGCCAGATCTTTAGAGAGTAGCTCTTCCCCATAAATGGGACATCCCCCTCTCTCCCCCTACCTCTAATCAGAGATCCAAGCTTTGACCTCAGCGACACCTTTGACCCAGTTAGCGCAGATGAACTACTCAAAGCCATCAACTCATGCCTGACCAACTCGGCAATAGGGCCAGACGGAATTCCATACCAGCTGGTGAAAGCTTTAGTCAAGGCAAACCAACAGCTTGTAATCGACATGTTCACGGTGATGCTAGAACATACGGTCCAACCTGCCAGGTGGAAAGTCGCTAAGTACATTTTGACCGCCCAACCTGGAAAGAAAGACTACTCCCAAGCAAAAGCCCCGACCGATCTTGTTACTCCAATGCTTCAGTAAGGTTCTGGAGAAAATCGTGGCATCGAGACTGTGCACAGCAGGAGAAATCCTAGGAACGCTATCATCAAACCAATTCGGGGGGAGACCCACTGTTACGGGCATAGGATACGAGAACCCGAAGACTACAAGAGAAGGACTTTGCCCTATTCCTACGCTGCTATACGTCTATGTCCCACTGGGCGCGCCAGAGAGGCACGGTGCTGCCAGGATGGAGCCCAGTGCGGAGTTGCGGAATCCCTAGTTAACAAACCTGTTTTCGACCCCTGAAATAACCCCCGGAGCGTCAGGGCGCCGGCTCAGGCACTCAGGACACCGGTGGGTATATGAGGGGGCAATAGTGCGAGTTTGGAGTCAATCGGACCATAATGGATCAAATGACGAAGGTCATAAGGAAGCTCACTCTGGTGGCGCCTCTGGGGAAGGTAAGACTACCCGACTCCTCCGGTACCGATCGTTAGCAGTCCTAATGTTGAGCTTGGCTCCTTGGTGATAGATAACGATGTCGGGAAAGAGTTGGCGAGCAAGGTCGAGCCCGGTACCGGGATGTTATCAGGTAGGCTGACTTCGAAGACTCCTCATGATCACTGACGAAGGCTGAGTGCATGCAGCACACGGGATGTTATCCATAGACGGAATAGAGCGTGAGGGATTTTTAGGAATAGAGGTCATGGGTATTTTAGATGGTGGGATAGATTTGGTGTTTGACTTTCAGGGTTTTCAGGGTCTTCGTGACTTGTTTATTGTGCTATAATGTATAGTCCGCGCGACATCCGCGGATATAACACGCGTCATTCTCCGACTTTGTTGAAATCATCAGCGACGAAGAAAGAGTCTTATCGATATAATATCTATTACTTTATACTCTATCCTGAAATCAGACTTTATCGAGTGACTTGGGAACTCCACCTCGAACCATCTTCGTGTTTCAGAATCATTACGTACTGAGAGGACTAGCATCGAGCGATCGAGATACTAGGCTGGTTAAGACTGAGGAGACCTTGTTCCTTACTGCCTTTGCGGTTAGCGTTTCAAACTCTAAGCTCTTAGTTAGACTACTCGGGTTGCTCGGGGCGACACCCTAATACCCACCATCTCAGCAATCAATGCTCTCCTCTGAACCCTAACACCCATCCAGAGAAACCTCCTCATTAAAAAGACCACAGGGGTTAACCCAGATAGGCCGTCCATCCTGACAAATGATATTCAGGGTACCTTCAACTGTGTCAGTCACCACACCCTAGAAAAAGTCATGGAACAACAAAAATTCCCACAATACCTGACCAAATGGTGCAAGGAGTTCAACACAAACAGAACACTTCAATTCCAGTTTAACCACGAACTAGAGGATCTCAAGCCATACTCATCAGGCCTCCCACAGGGCTCCCCACTCTCCCCAGTTTTGTTCATGATTTACGCCGGGGTGAGCACAGACTACCAGCCCTCCACTAAGGAAATGGACACCTCCTACATCGATGACGACGCCCTGATCCAGATCGGGAAAACCCCAAACTTCATCACCAAAAGGCTCAACAAAAGAATGGAGCAAAGGATAGGGAAAGCTGAACCCCTCAAGGTCAAATACGAACCCGAAAAATCCGACCTGGTCTTCTTCAGGCCCACCACCTCCTCTCTCTCACACCCCAAAAACACAGTGGAAATAGACGGAATCACAGTATAACCCAAAGCCTGCCTAAAATACGTAGGTGTTTGGATCGACACCACCCTCTCCTTCAAACCTCACATAGACGAAGCCCTATCGAGAGGCATTAAAGTCCTAGGCAGGATCAAATCCCTTGCTCAGCAGAAAGGAATCAAAATCAAAACCATTCACCACCTAGTCTGTTACGGGCATAGGATATGAGAACCCGAAGACTACAAGAGAAGGACTTTCCCCTTCCCCACGCTGCTACAAGTCTATGTCCCACTGGGCGCGCCAGAGAGGCACGGTGCTGCCAGAATGGAGCCCAGTGCGGAGTTGCGGAATCCCTAGCCAACAAACCTGTTTTCGACCCCTGCAATAACCCCGGAGCGTCAGGGCGCCGGCTCAGGCACTCAGGACACCGGTGGGTATATGAGGGAGCAATAGTGCGAGTTTGGAGTCAATCGGACCATAATGACGAAGGTCATAAGGAAGCTCACTCTGGTGGCGCCTCTGGGGAAGGTAAGACTACCCGACTCCTCCGGTACCGATCGTTAGCAGTCCTAATGTTGAGCCCGGCTCCTTGGTGATAGATAGCGATGTCGGGAAAGAGTTGGCGAATAAGTCGAGCCTGCATCGGGTGTTATCAGGTAGGCTGACTCAACACTCCTCGACCACTAACGGGCGCTGAGTGCATGCAGCAAACGGGATGTTATCCATAAACGGAATAGAGCGTGAGGATTTTGGGAATAGAGGACAGGGTATTTTAGATGGTGGGATAGATTTGGCGTTGGTTTTCTTAGGCGTATTTTCAGGGTCTTCGGGTTTCGTGACTTGTTTATTGTAAGATGTAATGTTTAGTCCGCGGGACACTTGCGCGGGATATAAATACTGTGTCATTCTCCGACTTTGTTGAAATCATCAGCGACGAAGAAAGAGTCTTATCGATATAATATCTATTACTTTACACTCTATCTTGAGAATTGGACTTTATCGAGTGAACTTAGAAACTCCACGTCGAACCATCTTCGTGTTTCAGAATCCTTACGTACTGAGAGGACTAGCATCGAGCGATCGAGATACTAGGCTGGTTAAGACTGAGGAGACCTTGTTCCTTACTGCCTTTGCGGTTAGCGTTTCAAACTCTAAGCTCTTTATTAGACTACTCGGGTTGCTTGGTGCGACACCCTAATATAGTCACCCAACTCTTCCTATTAGTCATCCTGTGGGGCTCGGAAGCTTGGTGGACAGGGGCAGACCACATTCTCCGAACCCTCAACCCTCTCTATAATGAGGCAGCCAGAACCATCATGGGCTTACCCAGATGGACGAAGACAGGCAAGCTTCTGAAAGAAGCAGGATTGGTCCCTCTCCCGCTTCTTCTCGACCACAAATCCTGGAAATACGGCACGAGGGTAATCACCTCCCCACTATCACACTCAAACCATGAGACCCTAGTGTCTATCATCACCTCGACCAAAAGAAACATCAGAGCTATGGGCCTAGATCGAATCGCCTCCCTAATGCTCCCATTTCAAACCGTAGGAAACGTTAGAGACAGATGGACCCAATACAAATTACTAGAAGAGCGAACTCTGGAAGAATGGAACAGTTCGCCACTCAGAGATCATCATCATCAGGCAAAAAACTCTCCCCCTCCCAAGCTGCTAAAATTATCACTATCGAAAGCGAAATGGATCTTTCGCTTCTAGTGCCAGGTCACCAAACACGACAAGGACAGCCTTGACTCCCAACCACATGAATGTGTTTGCGGAGCAGAATTCTCAACGAAGCATATCTTCATGGTGTGACGGAGTTACCATGAGACAAAGTAGAAGATGACAATGATGACGCAGAAGGACTCGAGGAACACAGCCAGACAACGAAGACACCGACGAAGACAGAGGTAGAACCGGGCAGGCACAAGCACAGGCACCAGCAAAGGCAAAGGCAAAGGCAGAAGCAAAGGTCAGAGCAAGGGCGAGAAGCAGAGAGCAGGAAGAGTGAGGACCGGATGGACCTCAACGAGAACGATGATGATGACTATGACAGATCCCGAAGTCAGGTTCTGGGATCTCGGGGACTATGGCTAGGAGCTAGGAGTATATTCCTATGTACTGAGATGACAGGAAGACGAGACAGAGAGAAAAGAGAGAAAGAACTAAAGAAAAGATCTCCCCCGCTCTATTTAACACATTCTTCCGCTAATCCACTATGACTCACACCCCCCTCCCTAGACACCCGTAGAAACCCGCCATAACCACACCTCATATTCTTCCCCACCATTTCTTCTAATTATATTACAAATCCATCACGCCATCGAACCTCCCAGAATCCAATGATGTCACCATCACCCCATCTCCGCCCATCCTCGCCTAACATTGCTCCTTCCGCCGCAATCCTATTTCTGCTACCGAACTCTCGGAACCGATGCCAATATGCCGGAACAAATCAGGTCCCCTTCAAGGGCCTAGCTCCTGATAGGTCGAGGTTTCGAAGGATACATCAGCAAGCTCAACTTCTGACTGCAGTCTCCCAATAGTCTCTCAAGTCTCTGGAGAGTCTCCTGATACTCCTGGATACATTTTGAGTCTCCTGAGGCTCAGGAGACCTCAGGAGACAAATCAAGTCTTGCTGATGTAGCGACGATGAAATAGTTGTCGAAGTTCGGAACTATGTTCAAGATCATTTGAGGGCTGCCAAGAGGGTTCTTCATATCCAACATATTTGACAAGATATTCTACTCGACGCCTCCGTTTCCTTGAATCCAGTATCTCCTTCACTTCCCATTCGATTTCCCTTTCTATCTCAACCGGTGGTGGTGGTTCAGAAGTTTGTCCCGGTACAGGATCATTGACCACTGGTGATAGTAACGAAACATGAAAGACCGGATGAATCTTCATGGATGCGGGAAGCTCTAATTCATAAGCGTAAGGACTCACAATCCGTTTAACTAGATAGGGACCGATCTGTTTCCAGTCAAGTTTCTTGGAAGGGCGCTTGGTTTCTATTTTTCGAGTCGAGAGCCAGACAAGATCGCTGACAGCATAACGAGGTGCCGGAGTTCGATGTAAATTAGCTAACTCCTCCTGTATCTTCTGGGCCCTAAACATCTCGCTTTTCAGGAAATCGAAGACTTGTGACATCTCTTTCGCTAATCCATTGGCTTAGTCCTTATTCACTGTTTTTCCTTGTTGCAATGGTCCAAACGTCATTCGAGGGTGTCGTCCATAGTTTGCTTGAAAGGGGGACATGTTAGTTGTTTCCGAAATGTGATTGTTGGTAGCGAATTCAGCGAGAGGTAGAAAGTCTGCCCAGTTGTCTTGTTGATATGATACGTAGCTGCGTAGATACTGCTCCATGATTGCATTAGTCCTCTCGGTTTATCCATCAGTTTGAGGATGAAAAGCGGTCAAGTAACGAGGGGCTATTTCCAGGCGATTACAAAGTGCCTTCCAAAACTCAGCGGTGAATTGTGTTCCCTTATCCGAGACTATCGTTTCCGGTAATCCCTAGAGCTTCCAGACTTGCTCCAGGTATAGACGAGACAGATCCCTGGCGCTAACATTCTCAGTCGTGCCAATAAGGTGCTTGATTTTCGTCAACCGATCCACTACTACCAGAATGGCATTAAACCCCTTGCTTTCCGGTAGCCCTGTCACAAAGTCCATGGTAATGTCTGTCCAAGGTCCTTTAGGTACTGATAATGGCCGTAGGACTCCTTGTAGGGGATTGTGGTTGCTCTTGCTTCGACGACAGATATGACAGTTTTGAACATAGCGGTCTGTATATTTCCGCATGGTCGGCCAGTATTATTCCCAGCTTAGAAGTTCTAATGTCTTTGATCGTCCGGGATGTCCCGCAGAAGGTTTGTCGTGATGATCTCATAGCAGATGAAGTTTCAGTTCATCGTAATTGGGAACATACAGTGTGTTCCGGTAAAGTAATAGCCCTTCCTCGCTTTCCTTGCATTCCGCTAACGAGATATCTTTCGATTGTCGAACCCCATCCCGGAGCAGGGCTAGAATTTTGTTTGGAAAACTATCGCATTGGTAAGCTTTGTTAAATAATTCAAGCACAGAAGACGCTCCTTCAGCGGGTTCATTTGCCAAAGAGCCCACCAACAAACTTATCTTTGAATCAAGATTCTCCTTCTTCAATACCACTCGATTTTGTTATTCCAATCTTTTATCCCCTTCTTTTGGTAGGTCCTTAGGCCTCCTCGTCAAGATATCTACTTTCCTCCCTTGCTTTCCAGGCCGATATTGAATGATGAAGTTGAATCAGGACAAAAATTCCGTCCAGCGAGTTTGACGACGATTTAACAATTTAGTGGACATGAAATACTCAAGATTGCAATGGTCCGTAAGTACTTTGACTTGAAACTGAGCAGTCTTCAGATGGGGTCTCCACTCCTCAAAACAACGAATGATGGCCAATAGCTCTTTGTCATAAATCTCATAATTGCATTCCGCCGGAGAGTGGGTTTTGGAAAAGAACGCCACTGGGTGTAGAACTTGTTCATCTTCCCGTTGTGATAGAATTCCTGCCGATGCATAGTCGGAAGCATCCGTTTCCACAATAAATTCTTTCTCTGGATCGGAGTGCATCAGGATCGGGGCCGTGGTGAAAGCGGTCTTGAGTTTTTGAAAAGCTGATTCTACCTTTTGAGTTTACTCGAACCGAACATGCTTCTTGGTTAAAGTAGTCAATGGTCGAGCCACTCAAGAATAAGTATAGATAAATCGTCGATAAAAATTAGCGAACCCCAGAAATTCCTGAACCTCCTTCACCGTCTTTGGCGCCTCCCAATCCACAATCGTTTGTACTTTGGCCGGATCCATCTTCATCGCCTCTGAAGTCAATATCATGCCGAGATACTTGGTTTCCTTCACACCAAACTCACACTTCTGCGGTTCCAAATGAACTTCATTGGCCTCGAGATCTTCCAACACCTGCTGTACATCCTGCTTATGTTGCTCCAGGGTTTCTGAGTAAATAAGAATATCATCAAGATAAGCAGTAGCGCAACAATCTAGAAAAGGACATAGAATATCGTTGATCCATCGTTGAAATGTAGCAGGTGCATTCGTCAATCCAAATGGCATTACCAAGTACTCCCAATGCCTATAATGTGTTCTGAAAGCAGTCTTCCATTCATCCCCCTCCTTGATCCTGATTTGATTATAACCCCAACGTAGATCCAACTTAGTGAAGTAGTTAGCTCGTGCCAGGTTGGCCATGGTTTCCTGTGTAAGGGGAAGAGGATATCTGTTTTTGACCGTGATAGCGTTCAGCTTTCGATAGTCCACACACAACCGTAGCGACCCATTTGCTTTCTTAACAAATAAAACCGGAGCACCCACCGGAGAGTTGCTGGATCGTAGAAATCCTTTCTTCAAGATATCAGTCAGGTAGTCCCTTAGAGCCTTCAATTCCTCCCTTGACATGTTATACATAGGGCCAAAAGGCGGTACTGTTCCTTCCTGTAGCTTGATCTCATGATCATAAGGACGATGAGGTGGTAACTGGGATGCATTCTTTTCGTTAAACAATTGTCAAAAGCATTGATAGTCCCGGGGAATCGTGCCATCAGGATTGGCTGGGGCTTCTAGAATTTTATTGACAGTGTATAAGGTAGTGGAGTAAACTTGAACTGTAGGATCTCGAGAAAGTTTCTTGAACGAACGAGGGGTTGTGGCCGAAATGTGAGTAATTGATCTTTCTGATGGTGAAGTAGAGATTCCTCGGGCTACAACTGGCTTGCCATTAGTGGTGCAGTGTTCCAGGCAAAGACCGGACTTGAACTGAATCTCATTTCTTCCGCTATCAATAATGACCCCCATGTTTCCTCATCCACGGTATCCCCATAACAAGTGGATAAAGCCCTAGCTTTGTAACAAAGAACGGGCATTCCTCCACATGCCCATTGATTTTCAGCTCCAATGTTACCTTTCAAGTCACCTTCCCTGACTCAATCGGTCTTCCATCAATTACATCAATCTCCCTCTCAGTCCTTAACTTCTTCATTTTCAATTCATGGCGGTGCACAAAGTCCTCGTCTATGAATGCATATCCTGACGCTCCAGTATCAATCAAGGCATAGGTGGGTACAATAGATTTTTTATTTTGCGAAACAGAACAAACTACAATCAGTTGATTCCCATCCATCTCTCCCTCGGATACTGAAAACGTAGAAATAGCAACCTTAGAAAAACTTCGTGAAGGTCTCTGGGCTATGCCGCTTAGGCTAGGGATGTGACGGAGTAAACCGGGCGAGAGGAAGACAACAATGATGACGCAGAAGGACCCGAGGAGCACAACTAGCAACGAGGACACCGACGAAGACAGGGAGGCCACGGGGCGGGCACAAGCACAGGCACCGGCCAAGGCAAAGGCAGAGGCAAAGCTCCGGGCAGGGGCAAGGACAAGGACAGAGAAAGTGAGGATCGGATGGACCTCAACGAGAACGATGATGATAGCTTATAGTAGATCCCGAAACTAGGTTCTAGGATCTCGGGAACTATGACGAGAGGATAGGAGTATATTCCTATGTATCGAGATGACAGGAAGACGAGACAGAGAGAAAAGAAAGAAAGAACTAAAGAAACGATTCCCCCCCTCTATTTAACACATTCCTCCGCTAGTCCATTATGACTCATATCTCTATCCGCAAAACCCCATAGAAACCCACCGTAACCACACCTCGTATTCCTCCCCACCATCTCTTCTATTTACATTACGAATCCATCACGCCATAGAACCCCATAGAAACTTATGACGTCACTATCTCCCCACCTCCGTCCATCCTCGCCTAACAATCCCTCTTCGATCGCAACCTGCTTCTTCTTACCGAACTGTCAGAACCGATGCCAAGACGCCGGGACAAGGGACCGATCTTTTAACTCCTCCTCCTCTGACACTATATCCTCCTCCGATTCTGTCCTTTCCCTTTTTGCTTCCAACAACGCTCCCCTCATCCTAGGTGGAGCTCTTCCCGAGGGCGAGACAGGGCACTCCCTTACCAAATGTCCAGTTTTTCCACAATAGTAACAATGATTCTCAATACATCGAGCTTCCCTCTCCCTAGGGTCCGGACGACTGCGACCGTTAGACAAATCCATAGGTACGGCTCCCCCGGATGTATACGAGGGGTGAGCGATCGGCGTAGCATTCTTCAGAAGAGGTGGCGGGCGCAGTACGACTGGGGATATTGCTGGTGCATCAGGTGGTCGAGGGTTGAAGGGGCGGGGGGCTGGTCCACTTGGAATTTGAAATCGAAACCTCCCCATCCTGATCTAAAGAGCCCGTTGTTTGTTATCCAGCCGCTGAAGAAGTAGCCCACACTCCTTAATCATGGTGGGGGTTTCATTTTGTACCATTAGCGACATCAAGTCTTGGTTGAGCCTGTGACGGAGTAACCCAAACGAGAGGAAGACGATAATGATGATGCAGAAGAACTCGAGGAACACAGCCAACAACGAGGACACTAACGAAGACAGAGAGATTGCCAGGCGGGCACAAGCACAGGCACCAGCGAAGGCAAAGGCAAAGACAAGAACAGAGACAAAGTCCAGAGCAAGGGCGAGTAGCAGAGAGCAAGGAGAATGAGGACCGGATGGACCTCAACGAGAACGATGATGATAACTATGACAGATCCTGAAGTCAGGTTCTGGGATCTTCGGGGACTATGACTAGAGAATAGGAGTATATTCCTATATACCGAGATGACAGGAAGACGAGACAGAGAGAAAAGAAAGAAAGAACTAAAGAAACGACTTCCCCACTCGCTATTTAACATTCTTTCCCCGTCAACCCTCTATGACTCATACCCTCATCCGTAGAATCTAATAGAAATCCATCGCAACCACACCTCGTATTCCTCCCCCCCTCCTTCTCTATTTGCATTACAAATCTATCAAGCCATCGAATCTCCCAGAACCTGATAACGTCACTATCACCTCATTCCTGCTCTCCCTCGCCTAACATTACCTCTTCCCTCGTAACCTTGCTTCTGTTACCGAATCCTCGGGACCGATACCAAGACGCTGGGACATGGTGGTATACCTTGGCTCGTTTCGCCCTCGTCCTCGTTTCGCTCCATGATACAACCTCCTCTCCAGTCGTGCTCTTGCCCAAGTGATGCCCCTTGTCGTTGAGGGACGCATTGACCTGGAAGATATCGAAGCCCTCATCACTATTCTGGAAACCGCCTTCGGGGATCCTGACCGCATCGCCACCGCCAAACAAGAGCTCGAACACCTAATCCAGAGTGGTCAAGACTTCTCCACCTACTTTACAGAATTCCAATGCCTAGCTGCCGAGGTTAGGTAGAATGACGAGGCCAAGAAATACGCACTCACTCAAGGCCTCTCTCGTGAGCTTCGTTTCGCCATGATTCACCATGATGTCCCATCCTCCACCTCCGAATATGTCCTTCTGCTCCAAAAGTTGGACAACAGGCTTAGAGATGCCCGCGCCAGAGATCGCTCCTCTCCCTTCATCGCTCATCAATCATTTGCCCCCTCCGTCCCTGCTCATGTTCCGACCTCCCCGGCTGCTGCTCTCGCTCCTCACCCCTCCTATTCTCCAGGTGGTGCGGTGCCAATTGACCTCTCTGGTGCCCGCCGCCCTCAACGACGTGGCCCCATTACCCCCGCTGAGCGCGCCCGCCGCGCTGCCCAAGGACTCTGCATGTATTGTATACACACCTGCCTCACTGTACCTGGCTAAAACCTATATTATAAAGGTCGATCTATTAGCGCCCGGGAGGAAGGTCAGGTTGGAAGGAAGCTTAGTGAACCCCCATTAATCACTACACACTTATCACACACAATGTAAGCCATAAAACCGGCAGCATTAACATTTAGCTCATATTTAATTCAGGTTGAACGGGAGACACTCCTTTCAAGAGCCAGGACAGAGCACTCCCCCGCCATCCTCTCCAGCACTTACTGAAACTGGAGAAATAATCCCACTTATTATGCTTCATTATTTGCAATCTTACCCATTTCTCAGCTATCGTGGCCCGTCTCTGCAACGCTGTACCCCTCAAAAATTCTTCGCACCCACTATTATCCACCGGCCTATATCCCACGCAAGGGGAGTTTTCTTTGACCTCCATTCAACCTGCAAAATATCGGGTGGCTCCATAGCACTTGGGAACTTAAACCTTGAATTCAATCAAACGCTAAAAACGATAGAGGTCGTATCAGATGTAAAAATATATTTCGAAACCCATTTCAATAACATCTCGGCAGGTCCGAATGCCAGGTCACTGCGGCGGAGAGCTATGGAGCGTGGACTCGAAGAGTCCATTTATACTGTAGCTGAGAGGCATTCCTGCCGTGATGCCTGGAGGCGAAAAGAGACCGACCATTTGAGGAATCTACGAACAAATAAAATTACAATTGCAGATTTTGAGATAATAAAGGTTATTGGTAAAGGTGCCTTTGGCTGTGTCAGGCTTGTAAGGTTGAAGGAACGAATTGAAATTCATCCCGATGGCTTGGGTACAACCCGCTACGGACAAACGGACAAACCCCCAGAGGCTACCTGGAAGACTTCAAAGGTCTCTAGCCAGTCAATTCAGTCCACGGAACCAGAACTTTCCCCTATAAATCAAGTGTTTGCTTTGAAAGTCATTCCGAAGGCTGAGAACCTCAAAAACAGACACGAAGGTCATCTACGAGCAGAAAGGGACTTTCTAGTTGCTAGTGAGGGTAGTCGCTGGATCGTGCCTTTGATGGCTAGTTTTCAGGATGATGATAATTTGTACTAACTGTTTCGAATCAAATAAATTAAGTGAAATGCTTACGTAATAATAGGTATCTGGCCATGGAATACATGATTGGTGGAGACTTTTTAGGCTTATTGATTAAAAAAGTAACACTCAGTGAGGAAGTTACCAGATTTTACATAGCAGAAATGATTCTTTGTATTGAGGAGGCACATAGACTTTCCTATATTCACAGATATCAAACCCGGTTGGTCGGCCCGTCCCATTGTAACGTATCTTCTCTAACGCTAAACCGCTAAAGATAACTTTTGCTTTTCTTCAACCGGGCATATCAAGATTTGTGATTTTGGGCTGGCATTTTCTGGGCATTGGACGCATGATTCTGCGTACTTCGATCACCAACGCTGGGGGTTATTGAGAGGAATTGGGGTTTCTGTCGAAGGGGATAGCATGGATGAGAAGGAGGGTAATAATATTACCAAGCTTTGGGGGTCATGGGGGTGTGGGGAAGTCCCAGACAGTGAAAGGATTCTAAGCTGGCGAAACAAAAATTGCAAGAGGATGGCCAAAAGTATTGTAGGCACATATCAGTATATTCTACCCCACCCCTTCATACACGCGGCATCATCGTATTTACAAGTCAACAGGTACATGGTTAGTTATTTCATGGAGTTAGCAAATATACTTCAGCATCAGCTAACCGAAAATAAAAGGCACCGGAAATACTTCGGGGGCAGCTGTACGATGGTCGATGTGATTGGTGGAGTCTTGGTGTGATACTCTATGAAGTTTGCTCCCCTATCGGTTCAGGAATAACGCTCAATATTTAAATCATCTCCATCAGTGCCTCTTTGGATTCACTCCATTCTACGCTGACGACCCGAATGAGATGAAGTCGAACATTTTAGTCTGTCCCCAAGTCCACTCTTAAATAGATTTGCTAATATAATACTTTAACTTATTAGAACTGGCCCGACCACTTAGACCTGGAGAAAACACCTTCTCTTTCTCCTGAGGCCAAGAGTTTAATTTCTTCTCTTATCTGTGAAAAGGATTCTCGGCTCGGAACGACTGCATATAATGTAAATGATACTCGGAAGCTACCTTATTCACGCTCAACTCAACAGCGCCTAGGAAAAAAGTCACCAAACTTTGTTTTTCCAAACGATTCTAATGAAATTAAGTCACATCCCTTTTCTTTACCTATAGATTGGAAATCACTACACATGCAAAGCCCACCATTTGTACCAGAAGGATTAAGAAACGGAGAGGATACCAAATATTTCTCTGATCATTCATCAAGTATAGTTTCAACAGATGGCGAACCCAGTTGGATACTGACAGGTTCAAGGGTAAGAGTGCAAAAAGCCATATATGCTTAAAAGTATTCCCACTGACCAAAAGCAGACTCTTGCAACTATGAAGCTTCCTGTCACCAATGGCCCTAAGTATGCCAACAGACAAGAGAAAAAGCCAGATATTGAGCCCAAGCACCAGGATGCCGTCAATGACGGGAAAGGATTTAGAAATCTAAAACTAAACAAAAGACCGCAAGACCCACTACTCAGGGATAAAGAGTACGGGAAAGAGCTTCTGGAAATGAGAAGGAAGAATGCTTTCAAAGGTTACACGTACAGGCGGCCACCCTGTATAGACCTTGGGTTAAGAAATGAACGCTTTGGCATCAACTAGTTGGCTCAACTTCCTATGAAAGTTGTAAAGTAATATACCTTGTCCGCCGTAAACAAGTCCTCTGTGTTTTGATAATAGAAGAGGTTTGTCGGTGAGACATATCGCACGCACGGAGCGATACTGGAGTGTTCTGGTTCGATCCAAGGGTGAAGTAATAATGAGCGCAGGTTAGCCCGACCACGATGATGACACGGGCTTCTTGATATGTTAATACAATAACGGGCGTAAGCAAATAAGACGCCCTGTAGAGCAGAGGTAAAACAATAGCAATTCAAAAACATATCATGCAGCTATGAATAAGCTTAATATAGGAGCAACAAGAACGTTTCTTCAATCATTTTCCACTCTGCTCTTTTTTCTCCATTTCCATCACAGCCTGTGCCATTGCTTCCTCTTCATCGGCATCAAACTCACCGCCGTACTTTCCACTCTCGTCGTCTTCGGGCGGTGTTAACTCCTCAATAGGTGTTCGTTTCTGCTCGGTACTAGGTTCAATGATTTTCTTAGGCGGTTTACTACCATTGAGGTTCCAATCCACCTCGCTATCGGCGCCATATCGCGATGCAAGCCACTCGTTGGCCTTCTTAAAATGACCACAATCAAACTAAGCAGTCAGGGGGTCAATATACATTTAATCAAGGAACATTAGTTTGGAGCTTGAAGAATATTTCACTGACAAATCCTCTGCTAGCGCTCAACGGGCTGGGGTGGACACTGTTAAGAACCAAATGCTTTTCTTTATCGATTTTCAGGACTCTTTTAGACGCAGGTATACCCCAGGCCATGAACACAACACCTTGGCTACGTCTTTGGGCGATTATGTCGATAGCCTTTTGGGTAAGTCGCTCCCACCCTCTATTGGAGTGTGAGTTTGGATCCGAAGCCCGGACGGTCAAGCAAGCATTTAGCATGAGAACACCTTGATAGGCCCAGGGGGTCAATAGCCCGCCTTTATTAGGAGGGGGCTCAAACGAGGGATAATCTTTCTTCAACGCAATGAATATATTCTTCAGAGACGGTGGCGCAGGTGTCGGGGGGCGTACAGAAAACGATAACCCCATGGCTTGATTTGGACCATCTGTAGGAGATATCATGTTAGATCTTGATGATAGTACGTGAAAATGGAGAACGAGGAGCATACGATAAGGATCCTGGCCGAGAATCACCACCTTCACCTGGTTGAGAGGGGTGAAACGAGTCCTGTATTGGGGAATATTTGGTTAGGCAGTTGTTTGGCAGCGTAGACGTTTTATCCAGATGTAAACCTAGTCCTACCATGAGTATATATCCCCCTCTGGGGGATATATTGTTTTTCCACCGTCCTTTTCACCTTTGAGAAAGCGTTTCAGAGAGAGAAATTCGGGGGTAATTAATTCATCCTTAAGCGCTCCAAGCCAGCTTTCGTCCATCGTGTCAACTTCAAGTTTGAGGAGAGCTTTATGCTCATCAGGAAGTTTAGAAGCCCATTTCTCTTTATCAAACTTCAGTCGAGTTTCTGCTGAAGCCTTCGAGGCTGAACTAATAGGCGAGGACGATGACGCAGCTCCCGATGGGGGAAAGAATGAAGTTATCGTTCGAGCTTTTTTGTTTACTATTGGCGAAGATTCAACGGCTTTCCGCTTGATATTGCCTGCCATTTTTGGCTTATTCCTTTGGTGGCCCACACGAAATTTCGAAGTATATTGCCCACTGGGTTTCGTGACGTGACACAAACGCGGTCGGAGGGTGGTTGAAAAGGTTGAGAAGGTATGTAATTCTACTACTACAGCTGGGGACACCTGTAGCCGGAGTGTCGCGACATTCGTCCTGAGCAGGTAACACCCCTAACCCAATCTATATTGCTTATTCTAATAGAGGCCAGTGCGTTGCAGATGTGATATGAGATGTGAGGGGATGCGAGGAGGTAGAGTTTTCAATTCCAACCCATCAGAACACGATGCCAGTTCTCAATAAACGAGGTCAGCGCTTGCAAAAGGCAAGAGAAGCGAAAAAGAGAAAGGGAAATGATACAGTACCTGAGTGTCTGATTGCTAGGATGGATGATGAAAGTGAAGAGGATCTGTTGATGGGCCGGATCCACAGTTTCTAAACTACGGGATTGGATACAGATACAGATTCATCTTCTGATAGTGAAGAAGAAGTTGAATTGACGGATGATGAGCCTGAGGAGAGCGACTTTGATCTGATTGGTTTTACCTAATTGCTAGCTATTCGCTCTAATCACCAAACCTCAACCCATACTTTTCCATATCAACGATCTACAGAACAGGACCAAACAGCGAATCAGGAAAAAGGAAAGAGAGCTGCAGGCAGCAGCCAAAGGTTGTCGGCCTCTTGACAGGGTTCCTAGCTTCATAACCTGTGCCCGATAAGGTAGTTCAGCTTCCTACCGCAGATATGCTTCGTGCAACGGAACAATTAGAAGGAATAGGAGCGTTGGAGAAGATGTTAAAGTCAAAGACTTGTCAGCTTCAAGGACAGAACCTAACCCGGGACATGTCAGTCCTATCGTTCTTGAAGATGCAGCAATCGAAGAAAGCCAATGAAACTGCCACTTGATATGACACTTTATGTGGCTAGAGGATCGGGAAAGGAGTTTATTTTTCAACGAAGTTGATTACTTGGGAGCTTCAATAGATTAGAAATAGGAAAATAGAGGAAGGTAGACGTGGATGTTTTGCCAAAAGCCGTTCATGGTTCAATGATGAAGGGGTACTGCTAGCTGTTCGAGATTGGATTTCAGGCACCGGTGAAGGTCAGTAACCTATAAAAAATCATTTGAAATATATATTAACTCTTATTAGATATTACTGAGTATAAACAATCAAAGGCTATTGGCGACTATTTAGAGTCTAAAAGAGCCGGTCAAGCTGTATTAGAGAATCTATCGCCAAATATAAGTCGGATAAAAGCAAGAACTACACGGAGGTAGTTAAAAAAAAAAATGGGATACCAGTACAAAAAGGTATCTCAAGGAGTTTCTCTTGATGGTCATGAAAGATCGGATGTAGTGGAATACAGAAATAATGTTTTCATTCCTCTTTGGATGCGAATGAAAAGGAATATAGTTATTTTCAAAGAAGATGGATCATGGGAAATCCCTTCAACTCTCGTTCCTGGTTCAAAGCTGTTGGTTTTTGTTATGCATGATGAATCTACTTTTTGTCCCGGCATCTTGACGTCAGACCCGATAAATCAGTAGTCGTAACACAGTTGTGGTGAATGGGGTAAGGATAAGTGAAGTTGGGATGAGGTGAGATGATGTTGTCGTCATCTGTTTCCATCAGATTCGATGGAATGTTAGATTTGTAATATACTTGGAGAATGTGACAGAGTAATCTGGACGCAGGGAAGACGACAATGATGACGCAGAAAGACTCAAGGAATACAGCTAGAACAACGAGGAGAGGACACGGACGAAGACAAGGAGGGCGCCGGGTGGGCACAAGCATAGGCACTGGCTAAGCAAAGGCAAGGGAAGGAGCAAGAGCACAGAAGGCAGGGAGAGTGAGGACCAGATGAACCTCAACGAGAATGATGATGAGAACTGTGGTCGATTCCAAAGTCAGGTTCTGGGATCTCATGGACTATGACTAGAGTAGAAGTATATTCCTAAGTACTGAGATAACAGAAAGACGAGATGGAGAGAGAAGAAAGAGAAGAACTAAAGGAAAAGTCTTCCCGTGCTATTTAACATTTCCTTGCCAATTCGCCTCATGACTTACACCCACCGACTCCTAGAACCTCATAGAAATCCATTGACCGTTACCTTCCCTATTCCTTCCCACCATCTTCCTATTTACATTACCAATCTATCACGCCATGGAACCTCCAGGAATCTAATGACGACATTATCACCTCATCTTCACCCATCCTCGCCTAACATCACCCTTCCACCGCAACCCTGTTTCTGCTACCGAACTCTCAGAACCGATGCCAAGACGCTGGGACAGGAATAAATCAGGTTTAGAGATAAAAGATTCTTCGCGTATTCACTTAGAATAATCTTAAGGGACTTCTTCCACTCTGATTCCTCAACTGGAGGTGATGGTCGGAGAAGACGTATGGGAGCGAAGGCAAGTACTTATACTCCGAGCCTCTCGGAACCTGAACTCCGTCTTTCCTACTAAGTTCTGATAGTTACCCTGTGGTGGAGTGGAACTGTATTTCTCCATTAGCCCGCTCCTCTCTAAGCGCTAACGGACATTCTCAGCTTTACAGGTATACCATCCTTAGTCAGGGTTATGGACTACCTGCATCCTGGGCTAGCACTTAGTTCCCCGGGCATGTATTAGATGAGGCTCCGCTCAGATATTCTATCTAAGGCTACAATAAGAGCTGTCATTCAATTGTAAACTTTCCCGGGCTAGGACAACACCGCCAGTGTCCATAATGATCAGAGAGACAATAGAAGATGCCCGAGCACTCAGAGCCTAACTTTGGCCGGTCCTCTAGATACTGACGAAATGGTAGACTCGTCAGTCAAGACTTCCCATGAATAGTTCTTCTGCCCTAGTTGGCTAGGAGGTCCGTATTCTTACAGCAAGTAGCGAGCCTCACTGTAGTAACCTTCCTACCATTATCCCAACTGGCTTCTAACAATGACTCTTCGCTGTGACGGGGTAGCCCGGGCAAGAGGAAGATGACAATGATGACGCAAAAGGACTCGAGGAACACAGCCAGCAACGAGGACACCGACGAAGACTCTGCCGCTGCTTAAGACAAGCACAGCGGGCTGCAAGCGACAGAGACAAAACCCCGGACAGGAACAAGGACAAGAGGCAGAGAAAGTGAGGACCGGATGGACCTCAACAAGAACGATGATGATGACTATGATAGATCCCGAAACCAGGTTCTGGGATCTCAAGGACTTATGATGCGAGGATAGAAGTGTATTCCTATGTATCGAGATAACAGAAAGACGAGACGAAGAGAAAAGAAAGAAAGAACTAAAGAAAGATTTCCCCCACTCTATTTAACATGCTCCTCCGCTGACCCGCTATGACTCACACCCTTTCCCAGAGAACTCCAAAGAAACTCGTCGTAACCACACCTCGTATTCCTCCCCACCATCTCCTCTATTCGCATTACAAATTCATCACGCCATAGAACCTCCTGGAATCTTATGACGTCACTATCTTCCCACCTCCGTCCTTCCTCGCTTAACAACTCCTGTTCCATCGCAACCCTCCTCCTTCTACCGAGCCGTCGGGACTGATGCCAAGACGCCGGGACAGATCAGGTCCCCTCCTAGGGCCTAGCTCCTGATAGGCCGAGGTTTCGAAGAATATTGATCGTGAAAAGCTTTCCGAAGATCAGGACTGTGTTCCAAGTCGTCTGAGGGTTGCCAGGAGGGTTCCTCATAGCCGACGTATTTTACCAAATATTCTACCCGTCGTCCTCTCCTCCTTGAGTCCAAAATCTCTGCAACCTCCTATTCCCTTTCCCCCTCGACTTCCACAGGTGGAAGTGGTCCTATAATTTGTCCCGGAACGGGATCGTTGATTGCCGGTTCGAGAAGTGAGACATGAAATACCGGATGTATTTTCATGGATGAGGGTAATTCCAATTCGTAGGTGTAGGGACTCACGATTCGTTTGACGGGGTAGGGTCCAACCTGTTTCCAGTCAAGTTTCTTGGTAGGACGCTTGGTTTCGATGTTTTTAGTCGATAGCCAGACAAAGTCGCCGATAGCATAACGAGGTGCTGGGGTTCGATGTAAATTGGCTACTTCCTCTTGTATTTTCTGAGCTCTGAACATTTCACTTTTTAAGAAGTCGAAAACTTGGGACATCTCTCTTGCCAGTCCATTCGCTTGATCTTCATTCGTTGTCCGTCCATGTTGTAAGGGTCCAAAGGTCATTCGGGGATGTCTCCTGTAATTTGCTTGAAAGGGAGACATTTGCGTAGTCTCAGAGATATGATTATTCGTAGCGAATTCAGCCATCGGGAGAAAGTTGGCCCAATTATCCTGCTGATAGGACACATAGCTGCGTAGATATTGTTCCATAATCACATTGGTCCTCTCCGTTTGTCCATCAGTCTGAGGATGAAAGGCCGTAGAGTACCGAGGAGCAATTTCCAATCGCTCGCAGAGAGCTCTCTAAAACTCAGCGGTAAACTGGGTCCCCCGATCTGGGACGATAGTCTCGGGTAGTCCATGAAGCTTCCAGACTTGTTCGAGATATAGACGAGACAGGTCCCTGGCATTAACATTTTCTGTAGTGCCGATAAAGTGTTTCATTTTTGTCAACCGATCTACGACCACCAGAATGGCATTGAATCCATGGCTCTCCGGAAGTCCAGTGACAAAGTCCATGGTGATGTCTGTCCAAGGTCCTTTAGGTATCGACAACGGTCGTAGGATGCCTTGCAGGGGATTATGATTTGCTTTGCTCCGCCGACAGAAGTGGCAGTTCCGAACATAGCGATCTGTATATTTCCGCATGGTTGGCCAGTAATAGTCTCGGCCAAGAAGTTCCAGCGTTTTCGACCTTCCCGGATGTCCCGCCGATGGCTTGTCATGGTGCTCCCTCAATAAATAAAGCTTAAGTTCGTCACAATCAGGAACGTAAAGAACATTTCGGTATAGTAGCAACCCCTCCTCGCTTTCTCGGCATTCAGCCAGTGAAATTTCCTTCGATTGTCGAACGCCGTCTCGAAGTAAGGATAGAACTTTGTTCGGAAAACTGTCCATTTGGTAAGCTTTGTTAAATAACTCTTGTACGGAAGACGATCCTTCAGCGGGTTCATTTGCCAAAGAGCCCGCTAACAAACCTATCCTTGAATCCAAATTCTCCTTCTTCAACACTATCCTGCTTTGTTGCTTCAATCTCTCATCTCCCTCCTGGGGTAAATCCTTAGTCCTTCTCGTTAAAATATCCACCTTCCTGCCCTGTTTTCCTGGCCTGTATTGAATAATAAAATCGAAGCGAGACAAAAATTCCGCCCAACGAGTCTGACGTCGATTTAGCAATTTAGTGGACATAAAGTACTCCAGATTGCGATGATCCGTTAGGACTTTAACTTGAAACTGAGCCGTCTCCAAATGAGGTCTCCATTCCTCGAAACAGCGAATAATAGCCAACAACTCTTTGTCATAGATTTCATAGTTGCATTCCGCTGGTGAGTGAGTTTTGGAAAAGAAAGCGACTGGGTGCAGAACTTGTTCATCATCCCGTTGTGATAGAATCCCGGCAGACACATAGTCAGAAGCATCCGTTTCAACGATAAACTCTCTTTCAGGGTCGGGGTGCATCAAAATCGGGGCCGTGGTGAAAGCGGTTTTGAGCTTTTGAAACGCTGACTCCACCTTTTGAGTCCACTCGAACCGAACATGCTTCTTGGTCAAAGTGGTTAATGGCCGGGCCACTCGAGAGTAAGCGTAGATGAATCGTCGATAAAAATTAGCGAACCCCAGAAATTCCTGAACTTCCTTCACCGTCTTTGGAGCCTCCCAGTCCACAATCGTTTGCACTTTAGCCGGGTCCATTCTCATTCCCCCTGGGGTTAGTATCATGCCGAGATACTTAGTTTCCTGCACACTGAACTCACACTTCTCTGGCTTCAGATGAACTTCGTTGGCCTCTAAGGCCTCCAACACTTGCTGTACATCTTGTTGATGCTGTTCCAATGTCTCCGAGTAGATGAGAATATCATCGAGGTAGGCCGTAGCGCAGCAATCTAAGAAAGGACGTAGAATATCATTGATCCAGCGTTGAAAAGTGGCAGGAGCATTGGTTAGTCCGAATGGCATCACCAAATACTCCCAATGACCATAGCGTGTTCTAAAGGCGGTCTTCCACTCATCCCCCTCCTTGATCCTGATTTGATTATACCCCCAACGCAAATCCAGTTTGGTAAAGTAGTTAGCCCTCGCCAGATTAGCCATGGTCTCAGGTGTGAGGGAAAGAGGATATCTGTCTTTGACTGTAATGACGTTGAGTTTCCGATAATCAACACAGAGACGAAGGGAGCCATCCGCCTTTTTAACAAACAAAACCGGAGCGCCCGCGGGGGAGTTACTAGAACGTAGAAACCCCTTTTGCAAGTTATCGGCCAGATAATCTCTTAAAGCCTTCAACTCCTCCCTCGATATACTGTACATAGGACCAAAGGGCGGTACTACTCCTTCCTGTAGTTTAATTTCATGATTATAGGGACGATGAGGGGGCAACCGAGAGGCATTCCGTTCATCAAACAGTTGTCGGAACCGTTGATAATCTATGGGTATCGTTCCATCAGGATTGACTGGTGCCTCCAAAATCTTATTAACAGCATATAGAGTGGTGGAGTAAATTTGAACCGTAGGATCTTGCGAGAGCTTTTTAAATGATCGTGGAGTGATTGCCGAGATATGAGTAACTGAGTGTTCTGGTGGCGACGTAGAAATTCCTCGTGCAGTGATTACCTTGCCATTCATTGAGCAGTGTGTCCGGCAAAGGCTAGACTTGAACTGAATCTCATTTTTCCCACTATCAATGATGACCCCATGTTTCCTCATCCACGGTATTCCCATGACCAACGGATAGTGCCCTAATTTTGTGACAAAGAACGGGCATTCCTCCACGTGCCCGTTGATTTCCAACTCCACCGTTACCTTCCTAGTTACCTTCCCTGATTCAATAGGCCTCCCATCAATCACATCGATCTCCCTTTCAGTCCTTAAGTTCTTCATTTTCAACTCATGGCGGCGCACAAAGTCTTCATCTATGAATGCATATCCCGACGCTCCAGTATCAATCAGAGCATAGGTGGGTACAATAGATTTCTTATTTTGAGAAATAGAACAAACTACAATTAATTGATTCCCATCCATTTCTCCTTCTGATACTGAAAACGTAGAAATAAAGAACCTTAGAAAATCCTCGAAGGTCCCCGCTTATGCCGCAGCCAGGGACGAATCTTTTAACTCCCCTTCTTCCGATACCAAATCCTCCTCTTGTTCCCTCTTCTCCTTCCTTGCTTCTAACAATGCTCCCCTCATCCTAGGCGGAGCCCTTCCTGAAGGCGAGTGAGGACACTCCCTTACCAAATGTCCAATTCCTCCACAATAATAACAACGATTTTCAATGCGCCGGGCTTCCCTTTCCTTAGGGTCCGGACGACGACGACTGTTTGATAGATCCATGGGAACAGCTCCCCCAGGAGTGTAGGAGGGGTGAGCTGCATTCCTTGGTGGTAGCGATGATGACGAGGGTGGTGATCCCCGTACGACTGGGGATGTTGCTGGTGCGACAGGTGGTCGAGGGCCGAAGGAGCGAGGAGCAGGAGCACTTGGAATCCGAAACCGGAACCTCCCCATCCTAGCCTGTAATGCCCTTTGTTTATTGTCCAACCGTTGTAACAACAGGCCACAATCTTTGATGGTGACGGGGGTTTCGTTCTGTATCATTAGTGCCATCAAGTCTTGATTAAGCCCTTCCAACAGACATTCGATCTTAGCTGCTTCATTGAACTCAGAGTCAGCAGCGTAGTGCTGGAACTCTACGAAGTATTCCGAGAAGGCACGTTGACGTTGTCTAATTTCCCTCAAGTTACGGGCAGCGGTGGCAGCGCGATCTGGGTCTCCAAAAGCGTTATTCAAAATTTCAAAAAATTCCGTCATCGAATCCAAAGCTATCCCTTCATCCGTAATATAAGCAAGAAACTGATCCGCCGCGGGTCCTTCCAACCGAGAGATAGCATAGGCGATTTGTTGAGCAGAGGTGGGAAACCGATCAAGGTTAGCCGTGAGCTTGATTTGTAACTGTCTCTGAAACATTCTCAAGCTTTTCCGGTCCCCATGATACTTTTCCGGGTCAGGGATCTTTTCAGACTTGAGTGGCTTGGCTAGGTCATCATGGAGCTCCCCGAAGTCTTGCTTGATTCCTTCTTGTAGCTTTTTGATCTTAGCTCGTAGTCCCTGGGTTTCTTTATAAAACTCGGCTCGGGCTTGTTCGGTTTCGGTGTGATGAGCTTTGAGGTCAATGACGTACTGCCGGACCCCTCCGTAGGCCCGGAGGAGGAGCGCGTATGCCTGTGTCGCCTCTTCCGTTGCTGTGGGGTCCACTTCAGGGTGAGCGATAAAGAAAGCCGCGAGGTCATCGTGGAGCTTTTGATAGTCACCTCCATTGGTGCCAGGGGAGGTCATGATAAACTATGGTGCGAGGAACTCGTGCTGTGCTGGTCGAGTAAGGGTGGTCTCGTCTTAGTGTGACGGGGTAGCCCGGGCAAGAGGAAGACGACAATGATGACGCAGAAGGACTCGAGGAACACAGCCAGCAACGAGGACACCGACGAAGACAGAGATCCTGCCGGGCGGGCACAAGCACAGGCACCGGCGAAGGCAAGGACAGAGACAAAACCCCGGACAGGAACAAGGACAAGAGGCAGAGAAAGTGAGGACCGGATGGACCTCAACAAGAACGATGATGATGACTATGATAGATCCCGAAACCAGGTTCTGGGATCTCAAGGACTTATGATGCGAGGATAGAAGTGTATTCCTATGTATCGAGATAACAGAAAGACGAGACGAAGAGAAAAGAAAGAAAGAACTAAAGAAAGATTTCCCCCACTCTATTTAACATGCTCCTCCGCTGACCCGCTATGACTCACACCCTTTCCCAGAGAACTCCAAAGAAACTCGTCGTAACCACACCTCGTATTCCTCCCCACCATCTCCTCTATTCGCATTACAAATTCATCACGCCATAGAACCTCCTGGAATCTTATGACGTCACTATCTTCCCACCTCCGTCCTTCCTCGCTTAACAACTCCTGTTCCATCGCAACCCTCCTCCTTCTACCGAGCCGTCGGGACTGATGCCAAGACGCCGGGACATTCGCATATAACAGGCCTCATGTGTACTCATACACCAGATGGTTTGGGATGGCTCCGTTATACTCAAAACCTAATGACGTCACTATCACCTCACCCCTGCCTATCCTTGCTTAACCTTCCCTCCTCTGTCGCAACCTCACTTTTGCTACCGAACTCTCAGGACTGATGCCAAGATGTCGGGGCAATTAGACTCCTCAGTTAAGACTTCCCATGAATAGTTCTTCTGCTCTAGTTGGCTAGGAGGTCTGTATCCTTAAAGCAGGTAGCGAACCTCACTGTAGTAACTTTCCTACTACTATCCCAACTGGCTTCTAACAATGACTCTTCGTATATAACGGGCCCCATGTTTACTCATACACCAGATGGTTTGGAATGCCTCTATTATACTACTCCCCTCTCCAGGATTCTTAGACTCTAAAAATTCAAAGGCTATTCCTCTCTCATAGTCTGTAATAATATTAGCAAAAGAATGGAGAGTCTGAGGAGAATTGAACGCGGTGTCACTCGGTCGCCGAGCTGGTCTTTCAGTAAGTTGAGCTTTGTCCTTCACCAATTCAACCATCAAGACTCTGCTCCTGACTTTCACAATGTCAAACTAGAGTCAAGCTCAACAGGGTCTTACTTCCCCACTGATTCTGCCAAGCTCTTTCCCTTGGCTGTCCCGGTATCTTGGCATCAGTCCCGAGGGTTTGGTAGTCAAAGCACTGATGTGATTCAGGAGAAAATGTTAAGCGGGGAAGGAGGCACGAGGAAGGGGGGTGTCGTCATTGGATTCTAGAAGGTTCAATGGTGTGACGGATTTGTAATGTAAATAGAAGAGATGGTGGAAAGGAATACGAGGTGTGGTTACGGTGGGTTTCTATGGGTTTCTATGGATGAAGGTGTGAGTCATAGCGGACTAGTGGAGGAATGTGTTAAATAGAGCGGGGGAATTGTTTCTTTAGTTCTTTCTTTCTTTTCTGTCTGTCTCGTCTTCCTGTTATCCTGGTACATAGGAATATACTCCTATCCTCTAAGCCATAGTTCCTGAGATCCCACATCAGCAAGACTTGATTTGTCTCCTGGGCTCTCCTGAAACTCAGGAGACTCTCCTGAGACTTGGGAGACTGTTGGGAGACTGCAGTCAGAAGTTGAGTTTGCTGATGCAGAACCTGATTTCGGAATCTACCATAGCTAGCATCATCGTTCTCGTTGAGGTCCATCCGGTCCTCACTTTCCCTGTCTCTTGTCCTCGTTTCTGTTCTGGTCTTTACCTCTGCCTTTGCCTTCACTGGTGCCTGTCCTTGTGCCCACCCAGCAGTACCTCTATCTTCGTCGTTGTCTTCGTTGACTAGCTGTGTTCCTTGAGTCCTTCTGCGTCATCATTGTCGTCTTCTCTGCATTTGGGTTGCTCCGTCACATTGACTGTAGTTTCACTAGATAGTAGATAGAGACAGTGGGAATCTCGTTAATCCATTCATGCGCGTCACTAATTAGATGACGAGGTATTTGGCTACCTTAAGAGAGTCATAGTTATTCCCGCCAATAGGATTCATTAGTTATGTACACAGTTGGAGATTTCTATAGAAACTATCTTCCAGAATCCTACGGTCCTTAGGTTTCTTAGGATACCTCATATGAAAATCTCGGAAGGCTCTCTCCGTACTCTCCTCAAGATGTTATATGGTTCCCAGGTAGCATCTTTATTCTCATAACCTTCCCATAACACGAGATACTCTACCCTCTTCATCAGCAAGTTTTACCATTTGTGACTGGACTCTCCTGATGTGACGGAGTAACCCGGACGCAGAGAAGACGACAATGATGACGCAGAAGGACTCGAAGAACACAGCCAGACAATGAGGACACCGACAAAGACAGAGAGGCTGCTGGGCGGGCACAAGCACAGGCACCAGCGAAGGCAAAGATAGAGGCAAAGCTCTGGGCAGGGGCAAGGACAGAGAATAGGGGAAGTGAGGACCGGATGGACCTCAACGAGAACGATGATGATGACTATGATAGATCCCGAAGCTACTAGGTTCTGGGATCTCGAAGACGATGATCAGACAATAGGAATATATTCCTAGTACCGAGATGACAGGAAGACGAGACAGAGAGAAAAGAACGAAAGAACTAAAGGAAAGATCCGCCCGCTCTATTTAACACATTCCTCCGCTAGTCCACTATGACTCACACCCCTATACACAGAACCCCATAGAAACCCGCCGTAACCACACCTCGTATTCCTCCCCACCATCTCCTCTATTTACATTACAAATCCATCAGCAAACTCAACTTCTGACTGCAGTCTCCCAACAGTCTCCCAAGTCTCAGGAGAGTCTCCTGACACTCCTGGATACATTTTGGGTCTCCTGAGGCTCAGGAGACCTCAGGAGACAAATCAAGTCTTGCTGATGTCCATCACGCCATAGAACCTCCTGGAATCTAATGACATCACCATCTCCCCACCTCCGTCCATCCTCGCTTAACAATCTCTTCTCCGTCGCAACCCGCTTCCTCCTACCAAACTGTTGGAACCGATGCCAAGACGCCGGGACAGATCAGGTCCCCTCCTAGGGCCTAACTCCTGAGAGGCCAAGGTTTCGAAGGATACTGACGATGAAATAGTTGTCGAAGTTCGGGACTATGTTCAAGATCCCCCGAAGGTTGCTAGGAAGGTTTTTCATATCCAACATATTTGACCAAGTATTCCACCCGATGATTACATCGTCTCGAGTCTAAAATCTCCTCTACCTCCCATTCGATCTCCCCCTCTATCTCAACCGGTGGAGGAGGTTCGATAGTCTGCCCCGGAACAGGATCATCTGCCACGGGCGAGAGTAGTGAAACATGAAACACCGGATGTACCTTCATTGATGCTGGTAGTTCCAACTCATAGGCGTAGGGACTTACGATCCGTTTGACTGGGTATGGTCCAACTTGTTTCCAGCCAAGTTTTTTGGAGGGGCGCTTAGTTTCTATATTTCGAGTCGAGAGCCAAACGAAGTTGCCGACTGCATAGCGAGGTGCTGGGGTTCGGTGTAGATTGGCCATTTCTTCCTGTATCTTTTGGGCCCTGAACATCTCACTCTTCAAGAAGTCAAAAACCTGGGACATCTCCCTTGCTAGTCCATTCGCTTGATCCTCATTTGTTGTCCGTCCATGCTGTAAAGGCCCAAAGGTCATTCGAGGATGTCTCCTGTAATTTGCTTGAAAGGGGGACATATTAGTTGTTTCGGAGGTATGATTATTAGTAGCAAATTCAGCCATCGGGAGAAAGTCAGCACAATTATCTTGCTGATAGGACACATAACTGCGTAGGTACTGTTCCATAATCGCGTTGGTCCTCTCAGTTTGTCCATCAGTCTGTGGGTGGAAGGCAGTGGAAAATCGCGCAATTTCACGCTATCACAGCGTAACACGGTGCTGCTATATGGAGGGATTAGTCGCATTCTCTTACGTTTTGGGCCGTATCAGGGGTTCGGTTCGGAGATAGGGTCTCGGGTATAGGGGATAAGGTCGGGTTCGGACATAGGGGTCTTGGGAGTTCTATGGGGTTCTGTACAGAGATACTCGGGGTAGTCATTGGGTCGGGTGGTGTGATATATATATATGGGCTTTGCCCTCGCTTGTAGATAGTTTCTTTTCTTTCCTCTTCACGCAACCTTCCTATCTTCAGGAGCTTGTAGTCTTTAGAATTCTCTCTTCGAAAAAATCTCTCGTCTCGACGGTTCAGCCACCCCATCAGGGTAGGACAACCATTCTTGCTTCGTCTTGTCCCTGGCTTCGTCTCTCGTCTCGCTTTGCCTTGTCTTGTTGTATCGCCTCGTCTCTTGCCTCGCCTCGGTAGTGTACCTTGGCAAATCTCATTTCGTCTCCTCGCATTGACTCCGTGATAGTCGCTCACCGAGGACTTTCCAAAACTCAGCAGTAAACTGTGTCCCATGTTCTGAGACAATAGTTTCTGGTAGCCCGTGGAGTTTCCATACCTGTTCCAGATATAGACGAGACAGATCTCTGGCGCTAACGTTTTCCATAGTGCCGATGAGGTGTTTCATTTTTGTTACATCAGCAAGACTTGATTTGTCTCCTGAGGTCTCCTGAGCCTTAGGAAACCCAAAATGGTATCCAGGAGTGTCAGGAGACTCTCCTGAGACTTGGGAGACTGTTGGGAGACTGCAGTCAGAAGTTGAGTTTGCTGATGTAACCGATCCACAACCACCAGGATGGCTGTTACGGGCATAGGATAAGAGAACCCGAAGACTACAAGAGAAGGACTTTCCCCTACTCCTACGCTGCTAAAAAGTCTCTATGTCCCACTGGGCGCGCCAGAGAGGCACGGTGCTGCCAGAATGGAGCCCAGTGCGGAGTTGCGGAATCCCTAGCCAGCAAACCTGTTTTCGACCCCTGAAATAACCCCCGGAGCGTCAGGACGCCGGCTCAGGCGCTCAGGACACCGGTGGGTATATGAGAGGGCAATAGTGCGAGTTTGGAGTCAATCGGACCATAATTGATCGAATAGCGAAGGTCATGAGAAAAGCTCACTCTGGTGGCGCCTCTGGGGAAGGTAAGACTACCCGACTCCTCCGGTACCGATCGTTAGCAGTCCTAATGTTGAGCTTGGCCCGATAGGTAACGATGTCGGAAAGAGTTGGCGAAATGAGGTCGAGCCCGCACCGGTGTTATCAGGTAGGCTGACTAACACTCTCACGACCACCGACGGGCGCTGAGTGCATGCAGTAAATGGGATGTTATCAATAAACGGAATAGCGCGTGAGGGATTTTTGGGAATAGAAGTCGCGTATTTTAGATGGTGGGTTAGATTTGGCGCTTTGGGTTTCTTACGTATTTTCGGGTCTTCGCTGACTTGTTTATTGTAAGACGTAATGTTTAGTCCGCGACACTTGCGCGATATAAATATCGCGCCATTCTCCGACTTTGTTGAAATCATCAGCGACGAAGAAAGAGTCTTATCGATATAGCATCTATTACTTTATACTTTATCTTGAGATCGAAACTTATCGAGTGAACTTGGAACTCCACCTCGAACCATCTTCGTATTTCGGAATCATTCACGTACTGAAAGGACTAGCATCGAGCGATCGAGATACTAGGCTGGTTAAGACTGAGGAGACCTTGTTCCTTACTGCCTTTGCGGTTAGCGTTTCAAACTCTAAGCTCTTTGTTAGACTACTCGGGTTGCTTGGTGCGACACCCTAATAATGGCATTAAATCCATTACTCTCCGGAAGCCCAGTGACAAAGTCCATGGTGATATCCGTCCAAGGTCCTTTGGGTATTGACAGCGGCCGTAGAACGCCCTGCAAGGGGTTATAATCCACCTTGCTCCGCCGGCAAAGATGACAGTTCCGGACGTAACGATCAGTATATTTCCGCATGGTTGGCCAATAATAGTTGCGGCTGAGAAGTTCCAAGGTTTTAGATGTTCCGGGGTGTCCCACAGACGGTTTGTCATGATGTTCTCGGAGGAGATGAAGTTTAAGTTCGTCGCAGTCAGGAACATAGAGAGTGTTTCGATACAGTAACAATCCCTCTTCACTCTCCTTGCACTCGGCTAGCGAAATTTCTTTCGATTGTTGAACGCCGTCCCGAAGTATGGCTAGAATTTTGTTGGGAAAACTATCACTTTGGTAAGCCTTGTTAAATAATTCAAGTACGAAAGACGCTCCTTCAGCGGGTTCATTTGCCAAAAAACCCGCCAACAAACTTATCTTTGCATCAAGATTCTCCCTCTTCAATACCACTCTACTCTGCTGTTTCAGTCTTTTGTCTTCCTCCCCTGGTAGGTCCGCAGACCTCCTTATTAAAATATCCACCTTCCTCCCTAGCTTTCCCGGACTGTATTGAATAATGAAATTGAACCGCGATAAAAATTCCGCCCAACGAGTTTGACGACGATTTAACAATTTGGTTGACATGAAATATTCAAGATTGCGATGATCCGTGAGTACTTTGACTTGGAATTGAGCTGTCTCCAAGTGGGGCCTCCATTCCTCAAAACACTGAATGATAGCTAGCAATTCCTTGTCATAGATTTCATAATTACATTCCGCCGGTGAGTGAGTTTTCGAGAAGAACTTGAATGCAACTGGGTGTAGAACTTGTTCGTCATCCCGCTGTGATAGAATTCCTGCCGACATGTAATCGGATGCATCCGTCTCAACAATAAATTCTTTCTCCGGATTAGAGTGCATCAAGATGGGGGCGGTGGTGAAAGCCATCTTGAGTGTTTGAAAAGCTCGTTCTACCCTCTGAGTCCATTCAAATCTGACATGCTTCTTGGTTAGGGTAGTCAAGGGTCGGGCCACTCTGGAGTAAGCGTAGATGAATTGTCGATAAAAATTAGCGAACCCCAAAAATTCCTGAACCTCCTTTACCGTCTTTGGCACCTCCCAGTCCACAATTGTTTGTATCTTAGCCGGATCCATTTTCATTCCCCCAGAAATTAGTATCATGCCAAGATACTTGGTTTCCTGCACGCTAAACTCACACTTCTCCGGTTTCAGATGAACTTCATTGGCCTCGAGAGCTTCCAACACTTGTTGTACATCCCGCTTGTGTTGCTCCATAGTTTCCGAGTAAATATGAATGTCGTCGAGATAAGCAGTAGCGCAACGATCTAGAAAGGGGCGTAAGATATCATTGATCCATTGTTGAAAGGTAGTGGGCGCATTCGTCAATTCAAATGGCATTACCAAGTACTCCCAGTGTCCATAGCGGGTCCTAAAAGCAGTCTTCCATTCATCCCCCTCCTTGATCCTGATTTGATTATAGCCCCAGTGTAAGTCCAGTTTAGTGAAATAATTGGCTCGTGCCAGATTGGCCATGGTTTCCGGGGTAAGAGGAAGAGGATATCTGTCTTTGACCGTGATAGTGTTCAGCTTCCGATAATCAACGCACAATCGTAGGGAACCGTCCACCTTTTTAACAAACAGAACTGGAGCGCCCGGCGAAGAGTTACTGGAGCGTAGAAATCCCTTTTCCAAGTTATCGGCCAGATAATCCCCTAGGGCCTTCAATTCCTCCCTGGACATACTATACATGGGGCCAAAGGGCAGGGCCGTTCCTTCCTGTAATTTGATCTCATGATCATAAGGACGATGAAGTGGTAACCTAGATGCATTCTTTTCATCGAACAATTGTCGAAAATGTTGGTAGTCTATGGGAATCATTCCGTTAGGGTTAGCTGGTGCATCCAGACTTTTGTGGATAGCGTATAGTGTAGTGGAGTAGACCTGGACCGTAGGGTCTTGTGAAAGTCTCTTGAAGGAACGAGGGGTGATGGCCGAGATATGGGTAACTGGCCTTTCTGGTGGTAAAGTAGATATCCCTCGAGCTATAATTGACTTGCCATCAACTGAGCAGTGTTCCAGAGAGAGATTAGATTTGAATTGAATCTCATTCCTCCCGCGATCAATAATAACCCCATGTTTCCTCATCTACGGTATTCCCATAACAAGTGGGTAATGTCCTAACTTCGTAACAAAGAATGGGCATTCCTCTACATGTCCATTGATTTCCAGCTCTAACGTCACTTTTCGGGTCACCTTTCCTGATTCAATAGGTCTCCCATCGATTACATCAATCTCCCTCCCAGTTCTCAGCTTCTTCATTTTTAACTCATGGCGGCGCACAAAGTCCTCATCTATGAATGCATATTCCGACGCTCCAGTATCAATCAAGGTATAGGTGGGTACAATAGATTTTTTATTTTGCAAAATAGAACAGACTACAATCAATTGATTCTCATCCATCTCCCCTTCTGATACTGAAAACATAGAAATAGCAACCTTAGAAAAACTTCGTGAAAGTCCCTGGACTATGCCGTTTAGGCCAGGGACAAATCTTTTAACCCCTTCTCCTCCGATACCACATCCCCCTCCTGTTCCTTCCTTTCCTTCTTTGCTTCCAACAACGCCCCCCTCATCCTGGGTGGGGCTCTTCCTGAGGGAGTATAGGTGCATTCTCTTACCAAATGCCCAACTCCCCCACAATAATAACAACGATTCTCGATACACCGAGCTTCCCTTTCCTTAGGGTCCGGACGACGACGACTATTGGACAAATCCATAGGAACTGCTCCCCCAGGAGTATAGGATGGATGAGCTACGGGTATTACATTCTTTGGAGGGAGGGGAGGTGGTCCTCGTACAACTGAGGGTGTTGTTGAGGCGCCGGAGGGCCAAGAAGCAAAGGGACGAGGAGCAGGAGCGCTAGGAATCTGAAATCTAAACCTCCCCATCCTAGCCTGTAGTGCCCTTTGTGTATTATTCAATCGCTGAAGGAGAAGTCCACAATTTTTAACGGTGGCCGGGGTTTCATTCTGTATCGTTAGTGCCATCAAGTCTTGATTAAGTCCCTCCAGAAGACATTCAATCCTAGCCGCTTCGTTGAACTCAGAGTCGGCAGCATAGCGCTGGACATCAGCAAGCCTATCCAACCCTACCGGAGGCCCGGGAGGTGTGGGAGACGTTCGGAGACACCCGTCAAACTTTCGATCTCCAGGGGCTTACCCGCCCGTACGAGGGCCTCCTGAGCCTTTGCGGGAGCCTCCCGAGCCTTGAAGAAGGCTTAGAGGGCTCTCCTGATGCTAAGCGGCGCTCTCCCGGCGCCCTCTGGAGGCTTTGTTATTCTCTCCCAAGGGACTGCGAGATATCGCAGACCTCCACACTAGTAAGAGGTTTTCATTTAGAGAGGCTTCAGAGACGCTCTGTGAGGGCTCCCCAAGCCCTCCTGATATCTCCGGAGACTATTGATGATTAAGCGAGCCCTCCC
This sequence comes from Morchella sp. 2016-72, assembly GCA_024713865.1. NCBI lineage: Eukaryota > Fungi > Ascomycota > Pezizomycetes > Pezizales > Morchellaceae > Morchella > Morchella sp. 2016-72. The sequence continues at coordinate 747,944 of JAMJEY010000003.1, forward strand.
AAGCTCTCCTGTAATCCCTGCCAATCTCCTGGGCTCTCCTGAGGGCTCGAAGATTAAGCTAGATCTCCCATGCTCTCCTGTAATCCCTGCCAATCTCCTGGGCTCTCAACTTGTCTCGAGGACCTTCAAACTATTACTAATCTACTGATACCTTTGATTATTAATAGCATACGTAAAAATAGGAGTCCTCCCCAAAATCACATATCCATTATCGGCGGGAGGAGGCTCTTGAAATGCTTCTCACGGCCTTGTATGCCCCTCAAATCACTTCTCTCAATCATTGCTGGTGCCTTCCCTTTGTTCCATGGCGCCTTTGCAGCTCTCATGCAGCTATATCAGCAGCCTAATTGAGCGTCGTCCTCCTTCAGGCCGACTCTGATATAACCTCTTAGGCCCTCTTAACTCATCGACCTAAAAAGGCTTGTTAGTATATAGATAAGGCCCTTTGAGACTTTTTTTATTTACCTTCTCGAATCGATTCTCGATACTTCCAGTGTACCCTCCTCTTCTTGCTTCTTTTCCCATGTGCTTAACATCCTGTTATAGGTAGCTGGAGGTATCCCGGTCAGCAGGAGCCTTTCAGAGGGCTTGGTGCGACTTTACTCATGATATCCGATTCTGACGCGGTTGAAGTTCAACCTTCGACGATATGCCTGTTTTCCAAGATCGTAAGATAAACCAGATTGCGGTGCAAACTAGGCTAATAAACGCCTGAGATATATCATCAATGAAACCAGGATCCCTCGCCCCACGCATTTTATCACCTTTGTAATATTTTAGAAATATTACTTCCACGATTTCCGGGGCCCAAAAGTGAAGCCGGCCTGTCTAATGGCTGTCAGCACCTTGCCGAAGGCTGATAGAATGGTGGAGAGAGCTCTTACAGTATAATTATCAGGATCGCTTATAAAACGGTCATTCTCGAGGAGAAAGGACACCTTCTTACCCTTTGCCTCCGGCGTTTTCTCCTCGCTCAAGCCATACAAAAGATCCTTCGACATGTAGTCCTTAACTGCAAAAACAAGGTGCGATCTCACCCGCGAACAATTGATTTGAACCTAATGGGACCAGTTAGCGAAGGCTCACTAAGCCCTCCGAAAGGCGCACGAGGCACTCACGTCGCTCCTAGCTAACTTAGTCATTGGTACACTTATATTAAAATGGTCGTTTGCCTCACTCCAAAACCGACGGACGTTAATACTAAGAGAATCAGCTTGAGGCCAAGGCTTCTCGAGCAATGTATAACGTCCGAGAAGGTATCCCGCATGCTTGATTACGGACTTGGCCTCTGCTGCGTTTCATTAATGGAGCTGGCGCTCCATAGCGCGCGGGCTGCATGCTCCATACCGCGGCGCTGCGAAGGCGTTAGCGTTCCATACTGCGAAGGCGTTGGCGTTCCATATGGAGATAGGGCTCTACGATATTGCTGTGGAGAGCTAGGCATGCGAAAGGGTTGTGAATTTGAAGGGGTTGTCTCGCTCTCGCGGTCGAGCTCTTGTCGCAAGGTGCTGCTGATTGAGCGAAATGAGGAACTTGTGGAGGCAATGCTAGCCCTTTCGGAGGCTGCCCCAGCCTTCCGTGGAGTTTCCTGCCTTCATAAATTAACGACATGACGGTTTCCGTGCTCCGTTATATCAGCGGTTTGACTGAGACGATGGGGATTTAAATATCATATACCTGCATCATATTTACTGCAAAAGAAGAAGAAGCAATTGCTTCTGCCACCAGTCCACTAGGTCTCCTTCGAGTGGCTGCAAGAGCCCTGGTGGAGGCCACAGGGGCCTCCCTTGGTGTTTTTCCAGCTCGTGACCCCCGGTTTGATGGTGGTCGTGGCAGTGGTCGTGATGGTGGTGGTGGTTGTGGTGGTTGTGGTGGGGATGGTGGGACTGGGGATATACTCCGTTCTGATAAAGGCATACGCTGGGGCGGTGGTGCATTCTCATCTCCCGGCTCCTCATCCTCATAGTCATCCTCATGGATTTGAACGTAGTCTTCCTCCTCTGGATGATCATCAAAATCACTCCAGGTTTTTGGTGGGCCCTGCAACGCTCCGTTTACCATTGCCCCGTCCGGAAACCTTTCTGGAGGGTTCGGGGAGCCATAGTAATCGGGGTCCGTATCTGGTTCTGTAGTACCGGAATTCCTACTGCTCGCAGCACTCGAAACACTCATCGCCCCCCTTAGACGTTTATTAATGGAGGAGATCGGGGCTTGCATGCCATGTCCTTCCTCAACGCTACGCTTGTTGATTTTTGCTCTCTGGGAAGCCATGATGGTGGTTTGTAGGGCTGGAAGAGCCTTCATGAAGGCTCTCACCTCCACTATATATGGTTCGATTCACACCATATCATCTTTGCTTTTTCTCGGCAATTCCAGGTTTTTGGCGAGAAGCCTTCCGGACGGCTCGCTAAGACAAAATCAATTCTATAACTAATCTAAATAAGATAACACGATACCCAAATAGGCAACCATACTTTCCCAAACAGGCAAAATTGCAACTGCATCTCCAAAAAACAAAAAACTGCAGTCAACATCAAATCGCTTATCAGGCCTTCTAAGCTCTAATCAAGCCTTCTAAGCTCCAATCAATGCCCCTTGGGCCTTCTAAACTCATACTAGATCGTCAGAGTCCTCGGAGGCCACACAATCGTTGGCATCTCCGCTTTCACCATTGGTGTGCCTAAACAGGTGATTTCTCTCGGCCTGGGTCCAAATACGTTCACGATCATAGTGACAAGACTCAAAGGTAATGGCATTTGGGTAGAACCTTCTACAATACTCATTGAGCCTTCTTCCAATCGCCGCGTACCTCTCGGAACGCTCATGCACCACCGCCAGGACAATCTGGCACCCATCATCAGTACGGGGCATGGAGATATTCAAACCTGTTTGATCAACCTTATTCCTAAACGTTAGCATTTCCTCCTCAACATCGAGCCCTATTCCATCAATGTCGCCTCTAGTAAGGTGCTGATATCCTTCTAGTGAAGGTTTGAGGCATTTGGGTAGGCCCAGTAATGATTGCCAAAGGCCTGTAAAGCACCGCACAGAGCCTTAAGGGTTTTGCCTCAGTGGTTTTGAGCCAACCTTCCAGCTCTTCGGAATCTCCGATCTGCACATATTCCGGATTTGGGGGATAGGGTGCCTGCCCTCGGGGTGCCGAATTGGACAACGCCCCGTAGAAGGCTTGGAAAGCCCTCGCGGGGCTCCCTGGAGCCGCTGTTGGGGCTCGCTTTATTGCAAGTCTTTCTAAATCTTGCATAGACAACCCCTGAAGGATGTTAATAAAGGGGATAAGCGATCCGGGTCCGTACCAATCGTAGTGGCGGTATATATCGCTGGGGATGCCTGTAACCCTTTCTGGGTCAATAATATGTATGGTTATTGCCGGCCTGTAGGGTATTCCCAAGGCCTGCCAGACCTCCAATGTGGTCTGCAGTTCGCTTGGCGTGGGAGGAGGTGCCCGGAGGTGAGTGTATCTTTAACTTCATCATCTGCGCTCAAAACCCCACCGTGGCGTTGGGCTGTCCTGTTTCTCTTCTGTGATAGATCGATAATGAGGCGGAGGAGGGCTGCTTGGATCTTTATAGAGTCCTCTGAAGCCTTTGTTGACCATGTGGTCCTTAGCGCCTGATGGCCTTGTAGTCCATGCAAAATTGACACAGATTGTTGAATAATTGTTCGCCCGAGGTGGCCTTATTAGCCCACCCTACTCTTACCATCTCGTCCGCGAGCTCGCTACGGAGAGCCTTATAGATAGCATCTTTTCCAGTCAATTGTAGGATTCTTCGGCAGTCCTGGATTGTCGTGCACTTGTACGTAGCAGCTGGTCTCCCGCGTAGTGGCATGGTTGGAGCCTTTTCCGGGTTTGTGGGGCCTTTTTGGAGGTTTGGGGTAGGTGTTAAGATTTGAAGGGACGTTTAAAGACGCGGCTGTCAATGGCTTGAGTATAGAGCTTTAGAGTGGATACTGTACCATCTTAAATATTGTATAGTAATTCAAGATCGAAGCCTTGAAAGGCCTCGAGTGGCCTGAAGAATCGTATGTTTGAAAGTGGCAGGTTTGAATATGGTAGGTTTGAAGACATGAAAACGGGTGAGCGGTGTTTATCTATGATCAAACCTCACTACATGGCGAATATAGGATCACATGATATCACTCGAATCAGGAGAGCTTGAGAGAGTTCGCTTAATCATCAGTAGTAGTAGTCTCGGAGATATCAAGAGGGCTTGGCGAGCCCTCAGGAGAGTCCAGGAGATTGGCAGGGATTACAGGAGAGCTTGAGAGGGCTCGCTTAATCATTAGTAGTCTCTGGAGCCTGGATGGCTTGCCAAGACAAAAGATAAATCATATAATTATTGCTAAGACCTAAAGAGGTAACCGGGGTAAAATTAAGAACTGCATGTGCAAAAACAAAAAACTCCAATTTCCAAATGAAGACTCCTCAAGCCTTCTAAACTGCCTACAGAGGTTTGGGAGCCTATCACCGTTGTCGCTAGTTTTATCCTCTGCACCTACAGTCAGAATAATAAGATTCATATAAATGCCATTCAGGAAGAAAGATTCTATAATGCCCATCTCGATAAGTTCATGGGTAGGGTATATTCAGACCTATGTTATCAAGCTTCCTCGTCCAAAGACTCTATATCATTAATATCTTCCTCAGTCAGGTAATTCCATCCCTCTGGTGAAGGCGTTTGGGGCCTTTGGGTAGGCCCAGCTACGATTGCCGAAGGCCTATGAAGCACCGCACAAAGCCTTAAGGGTTTTGCCTCTGTGGCCCTGAGCCAACCTTCCAGCTCTTCAGAGTCTCCGATCGGCACATATTCCGGATCTGGGGGATAAGCTGCCTGCCCCCGGGGTGCCGAATTGGACATCGCCCCGTAGAAGACTCGAACAGCCCTCTTAGGGTCCCCTGGAGCAGCCGGTGGGACTCGCTTCAGCGTGAGGGCTGCTAAATCATACATAGACAGCACTTCGAGAATGCCGGTAAATGGCATAAGCGACGCAATCCCATACCAGTCGTATGGACGGTACGTATCGCTTGGGATGGCAGTAGCCTTCTCTGGGTCAATAACATGTACGGTTATTGCGGGCCTGGAAGGTATTCCTAATGCCTCCCAGGACTTGATTACCATCTTGTAATAACTCTCGTTATCCACCGCACTTTCCAAAGCTTCGTCATGTCGTTTGTCTATCCTTTTCCTCTTCTGTGATAGATCTACAATGAGATGGGCTAGGGCTGCTTGGATCTTTATAGAGTCCTCTGAAGCCTTTTCTAACCACTTGGGCTTCAAATTCGTGAGGGCCTTGTGATCCATGGCATATTCGCACAAATGATTGAATGAAGAATCGCCCGAGCTGGATTTATTCACCCACGCTGTCCTTGTCATCTCATCGGCGAGCTCTTTGCGTAGAGCCTTATAGATACCATCTTTATCTAAGCGCAAGATTCTCCGGCAGTCGTATGTGGTCTGGCAAATGTTCTTGGCGGGCTGTTTGTATCGTGGTACCATTTCAGGGGCCTCCTTGGTTTTTTGGACTCGCTTCCTGATTTGTGGATCTAACTTGGGGGGTAGGGAACGTCGAGTCTTAGGGGTAGGTGTCGTTGGAGGGGCGTCAGGGGCCATCGATAAGCCCTTGGGAGGCCTAGATCCTGAAAGCCCGGATCCTGAAGGCCCAGATCCTGGAGGGCGTAGAACGGGACTTTTCGGAGGCTCCTCAGACATTCCTGACTTTCCCTTCTGGGTGCTCCGGGGTATCTCTTCCTCTGACTCGATCTCTATGTAGGATGCAACACTACTGCTAGAGGCTGAACTAAGGCTGGAGTCCGAGCTCTCACTATCAACGTACTGCCCGGGGATTAATGGTCCGACCTCCTGTTTTTGGATGCGTTTTTATCACTATTGGAGGATATGCGGCTTCGTTTTTGGCCTTGTTTAGGGCTTGCCGTGTGTTGTCGGGGGTGTTTGGTGAGGGGTGCGGTTTAGATGCCGACTTATAGAAAGAGGAAAAAAAAACCTCCTGTATATATGTCAATTGCTTGAATATAGAGCAATAGAGAAGATAAGATACCATCTTATATCGTGTATTATAAACTCTTGAAGGCTTCGAGAGACTTGGAGATAGTGTAGTAAGCTTGGTAGTGTATCGATCACAGGGATGGATAGGGATAGAAGTAGGAGAATAGGAGAACGCGGGGTATCTTCGATCAAACTTCACTATGTCATATATTGGAGTAACAATTGAACATCATATTGAATCATATGATGTCACTCGAATATTGTGATCAGGATGTTAATGCGATAAGATATGATCTATTGGTGCACAGGCCCAGTTAGAGTGTCAACCTCCCTGAAGCCTCCCAAGCGTAGGAAGCTTAGGAGGCCCCCAGGGGCTTTATAGTCTCCAAAGCCTCCAGAGCCTCCGAAGGCTCCACCAATATTGACTATCAGCAATGAGATCACGATGTCCATTTTGCATGCAGATACGCCAATGCTTTGGTAGTTTCGATCGACATTCTCAGAGTCGCGTCGCGCGCAGATGATGCGACAGGCAGCTTTCAGAGACTCCGTTGAATCGCGTAGCCTTCTCGAGAAGGCTCAGGGTCGCGAGGTGGACATTTGAGCATCTGGGACAAGCGAATCCGATACTGAATCGAATGATGAAGATCATACTTTGGGATCTACGCGGTTCAATCTAGCAACTACCATATACGAGGGTGCAGGGGAGCCTCTTTTCACTGCAGCGGAATATGGTGAAGGCTCGGAAAGCCTTTTGATCAACCTATGGCAGCCTTTCAAATCAGCAGAGGAATTTCGGTTATCGCGCTGGTTCCTACAATCGAATGTATCTCAGGGTCAAATAGACGATTTCTTCCGCACCGTACGCCCTCTACAAGGCTCCTACAGCACTGGTAGAGGCTTCGCACGCTTCTCCGACGAGATGTCATCTATGGGGCGGTTAGGAAAAGAGAGCTGGATACACTCAGAGGTTGAAATAGGTGGGCAGAAAATTCCTTACTACTACAGGGACCCTATGAATATAGTGCGTTTTCTTACGGGACAGCGTGCATTTCAGTCCTTGGTGTATTCACCTACTATGGAATACAATGAAATGGGAGCGGATGTATGGGGAGATCTGTGCGGCAGACTGGTGGTAGGAGATGCAGGTTAGCACTTATTAGAAGGCTCAGGAGGCCTCCGCTAACCCTCACAAATGTTATAGAATCTTCCAGAAGGATCAGCGGTGGTGCCAGTAATATGTGCGTCAGGCGGAACACACCTCACTAATTTCAGTGGTGACAAGAAGGCTTGGCCAGTCTACCTAACGATTGGCAATATCGCGCCGGACACGCGAAATAAGCCTCTAATGCGATCATCTTTCACAGCTCTACTGCCAGGTGCCGAAGGTTGGAGTGCGTACGAACGAACGGCGTTGGGAGAGCCAGATGGTCCTTCACCAGGTCCTCTCTGAGGTTCTCGAAGGCCTCCAGGGCCCTGCGGAAAGGGGCGAGCTTATAGTATGCACTGATGGCTATGTGCGCCTATGTTATCCGATACTATGTGCATGGATTGCGGATCAACCAGAATACGCCTCGCTGCTAAACATCAACAATCAGGCCTGCCCTAGGTGCGAAGTTGATTTCAAGGACCTGGGGAGCCTTCAAGAAAACCCGCCATGCATTCAGGAGCGATATATCGAAATGGTAGAGCGTTATAAGGAGGATACGTCAGATACAGCACCCGTTGAATACCTGGTGTCGAAATCCTTCAAAACTCTGTACAATGCTTTGTGGGCCTTGCCGAAGGCTCAGGTGTATGATCTTCATAAGCCAGATATGTTGCATAATATTTATCTCGGCCTATTGAAACATATGATGGAATGGATTCAATTGTTTTTGAAAAAACACAATCGGCTAGAGAATTTTGATCGGGCTTGGGCGTCCATTAAGCCTTATCCAGGGCTTGCTGTACCAAATAAGGCTTATCGGGCAACTACACAATGGCAAGGTAAAGAAATGCGTCATCTCGGCCGGATAGTTCTAGGAGCCTTTGCGGTGGCTCTTTTGAACCCTCCAAGAGCTTCGCAGGGCGACTTTGGGAGATCCTTGAGGTGTGTTCGGTCACTAATCAATTTCCACTTGATGGCGCAGTCTTCTGGCATACAAAAGAAACACTAGACTATCTTCAAGGGTATTTCGAGGATTTCCACAAGTATAAAGATGTGTTTCTGGAATTTAGAGCCGATAAATGAACAAGGAAAGAGGAAAAGGATCGAACAAAGGCACTGTAAGGCTCGGGAAGCATTGGTAGAGGGCTGACGGAGCTTGAGGGAGTTCGCGGGGCTTCTCATTTCAACTTCATTGAAATGCGTCCTCTTTCGCACTTCCAGGGGCATGTAGAGCGATTTGGTAATATCCCAATGTTTTCAACCGATGTGAGCGAGTTAGCTCATAGGCAAAAAATTAAAATGGCTTATGCAGCCTCCAATAAGGTCGACGCAACAGTTCAGATTCTCGATTACCATTCAAGGCGTATAGCTATAGAGATACGGGTCTTAAATCTAAAAGATATCGTTGTCAGTCTTCCAGAACATTACGAGGGCCTCCCAAGCCATCGAGAGAGCCTCCGGGGCATGTTAGAAGTATTCAAAAACGAGGACCCACAAAGGACAAACGAAAGATTCCTAGACGATGATAAACACCCGAAACCTAAAATGACGACCCCCGACGGTGGACCCCACATATTATCTGATATCGCCGATATGATTAAAATAAATAGAACAACACTAGCAAGAGCGGTGTCGGAATATGGTCAAGGCCTGAGCCGGAGAGAACAAACGTGAGCCTTCTGGAGTCTTGATTGGGGTCTTTAAGTGCCTACAGGTGCCAGTACAAATTTTCAGAAGCGTGACGGTTCTGAGATACACAATATACGATTATGCGGGGCGGCATTATTTAGGAAAAGGTCGACTCGAAATGATTGGGCATGGATTAAAGTGGCCACAACGGAGCCGTGGGGAGCCTTTCAGGGACGCCTACCAGGGCTTGTACGAGCAATATTCAAGATACGTGACAGTATATCGGCGAAAACATATCAGCTTTGTCTTGTAGAGCTACTGGAAGCCAAGGATAGTGGTCTTCCAGACGGCTCACACGGTCTTCTTAGAGTTGCGAGGCGCTCTCGGCAAAGGTTTTGGGTAGTTAATATCAGTAGTGTTTTGGGAATGGCTCATTTGTTCGAGCTGGGACAGGGTCAATGGCTTGTGAATACGAGGATAGATTTGAGAACGTGGAATGAATTCGATATATAGTGACACTGTCTCTAGTAGCCTGGGGAAAGTGCGAGGCGCCGTAAAGGCTCGATTGATTCAGCTGGCATAGAATGTATTTAGAATAAAATTAACATGATAATAAACGAAACAATATGATCTAGATCAGGGACTCATGAGGGCTCCAGAACCCCTTACAAAGGCGCAGAGGGCTAGAAGCTCCCGGAAGTGGTGGGGTAGCCATCAAGAACTGTGTATGTTTTTTGCGTGAAAATAGGTTGTTGTTGGTGGCCTCCGAAACTTACTAATCAAGGCTCGGAAGCCCTCTGGAAGGCTCAGGAAGCCCTCTGGAAGGCTCGGGAGGCGAGAAACAATTAGCGAGGGTGTCAGGATAGGTAAGGAGGGTAACAGCTTTGGCGGTGGGAATCGAAGGCTCAGGAGACCCTCTGGAAGGCGAGAAACAATTAGCGAGGGTGTCTGAGGTAAGAAGGGTAACAGAAGGCTCAGGAGGCCCTCTAGAAGGCTCGAGAGGCTCGGGAGGCGACGAATGGTTAGCGAGGTTATTAGGCGAGACGGGAGGGTAGTTGCCTTGGCAACGGCCTCCGGAGACCCAGTCGAACCTCTGGAGAGAGTTTGAATCTTGCTGATGGAACTCTGCGAAATATTCCGAAAAGGGGCGTTGACGCTGTCTGATTTCCCTCAAGTTGCAGGCAGCAGTGGCAGCACGATCAGGGTCTCCAAAAGCATTATCCAAAATTTCAAAAAGCTCCGTCATTGAATCCAAAGCGATTCCCTCATCCGAAATATAAGCAAGAAATTGATCCGCTGCGGGTCCTTCTAACCGAGAGATAGAGTAAGCGATTTGTTGAGCAGAGGTGGGAAATCGATCAAGATTAGCCATGAGCTTGATTTGTAGCTGTCTGTGGAACATCCTTAAGGTTTTTCGATCACCATGATACTTTTCTGTGTCGGGGAGCTTCTCGGACTTGGACGACTTGACTAGGTCATCATGGAGCTCCCCGAAGTCTTGCTTGATTCCTCCTTGCAGCTTTTTGATCTTAGCTCGTAGTCCCTGAGTTTCTTTATGGAACTCGGTTCGAGCTTGTTCGGTTTCAGTGTGGTGGGTTTTGAGGTCGATGGAGTACTGCCGGACCCCTTCGTAGGCCCGGAGGAGGAGACCGTATGCTTGTGTCGCCTCTTCCATTGTTGTGGGGTCCACCTCAGGGTGAGCGACAAAGAAAGCCGTGAGGTCGTCATGGAGCTTGTTATAGTCAGGTCCATCAGTAGCGGGAGAGGTCATGATAAACTATGGTACGAGGATCTCGTGCTGTGTTGGTCAAGTAAGGGTGGTCTCGTCTTAGTGTGACGGAGTAACCCGGACGGAGAGAAGACGACAATGATGACGCAGAAGGACTCGAAGAACACAGCCAGACAACGAGGACACCGACGAAGACAGAGAGGCTGCTGGGCGGGCACAAGTACAGGCACCAGCGAAGGCAAAGACAGAGGCAAAACTCCGGGCAGGGGCAAGGACAGAGAATAGGGGAAGTGAGGACCGGATGGACCTCAACGAGAACGATGATGATGACTATGATAGATCCCGAAGCTACTAGGTTCTGGGATCTCGAAGACGATGATCAGACAATAGGAATATATTCCTAGTACCGAGATGACAGGAAGACGAGACAGAGAGAAAAGAACGAAAGAACTAAAGGAAAGATCCGCCCGCTCTATTTAACACATTCCTCCGCTAGTCCACTATGACTCACACCCCTATACACAGAACCCCATAGAAACCCGCCGTAACCACACCTCGTATTCCTCCCCACCATCTCCTCTATTTACATTACAAATCCATCACGCTATAGAACCTCCTGGAATCTAATGACGTCACCATCTCCCCACCTCCGTCCATCCTCGCTTAACAATCCCTTCTCCGTCGCAACCCGCTTCCTCCTACCGAACTGTTGGAACCGATGCCAAGACGCCGGGACAGTCTGGCAGTACTCCATCGACCTCAAAACCCACCACAATGAAACCGAACACATCAGCAAGACTTGAATTGTCTCCTGTGGTCTCTTGAGCCTCAGGAGACCAAAAATGTATCCAGGAGTGTCAGGAGACTCTTGTGAGACTTGTGAGACTGTTGGGAGACTGCAGTGAGTAGTTGAGTTTGCTGATGCAAGCCCGAGCCGAGTTCCATAAAGAAACCCAAGGACTACGAGCTAAGATCAAAAAGCTGCACGAAGGAATCAAGCAAGACTTCGGGGAGCTCCATGATGACCTAGCCAAGCCACCCAGGCCTGAGAAGCTTTCTGACCTGGAAAAATATCGGGGTGAACGGAAGAGCTTGAGGATGTTCCAAAGACAGCTACAAATCAAGCTCATGGCCAATCTTGATCGGTTTCCTACTCCTGCTCAACAAATCGCTTACTCAATTTCTCAACTGGAGGGACCTGCGGCGAATCAATTTCTTGCTTATATTTCGGATGAGGGAATTGCTTTGGATTCAATGACGGAGTTTTTTGAAATTTTAGATAATGCTTTTGGAGATCTGGATCGCGCTGCTACTGTGACGGGGCTCTACTCTTAGAGCAGGAGGAGAGTAGGACAAAGGGTCCAGAGAGAGTCTCTAACTTCACAGTAGGCTCTCAGACACCAATAGATGACTCTGATCGCTGTCATGAAGTAGAGGGCCGGTAGAAGATAGAAATTAGGTTTAGAGAGTAAAGATTCTTCTGGGTAGACTTAGAATAATCTTAAGGGTCTTCTTCCGCTTGTTACAACTGATGATGAGGAAAACTCGAGCTGGTAGGCGGAAGTGGAGATGAGTACTTATACTCCCAATCTCTCTGTTTCCTGCGATTCTCCGCTCATACTAAGTTCCGGTGAAAACTCTGTTATTGGAGCGGAAACAATTCCTCCGCTACCCCGCTTCTCACTGCGCTGCGGTGTTTCGATCCGAGTAAGCACCCTTAGCCGGGGTCAAGGATCACCTGCAGCCTGGCTGTCACACAGCTCCGGGCCTGCATTAAATGAGTCTCCGCTCAGATGATCTACCCTAGTTTGCTGCAGAGCTGTAATTCATTGTAGATTATTCCCGGGCATAGCCACTGCCGCCTGCAGCAGGGCTATCTCTGCACAGAGGGATACTGGAGATGCCCGGCACTTAGAGACCTTTCTCTAACCGGTCCTCTATTCACTGACAAGACCTAGACTCGTCAGCCTATTCTTTCATGAATTGATCTCCACCCTAGCGGTCAGAAGGTAGATACGCTTGCATTAGGTTGCGGTTTTCTCTGCAGGTACTTTTCCTATCACTGTAACTGCTGGACTCTATCAATGACTCTGAGCCTATAACAGGCCCGGTGAGAACTAATTCTCCTGACCGTTGGTATGGCTCTGTTATAGCTACTGCTGCCCACAACCTGAGGGAAATCCGCCAGCACCAACGCTCGTTCTCCGAGTATTTTGTGGAGTTCTAACGGTACAGTTGCACCGGGGGCAACGACGAAACTGGTTGAACGACGAGCAAGGGTGTCTGTCAGTCGAGGCAGTAGCGCTCAGGCTCATATGCAACCACTGGGCTGACCGAAATCTGTGTTTTCGTCGTTGCCCCAGGTTCTTCGTTGCCCCAAAGTTGACTGTATGTTGCTGACTCCGAGTTCAACGAGGCCATCAAGATTGAATGCCTTTTGGAAGGACTTAATCAGGACTTAATGGCGCTTATGATACAAAACGAGATCTCCGACACGATCAAGGAGTGTGGACTCCTTCTCCATCGACTTGACAACAAACAACGAGCTCTACAGGCCAGGATGGGGAGGTTTCGATTTCAAATTCCAAGTGGCCCAGCACCTCGTCCCTTTAACCCTCAACCACCGGTTGTGCCAGCAACATCCCCAGTCGTACCACGCTGTCCCGGCGTCTTGGCATCGGTTCCGAGGTTTCGGTAGCGGAAATAAGAATGTGGCGGAAGGAACAATGTTAGGCGAGGATGGGCGGAGATGGGGTGACGGTGACGTCATTGGATTCTAGGAGGTTCGATGGCGTGATGAATTTGTAATGTAAATAGAAGAGATGGTGGGGAGGAATACAAGGTGTGGTTACGGTGGGTTTCTATGGAGTTCTATAAATGGAGGTATGAGTCATAGCGGGCTAGCGGAGGAATATGTTAAATAGAGCGGGAGGATCTTCTCTTTAGTTCTTTCTTTCTTCTCTCTCTGTTTCGTCTTTCTGTCTTCTCGGTCTATAGGAATATACTCCTATCTTCTAGCCATAGTTCCTGAGATCCCAGAACCTAGCTTCGGGATCTATCATAGCTATCATCATCGTTCTCGTTGAGGTCCATCCGGTCCTCACTTTTTCTGTCTCTTGCCCTTGCCCTTGTCCTGATCTTTGCCTCTGCCTTTGCCTTCGCTGGTGCCTATGCTTGTGCCCGCCCGGCAATACCTCTGTCTTCGTCGGTGTCCTCGTTGTTGGCTGTATTCCTCGAGTCCTTCTGCGTCATCATTGTCGTCTTCCTTTCGTTCGGGTTACTCCGTCACACATACCCACCGCCACCTCCAAAGAGTATGGCACCAGCAGCCCACCCATCTTATAGACTAGGAGGGGTTGTGTCCATGGATTTATCAAATAGCCATCGTCGCCTGGACCCTAGTGAAAGGGAAGCCCAGCGTATCGAAAACCGCTGTTATTATTGTGAGAGAGTTGGATATCTGATAAGGGAATGCCCTGTTTCGCTCTCGGGAAGAGCTCCACCTAGGATGAGGGGAGCACTGCTAGAAGCAAAGAAGGGAAAAAAGGAACAGGAGGAGGATATGGCGTCGGATAAGGAGAAGTTAAAAGATTTGTCCCTGTACTAAACGACATAGTCCAGGGACCTTCTAAAGTTTTTTCTAAGGTGTCTATTTCTACGTTTTCAGTATCAGAAAGGGAGATGGATGGGAATCAATTGATTGTAGTCTGTTCTATTTCTCAAAATGAAAAATCCATTGTACCCACCTATGCCTTGATTGATACTGGAACGTCGGGATATGCATTCATAGATGAAGATTTCGTGCGCCGCCATGAGTTAAAAATGAAGAAGTTGAGGACGGAGAGGGAGATTGACGTTATTGATGGGAGGCCCATTGAATCAGGGAAGGTGATCAGGAAGGTGACGTTGGAGCTGGAGATCAATGGGCACGTAGAGGAATGCCCGTTCTTTGTTACAAAGCTAGGACATTATCCACTCGTGATGGGAATACCGTGGATGAGGAAACATGGGGTTATCATTGATAGTGGGAGGAATGAGATTTAGTTCAGGTCTAATCTCTGCCTGGAACACTGCTCGACTAGTGGCAAACCAATTGTAGCTCGAGGAATCTCTACGTGTAGAAAGACCAGGTTCTTCGTATTTTGGCCATTATACCATTTCGTTCAAGAAGCTCTCACAAGATCCTACAGTTCAAGTTTACTCCACGACTCTATACGCTGTCAACAAGATTTTGGAAGCACCTGCTAATCCGAACGGAATGATCCCAATAGACTATCAACGCTTCCGACAGTTATTTGACGAAAGGAATGCATCTAGACTGCCACCACATCGTTCTTATGATCATGAGATCAAGTTACAGGAAGGAAAGACACCGCCTTTTGGCCCCATGTATAGTATGTCAAGGGAGGAATTGAAGGCTCTGAGGGATTACCTGGCCGACAATTTGAAGAAGGGATTTCTACGATCCAGTAATTCTCCAGCGGGCGCTCCAGTCTTATTTGTTAAAAAAGTGGATGGTTCTCTACAGCTGTGTGTTGATTATCGAAAACTGAATCCCATTACGGTCAAAGACAGATATCCTCTTCCACTTACACCGGAAACCATGGCTAATCTGGCACGGGCTAATTATTTTACCAAGTTGGACCTACGATGGGGATATAATCAGATTAGGATCAAGGAAGGGGATGAATGGAAGACGGCCTTTCGGACTCGTTATGGACATTGGGAATATTTGGTGATGCCTTTTGGACTGACAAATGCTCCTGCTACCTTTCAACGGTGGATCAATGATATTCTCCGACCCTTTCTTGATCGCTGTGCCACCGCCTATCTTGATGATATTCTTATTTATTCGGAGACCTTGGAGCAGCATCAGCAGGATGTGCTACAGGTGCTGGAAGCCTTGGAGGCCAACGAGGTTCACTTGAAGCCGGAGAAATGTGAGTTTAATGTACAGGAAACCAAGTATCTCGGGAGGATTCTAACTCCGGGAGGAATGAAAATGGACCCCGCCAAAGTACAAACAATTGTGGACTGGGAGGCGCCGAAAACAGTGAAAGAGGTTCAGGAATTTCTTGGATTCGCCAATTTTTATCGACGCTTTATTTATGCTTACTCCCAAGCGGCGTGACCCTTGACTACCCTAACAAAGAAACATGTACAGTTTGAGTGGACCCAAAAGGTTGACACAGCCTTTCAGAAGCTCAAAACTGCCTTTACCACCGCCCCGATACTGATGCACCCAGACCCTGAGAAAGAGTTTATCGTGGAAACCGATGCGTCGGACTATGTGTCGGCGGGGATATTATCACAACGAGATGAGGAGCAGATTCTGCATCCGGTTGCTTTCTTCTCCAAAACACATTCGCCGGCAGAATGCAACTATGAAATTTATGACAAAGAGTTACTGGCTGTTATTCGCTGTTTTGAAGAATGGAGACCACATCTGGAGACGGCTCAGTTTCAGGTTAAGGTTTTGACAGACCACCGCAATCTAGAGTACTTTATGTCCACTAAATTGCTAAATCGACGTCAGACTCGTTGGGCGGAATTCCTGTCTCGATTTAATTTTATTATTCAGTACAGGCCGGGAAAACAGGGAAGGAAGGTGGACATTTTAACAAGGAGGACTAAGGATTTACCAAAGGAAGGAGATGAGAGGCTGAAGCAACAGAGCAGAATAGTGTTGAAGAAGGAAAATCTGGATTCAAGGATAGGTTTGTTAGCGGGCTCTTTAGCAAATGAACCCGCTGAAGGATCGTCTTCCGTACTCGAATTATTTAACAAAGCTTACCAAAGTGATAGTTTTCCCAACAAGGTTCTAGCTATGCTTCGAGACGGCGTTCGACAGTCGAAGGAAATTTCATTAGCCGAGTGCAAGGAAAGCGAGGAGGGACTATTGTTGTACCGGAACACTCTCTATGTCCCTAACTGCGATGAACTTAAGCTCTATCCTCTCCGCGAACATCACGACAAACCCTCTGCGGAACATCCCGGAAGATCCAAAACATTGGAACTTCTCAGTCGAGACTATTACTGGCCGACCATGCGGAAATATACAGACCATTATGTCCGGAACTGTCATCTCTGTCGGTGGAGCAAAGCAAACCATAATCCTCTGTAGGGAGTTCTACGACCACTATCGGTACCCAAAGAACCTTGGACGGATATTACCATGGACTTTGTTACTGGACTTCCAGAGAGTAATGGGTTCAATGCCATTCTGGTAGTCGTGGATCGGTTGACGAAAATGAAACACTTCATCGGCATCAGGGAGGATGTTAACGCCAGGGATCTGTCGCGTCTATACCTGAAACAGGTCTGGAAGCTTCATGGGCTACCGGAGACTATCGTCTCGGATCGGGGGATAGAGTTTACTGCTGAAATTTGGAAAGCTCTCTGTGAGAGGCTAGAGATTGCCCCGCGATACTCCACCGCCTTTCACCCTCGGACTGATGGACAAACTGAGAGGACCAACGCGATTATGGAACAATATCTACGTAGTTATGTGTCCTACCAACAGGATAATTGGGCTGACTTTCTTCCGATGGCCGAATTCGCTACTAATAATCATATTTCCGAAACAACTAATATGTCCCCCTTTCAAGCAAATTACAGAAGACACCCTCGGATGACATTCGGGCCCTTAAAGCATGGACGGACAACAAATGAGGATCAAGCGAATGGGCTGGCAAGGGAGATGTCTCAGGTTTTCGATTTCTTGAAAAGTGAGATGTTCAGGGCTCAGAAAATACAGGAAGAAATGGCCAATTTACATCGAACCCCAGCACCTTACTATGCAGTCGGCGACCTCGTTTGGCTTTTGACTCGAAATATAGAAACGAAGCGCCCCTCCAAAAAACTTGACTGGAAACAAGTGGGACCATACCCAGTGAAACGGATCGTGAGCCCTTACGCCTATGAGTTGGAACTACCAGCATCGATGAGGATACACCAGGTGTTTCATGTTTCGCTACTCTCACCTGTGGAAAATGATCCTGTCCCGGGGTAGATTATCGAACCTACTCCGCCAGTTGAGATAGAGGGGGAGATCGAATGGGAGGTGGAGGAGATTTTGGATTCAAGACGACGAGGTCATAGGGTGGAATACTTAGTTAAATATGTTGGATATGAGGAACCCTCCTGGCAACCCTCGAATGATCTTGAACATAGTCCCGAACTTCTGCAACTATTTCATCGTCATTATCCTTCGAAACCTCGGCCTATCAGGAGCTAGGCCCTAGGAGGGGACCTGATCTGTCCCGGCATCTTGGCATCGGTTCCGATCGATCGGCAGGAGTAAGGGGGGTTGTGACGGAAGGGGGATTGTTAAGCGAAGATGGACGGAGATGGGGAGATGGTGACGTCATAAGATTCCAGGAGGTTCTATGGCGTGATGGATTTGTAATGTAAATAGAGGAGATGGTGGGGAGGAATACGAGGTATGGTTACGGCAGATTTCTATGGGGTTCTCTGGATGAAGGTATGAGTCACAGCAGGCTAGTGGAGGGGTATGTTAAATAGAGCGGGGAAAATCTTTTCTTTAGTTCTTTCTTTCTTTTCTCTCTGTCTCGTCTTTCTGTTATCTCGATACATAAGAATATACTCCTATTCTCCCGCCATAGTCTCTGAGATCCCAGAACCTAGTTTTGGGATCTATCATAGCTATCATCATCGTTCTCGTTGAGGCCCATCCGATCTTCACTCTCTCTGCTTCTTGTCCTTGTCCCTGCCCGGAGCTTTGCCTCTGTCTATGCCTTCGCTGGTGCCTGTGCTTGTGCCCGCCCAGTAGCATCTCTATCTTCGTCAGTGTCCTCGTTGCCTGACTGTGTTCCTCGAGTCTTTCTGCGTCATCATTGTCGTCTTCTCTGCGTCCGGCTTACTCCGTCACACTAAGACGAGACCACCTCTATTCGTCGCCAAGCGCGAGTTCCGCCATGCGATAGTTCGTTATGACCTCCCCTGCCAATGGGCGCGAGTATCAAACGCTCCAGCGGCGCGAGCGCTTTCTTTGTCGCTCGTCACGAAGTGGGCCCTGCAGCAACGGAAGAAGCGGCGCGCATCTGATCTCCGGGCCTATGAAGAGGTCCGGCAGTACTCTATCGACCTCAAAACCCATCACACTGAAACCGAACAAGCCCGAGCCGAGTTCCATAAAAAAACCCAGGGACTACGAGCTAAGATCAAAAAGCTGCAAGAAGGAATCAAGCAAGACTTCGGGGAGCTCCATAATGACCTAGCCAAGCCACCCAGGTCCGAAAAGCTTCCTGACCCGGAGAAATACCGGGGAGAACGGAAGAGTCTGGGGATGTTTCAGAGGCAGCTACAAATTAAACTTACGGCTAACCTCGATCGATTTCCTACCCCTGCTCAACAAGTCGCTTATCCCATTTCTCGACTGGAGGGACCTGCGGCGGATCAATTTCTTGCTTATATCTCGAATGAGGGAATTGCTTTGGATTCAATGACTGAGTTTTTTGAAATTCGAGATAATGCTTTTGATGACCCGGATCGTGCCGCTACTGCCGCCCGCAATCTGAGGGAAATCCGCCAGCATCAACGCCCCTTCTCTGAATACTTTGCAGAGTTCCAGCGGTATGCTGCTGACTCCGAGTTCAACGAGGCTGTCAAAATTAAATGTCTTTTGCAGGGAATTAATCAAGACTTAATGGCGCTCATGATACAAAACGAGACCCCCGACACGATCAAGGAGTGCGGACTTCTTCTTCAGCGACTTGACAACAAACAACGAACCTTACAGACCAGGCTGGGGAGATTTCGATTTCAAATCCCAGCGCCCGTAGCATCCCGCTTCAATCGCCGACCATGTTGCGTGCGTCACTTGTCGTCTGCGGCGGCATCCTCTTCAAAGAATATAGCACCAGCGGCTTACCCCTCCTACACTCCTGGGGGAGCGGTTCCTATGGATCTGTCTAATAGTCATCGTCGTCCGGTCCCTAAAGAAAGGGAAGCCCGGTGTATCGAAAATCGTTGTTATTACTGTGGAGGAATTGGACATTTGATAAGAGAGTGCCCGTATTCGCCCTCAGGAAGAGCTCCACCCAGGATGAGGGGAGCATTGTTGGAAGCAAAAAAGGAAAGGAAGGAACAGGAGGAGGACATAGTATCGGAAGAGGAGGGGTTAAAAGATTTGTCCCTATCCTAAGCGGCATAGCCCAGGGACCTTCACAGAGTTTTTCTAAGGTTGCTATTTCTACGTTTTCAGTATCAAAAGGGGATATGGATGGGAATCAATTGATTGTAGTCTATTCTATTTCGCAAAATAACAAATCTATTGTACCCACCTATGCCTTGATTGATACTGAAGCGTCGGGATACGTATTTATTGATGAAGACTTTGTGCACTGCCATGAACTAAAAATGAAGAAGTTGAGGACTGGGCAGGAGATTGATGTAATTGATGGAAGGCCTATTGAATCGGGGAAGGTAACTAGGAAAGTGACGTTGGAGTTGGAAATCAATGGACACGTCGAGGAATGCCCCTTCTTTGTCACAAAACTAGGCCGCTACCGGATTGTGATGGGGATACCTTGGATGAGAAAACATGAGATCCTGATTGATATTGGAAGGAATGAGATTCGCTTTCAATCGTCAGTATGTCTTGGACACTACATAGCCAACCGCAAATCTATTGTTGCTCGAGGAATTTCTATTCCACCACCAGAAAAGTCAGTCACCCACATTTTGGTAGTGCATCCTCGATCGTTTAAAAAACTCCCCCAGGATCCTACTGTTCAAATCTGTTCAACAACTCTATATGCGGTCAACAAGATCTTGGAAGTACCTGCCAATCCTGATGGAAAGATTCCAATAAACTATCAGCGCTTTTGACAGTTGTTCGATGAGACTAATGCATTTCGGCTGCCACCACATCGCCTCTATAACCACGAAATAAAGTTGCAGGACGGGACGGTACCACTCTTTGGTCCTATGTACAGTATGTCACGAGAGGAACTGAAAGCATTGTGAGATTATTTGGCCGATAATTTGCAGAAGAGACTTCTTCGCTCCAGCAA
Source organism: Morchella sp. 2016-72 (assembly GCA_024713865.1). NCBI lineage: Eukaryota > Fungi > Ascomycota > Pezizomycetes > Pezizales > Morchellaceae > Morchella > Morchella sp. 2016-72. Next base: position 768,512 of record JAMJEY010000003.1, read on the forward strand.
CTCCCCGGCTGGTGCTTCGGTGTTGTTCGTTAAGAAGGCCGATAGATCGATATGGCTTTGTGTTGACTATCAAAAGTTGAATGCTATCACAGTCAAGGACAATCTCCAGGCATCTTGGCATCAGTCCTGAGAGATCGGTAGCGGAAACAGGATTGCGATGGAAGTGGAGGTGCTAAGTGAAGATGGGCGGAGATGAGGTGATAATGTCGTCATTGGATTCTGGGAGGTTTAATGGCGTGATGGATTTGAAATGTAAAATGGAAGAGATAGTGGAGAGGAATATGAGGTAGGGTGACAGCGGATTCCTATGGCTTTCTATGGGTGAAGGTGTGAGTCATAACAGACTAGCGGAGGAATTTGTTAAATAGAGCGGGGTGGGACTTTTCCTTTAGTTCTTTCTTTCTTTCCTCTCTGTCTCGTCTTCCTATTATCTCGGTACATAGAAATATACTTCCTCTAAGCCCTAGTCCTTGAGATACCAGAACCTGACTTCGGGATCTACCCTCGTTATCATCATCGTTCTCGTTGAGGTCCATCCGGTCCTCATTTTCTCTGTCTTCCGTTCTTGTCTCTGTTCTGGTCTTTGTCTCTGCCTTTGCCTTCACTGATGCCTGTGCTTGTGCCCGTCCAGCTGTATTCCAGTCTTCGTCGGTGTTTTCGTTGCCTGTCTATGTTCCTCGAATCCTTCTGCATCATCATTGTCGTCTTCTCTGCGTCCGGGTGTCCCGGCGTGTTGGCATTGGTCTCGAGAGTTAGGTAGCAGAAACAGGGTTGTGATGGAAGAGGCAATGTTAAGCAAGGATGGGCAGGAATAAGGTGATAGTGTCGTCATAGGGTTCTAGGAGATTCGATGGCGTGATGGATTTGTAATGTAAATAGCGGAGATGGTGGGGAAGAATACGAGGTGTGGTTGCAACGGGTTTCTATGGGTTTCTATGGGCGAAGGTGTGAGTCATAGCGGACTCCTGGAGGTAGGTGTTAAATAGAACGAGGGGGGGGGGAATCGTTTCTGGAGTTCTTTCTTTCTTTCCTCTATGCCGTCTTCGCATTATCTCGATGCAGTAGGAATATCTCTATCATCTGTCATAGATCACGAGATCCCAGAACCTAACCGGGATCTATCGTATATCATCATCGTTCTGAGGTTAATCCGATCCTCGCTTTTCCTGCCGTTGTTCTTGTTCCAGGGTTTGCCCCTGCCTTTGCCTTGTCGTCTTGTCTTTGTCGCCGTCAAGTCTTATCTGTCTTCGTCGGTGTCGCCGTTGTCTGGCTATTCGCCGAGTCGCCTGCGTCGTCGTTGTCGTCTTCTGCGTCAGATTCTTTCCGTCGCGGCGTCGCGTTATAACTCTAGCGCCGTTAAGTCATAGGACTTTCGTAGTCGATTCTTCAACCGATCTTGCGCCATGCTTTCTTCACCGTCGTGGCGTGGACCGTGGTGCGTATAAATCTCTTGGTATCTTCGTCTCGCACTCCGTCGAGGCCATCTGGACTCTGCGCCGGCCTCTTTCCTCAGATTAGGTATCGTATTTGTCGCGCCTCGTCTGCCGTCATAGTCATAACGGTTGTGAGCGGCGATTAGTTTAGTATTGTCTCCGCATCGCTCCGTAACAGCATTCGGGATAGAACCAAATCAGGATTAAATGGGGGAATAAATGGAAAACAGCCTTTAGGATATATTACTGACACTGAGAATACCTGGTAATGCCATTTAGATTAACCAATGCCTCTGCCACGTTTCAACACTGGATCAATAACATTCTACGCCTTTCCTAGATTGCTGTGCTACCACCTATCTCGATGACATCCTCATTTACTCGGAGACCCTAAAACAACATAAACAGGATATGCAACGGATTCTTGAAACCCTGGAGGCCAATGAAGTAAATCTGAAACCCGAAAGATTTGAGCTTAGTGTGCAAGAGACCAAGTATTTGGGGATGATCCTTATGCCTGAAGGAATGAAAATGGATCCTCATAAGGTATTGACTATCATTGACTGGGAAACACCAAAGACTGTTAAGGAGATACAAGAGTTCCTTGGGTTTGCAAACTTCTACCACCAGTTTATCTATGTGTACTCGAGGATTTACCCCACCCTCATTCCGAAATCCCTATTTTCTACACACCTCAACAAGACCATGATGATGCTGCATGGACATACCAAACCCCTACCACTCCTAACGGTGAACCTGCATGAAGAGGCTGAAAAAACAATTATATCTAGCAGTCCTCGTAGCAGCAAGCAGCGGACCGTCATGCTCAAGCAAACTCATGTTGCGCAAAGACTCTTTGCAGATCTTCAAATGGCTAGAGCTGGGGAAAAGCATTTGCGTGACGACCAAAAGGGAGAACAAATGAGGTCTGATAAGCGGAAATTAAACAGTTGGTCAGCATTAATTGTGACTAGAGAGAGGAAATTCAGGCTGGGCCACCTTATAAGATGCGATACCAAACTCCCTGTGTCAACTCCACACAATCAACCTCCTCAATACCTTCACAGAATGTAGATAGTCCTCTATATACTCCCTATATTCTTAGGTTCTGATTGTAGATAATTATTGCAATTTATTTGATATCTGTGGTTGGTTGCGATCCAAAGCTGACCACACCCCGGGGCTGACCACACCCCCGTGGGCTCATCTATCATTGGCCGCCCTCCACCGGCCACTCGTGGCTTATATGTTGAACCCCGGGGTCCTCGGTATTTATGGTGTACACCCGGTACGTATGTATACACGCGACAATGCTAGCATATCTATTAAAGCTACTACGTATATGCTTTGAGGGGATCCCAAGATTTCCTAAGTTTAGGTTCCTCAGCCATGCCTTGACATTATTTGTACAGATGAAAACAATATCCCGAACTCAAACGCCAAGGCCCTTCCCTGATCAGAAATTCGCCTAAAAAGATACTTAGATTGTAATTGCCTGTCTTAGTCGATATCATCCCCACTACTGGTGCAAGCTTGGCCGGAATGGGGTGCAGGCAAGTACTGATTAACAAGCGGTGTTTGTGCACGACGAGGTGGTGGTGGCAAAGAGCTCCTAGGCGGGGGGGGTATACCTCCGCCCCCGGATACAGCTGGTGAGCCTTTCCTGCTTGGAAAGTCATGCTCTAAACTCTTTTGTTCCTCCTCCTTCATATATGCATCCATGGCCGAGCTATTCATATGGTGCCCATGGCGGGGCTTATACCTTGAAGTACCCTTTGGAGGCAGAGGTGGGGGTGGAGGCGGAGTGGAACCCACTTGCTGCAAATTAGCGTGATGTGGTGATGTAGATGATGCCTGGAATGAATTATGCAACGGTGCGGAATACTGAGAAGCAGCGGGTATTATGAAGGCTGGCTCCGTAGGTGGGAATTGATGGAGGTCGTTTTGGTCCGTAGCTGTATAATCAAAAAGGGTTTCACCTGGAGCTTGGGGGGGCTCTGCCAATGGGGCTGGAAGTCTATGCAGAGCACCGAATCCCAGGATGCACCCTAGAGCACCTTCGCCGCCCCAACTCCGTCGAGGAGTTATTGTTAATTCGCGAGTAACATCATATTCGTGGTTATAGACGTAGAGGCGAAGGGGTCGGTCAATATGCTATGATGTTTATATCTATCAGCACTACTGCCATAATTGAAAAACAAGAGACTAACATCTTCCACCAATTCTCCCAACCCTGACTCTCCGCGAACGATTCCCTCTGGAGTTCCAATAATATAATCCCCATACGGCAGGAGGCCTGCATGGTCTGCAGGAGAATTAGGTGCGACGTCCAGTATGTGCCAAACATCCTCGGTAGCAACGAGCGGGCACCATTGCAGTGTAAGCCCAAGGCCGGCTGCACCTGGTGGCAAAGCTATCATGATATCGCGTAGCCGTTGCCCCTAGGAATTCGTTACCAGGATGCCCCGGAATCAGTAAGAATCAAATATACTTTGGCAGACCACACTGTCAAGGCGACATCTCGACCAGCACAGTTACGTATCTCTTGTGAGAATAACATATGATTTTCATCCTCCTAAACAAGATTCGAAGTCAGTACTGGCCATGTTTAGTAGTATACCAGATATCACAGATGCTCACAATTTGCCGTCCGTTTATTCCACAGACGAAATCGAACCAGGGTTCGACTTCCAACAGTGGACTGATATTCCTCAAGACTTGAAAGCCGAAGCCGTTTCCAGGGCCACGCGGGCGGTCATCAACTATAGGGAGAAATTTCTTTAACCACGACATTATCACGGTGCTCTGCTGTATTGCGGCGAGTGGGTGAATCGCAGCAAAGTGAACAACTGTCGTGTTTTGTCGATACCTGCCAGATTTATGAATTCACGTGATGCCAAGAGTTTGACATGTAGCCTACCTTGGCAGAGTGGTGTCTTCTTGCTTACTACACCCGAAGTACCTATCACCCACTACCCAACATAGCCAAAAACAGTTTTCTTTGTCTTTGTTGAGATACAGAAATCTGAAGACCCGAATGTCAAACCCAAGTGTTTGGCTATGAAGAGAATACCAAGCACGACATTTCACACTAAGTAAATCCAGGCTACAAGTATAATAACTATCACCGAGAATGAACGAACTTTTGAGTCATGGTAAAATACAGGTATGCAAATCGGTAGCAGAAATAGAAGCTAACCGCAAAACAAGCAATAAATAAAAGACGCAACCCCAACCAACCCAGCCGTCCCCGTTCACGGTAGTCATTACCCCAACCGCAGTAGCTCTAGGCTGCATCAAAAGACTCCAGCTGAAAACTGCCAGTTTATTTTGTTTTTTTCTCTTTCAGACTATTTATTTAAGCTTACAATTCATCGTGATCAAGGTCCTATAAGAGAGTAATTAGTAAATTGGTATGATAATTTGTTTACAGAAACGTAATTAACGTACCTCTTCAGTATCAGGAATAACAGCTTGACTAGCATCCTTCACGGCTTCCTTGACCTTATCGGTAGCCGCTGCAGCTGCCTCGCCAAGGCTCTCGGCAGCATCCTGCTCCTCAGACTCCTCCTCAACCACCTCCGGTTCTGGTGGTGGCGGAACATAAGCATCAACCTTGTGAGCACCATTGGCCTTAATGAAGTTTGCTAGGTCCTCAACTGTTCTTGAGCCAGCATAGTCGACCGGTGAGTCCTTGGCGCCTGATGGATAAAGCTTGATGGTTGGGAAGCCCTGAATATCAACCGGGACATCATTGGCAGTAGCGTCAACCTTAGCTACAATAACCTTGCTGGCATACTCGGGGTTATCGAAGTAAAGCTTAGCCAACTCTTCGTACTTGGGGGCCAGGTTCTTGCAGTGGCCGCACCACGGGGCGTAAAACTCGACGAGGACGTCCTTGTCGTTGTTCATTACAAGGTCCTCAAAGTTATTCGCAACGATGACATGTACAGGCCCCTCCTGCGTCTCTGGTACCGGTTCCGACTTGATACTAGGCGCAATCTTTCCTTCAACGTAGTCCTTGACAAATTTGGCGATAGATTTTTCAGTAATTTCCTCATCTTGATCAAAGGGGAATTTCAGGTTCTTGCCGGTGTCCTGAATAGCAAAGGCAGGCCACTTGCTCTCGAGGTTGAGGTTAGCGGCATGAGCACCAAACGCAACAGCATCAATAGTGGCGAAGTTGATTTTGCCCTTGTACTCGGTGGCAGTTGGCTTAATCGCAGCAACAAGCTTTTCTTTGCTCTCTTCACTATCTACGAAGATGTATGCGAGAGGCAGTCCAGCAGCCATATATCCTGAATAGGTCTCAGGGCCCACTTCACCAATTAGAGGAGTAGATGCCGTGTTGGCGAAAGTGGTAATCTCGGTAACATCGAATTTTCCATCAAAGACGTCTTTTCCTTCATCAAATGATTTGTAGAGGACGATGGCAGGGGCTGTAACACCATCCGCTTCTGCAAGGGCGGCATCAGATGTCGCACCGAAGAGGAAGTTGTCACGGAGTGACTCGGCCACAGTTGTAAAGGTGCTGTTGGACTCTTTGTCATCGGCGTTGAAATAACCGACGAGGACAACTTTATCGGCAGTCTTGAACTCGGCAATTGAGTCCTTATCCAGGAGCGAAACTGCAGGAAGGGATTGTTTGACCATATAGGAAACGATTCTAAGTTCTATATCAGCACTAGACTAGCACTTAAAAGATAGCTTTTCACTCACGAGTCAGACTTCCTCTGACCACTGTATGGAGAGTTGTTCTCAAGTCCACGGAAGACCTTAATTGTAGGATATCCCTGGACACCGTATCTCTCGCAAAGCTCGGTTTCCTCGGTGCAACTGCGTCCCTGTAAGCGCAATGTCCTTGGTACCATTGTGGGTGGGATATAGCTTACTCAATCTTGGCAAGGTGGATGTCCTTCTCCTTCAGCTTGGTGGCGGCATCCTCATACTCTGGAGCAAGAGCTTTGCAGTGACCGCACCACGGGGCATAGACTGTTCATTTTTGTGAGCAAGAAGGGATCCAAGACAGAAATTGGACACATCAAGAGTATAGGCAAGAGAATAGGACCACTTACATTCGGCAAGAACTAGTGGGTGCTCGCTGACAAAGCTGTCAAACGTATCCTTCTGCAATACCTTGACATCGGAGGCAACATCTTCAGCATAAGAAACAGCGGCCAAAAGCGAAAGCACAGCAAAGCTAAGCTCTTTAAACTGCTTCATTTTCGAATTGAGTGTTGGTCTTTGAGATAATGATATATGATGTAATAAGGATTTATGATGAAGAATCTGGTATAAGTGTTGCAAGAGAAGAGAGATGTAGACGAGAAGTTTGGATCTCAAGGAGGAGCTACGGTCTTCTTGAATGCAAAGGCTGGCGGCATTGCTGAGCTTCAGGGTTAGGGTATACCTCTTTCGAGGTAGCTGATTGGCTCAACTAGCAAAGGATACTGTGGTCTTTTGACATACAGCACACGGCTAAAACCCCTTGCTTGCAGCTACCCTTGCTGATATCTGTCCTTTCATGCCTGTACTACATGTACTATAGATAGAGTAAACATTTGTGGCCACATCTCTCTCCAGAGAGCACGGGAAACAATTCGACCGGATGATGAATAATGCCGGCTATCTTACCCATCATCCCATATTATTTACGCGGTCGAGATAAATATCCTAGACCCCATACAGTAGGCGTCTTGGAACCCTTCAAGTCCATGTAACAATACTATACCAACCTTGGTCAGGAGAGCTACATGTGGCTCCAATTTCTTAAGCAATGCTACATTTACAAAATTTCTTGAGCAACTTGTTACTTACATGTAAGCACATGTATATATATCACTTGATTAAAATAAATGTGACATACAGAACCCACCCATACGAAACCACTACTAGCGATTTGGATTGACGGGTCTACCACCCTGTGTCAATAGGCCCCCACCTCTAATTCGAATATTGAGTACTCTACGTAGTGCTTCTAGTGCTTCTATAAAGGTACATGTACTTGTAGGTACAGGCATATACATCCCAAGAGTACTATAGCCATATTATACTCTATACTTTACATGTACTTGTACTTATTATGTAAGAACGGAGAAATAGAGACTTTGCGCAAATGGATCCAGCTCCATTTTCCGGTAACCTGATTGATGCCGATACCATAGCCTAATCGAAATATAGAGCTGGCTCCATTTGCGCAGTCTTCACTGGGCAAATTAGTAACAAATACCAAACTAAACCGATATTGTAAGAAGGATATTGTGTTGTTGGTGCACTGGCGCCCCCCCCCCCAACCCCCGATACTGTACTTATATCTATTATAGGAAACTTAAATCCCAAACCCTACCGTCAATACCCTCGTGGTTTCAAATGTACACCTTGCAAATTCATGATCATACGGTCGTGTTTCCTACTCCATATTAGTGATCATTCGTCGAGAGCGTGGTATCCTCGGATTGCCAACCTGTCTGTAAAGGGCTTGGGTGACCTAAACACAAAATATCTCTACTTATCCTTAACGTAGAACTACAGTTGTATATTTTCTAAGTAGAAACAGAAGCCGTGACATTAACCCTAAACCGCATCATTGTAGGTATTACTCGCACTAGACCAACAGCTGATAAAAAGTATCTCGTAACAGGCCGCCTAGCTAGGCCTAGCTATTTCTAGTATCATAAGTTACTCTCCCAATTACTTTAAATAACTGCTTGACCAGACTACGCAAAAGATACCAAGACCTTTAGACGTATACTATATGGCGATTTTGTGTGAACTGGAATGATTCAAGATAATGGAACTGCTTTGAAACAAATTTTCAAATATATATAGGTAGGCACCCGCATATATATACGTTTATCACGAAGCGTACTTGCAAGCACAAATCCAAAACAACAATCAAATACATATATGTTGTATCAATTTAGCGGTTATACATATTCCCGTCTTCCAGACGCCAGGCAGAACTTCCTCTACACGCAATTAAGTTAAGGGGGTCTCGATTCCAAATATCCCACAGATATTCAAAAACTTACCTTAGTATTTATCTAACATATATATCTTAGCCTTCCTCCAAGTTTGACAAACTTCCGAAGTAAACGGTTAATGCCTGTTACAAAATGTTAGATAAATCGAAGCGACATGCAACATCAAATAATAGGTCCAACCTTGCTCCTTCTCTGTGTGCAGTAATGTATGGCCTGGACCTTCTTTCCTTCAGGAACCATTTTTGCAACCTGGTTCAAATTAGATGTTCGAGGAATGTACAATGCGATGTTTGCAGAGACCTTTAATGCTTTCTCCATGATATAGGACCTAGATTTTATGATCAAAAAGTCAACCTTGCCCAATATGGACACGAGGGATAGTTTAATGGGTTTTATATACCCAGAGTACGGCTCCATGGTATCAAGATCGAATATCTCATCGTTTCTATAAGTCGGTCCCCCCCAAGGCGGAGACAAAAAGACTGCATCGGATCTGAATTCTGAGCCTCGGGTATTGATGATATCGAAGAAATCTCCGACAATAAACTCAATCTTTTCTACAACGCCATATATTTGCGCATTATGCTTTGCACATAGGATAGCAGTCGGGTTTTTGTCTATCGCGATGACATGTTTGCATGACTCCGAAAGAGCAAACTGGATGGTATTACCGCCCACGCCACAGAAAGCGTCAACGATAGTCTCCACTCCTGATTTAAAAATGTGTTGAGCAATTTTCCTATTGGAAAGGCTTAGCATATTTCCAGAACATTTAGAGATACTAAGGCTCACTCGGCAACTTTTTCTGGAGTAACCTCGTACCAGGCATCATGGGTCATCCAGATACCTTCCTCATACTTCGTGAAGAGCTTTTGCCGTTGTTTCCAATAACTAAACGGTAAATGCTAAATCAGTACGTCGAATTATAATGTGTAAAATGAGTACAAGCTGCACCTTAGAATTGGGCCTGTGGGCGGGTTTTCTTCCGTGTAAAAAGAGACATCATGTGGTCGCGGTGGGTCGGTTTGGTTACCACTACTCCAAGGGACGTTTCTTGACAAAAAGTCTTCACTTGGCTTATAGTGCTGTGACATAACTTCGAAGCAGATAGGGCCGACGTCAGGACCGAAGCTTCCTGAGCTGCAACAAGGCCAAGGTTGTCCAGGCCAGACGGCGCCGCGATGTTGTACACGGGTGTGTGAAAAAGTGATCAGAACTCGACTTTTATAGGTTGACGATATGTAAGGAAATGTGGGTCCTGCAAGCTGGGGGTCCAATTAAGGGCGCCGAGACTTTGTATCTGGAAAGGTCGAGGGAGCTGCAAGGCGACGAGGCATGCTTTTAGCCCAAGTGTGTTTTAGTCTATCCTAAGACTAAGACTTCAAGTCAAATACCGCATTAATAGAAAATTCGTTGCGCTGCAGCAGGGGTCTTCTCTACCAAATCTTGCATATTGACGCCCAAATCCTGCCTCTGGTTGGCTCATACCCCTACTACAGCGCAACGAATTTTCTCAATTAATGCGGTATCCTACCGAAAGTCTCCATCTCTATATGCACCCAAAGGGCTACTCTAGCTTCAATTAAATTCAGGTCAGGGATTGTGGGGGCCAATCAAGTCTATCAATATTATTCTTTTCTCTATATAAAATGATCCAGGTCTTCTACCATCTCCAGGTTGCCGATAAAGAATAGGGAATCATTTCCCTCTCCATCTGAACCCATCTGAAAGTCCTTAACCATTTCCCTGTATCCCCCTATGCGAGGTAAAGGTTGATAGATTTCCCTTTCTTCAGAAAGCCTATCGGATCCGAGTCCTTCTACCTTTCGCACCTCCTCTAGAATCTCCAAGATTTCCTTTTTTCTAGACACCCGAGGCATAACAGTGGAAATCTAATACATGTAAGTATATAAACTTTACTAATAGGGCAGATACTAACCTAACGGCAAGAGACAGTCTTTATTCTCAGTCAAGTCAGTTCTTCGCAAAACTGCAAAGGTTGTTGCGCCTTACTATCACTAACAAGGAAGTCCATCTCGCACTAAATTATCAAACGATCAAATCAAGATCCATTTCATTTAGCCGGCCAGCCAATCACTGCAATGATCCCCAAGGTCCATCTTGGTTCCATCCGCACTCTGAATACCGTTATTGATACAACAATACCTCCATTTATCCATTTGGCTCTTGTTTACATATGGATTCATGAGAACAATAACTTTCGATAGGAATTAAACAGCCAAAATACTACTAAAGATGAGGGTAATACTGTGATTTTTTTTAGCCACAGGTGGCGCCCATACAAATCCAACAATGAACAAGGCGGGCCGGGGGGGTTCTCGGTATTTGTGGTGCACACCCGGTACAATCTATCTCAAACAATAGACGTTTGGAGGTGGTTGGTTGGGGGATCACTGGCAGGGTAGTACCAAGTACGACACACTAAATCAGAGCAGCTAGAACAATACTCGTTTTATAATGTGGCGCATCCGACATCTACGCGACTTCATATAGAAATGGCCACCTCGTATATCTAGTTGTAGAATAGTACTCCATCAGTTGATATGGATCTGTAAGGAACGGCGACAGGCTAGAAGGAACTACGGGCTAGGGGGAACAACGGCAGGGTGAGGGAACAATGGAGTGCTTAGAGCTGCCCGGGCTTTGGGGAATTCACCTCCCCAGCCGATTCACTCTTTCCTAATATTTTATCCTCCGACAGTCCTTCAGTCTGCCAGTGGGGTTTACCTCCCACCAGCCACTACCTTTCTTTACACTGACTGTAGTTATTCGGGGGGTTGCCAAGGCCACCAACTAGACTACATTCAGTAGAGTAAAACATGGCTGTTTCCACTCGGATGCGAAGGAGCGCACCTCATATGGTCGGAGAGTGCAAACCCCCAGTTGCCTAAGTATTCAGCCCGGTATAGTGCCAACCGCCCAAATTTGCCCCTGAACAAGAATAAACTACCTAGCCCACCACACGTCAGCCAATCCCTTACATACCCCCTACCCTACAGAGCATGTAGGTACATACAATACCTACGGAAACGCCGCACCTCACATCCTACTTCTAGATACTTTACAGCGTCCTACACTTCCATTGTGGACATCCTCCCGCCCCCCCTCTTGATCAAGACTTTTGAAAAAAATATCTGATCGGCGCTACCCCTCTATATTCTCAAATTTTTTACCTATGATCTGACATCTGAGGTTGATTGATCTATATCTCGTTACTAGTCAGTTGAGCTATTCACCAGGCACCACACCATCTTAGACTTACTTTACTCCTAGGTCTGGATATAGGTGCTTCCCTCATCTTTAAGAATTATCCACCGATCCACAGAAATGGGTTTGCTGCGTCGTGACATTGCCGGCGATGTCACCACATTTTCGTCGACATTTAGCTCATTCGACAATTGTAAGTGTCGCCGAACCATATATTGGGAATAATGCTAATTCTTCACAAGGCATGTCAAAGAATATTTGCAAGTCGGTATTCCTACTGTATTAATGTTAGTATCTTGTGCACTAAGGATATCACTAACCTTACATAGAATTCCTTTTATTGTTATCTGTGTTGTTGGAGGGATTGTTATTTTCTCAATGCTGTGGTGCTTTCTACGCTGCTGCCTGTGTGGTTATCGATGCTGTGCCTGCTGTTGTGGTGGCTGTGGAGGTCGCCGCGAGAAGAAAAGCCAGTCTGATCGAGAGATATTACAGCCGCCTCCGGTCATAATGCAACAGCCTACCTATCACCAACCCCCACAGTACGCATACTTTGATGGTTACGGCGATGATGCACTTCCAGTCATGCCTTCTTTTGAAAAGACACAACGCATCGAGATATCTGTCAAGGAAGAGCATGAGCTGGGCCCTATAGGTCCTATAGACTCTAAGGGATACAACCGGCCATCAATAGACCATCCCTTCCCGGTACGCGGATACGAACAGAATGGCTATAATCATCAAGCACAACGCCCACCGGACCTTGGCCCCGAATCATCAATGCACTCGACTGTGCCCCCAGTCCTCCAAAGCTTGGGAACTTGGCAGGGCGGTGTCGCGCAAAGAGACATAATATATCATGAACCCTCTAACTATAATCAACAGCTGCAACCCAGTTGGGATGGACATAAGAATGCTTATAACGATTATCAGACTAACCCATCTCAATACCAAGGATCACGAAACCAATACGCCCCCGATGTTTCGAACCATCATAGCCAACGAAGGCAGGAGGGGTGGGCCATTGTATAATTACATATCTAGCAAATCTAAACATCCCCAAAAGGATGGCTTATCGGGTGGAGACGATGTGTTTTGTGCATTTGCTAATTCCAAGTTTATGTAAATAAATTCCCTTCGATATTACCTACAGAATGCCACGTTCATGTCTTTACATACTCATATTCTTAGGATTCGGAGGGTGGTCTCACCAGAGACTACTGTAGCTACTTACATTCAAATTTGCTGAAACTGGTATTTGTGTACTAACTCAACGTGTAATTCAGACAAGTAGATTTAGGGTTTGTGGTTTTAAATAGCTATAGGAAATAGTTTTAACTTCAATAATTTCTAAAAATTTATTCCTTGCTGAGTAGATTAAGTAAATATGATGTCGACAGAGTATCTACTGCAGGCCTTTATATCCGGCCAATAGCCCCGATTTGACCTAAATGCTACGGTTTCAGTTGTTCGAGCTCCATTTGAGCTTTGACAGATATAGAGCTTATACAAGGTAACAGGAAACTCTAGAAACATGTATATATGTATTTGACCTTCTCCTTATTCGAACCCCGATTATTACCAAACAGCTATATTTAGACTTTTGAGCAAAATATTTCTTAACGAGGGTAAGAAGAAAGCCCCCATCGACTCTTTGGAAAGTTCCGGTGAGCTGTATATATTACTAGTGCAGCGGTAGGTAATAAGTGATGGAACACAGTGATGCCTGTTTTGCCACCAGCATTTGGTGTTTGTACTCTTAGGGCATTCCATCACTTATTACCTGTGAATGTAGTACATACTATACTTACTTCTAAGCGAACACATGGAGCCTTGACAATGTCAGGGTTACCATCAGGCACACCCCCCAATCACCACCATGTTTTCATGCAAACATATACCAAAAGCACGTCCATCTAGACCAACGAGAGCTGCCAACAAGGGGTTTATTCATAAGTTCTCCGCAACTATTTACTACAGAAGTTTAGATAATACAACTTACACCTCACCTGTTCTTACACTGCCGAGTATTATTACAGAGCCTGTGTGAGAACCAGTCATCCTCTGTACAGCCAATTCACAGGTTTGAACCGAACCGAGCATACGGGGGACTCAAAAAGCCCACACGGAAATACCGAAACGGATGAAATTTCAATAACAAAAAGGAAAATGAAAAGATCATTAAAGACCAACTGGAATAAAACACCCAAAGGGGAAAAAAAGTGGTGATAAGCTGAAAGCCGGGAAGTGAAAAGAATAGAAAGGTAAAGGATAAGCTAAGAAAAAGTTACTAATGATGGCCTCAGAACCAAATCGAGAGGGACTGAGTTATGGGCTAACCGGCAGCCATGACCTTCCCCCGCTAGATAAAGAAGCCTGAATGGTTCTTAGTTCCTGAGAGGCTTTCTACTCCCGAGCTCTTTTTACCGGCCTGAGCAAAGAAGCGACCTCCAGAGTATCATGGGGCTTATCATTGGGGAGGTCCTCCTCACCCAGAGCAGATGGGAGCTCGTCAGGGCTATCGAACTGCTTTCCTTTTTTCCGTTCAACAAAAGGGGATCCCAAATTTCTAGGGCCCTCTAGTGATACACGGAACGGGTCAGAAAGCATCTCTCGGGATGCAAGAGGGCTTAAGCTCTCGTTATCGTTGGGAGAATCATAGGAGACTGGTCCAGTGACAGTCAGGAGTGGGGCCAGCGGGCGATATCTTCTTCGACTCATGCTGTTACCACAGCTTGAGCCAATAGTATATCCCCTAGTGCGTGTTCGCGGTGCCGTCGACACAGGAACTGGCTCGCCAAAGAGATCGCCAATAGTTCCCCGCCTAGCCCTCCTTGGTGGCGGCAACGTCACCGATTCATCGCTTGATTCAGGCTCTTCTTGACGCTTCTGTCGCCGAGGCCATGTCCCATACACAGATGCAGAGGTGCTTAATTCCAGCGGGGGCAGAAGAACAGGTGTGGTAAATGCGGATCCATTCGATGCTGAAAGTGATGCGTCAGTGCCCGAAACCTCCAACGCACCCCCAAACGACGTATTGTTCTGTGCCACGTTGAATATGGCACCTCCAGATCCCAACTGGGGCCCCATATTTGCTAAACCTCCAGTCCCCAAACCCAAAACGCCTTGGTCGTTATTATTTAACCCAGAAATCCACCCAGAAACACCACCAAAATTATCACCAGAGCTCCTAGAGCCAATCTCCATATCCGCATCGACATCATAGCCAGAGGCAATAGCCGCCAAGACACCATTTGGATTCATCGTTGAAGCCGTACTTGTCGTTAAAGAGAGAGCGATCCCCCGGGTTGAAAACAAAGTGTCACGTGGACCCAACCTGTTTGATGTAGTCGATTGGTACGGTGATGGGGACACAGTAGACCCTCTCGATTGTAAAATTCTTGACGTCGATATTGGCCGGCGCTGCTGGTGATAACCGTGGTGTGGATTACGGGATGGCCCATAATTTTGCCTACACAACTCTCTAAGTCTTTTTCGGGTCGATCCTTCCGAAGCCGGCCAAGAGTGCGGTGAAGTCTTACGAAAGACATCACCTCTGTTACCACTAGTGCCTGTGTCTTTTGCCGGGGTGATAAATCGCTTCTGTCTTGTTAACGGTCCCTTCCATCCTTCTCCCATCTTTGCCTCCTTCCACGATCTTTTGGCCTCCCGAGCAACCTTATGGCATACACCCAACGGCGGGACCTGGCCAGGAAGAACAAAAAATGGTGTGATTTTTGGATCTTGCTGACATAACACATAGGTCCTCCAAAGATGGCCATCCATATCTTCGGTCCATTTGATCTTCCGCAAGCGCGACTTTACCCTAGACTTTCCCTTAACACCCACTGCTTCGCCTATTTTACTAGCACTGTTCTCCTTTGGGGTCGTATCGTCCGGAAAGAAACTAGACTCAGTCTCTGGGCTAGTACAGCTTCCGCCGGTAGTCGTAAAAGTTGTAAGGCTATCAAAAGACGAGTCAGACGAGGAGGAGTAATTCGAACATGATGACTCCGGACGCGCAATATCCTCAAACTCCTTATTCTTTAAATCACTCTTCCTATAGGGCCGGATTGCAGTAGGAAAGTTTGTAAACACCTTCGCCAGCGGCGTTCGAGGCGGTGAGAGGAACCTTGTTGGCCTTGGTGTTCGTGGCTGGGGCGACAAGAGCTGCGCGGGGGGCGTTGATGGGCAGTCCTCCGGACATAAGTCCTCGGACGCCGGTACCGGGGCGAGAAATGCTCTGTCTATCACCGGCAAAGCTGGCGAGGACCCCATTGTTCTCGAATGGCGCGACATTCTTTCTCCAAACAGCATATTTCTTTCGAAAAAACGACAGGCAGTGCCCCTTGAATGCGCTAAGAGTTGTCGGCGCCTTTTGGTAATTACCAATTGAGAGGGATAAGATATATACCCTTAAAATGGCCAAAAAGGTAACGCTAGTGCAGAAACAGAGTCCAGACGGTCCAAACTTGTCGCAAATATTACACCGCACCGGTATCAGAGATCAGGTAATTTATTGAATATTATAATCCTAGGCCTTTTCTTCTCTTTGTGACGTATGCTCCGTAACGGGAAAGGAAGGACTGGGTTGGGTTGGGGGCGAGGGTGAGTGAGGGAGTATGATAGTATATTCTTTTTTCTCGTAAAGTAAGGGGGAAAAAAGGCCGTCAAACAAGGTCGTAATTTCAAAAGGATCGTTTCAAAGCGTTCATATATCAAAAGCAGCAGCTAGCTTGGTAGCCAACTCTGTCTTTATTCTGAGGAGGGGTATTGTTGCCGTACGTTTCGTTCTTGTGTCTCGTTTCGTAAGAAGCCCTTTTTGAGAAAACCCGAAACTCTAAAAAGAGAAATGATTGAAAAACCTCCGGGGTAAAATCAAGTGGAAAGGGAAGCAAAGAATGAATGAAGCGTTACAACTCAGGACGCGAAGAGATATGTAAAAACAGATAAAGTAAGATATTACAACCAAAGGGTTTTTGAAAAACTGGATCGTAAGTCAACGTTCAAGTAAAGACGCGAGCTGCCAGGAGCTCCGTTGATATATAAGCACGTATATATATAAGGAATAAAAGGTTTGTGTCGTGAATTGAGCAAAGGAGAAGAGGGCGTTTGTGGGTATCGTAATATTCAGTGGTAACGCGCGCGTTGTTGACAAGCAATTGCAGTGATAAAGTGCAAGAACCGTTCGTAATAACGGGATTCACAATCACAAGAGGAAACGCAGCGGCGGCGCGACGGACAGACCCACTGAGGCAGCAAGCAAGTAGCTGATAAGAAAGCAAGGACGGCAACACAAGCATCCACAACAAAAGGATGATGAGGGAGGAGGGATGAGAGGCCGTGGGAGTGAGGAGGAAGGGTGAAAAGGAAAGCAGGACATAAACTAACCCAAACCAAACCAGATGCGGCGTAACAAAAAAAAAAAAGAGGACAGCCACTATCAGCAGAGTGAGTAGGGTAGGTGAGATAAGAGGGGGTTAATTGAAAGCGGAAGCACCAGCAGGGCGATATTGGGGATACCGCGACGATCGAAGCGGGTCTATGCGGGACACAAGCAGGTGGAGAGGGCAGTGCTACTTTGCTGCCTTCTGCCTACTGAACTGGTACTCCGTTCCTTAGGATGGTTGCCCTCGACCCTTGCTTTAGATATCTGGGTAGGTACCTACATGTATCTACTTGACCTCAAGGAGAGTTGTTTCTACGGTGAGACCTCTCTGGGTCCTGTTGACAAGCCGGGATCCTACCTCTCACCTTAGGGGGAGGTTGCATGAGGTACCATATGTATTTGTTCCTAAGTCTGTTTTGTTAAGCAAGAGTTCTCAAGGATCAGTGCTGACCGACAAGGAAGTTCAAAACAATAATAAACAATGACAATTACCTTCGGCGGCGATGATTCGCTCCGCTGCATCTCTTGACGGAGGTGGCAGGTAAATAAAGTATGCGTAGATACTCTACTCCATCCAGCAGATTCAGTACTCTATGCCCCGTTTCGCCGGTAACAGTGACAAGAAGAAAACAGAAATCTTGAGTTTTTTTTGACTAACGGCTCTTTTTTTTTTTCGAATCAGGCATCTGTATTTAAAAAAAAAAAATATTAATAAAAAAAAAACGATGCAGGCCGGGGTGGGCCATTGGATCCAAACCTCTTATGCATGCCCAAACTACTTTTTCCCACCCCCGCCGCGCCCTTCCGGGCACGGCGCAATTATCATTGGAGGGGGAGTTGCTAGCCATACTTTTCCACATGCAACATCTAATAATGTCAATATACGGTACAGCCAGCAGCTACCACCAGCAGCGTGTATATTTCGTGTTTCTCCACCACCTTCATCACCTGTGTGACCCCAACTGACCCAAAGAGTTTCTTGTTTATTTTACCCATGACTTTTGAGGTAAGGTGTGAAGGGGGAAACATGCAATACCTACCTACTCTAAGGACTCGGAGAGGGGTAAAGTATTTTTTAAAACACCTCGTGACTTGACATTCGGATGAGGTCTTCCGAAACACAGCCAAAGCTTAAAAGGACCCCTCCATCACATCACGAACGCACATGACATGACATGAGCAACAACAACAGCCTACCACAACAATCAACAACAATAACAATAACAATAACAAGTTGCTGTGTGGATTCGATTTCTATGGCCGGCAATGATGATGGCAGATGTAGATGTGGAGTAAGTAATTCGTACACCTCTGCTGTAGGTAGCTGTAGGTACCTACCTACCTACCAACCACCTAGCGTACCCCTGCACATCGCATACGTAGCTAGCGCTCACGGGGGACAGAAACCTCAGCGCTGGCTGAGGAGATCCAATGGAGCCCTTGATCTTGTTTTTCTTTGCCTTTAGGTGGGCAGAACAATATGTAGAGCATGCAATGCGCATGCCGACGTCCATCGCAGAAAATATGGTTCGAGTGGCCCCCTAGTATTCTACTCCAGCGAAGGCGTTCTAGATGATCCCGACTGGAGGGTTCGATGTTGTCTCTCCTTGGACCAGTGCAGTTCTGAATAATTCAGGCTGTAGGCAGCAAGCAAGCTAGAGCTAGCTAGAATGGCACTGATCAACAATCGAATTGGAGGTTTTTTTTGTTTTTTTGTTTTTTCTGGCTTGGGTGAGGGCGTTTATGGGTGTAGAAGAGATTTTTCTCTTTGCAAAATATCTGTTCGATGCGGTACGTCTTTACCGTGCTTGCGTCTATTTCTGCTCATGACACGTTGTCTATCTGTGTCTGTCCGGCCCAGTCCGCGAATGGATCTGATGGAGATCTCCGAATCAACATTGTAGGAAAGAGCCTATGAAGTTGCTTTGTGAGCTGTCGCGCTTGTCCGCTGGGGATTCAAAATCAGACCGCAGCTCCGATATGTCGTTCCAGATGATCTTCGAATTGAGTTTCCGCATCACGAAGTAAGTGGGGGGCTCACCATCACCAAATATCACTCGTAGATGTGGTTGTTGTTGGTAGCAACCGTTTATGGTTGTCAGTCATTATTTGTGTCACAAAACACTTACTTTGAGGATGAGTATTCATATTGAGGTGAAAGGGCCTCTAGATCATTAATAATCGGCAATTAAAAAATAGGCGGACAAGAGCGCACGGGCCAGTCAGGAATGCGGCTCCCCCACTTCGCTAAGGCGGAGCGGGGTGGGGCGAGCATTGCACGGGCAGCACATCCATCGATCAGCAGCCGTGCGGTGTGTTAGACGGGCGACAAACATGGCTGTCCCCAGACACAACATCCTGGTATAATCTAAGGCTTCAGATGAACTTACATCATACATAACGTATGTAGATTGATACTAGACCAGACTTAAACGAAGGGTCAACCGAACCACCAGTGCATGTATGTACCCACTCACAGGATTTTTTCCATATATATACTACATGTAAGTAAGGATTCGTCTCTGTCCGGCTGGCGTTTTTTCTTGAGCGATATACAGATAGCCAAAGCTTAAAAACTATAAGCCCTTTCCTTATTTCACTCGCCCGTTTTCATAACCAAAGCGAAACGGATCAAGAGCTACGAGTAAGTCTAAAGTTACATAACTTCTTTGTTCTGCATACATGTAAGCATGTACATACCGTATACCCTCGTCCCATAGCCCTCGAAACCGTCTTCTCGATCTCGTCGCAGCTACATGTACTTAGTACTGTCACTAGCGTGATAGTGTGTACATGCGCCTTAACCTCGCGGGTACATACACACACTTTACTGTGGTTAATACTCCAGCAATCTCGAAAACCCAACCAAAGACTTGTACCTGCATATATCCCATATCCGCACCTCCCGGCGTACGTTACAGCCTCGACAGCACGTTTCATCACACGTATATCCTGGGCCGATAATCTATATGGGGCCTAGGGGAGGCGCCCAAATATTACCAATACCGCTTACAGGTCATAGAATGCAGAGCACTACTAGAACCGAAAACTAGTCCTAGCGGGTGATAAAAAAAAAACCCCTATATATACGGTTGGAGCACGCATGGGCCTGCTGTATCACGTGCGCACTAGAAGCCCTCCCTTCATGAACTGTCATTCGGTCGTGCCAAGACCCGTAGACTTTGTTTTGGATGCGGGAGAATGCACATCTATACATTTGCCCATACCATAGAAACAGTGTCCCGGTACGGATAGATGCTTTTAGCGGTGGAGAAATGTGTAGAGACGCCGGGCCGGCTGAAATTGCCTTTGTCCTGGGGGCAACGCTCATAAATACATGTATGTAAGCAGTAGATCTTAAGCGGTGACTAGATAGAATCCAGACACCTGGCTGCTATGCTATTGACCAAAGTGATAGGCCATCCACAGTACTCTAAGGATATGAGGATTGTCTACGCTTATATGGTATGGGCTTGTATTATGCAAGCTTCTGTGGACCTTTTCCAGAGTAAAGCTAAGTTGCAAAAAGCTATGGTCCTGTATCTTTTCGTCATAACATTCTTGTTCCGTTGGATTATGGGGGCCTTGACATGATTGGGAGTTTGGCTGCCTGGCTGCCATCTGGAATATTCGGCAATCGCGCACCTGGACCCGAAACATATCCCTTATTGCCTTGAATATGATAAACAATACATTCGTACCATTTAGAGTTGACAGGATATTTCAGCGACACGTTAACTGTCGGGGCGCATCTTTCTAGTTAGGTTGGACGGACCATGAATGCTTGACAGCATTATTAACCTCGCTCAAACCCGGACCCGGTAAAGTCAACTTGGGGGCAACGACGAACCTGGGGCAACGACGAAAACACAGGTTTTAGGATTAGATACCAGCCTGAGAGCCTGTGCTTTGTCCGCCCAAAAACCCCTGCTCGTCGTTCAACCAGTTTCGTCGTTGTCCCCAGAGTGACTTTACATGAGGAATGCATCCGAGTTTAGAGCGGCCTGCGTTGGTCTTGGGGGGGGGGGGTTGTTTTGCAGTTTAGTCCCCCGAAAAGGCACCTGAATAAACGGGCAGACTGCAATACACCGGGCCATATCCCTAGTGCTGGCTGAGGCTCCTCTCATGGAAATATAGCGCCCTAACGCCACCTGTGAAAAAGCAAGTGGTAATTATGAGCATAGTAGGGGCAGGATTTGCTTACCTTGGAAGGTTTCCTAATACCGCAATTTCTGGTATGGTAGCCATCAACCTAAGCGAGTTAACCCCCTGTGGACCGCTCCGGTTAGTGGCTCATGTATCTACAATATTATTAAGGGGTCTATCCTCGCTAGGAAATTGATATAGCTGGGCTTAAATAATCAAACCAGGCTGCCATCTAGAATTTCTCTTCTTTTTTCGAATAAAAACCCCTCCCGGATCACCGAAAAACTAACTCCAAGTCCGCTATATTACGACTACAGATAACCCAAAGCTTCTTTGGGGGACCTCAAGATCGATTATCTCCCTTGTCTCTTCTCGCAGTTTATAGGAGGGTTCTGACAGATATCCCAAGGAATATCAAGCCTCTTATACAGAACGTTAGAAGTAATCTCTGCTGTTATTTAGGTTATGACCCGCCTGGTGGACCTCGAAGGATGTTACAAGCCTCGTTGCCAAGAGATATATGTCCGAGTGATGTGCCATGATACAAACACATCCCCTCAGAGATCTTTTTTATCAACATTCCGGTAACCAAGTGAGAATATATTAATAACAATGGTGGGTTATAGAGGATATATTCCATTGTAGTATAGATACTGTGAGATGTGAGCCTACTATGATGCAGTTGACGAGAGTTGCTCGTAGCGGTGAGGGGACGGTGACAGTAATAAAAACTAATCGAGTACATGTAGTTGGTCGGGTGGGGCGCACTCATGTGTTTCCACGGCCACGCTCGAGAGTTCCAAGAATTAAACCTCTCTCCAAGATCGATGTCTTCACAGATAAAGTAGTGAGCTCTACACGTCTCGGCACACGGGAAAAAGACCTCCGAGAGTTTGAGGTGTGTCGAGAGCATCGAGTGATAGATTGTGACTCAACTTCAATTATTTATTTATTATTTATTACTTCATACATGCATGCAGCCTTCCGGCTATGGCAAGACTCAACTCCAACAATCCCCCTAGCTAGACATACAATGCAACCCCACCACCCGGGATACATGTAGTTTTATTACAGAGCACCTTCCGGCTGCGTCCACCGAACCGCAATCAACTATATAACTCACTGGATATAGTAAGTACCGCCCTGTCTCCCCACAAGAGCCCCGGCTCGCTCAGTAGATGGGGTCGAACTGCAAACATCCTGCTCCCGTTGTACGGCAGAATCACATGGCGATCAAAAAACGCCTCCTGCAATGGCTCTCGGAAAAGTCGGGGTACATACATACATACCCGGACCTCCCACTTGCCTGTAAGCGCACGTGGTATATCAAATGCATTATCCAACGGGCGTGCATAACCTCTCAAGAAAGATAAATATTTCATTTGCTCAAACGGGACGTAAGATCCGCATCTGGGGATCATGCTCAAGAATCCCGCACACTAGGGCCCAACGGTCTTACAACCTGAAAATGTTAGTAAGCAATATCCGGCAATGATAGAATTGACATGATGTTCGGCGCTGGCCTTATGACAGCCCTCGTGTTCTTATAATCTACGCGCAACAACACCGTACCCTGCTTACAAAGAGCATAATTACAGAAATCGCCAGCTCCAGCAATATACAGATGTGCAAGCGCTATCCACCTCCCAGAACCCCGAATATAGAACCTATTACCACACCACACGCATTCGCCCACCCACCCTAGCGGAGCCAAAGTCAGCCAGCCAGCCTCACCGCAAGATACGCCTTTGGGTCCATTTACAGCCCACCTAACCAACTAAGAGAGGAGGGGAGAGTACCACAAAAAAAAAGTAGAAATGAAAGAACGAGAGAAATATAGCTACATGTATGATGTAGGTAGGTAATAAAAAAAAGGGAGAGAGAACCGCTCAATGTTTCACTATTCCCCCCGCCGAACCCCCACCTCTAGATTTCGCCCCCATCCCATCCCATTCCATGTCCTGTTCGTCCCGGCTATAAACGCAAATCAAATGCAAAAAGAAATAGACCCAGTACGATATATAAAAAAAAAGAAGCTAACACGCAGACCCCCGTTAAAACAGATATGATAAACGAGCCAAAAAAAAAAAGAGAAAAGAAAAGAAAAGAAAAGAACGGAAAAGAAAGGAAAGGAAAAGAAAAGAGAGCACACAAAACAAAAAGAAGAAACCACACAGCTACTCTATCACACCGACTCCAATATTTTTTTCTCAGCATGTTACGGGACACGCCTAACAACTACACTTGCCGCTTTACGTAGCCTATTCATGATCGCGAGGCCCTCATCCGTCTCTTCGACGCCCTCCACATATATCACATCCACGCCCAGATCATCCAGCTCCCTCAACCCCGCAAAGAGTGCCCTTGAGATATCACCGCCACTGGTGCCCAACGAGCGCTCAAACACAGTCCAACTCTTATCATCCATGGCGCCTACGCCCTCCGGCCACGTCCTCGTCCTCAAGAACCCTACCCTCCCTGTCCATCCCGTGCCGGAGGCATTGATGGGCCGTATGGTTTTCTGCAACGGCGACTTCGCACCATGCTCGAATAACACAACCCCGGCGCGTGGTGAATAGTGCTTGTACTTCATGCCGGGTGCCTGCGGCGCTGCATCGTGGTCCTCGGTGTCGGACTTGCGCACAATCACGTCCTTCCAGACGCCGCCACAGGCGCGGATCTGCTCTACACTGATACCTCCGGGGCGGAGGACAATGGGTGGGCTGTGGAGGCCATCAACAACGGTTGATTCGAGGCCGACGTTGCTGGGACCACCGTCAATGATTAGCGGGATACGCGTCTGCAGGTCAGTGAGTACATGGGCGGCGGTAGTGGGCGACGGATTGCCGGATGCGTTTGCGGATGGCGCGGCCAGCGGGAGTCCGGACAGTGAGCAAAGCGCAAGCGCAATCGGGTGCTCCGGGAGGCGTGCGGCGAACGTAGGCTGACCGGCGGTGACTGATGGGGAGAGTCGTGAGTTTGGCGGGAGGGGAAGCAGGATCGTAAGGGGCCCAGGCCAGAACTTTGCAATGAGAGGCTCATAGACCTCCGGGATGACACCCTCCTGGCATATCTTTGTGTCGGGGCCATATGAAGTATTTGGCGGCGATGGCGCAGGCGACGGTGGCGACGACGTGGACGGCTGCATTGGAGGCAGTAGCTCACGCAGCTGTCGCAATGACGCCACATGAACAATGAGAGGGTTATCGAGGGGTCGCTGTTTCGCCGAGAAGATATTCTTCACACCCTCAGTGTTGCACGCGTCTGCGCCGAGACCATAGACGGTTTCCGTTGGGAATGCAACACACTTTGACTGGCGTAGGAGCTGCGCTGCGGTCTTGAGAACCTCCTCGGTCTCTAGGTCATCGATGTGGACCGTCGGTGAGTCGTACGGGTGCAGTGGTTTGGGAGAGGGTGTGATCTTAATGCTGGCTGATGAAACGCTGGCAGTCTCGGTAATGTAGGATGCCTGGCGGGCTATGTATGGCGGTGGGGTATTTGCCATTGCGGCGGTGGTGGTGACGGGGGTGGTGGCTGATGAGCGGCGGCGATTGTAGGGATGGACGGCAGCCGTGGCCGAGGCCGAGGCCGTGGAGGAAGAGACTGATGGAGGAGCCAGAGTGTATAGCAATGGGGAAGCGATATGCCCCCGTGTATGCAGAGTACGAATAATAGTTGTAGATGTGGTTTTGTGATATGTGATGGTGGTAGTTTTTGTAAGAGCACTACCACGGGTAGTGCAGGTAAAGGCGGGGAGAGGAGAGGGGAGGAGGAGGAGGGGTAAGAAAAAGAAGGAGAAAGGTGACGATGATAATAATGATAACCGTGAGACTGGTGATGATGTCGATGCCGATGTCGTATGGGCAATCGCTAACTGCGATACGGCTGTGTATCCTACAGGTAGGTATAAATTTACCAACTGGGTGCAGCCTCTGTAGGTTAATATCGATAACGTGGTGATTCACGAGTTGCAGGAGATCGAGACGGACCGACTACCTGCAAATAACTCTCAAATAGCTGATTAGGGGGAGGAGGAGGTGGTGGTGGGGGGAGGAGGAGGAGGGGAGGGTGACTGGCGATTGTAAATATAGCACCACAAAAAAAAAAAAAGGGAAAAGGGGAAAAAAGAAAAAAAAGAAAAAAAGAAATAGATATGATATATAGATCTATTGAACGTATAACTCGTAGTAAGATGTGGTAGTGGGTAGTGGTAGTAATTGTAGTAGAGTGACCTGATAACGCTAACAAGAGAGACTGCTGCTGCGTAGAAGATGAGGAAGGTGAAGAACTTCTTTTTTTTATTAGCCAATTCCCGCCGTATAGTAGAAACTACTAGAATAGCAATCCAACCCACCAAATAATGATATGATAACCACAAGCACCCTCTTCCACCCAGCAGCAGTCTAGTAACAAAAACAAAAAAGAAAAACAAAGAGAAAGGGCAACAGCAAATAGCAGCAGTAGTAATAGACCGTCCGAAATTAGGTTGTGTTTTGGTGGCATGGCACCAGTATACAACATGCCCTAGCCAGCAAGCACTCTCCCTCGAGAAAAAAGAAAAGAAAAAACCCCTCCCCTCTGTTGAGTCAAGAACTCCCCACCACCAAGCAAGCACCAAGCACCAAGCCAAACCCTGTAATTACTCTCCCACCCCTCTCCCCAAACCCAAATCCCACTTCCCCCAAATCCCAGATCTTCCCTGGCGTGCGACGATCCCCGCTGCCATCGATAAGCGAGCCTCTCAAGTTCCCCTGCAGCCACATCATGTGACTGGGATTTTCTCGGCGGCCGTCTTTGTGCATAGCAACGCCTAAACTGGCGAATCTGTCTAATAGTTATTGGCCCCAACCCCCTGTTCGCCAAAACCCCGTGTTCCTGTGAACGACTGTACTTATGTGCAGATGCCACAAATCTAGACTCTGCCTGTGCCCTACCCCACAAACCCCCATAGAGCTACACACACCCCAAACCCTAGCCCGGCCCCTACCCTCGAGTACTATAAGTATCTTATATTCTACATGTAGCTTCATTTGCACTGGCCTGGGCGCTCGGCCGAAATGAAGGCCGCCGGTCTCGGTATAGTCTACATGTATCTGTCTACATGTAAGTACAAAGTAAATGTAGTTCATGGTCTTAAGTATGTACTTGAGCATTTCAGCAGCAGGCACGAAGAATGGAATGGATACGGCCGAGTAAGCACAGACAGGTGGAGAAAAATATATATAAGATGTCTCGTGTTGCCGTAGCAAGGGCCTCCGAGGGCTCAGATTCGCTTCTCGTGATAAACGACGACCCGGGAATAACGGAGTAGCTAGGTAGTACAGGTACATACATGATGTTCTAAGACAGCCTTAAGTACACATGGGGAAAGGACATGGGAGTAAAAAGTAGCAGTACTGACAGTTGTCGCAAAAGGAGAAAAAAGAAAAGAAAAAGAAAAAGATAACCTCCGCACCGTCCGTTCCGTAGCCCGCTCTTCCGATCCAATCGAGTTGGAGGATTCATGATGCAGAAATAGGGGAGACAGCCTCCGTTTTGCCCAACCTACCGGTTCCATCCCATCAATCATAGAAGTACACATTCAGAAATCGATCAACCACCCTGCTCACCACCGTTTTTCTTTCCTAGGAAAGGGAAAAGATTCGCGCCAAAACGTCATCTATCCGTTTCGTTCCCCAATATAATCCATCATTAGAAGAAAAAAAGGGACCCCCCTCCAAAAAAAAAAATATAGCAACACCAAAAGTTCACTTCTGTCAACTAATTATCCATAACCTTATCCATCCCTGCTGAAATGAAATGGGCCAACAAAAAGAAAGGAAATACAAGAAGAACTCCTAAAACTCCCAAACCGTTGCCTAGCCATTGCACTTGCTCAAGCAGCAACAGCACTAGCGCCCTCACCCCGCCCAACACCAACCACGAGGTGCCTTTGCTGAACGCTTTCACCTTCCCTTTCCCTCTGCTGTTCAAACTCCTTCTCCCTCTCCTCATCTTCCAAAATTTGCTGCTCATCTCTCTCCTCAGCCCACTCACCCCATAGAGCTTTCTTGCTCTTAATAGAAATGTCGCCAAAACCCTCAGTTTGCTTTACGCTGATGGCATCTTTAGTTGCCAGTACGAGAACCTCAAAAAACATCTTTGTGGCATCAGTCCGTGTGGTTGTGGCGTGGGGTAGGAGCTCCAAAAACTTGGCCGATTTCTTTCCAATAGGTTCTGAGAACTGTTCACGGAGAAGGTGAACTGCTGCTTGCGTTTGCTTTGAAATGGGTTGAGTAGAAGTCGGGGGCATATGGGATTCTTCTTCAGGACCAGGTGTGGGTGGTTGATCATCTTCATCAGCC
The DNA here is from genome assembly GCA_024713865.1 of Morchella sp. 2016-72. NCBI lineage: Eukaryota > Fungi > Ascomycota > Pezizomycetes > Pezizales > Morchellaceae > Morchella > Morchella sp. 2016-72. The sequence continues at coordinate 796,035 of JAMJEY010000003.1, forward strand.
ATCGGCATGCCCGGGGTTGTTGGTGCGAATTCGGCTTCTGCGGGTGGTATAATTAATTAGTATGGAGGTCGTGATGCGCTATACAAGGAATGTCAAGGGACTTACCAGCACCACGGATGGAGAGTGTATCGTCTCCCAGCTCGTGCTCAACTCTTGTTTCGTCTTCCGGAAGCATAAACATCTCGTCCCCAGCACCACCCTCATCTCCACTACCGGCCCTCTCATCCTCTTCCATTGGCGCCAAAACCTCCTCCTCCTCGTCGATGTTGAGCCTGGGTTGCTTAGATGCACTACGTGCTTCTCCAGCCACAACCTCGTCTAGGTCCTCTCTCTTCCTCTTCAGCTCGGCCATTCTCTTAACGAATTCCGGGCTCAATAAGCTTGCAAGCTCAGGTGCAATGTTCTTGGGATAAAACACGTTTTGCGCAAATCCCCTAGACTTCTGTAGGCTCAGCAGCGCCAACAATGTTGGGTCTCTGGGTAGGAAGCTTGGCTCCTTTAAGATCTTGCTTCTGTCCTCTTGCTGCGCCTTGATTTGGTTGGAGCGGATCTCGGTGACATCGTCGATCAAGACCCTTCGACCTCTGACTGATCGCTGATGATGAACAGCTGGCTCCGGCTCAGGGTCCTCGCTCAGAGGGCGAAGGGTATCATCCAGGTAACTCATGTTAAGTAGATCACCATGTGTCTTGATGTCACCGTCAAGGTCACGGTCTACACTACTACGGACGGAAGACAGAGGGGAGGACTCTGCTCTCTCAAAGCGCCCAATGTCAAGGCCTGGCGATTGGGCGCGGGGAGTTGCGTCGCCACCCAAGGGGGGCGAGTTCCTTTGAATCTCACTTTGAGCACCGAGAAGAGTAAGATCTCCTTCCTGGTCATCACCCACAAAACCCAGATCGCCCCCAAATCCCATTCCGGCATCCTCATCTCCCTCAAATCCCAGCCTTAGGTCTTCCTCGAGACCAATTTCAGACTCTGGCTGCTTCGGAGCGTCAGATAATCCCAGGTTACCCGCATCGTCCATCCTGATGTCCGACATAAGGTCATCGTCCAAAGGTGCCGGGGCCCTTCTTCCAATTTCTGAGGCAAAGTCGGACTCTGACAACAATTCCTCACTCTTGGCTCTCATAGTTGTTCTGACGGGTCTTGGGGTCACCTCTTCGTCTGGGTCGACGTCGAGGTTCAAATCGTCGTCAAGTAACCCGTTCTCAAAGTCGTCCTGTGCGTCCGCTCCAGGCCCACGGCCACGATCGATGGAGTCTAGGAAGAATTCGTCGGACAAGGTAATATTTGCGTTGCTTGAAATATGTGCATCGGAGTCGAAAGGAAGTTGGCCAAGGTCGCCAAGGTCGAGTGTAGGGTCAGGGAGAAGCAAGTCGAGCTCAGTGATGACATCAGGTAGGGTAAGCTGTGCGGCGGTATGAGACGTAGCGCCAGCTGGTAAATCGACATTTCCAGGTCGGAAGGCCTGCCATAGCATGTATTAGTGGGGGAGGGGTAAGGCGAGGGATTGGGGGTAATAGCCCACCATCTTGATCTTCATCAGAGCTTCGTTGCAGTCCTCAAGCAGATATCTAGCCTTCCGCGAGTAGATACGGACAACCCCCAAGAGCAGTTGACCACTCAAGCGCAAGGCCATTGGGGCCTGGTCTTGACCGACAATTGCGCCAACTGAAGTTTCAATATTTGACTGTAGAATGTGCGTTTTGGAGAGTTTTCGCTCCAGATTGGCGCTGAGCCAAACGCGAGCCAACGGCCCGGTTTTTGAGAGGAGTGTTTCGGAATAAAACATTTCGAATAGAGGGACTGTATAATAAAAACAAACCACACGTTCTTGAGAGGGGGGGAGGGGGGGAGGGGGGCCGCTGGCAAAGAGCGGGAATAACGCGAGGTGGTAGGGGAAAGCGCGTTGTTGTGGTTGCAGGAGCGATATGGTATAGTTCACGCGAGTTGGGGCGCACTAGAATACCAAAATGGAGAGGGACAACAAATCAAGGAGGTGGGGTGTTGAGTAAATCAGGCGAGATATGGATTGCGATTAAGATAATAGCAATAATCATATACGAGAAATGTGGACCATAGGAATAGGTAGCGAGGAAGGGGGAGAGTTGGAGGGGATCGGGTGAAGAACAGTCACAAGACAGCAGGAGGGTAGACAAGGACGGAAATATGCGTGCGCGAGTGTATTTACAGGGACACGACAAGAGCGTTTGGCGGAATGTAAGAGCGGGGTGGGCTGGAAAGGTTGGCCGGGCGGGCGGATTATGGTCTACTGCTTGGGAGGGGTTTGTGAGTAGAGCCTCAGCCTCAGCCTGCTGGGGTGGAGAATATCCAGACTGCAGTCGGAATAGTTGGGCGGCGTTGCGGCGACTCAAAGATAAGATCAGATTGTCAGATAAACAAAGACACACGCCGGTTAAACTTCACCGAGATCCCGCACGGTACCTATAGAAACTTCAGAAAAAGGGATAACTGTCAGCAGGGGGTACGAATACATTGATGTATTACATGGTATGGCTCTGCTCGACAAATTTATGTATGTAGCTCTGGGGTATCATCTTTTATGCCTTCGAAGAATTGAAGAATTATTGGAACTCAATTCATCCCATCCGGCTATGTGTTGAGTTAATATGCGCAGAGTACATGTATGTAGATATCCGTAGGCTTTTACTGATAGATTGAGGAAATGGTAATCGATTGGGTGGATTCCCAATACTTGTACCCCCGATCAGTTTTGCCTCGCCTCCAATTCCCATTGGTACCTTTTACAACGGGGGACACACATCCTTGACTTTGATGTGTAAGTTAATTTTCCTATTAGGATTTATCGTGTAAAGTGCTAAATACTGCCTAGTACAGGAGGTGCAACTATCGCAACCTTTCGTCCACCCTCATAAAAATCCACTCCTCTTCTTTATTACCTCCCCCCCTCCCCTTTCGTAGCGGTAATCATCATCATCATCATCAACAACCTTTGCCCGGTTCTAGACAACTTGTCCCCACTCATTCGACTTATTATCCACCACCACCACACCCAGCTAGACTTGACTCCCCTTTGTCCCTTGGGAATTTGACAATCCATGTTATAGCTTCTATCTCTTGAACCTACCGCTAAAGCGCCTACGACTTACCACTAGTAGTCAGAGCTTGTTTCTTCTTACTCCTTCTCTAGTTTCATTTCAAGGAGATGGGCCCTCCCTCTAGATCAAATACCCCGCTAGGCATACCACTACGCAGCCTATCCGCTTCTCCATTCCTCAACACATCAGCTGCTAATTCGATTAACAGCGCTACAAGCACGACATCCTCGGTAAGATAGAGCCTCGTCATCCCCTTGGGGTCTTTCCTTAATACTCACTGTCTCGCTATAGACCCCGTCCGCCGTCTACGCAATTCTCACCCCCGAAGAGACCGCATCAAAGCTACAATCCTCATTAATTTATGGGCTCACATCTGCACAAGATGCCATTTTCCGCCGCTCCATCCACGGTCCAAACGAGCTCCCTAGCTCCGATGAGGATTCCATTTATATTCGGTTCCTTAAGCAATTTGTGGAATCTCCACTGATTTTATTACTATTGGGCAGTGCGGCAGTCTCGTTCTTGATGGGGAATATGGAGGATGCGATTAGTATCACACTGGCAGTACTCATCGTGGTCGCCGTTGGTTTCGTGCAAGAGTATCGCTCGGAAAAGAGTTTGGAAGCTTTGAGTAAGCTCGTTCCGCATTACGCGCACTTGTTACGGGGGAAGCCCGGTGATGGGGAAACCGGGTCGCCGGTCTCTCAGATAGTCATGGCCGGTCAATTGGTACCCGGTGACTTGGTTACATTTTCCACAGGGGACAGAATCCCGGCAGATATACGGATTACCCAAGCTGCCGGTCTAGAAATCGATGAATCTAACTTGACGGGCGAGAATGTGCCCGTGAAGAAGCAGGTTGGCGCGGTAGCACCAAGGGACTCTATGAACCCCACCTTTTCCGACTTGTCAATCTCCGACCGTAAATGCATCGCTTTTATGGGAACTCTTGTTCGTAATGGAAATGGTCAAGGACTTGTGATTGGTACTGGTTCTAAAACTGAATTTGGTGCAATTACCGCGATGCTTAACAGCATTGTCAAACCGAAAACCCCACTGCAAAATTCTATGGACAAGCTTGGTAAAGATTTGAGTTACGCGAGTTTTGCCGTTATTGGAATCATTGTCCTGATAGGTTTATGGCAAGGAAGAAGCTGGATCGAAATGTTTCAGGTTGGTGTTTCTCTTGCAGTTGCAGCGATTCCCGAAGGGCTGCCAATCATTGTTACCGTTACACTTGCGTTGGGGGTCCTTCGAATGGTACGCCAAGGGGGGATTGTGAGGAAACTGCCAAGTGTAGAGACTTTGGGATGTGTCTCTGTAGTTTGCAGTGACAAAACTGGTACGCATATATACATTATATATTATATCTATACATATATTAATTCAATATCTTCCGATTGTCTAACATTAAATACAGGGACACTTACAACCAACCATATGACTGTTACGAAGATTTGGACGCCATCATTCACCGAACCTATGGAAAAATCTACGTTACTATCTGATAGTTCGCCCGACCCCTCCTTGAGCTCTGTTATACGAATTGGCAATCTTTGTAACAATGCTCGGCTTTCTTCTTTGGGTGCCGCAGCTGTAACAACTTCGATTGGAATGGCAGGCGATATTAGTGCTAATTCTAGGTTTGTTGGACAGGCAACTGATGTTGCTTTACTTGACTTGATGGACGCCTTTGAAGAAGTGGATGTAAGGGAGAGAAGCCAGAGGGTATCGGAATCTCCGTTTTCCTCAGAAAACAAGTGGATGGGTGTTATAGTGGGTGGTGGTGATATAGGCGGGCAGAAAGCATATATAAAAGGTGCTCTAGAACAAGTCCTTGCAAGGTGCAATACGTACCTTACAAAGGATGGTAGAGAGGCGCCTATGGATGACATGCAAAAGAAACTTGCTGTGGACAATGCCGAGATGATGGCGAAAGAGGGCTTGCGGGTATTGGGGTTTGCGAGTGGGTCTGTCTCTTCTAGACCGAATTCAGGAGCTAGCCATACCAGCGTAGAAAACGACAACGATTCAGCTTACACGGGTCTCACCTTTGCTGGCACGGTTGGCATGAACGACCCTCCTAGACAGGGTGTTAAAAAGGCTATCCGGTCATTGATGCGTGGAGGTGTCAAAGTGATTATGATCACTGGTGATTCAGAAACGACAGCAGTGGCTATCGCAAGAAAATTAGGGATGCATGTTCTTCCAGATAACCATGGTCCTGGTGGGATTGTAAGGCCTGTTCTGAAAGGTGAAGACCTTGACAACATGACAGAATCGCAGCTAGCTCAAGCAATCGCCACCACCTCTATCTTTGCCCGCACTTCCCCGGAGCATAAGATGAAGATCATCCGCGCCCTTCAGTCTAGAGGCGATGTGGTAGCAATGACTGGGGACGGTGTTAATGATGCTCCTGCGCTCAAGATGGCAGATATAGGTATAAGTATGGGTCTGCAGGGAACGGATGTAGCCAAAGAAGCAGCAGACATGATATTAAGTAATGACGATTTCTCTACCATTCTCACTGCAATTGAAGAGGGTAAAGGGATTTTCTATAATATTCAAAACTTTTTGACCTTCCAACTCAGCACCAGCATTGCGGCATTGAGTTTGGTACTGCTATGCACATTCTTTGGATTGAGCAACCCTCTAAATCCGATGCAGATTTTGTGGATCAGTATGTTACATTTTTCTTTAAACATGTATAGCTGCGTATTCATACTGAACTTCATTAAAACAGATATCTTGATGGACGGTCCTCCTGCACAATCCCTCGGAGTCGAACCTGTCGATCCAGCCGTCATGACACGACCCCCTCGCTCCCGCAGCGAACAAATCTTGACTAAACCTGTCCTTGTTCGAATCATGACTTCCGCGTTCACAATAGTCATAGGAACAATGTTTGTTTACACCATGGAAATGAAAGATGGTATTGTTACTCGCCGTGATACGACAATGACTTTCACTAGCTTCGTCCTATTCGACATGATTCTCGCCCTTTCATGTAGATCCGAGTCAAAGTCGATCTTCAGGGGCGAGGTCGACGTTTTCTCAAACAAAATGTTCAACTTTGCAGTGGCAGGCTGTTTGATGGGGCAGGCAGCAGTGGTTTATATGCCCGGGTTACAGAATATCTTCCAGACTGAGGCGCTAGGCTTAAGGGATATTTTTTCCCTCATGCTGATTGCTAGTTCTGTTCTTTGTGTAGATGAAGGGAGAAAATGGGTGAAGAGGCGAGGTGGCATGAGTGGAAATTTTGGTGTGAGCCATGGTTATAGTAGTAGTGTATAATGATGGCGACAAAGAGGTAGTGTACCCTTTCCTTCGCCACTCTTTCAAACAAGTTTGACTAACAAGATGTTAAAAAGGGAACTATTTGTCTAATTTGTGGACATCAGTTTATATCGGTTACTTTACGCTGTTTTTTTTTTTTTTTATCAATGATCTAGCCTGTTTTATTATTCGTATTTATATCACCCGGACTTTAAAGAGTGTAGCGGATGGACTTTGAAAGATCTCTTTTCTCTTCATTCATTCATTTTTATTCATTTCTTCTTGCCCCCCCGCCCCCCCCCAAAAAAAAAAAAAAAATAAAAATAAAAAAAAACTCGGGCAAGGCTATAATACCTTGAGGAAGAAAGGCCAATATGGATCTATGGGAAATGATGGTGTTTTATTCTCCCTCTACCTTTTATTTCCTTTGTTTTTTGCGTGAACAGCTATAACAGTGTCGGGGCCGGCGTTGAGCCGCAATACAGTTCAGTGGATAAGTTGGAAAATTAGTTTATTTAGATAGGAATTTCTCATGCATGAAAATACTTAATGATGGATACGAGATGGTCCTGGGGCGGAGTAGGGTGTTTCGAGAAGAGTGATGCTAGATACAAGTTCTTCAATTGTTCCAATGTTTAATAAAAAGTACTTACCCCGAGTTCAGCTTAATCGGGTCTTGGGACTTTGAGGCTGTGATGCGTAACCTAAATCCAAATTTGTCTGGTCCCGCACGTACAAATGACTAAAAATATCGATGAGAAGACAGAAGAAGTAAGAATTAGATTTGTGAGTCTTTCCCAGGCAGTGTTGCTTTTACTCCATTGATAATCAATAAGGGAAGAACAGGGGGGCTGGAGGGGAATCGGCGTGGAATTATGAGTTATGAAGGTTCCTATGTTTTTGATTGTGTTTTGTTTTTGTTTTTGTTGTTCCTGTCGGAAGATTTTACCCTGCCTCCGGTGAAGTGGGTTTTTTGCTTGCCATAGCCTACGGGCTGCATGCATGTATGAAGTATCAATCAATCAACTCCATAGATAATCGAGTGATATCCTGTGAATCTTATCGGTAAATAAAATCTGCTGGAAGTCATAGATAAGCACGGTCAGAGTTGGATAGCTCAGACCTTGTAAGGGAAAGAACTCGTGGCCGCAAAAATAAAATGGGTAGGCTATGCCTATACTCTCAACTAAATGGCTTGAACGTTTGTTTTTCACAGATACGCACAGAATTAATGATAACAAGGTCCTATTGAATAATTTAAATAAATTCATAAACTATCACTCGGCCGAATTTTTAGCTCTATACCCACTACATGGAACGCCCTGAGAGTACAAACACCAAATGTTGGTGGCATTTTAAAAAAAGAACAGGGCATCACTGTGTCCTATCATTTATTACCTGCCGCTGTACTTTAGTATCAATTGTTGTTTGATAAATCATAGTACCAGCAAAAATCATCAATACACGATACGGGACAAAGGTCATATCTTAACTACATGTATGCTTGGCATACTTTAGACCAAAGCGATTGCTTACCTGTAGAAAATAGCCCCAGATGCATCAATTCGTCTTTTGACCAAAAGACGTCGTCTCGGCTTTAAAATACGAAATCTCGCCTTGTACCTTTTGCCAGGCTAGCCATCAGCAAAAGGAGGGTGGCGCCCAGACAAGCAGGGTCTCATTGAACGAGCACCTATGACTAATCCTTCTTCACGCAACATAGCTCAAGGTGTAATACTATACCATATCTGAGCAGCTTAGGTCTCCGCGCAATAACCCTATTTCGGAGACGCGGTAGTGGTAGTCGAGGTGGTAGGGGTTGGGCCATGGTATCTGCTCAGTGAGCTTCATGAAAGTTTTTTTCTCCCTATTCCTGCTCTGCGTGCCCCTCGGCTCTGTGAAGTCGAGGGAGTGTGATTTTTTGCTGGTGTTTAGATCTGTCCTGTTCTGTAATAACTACAGTCTCGGAAGTGGGAGTAAAAGTGTAACCGTGGGGCTACGGTATCCAGTCAAAGATACCAGTTTAAACCAGCATCGTAAGTAGAATACAGCCCATTCCGGTACTGTACACAATTACGGTCGGTTAAATAGATCTATCAATTTTATTTATGGAATTCTAAAAAATGCCTACACAACTAAACTCTTCTGATTAAGTTGTAGATGAGCTTTAGAAGGTGATGCTAGAGATATGGGGAACAATGGGTCAGGAGGTGGTGGTTGACAGAATGCCAGCGAGTTCAGACTGTAGTTTCTGTAGATTTTACCCAGGGTGCCAGGACTTTTCACACGTCCCCTATCTAGCATCCCGGAACTTACCCTCAACCCCCATTTCACACCCAACAACGAACAGCAGTAATTATTATGTACACGTGATGCCTAGGCCTCAACGCGCTGCCGCTTCAAAAGCGAAATCGAAACTAATTGACTTTTCCGAGAGCTCGGGAGCTCCGTCGGGTGATGGAGCTGCCAAAGCTAAAGTACGGGAAACTACTACTGCTACAATGAAGTCGAACGCTTCCGTCACTGTGACGAAAATGGAAAAGACAGTCAAAGCAGCTATTAAATCGAAGAAAAGGGCGGCTGGTGTGAAACGAAAATTCGGCGGAGACAATGACAACGGTAACAGCGACGGCGGAGGCCAGAAGTCAACCACCCAGAAGAAAGTTCGAGTTTCAACAAAGAAGGGTATAGCAACAATGATTCCTGCTGTGGCCAGAACTGTGGGCATAAAGATGCTTGTGGGCGCTCATGTAAGCATGGCAAAAGGTCTTGAAGAACCCCTTTTGCCTGAGAGATCGGATTCTCTACTAACCTTTCTTATTGTTGGAAAACAGGGGTCCAGAATGCCATCACAAACAGCAACAACATTGGTGGAAACGCATTCGCCTTGTTTCTTAAATCACAGAGGAAATGGACGAGCCCCGACATGAAAGAATCTGACGCTGTGGCGTTCCGAGCAAGCTGTAAAGAGTCTCGGCTCGATCCAAAACGGTTTGTGGAATTCCCCATCCCATTTCTTCATGTTCCTTGCTGTGGAACCCAGGTCTTAGGCCTATTAACAGTTCTATGGGCTCCGGACAAATTGCAGTTTTTGTTATCGGGCCGAAGGAATTGGTGTACCAGGGTTATCTGGTGCACTAGCTTGACCGACACAAAATATAGAGAGCAGCATTTATGACCGGCGCTATAATGATGCTCTAAGATCTGGGTTTCCAGTAACCAGGGCTTTACAGCTGAAAGCCACGAGGCATGGCACAATCCCGCAGGATGGCTAACTTGTAAGACAGACACATCCTCCCGCATGGATCATATCTGATAAATCTTGCTCAGAGCGATCAAGAGAAAGCAGAGAAAGCATACGACTGCTTTATCGACGACCTCAAGAGATGTGAAAGGCTAGGTATCGGGCTGTACAATTTTCAGTAAGTTGAGCCAGCGTTAATAAGCTCTGGATACCGTTCCCACTCCAGGGAAATGTGTTTCCAAGTACTTGCTGTCTGTATAATTTTCCGCGGCCTTAAAGGGCCCTGATGGACTCATTAGCATTATGAGGTCTTTTAGGGCCGGTGATCTTCGAGTGCTGACATACTCATAGCCCTGGATCTACCCTTGGTCTTCCGCGCTCCGAGGCACTGGCTCGGATCGCTGCGCACCTGAATCGGGCACATAAGGAAACACAATTTGTGAAAACAGTATTAGAAAATATGGCCGGTCAGGGAAATATCATTGGTGCAAATTTTGAAGACTTGCGAGACATTATAGCAGATGTTAAGGATAAGGATAGAGTCGGCGTTTGCCTGGATACATGTCACTTATTTGTTTGTGGCTCTTATCTCAGAGATCGGCTGGCTTGGGTGCTGATCTGTTATATAGGCAGCCGGACACGACATCCGAACACAAGCTTCGTACGACACTGTAATGGCCAATTTCGACCGAATAGTGGGACAGAAGTACCTTGTTGCTCTGCATCTCAATGACTCCAAGGCCCCTCTAGGCTCAAACCGGGATCTGCACCAGAATATCGGGGTTGGATTTTTAGGACTAGAGGCCTTTCGCGTTCTAATGAATGATGAGAGACTAGAAGGACTACCTATGGTTTTGGAAACCCCGATGAAGGTCGAAAGTACATGGGCAGAGGAAATAAAACTTCTGGAATCTCTAGTTGGAACTTCGGGAGATGATCCAGGCTTTTTGGCTAAAGCTGCCGAGATGTCTGCAAAAGGGCAGGAGGAGAGGGAGGCAGCTGAAGCTGCATATCAAAAGAAGAAGATTGCCCCAAAACCTTTGAAGAAGGGGGGAAAGAAACAGTTGGAGGAAAGTGGGGAGGACGATAGTACTGAGAACGAGGCGGAACACAACTGTAAGCACTAAGTTGTTCCTAGTTCTAACTTTGTGGATATATATCCCCCGCCTAGAATGGTATGATTAAGGGAGTTCCGCCACTTACCAGTTGGTTCTCTCTTTCTTTCTGTTTCGGGCTTTTGATCAAGTTTAGGTATAGCCTTGATCTAGGAAGTAGCCTCTATTATGAAGACATTCTAATGGGCCGTATGAAATAGAAAATGTCGAGAAGGAGGAGTGTACGCCATTATTATAGAAATCGATATATTTAGTATTAATTTCATAGATTTCGGAGGGAAAGCGGCACTGTTTCCTACGGCTTTAACGTGTATCTTGGGCTCTTATCCGCAAGGGATCTATTAGGTAGGGTGTGCTCTGATAAACGATCCCGAGCTCTCTGCTAAGGCCCGCAACCTTGATCTGGATCTGTGGACACCCGATCAACAAGATCTCACACATCTCTTCAGCCCTTCGTATGTTATAGGTATATATTACATAAGTATGTATATACATAGGTGAATTACATGTAAGGCTATTATATGCTAACACCCCAATGCTAAGGTATAATGCCCCTAAATATTCCAACACAAAATCTAGGCTGCTGTGAGTTTAAAGCTGTGGAATACCTGGTGACCGAATTTAAAATGTACTAGGCATACTGCCTCCGTCCCTGTATGTACCTCGTTCGTGGCATGTTGCGCGATGTATGTAGTGCCTATCGAGCTGGTATAGGTCTGTAGGTATACAGTAACGAATTCGACTCACCATTTATCACGCAGTTCTCAATTCTGCAGTACGCTCAATCAGGCTCGTTACTAATTTACCATACAGGGTAAATATTGTTGCTCACGAAAAAGAAAGGGTCCATTCACTAACCCCAAAATTGTCAAGTGAATAGACACGGCGGACGATGCTGCTGGTATATGTAGGTTCTGCACCTATATCTATAGATCGATTGAAGTGTAGAACACGCACAATTGACCGACTTAGTTACTTACGGATAATTTGCGAGGGCTCAGTCGGTAGTTTACATCGGAGGAACTTGAGACTGTTGGCTTTAGCCATGATTGTGTGCTCCTTTCCAGTAATGGCCAAGTGCTCCCCTGTCGGAGGCGTGTTGAATGCAGTCGATTCTCGTCGAAGTTCTGTAATTATATTGCTAAGACGGATGTTTTACTCATCCATGAGGCCCAAGGATAGCAATTATCAAGTTTAAACTAGTCCAGCTTGGCTCGAGAGCGGTTATATCAAACAGGGCACAGAGGATACAGTATATAAGTGTAGAGAATTCAACTCCCCTTATCCCTCAAGTAACTGAGAAAGCATCCTCCAAATACCTCCTTACTACCCAAAAGCTTTCTGCATATACCTTTTGGTATACCGAATAGCTCACAAAATTCATCAATTGGCCAATTTCAAAGCATAAAATTTTATTTGCCATCCGATTTCTAGATCGTCAATCCTACCTTTCCTTCGATACTCCTACAGTCGAAAGCCTCATCACCTACAACCAAGTATGTCAGGCTGCGCGCACGAGTCTTTTGTCAAGCTACAAGGCGGGGCAAATAGATGCGATGTTTGCAAAAAAGTTGGCGACATTTTCGTTTGGAGGTGTGCCGCATGCGCGCTCTGCATCTGTGAACAATGCAAAAAACTCGGCGGGTTTTGAAAGTCCAATCACCGTGGAGATAGCTTTCGGTGCTCAGGGTGAATATATCTCGTTATTTGTTTTTCCTAAAGTTTTTTCTTTCTTCTTTTTTAGTGCTGCAGGTCCGGTGTCAGGGTATCGATGGACAAGGGGAAGAGTAATATGCTTTCTTTTACCGGGTTTTTGTTGGGATGAGAAATGAGGAAGAGCTTATTTGTTACTCGATTTTTCTTTTGCTACGCGGCTAGCTATATACAATATGTTATCATTTGCTATTTTTATCAATGTTCTGCATGTAGCGATGTTTATAGTTCTTCTAGCCATGATTGTTAATGCTTTTTCCCCCAAAGAAACCAAATCCCCGCATAGATGTTCCTACCAGGTCACCGATAATCATGAGTTGTCAATAGAAATCTTGCATGAGATTTCTGAGAACATTAATACCATCTGTTATACAGGTATGCAAAATCCATCTGCGCCACCCTAGTCCTGGGGTCCCAGATGCACAGTCGCGGGCATTAATCCCCTTGAACCGCCTAAGAGGTCTATCCAATACCAATTATATGCAATGCTATGCGAAGATTCTTAGACTATTCGACAAATAGGAGCATGTACCAGGGGGCCAAAATGCTTAGAGACATCTAATCAGTGCCGGGGATAGGCTCTCGCGTAATGATAAGACATGAGGGATGTAACCTCATGATCATAGCCATGCATATGAAAAATTTAAATCAAGGATATAAAGTTTTCCTGGCTAGGTGGTTGGTTGCTTTTTGATTGGCCTGGCTGCTTGTATTCGAGCATATCTAAGGGTGAGGCAGTTGTCTTAAATTTGGAATAACTCCGTTGATTGATTGATGATGAATATTTATTTCCTACCATTGTCTTTATCAAAACACCGTGTGCTCGATACTACATAGCCACAGCATGTGATTTTACATGTATGAAACTTTCGGTGCTAAGCACAGCCCCACTATGCCAATTCTAACCGCCCATCCCGAACTGGTTTTCGTATCTAGAACTTGATAGCTTTGTCTTAAAAGATTACATAAAATACGGATACCGACGTCATATAAGATTGATTCTATGCATCATACGTATCTGCGGGAATATTGATTCTAGAGTCCCAGATTGGGCGAGCAGCAGTCTGGACCAAACAGATTTGATCTAGGTCTGTAACAAAAAGGTACAATTTACTATTTAGATGATACATATGAAAATTACTGCTATGTATCCTTTGGTTTTCACTCCAGCCGCAGTTTCTCGCCCAGGGTTCTGACCTTCGGGATTGTCGACTCCCTGAATCGAAGAATCATGTACCATCACTCGCCCTGTGTTAACCAACAAGGAAATTTGTCTTAGTCGGTGAGCTATCGATAACCTAAAATTTCAGAGAGGCTACTTGGCTTTAGAGGCTTTGCTTTTCTTCCTCTCCAGGAGCACCTGGCCCTAAGAAGGTGGCAAACTTGTAAAATGAAAATCACAAATAATCACTCTGCCCAAGGAACCCCCCCGGGGGGAGGGGGGGCGGGGACTCAAGCATAAGAAATCCCGCTCTACCCGGGGGTCGAAAGCTAGGCTCATCGTTTATCGAAGCAAGCGCTTGATCCTCCAAATTTATAAGACGTGCCCGTGGTCTACGGAAATATCAGTACTAACAATATTATAAATTTGTAATTCCTTTGAACTGCGGGATTGCTACTGTTTTGTATTTTTGGCTACAGGTCCGGGTCATTTGTTCTGCAGTTCCGTAAAAAGGTTTTCTTTCGTAGGTTCTCGACTTACTAGCTAGATCGACCCTCGGGTTAACGGGAATTGGACCGAAGCTCACCTCCAAAATCCCGGGATGAGGAAGATTAGCCATCAGGATTCTACACAAAGTTACCGAAACCACTAAAGATTGGGGGGGGGGGGGGGGGGGGCCATGGGTGTCATATTGAGCAAATCTAAGTCCCTACTAAGTGTGATAGTGTAAATGAAAAAAAAAAAAAGGCAGAAGTTAAAAACTTAAGAAACTTTTACTAAAAGTATATAACGTATAATGCCACATGAGACCATTCAAGGAGGATCCATGTTTTTAAAAAAGAGGTTCATAACCGTCATTATGAGGTATATGGTGTACAATATAGTGCATAAAACATCGCTCAACCCAACACCTAGAGTATACATGTAAGAAGGAAACCTACCTAACCCCCTACCAGAAAAAAAAATAATCAAGACGCCACGTTATGTACTCTTCAAACCATTTATCGTTTGCTTCCCACCCTGATATTAGAGTTCGACCAAATCCATCTGGTCAAAATCCGGAGGTGGCCTTCTATAAACAACCCTTCCTTTCGCATCTAGCCCCGTATATTCGTTACTAATCCAGATATTCCCTGAAAACTTCTGCGTCCTCCTGATCTCGTCGTCACTGATGCCCAAATCGTCTCTGGGAATCCAAATAACAGGTCTTTTAGCTCTAAGGGCTTCATGCTGAAAGGCCCTTGCAACCAAAACATCTCTTTCCTCGGGCGATAAGTCCTCAATCTCGTCCGCAATATCGGAAAACAAAGCAAGCTCCGGGCGGTGCGGAATAGATTGGGCTGTGTGATGGCGCTTCTGTGCCTCAACATCTTTCTCGTACTTGTTCTGAGTTTCATGTCTTTCTACCTCCTCCTTTTCAGCTGCTGCGGCTGCTTTCTTAGCGGTGCTCCTCCCTCTTCTGTGCCCTTGCTTCATCTGTTCAATCTCCCTCATCTCAATCTCCTCTTCATAGCGATCTCTTGCTTTTTCCCTTTTCTCACGAGCCTCAAGGACCTCATTCAAGTCGTCACCGTCCTGCTCTTCAGGGGCAATGCGATTTAGTCTCATTTCATCGTGCTCCCTTGCAAACTTTTCATCTGCAATGACGGCATCGTCCTCCAATGTTATTGGTAAGTAGGTTAGTAGTGGTCCAAAGGCCGAGTTGAGCGTGTATTGGAATAGCAAAGTAAATCCGAGAGCGATGATCATAATTATTGCCTGTGGAAAGCAAGCAACTTCGCCTTGGGCGTCCCGGACCAGAAAGAAAAGACCAATCAAGCAGACCTCCATGACGTAGATACCAGTAAAGAGCTGATTAATTGCTCGCGGAAACAACAAACCACCGGTATCGAACCGGAAGTTGTTAACGTAGAGCATGTTATACCGGTATACCATCCAAAAGAGCGAGAACGTGCAGATATTGAAGATCAAGATCAACGGGGAAATAACTGAGTAGACAATTCCAATACAAGCCAAATTAGTGTAGACAGGAAAGAAAGTTCCATACTTGATCTCCATAAGAGTCGTGGCACGGGTGAATTTCTCTCTAGCAGTAGTGTCTAGAATAGGGCTCAAGATAAATTGAATAAACAATGTGGCGACCTGAAGAATAGCCGCTCCGCTGACGGTGAATGCCTGTAGGAGCATGTAGGAGAAGAAAAAGTTGGAAGCCTTTGGTAAATTCTGCGCAAGAATAGAAGGCGCAGAGATCGGGTTGTTGAGAAGGTCCTCCAATACGACAGTGATACCCGAAGAAATACTGACAACGAGGAAGATTTGGATGAACAAGAAAGCAAAGTACATCCCTTGAACAGCCCTTTCAATAGCCATACCAGTATGAAGACCTTGAAGCTTTGCGAACACTGCGTTAAAATATCAGTAAGGCTAAAACTAACATTTTGGGACCGAGGGAGCTTACATCTGAGGATGATGGGCAGGAGTGCCATCAGAATTGCTAAACCCAACGGCGGCAGAATACCCTGAATCAACCCTACTACCGAATTCGGAAGATCATTTATCCAAGCAAGCCATGGAATTACTTCTGTCAGATAATCTATCTGAGAAAGTAAACCAACAACAGCAACTGGGAAAGCCCATCCAATGATCAATCCACAAACAGCAACTGTTATACCGAATATTCTAGTATACCTTTGCCACCAGTTTATCTTCATGTTATCCCAAATAACATCATTAGGTGAGACTTCAATGTGTCGGGGACACATTTGCTGGGGGACGTGATGAGACAGTGATTGACAAGCCATGTGCGCGGCAACCTGGTGATTAAATTGGATGAATGCGGAGTTCATGAGAGGGTACTTTTCTGGCTCGCTCTGGTCTTTCTCGATTTCAACATTGAGACGTGCAACCTCTTTGCGGCAGTAATAAATTGTGTCGACCTTTTTTCCCATGAGCGGCAATGATGGCATCCACGTGAGGCCGAAAATTGGGAGTCTCATTGTTTCCCTATCCTTTTCAGTCAAATATTTCTTCCACACCGGTTCGCCAATCTTGTCATCCCCTTCTTCCTCATTATAAGCCTTGGGGTATTCCGTTTTCGTTTTCTTTTGCTTTTTTTTCTTTCCTCCATTCTCATGCTTTTCAAAGACATCAACCTTTTCGCCAACAGTACTGGTACGTGGGGTCGTTGGACTAGCCGTACTGAGCGGTGTCTCATCTTCTTCGCTGTGGGTGGCGTGGGATCGTTTCCAGAAAGCTAATTTAGATGGCTCGTCTACTTCCTCTTGCGTGCTCAATGGGAGTGGAGTCCGAGTAGTAGATGTGCTTTCCTCTCCTCTCAGTGTGTTCCGCCTTCTGGACGGACCTTCATTATCGTCGACTTCCTCGCGTCCTATTAATGTTGAGCCGCGCTTTGCACTACGAGAGGATCCGCGTTCATTAAGTGACGGCCGTCGTTGCCCGGCCGGTGCTCTGTAATGATCCTCCGTCTCTTCTGGCTGATAACCATATGCAGGCTTTGGCAACACGTCCTCTACACCACCTCGGATTTTATCAAACCCAGAGGTTACGCCATCAAAGATACCCCTTTGGAGTTTTTGGAGGCCATCACCTACAACCGGGATCGGGTTTATATTTGCAAACTTTGACTTGCTTCTTCTGTGAGTATTTTGTTTATCGGCTGCTTCATGGATATCTTCCGGGATCTGATGAGGATTCCCGGAAGACATTCCCGGGCCTGCAATCTCGCCTGCATGTTGGGCATCCTCAACTGCGGCTTGGGCTTGAGGGTTCTTTTTGACTTCGGCTCGGAGCTTCTTAATATGCTTCTTCTTTGCAGCCTTGATAAGTGCTGTTTCAGCCTTTTCGAGTATCCTCGCAAGTTTATCACGTTCCTGGACTTTTTCTGCGAGTTCCTCAAAATCTCTGCAATGCCAAGGAGATCAGTAATCAGGCAATAGATGTCTTGGCAAGGGGGAGAGGAACCTGTTTATCCAAATATTCCTAATTCCACCAGGGAATACATCATATAATCCCAGCAATTCTTTAACACCCAACCATTTTCTTGGAATTGAAGCTACCAATACTGTTGTGGCACTGGCTCTCAACCTATGTTGTGGCGATGTCAAATATGCTTGTCGAAGCCGAATGTATGCCCTAAGTTCCCGATAAAACATGTAGCAGAACAGAATGATAACTCCCAGGGCAAGCAACAAGTGTGCCCAATACCGGCTCGTGTCCTCTGGTGCTACATTGGTCCACGCCAGCCTATCAAGGCCTTGAACCAAATCACCACCTATACCGCCGATAGAATTTAATGGTAGAAGAATCGGAATGATGACTAGGGCGAGTATGCAGAATATTTTCAAGAGCATAAGAAGGTATCGAAGAAAGAAGTAGGCATCTAATCCGGATTTTTGTATGAAATCGCTATTGGCAGTGGCAAATATCTAATCGAACACCAATTTAGCATCCAAAAACATCTAGTTCTCGCGTGGGTATGTGTTGTTGCTTACAGGTTTAAACCAAGCTAGAAATCCAGGTTTAGGTGGTTTTGTACGGCGTCTAGACAAATTATTGTCAGCAAAGTGAACAGATAATCAGGCTTGGTATTATAGTCACTTTTCTGGCACTAGATATGTCCTAGGCTCATAAACACGTTGCAATTTCGTTCTCAGAAGTACAAATAGTATTACTTCAGCGCCGAATACAGCTGCTGCAACTCCAAGTGACGAGAGGAAGGTCTCCAGAGACATTCCTGCCGAGTTTTGTGCCTTTCCCGCATCTGCAAACGGATCTATCGAAACATTGGATGTTGCTGAGGCCGTGGTTGAACTTGAGGTCATAGTCGATGTAGACGACATGATTGACGAGGTTATCGTAGAATTACTCATTGTTATGGTAGTCGTATCGTATTAACTGGGTGTGTTGCCGTTATCGAAGTATTGAGGTCGTAGTCCCTGGGGACAAACGCAATTGTTGTTGTGACAGCAAGCGTAACGGGTGTTTGAGACAGAATAATTATCAGAATTACGGGAGCAAAAGAGGGAGGAGAGTTCGGGGATAACTGAGCAAGCGATATGGTCTAGTATCTATTCTATGGGGGGGAAAGAGGGACGTGCCCTTCTAGGGAGACCAGCGCCGGAATGATAAGATCAGCAAACAGAGATAAAACGGAGTGCAGAGAAAAACAGGAAAGAAGAATCACCACCGAGTGGCAAGGGGGGGTAAAGAGAGGGACGTAATAATATTAATTTTCCGCAGTCAGGAAATTTGAAGAACAGAGCAGGCTTCAGGAACTTTGAATTAAAAGCCAAGAAAAGCATTCGCAGGTGACGCTATTATGGGCTTGCGGCTGGCGCCAAGTAATCCTAGTGTGCTAGGAGAAGATATTTCATTGGCCGCTGTGGACTCCGAGCAAGGGACCCGAACAAGGGTCTATCGGCCAAAGAAGCTGGTTTAGCTGTTCTTAAAATGACTTCATTGTCCCCTGAAACACCGGTAGCCGCCGTCATGTACATGATAGCCAAACACGACAAAAGCTCTAGCTCTCTACTTCTCCTGGTCGAAACATCTACTTTGAGGGTACCGACAAAGGGCGCGAATATTGTGTAGTTCCAGCTGAGACGAAAGTTAAAACAGCCGCATAGGAAGTACATACATGTACCTACATGAAATGCAGGGAACTCGGGCAGATACACAAAACCAAATTAATTATTACCGTTAAATGTCACGAAACGCTGCAGTCCAGTCTAAGCGAGATCGGGCCTCGGGAAGGGCTACCCTTAGACCAACTTTATACCTACATACTCTACAAAAAGAAAGAAAAAAACGACCTAGAGAACAAGCGTTACGCTATCCACCCACGCCAACCATCAATTGTACCTACAAAAATAACCAGTCAATCATTGCCAGTGGTGACGGGTGTTGCAAGTTGATATTCGTATCACATATAGTACTACATGTAATTAATATTAGAGTATTGTCTAGGTATATACTCTACTCTACTCTAGAGTAGAGACCTATATGTAAAGGCTGAAAGGTCAACTTGTCGGACATAGCTAAGACTAAGCCAAGGAAACTTACTCGTATATATCACCATGCACCTACCGTCACCCCAAAGTAACTCAAGTATGTAATGCTGAGTAGGAGGCGTTTTACGAGCCATCAACTGGCTAGTTTCCGATTGGCTTTGTGACACGTGGTTGCGCAGTCAATGGATCGAGTTCACAAAACCCTGTTTCTCGATCGTGGGTGAAGTAACGTTTGAATTATCTAACTATGCTCTAGCCTCCAAGAATATCATGCTGATTAGATATTACAGCTCAGCTGGGGAGTAAACGTAAAAGTGACATGCAATGAAGAAATAAGTATGAACACCAGAAGCAATCCAGAAACACCAAGCCTTTTCTGCCATCCTGCAATACATTTTCTAAAAACCATAACCTCCAGGGTAAGAGTTTCAACCTAAATGCCAGTAAATGATACAAATGAAAATCTTCAAACATAAGAAACCATTGTAGATATGAAAATAGGATGAACGAATATTGTAACTACCACTCAACCATTCCGGATTGACGCTTGATATCTCTAAATTCGTGGAGTTCCAGTCCTCTATCCTTGCAGGCTTCGATAACATTCAATGGGGTTGGGTCAGATTCCACGAGAACCTCTTTCAAACTCTTGAACCATCCTCTCCTTAGGGCGCCCCTCAAGATACCAGCTTTACCAATAGAAGCTTCTTTGTCTTCGCAGCTCCCGACACCCCAGCAAAGTCTTTCAAGCCCTCTTAACTCAACCTCATCCTCCCTGAGCGAGAAAAGAGTGGTATCAATCTGAGTGTCCAGGAACCTATCCTTCTTCTCGAGATTAGATAAACGGAGATCCTTCACTGCGCTTCTTGAATATGTGAATTTTCCCGCTTGAGCTCCTACCGCCAAAGAAGTGAGAAGAGACCTCAGGTTCTCGGCTGTGAAGCAGATTCTGGTGAACGTAAGGCGGTTGAAGTAGGGCTTGACGCTGCGTTCATCTGAAGACCCTACGTTCTTTGCAACCCTAGTAGCTGCCCACTTCCCAACCTCGACCACGAAGTCCTCGTCGTCAACATCAGAGAACCCAACGTTGCGTACACTCTCCGGAAGAGCCTCAAGGATCAGCATGAATCTTTCCTTCACCTCTCTCCTGGCCTCTCTTACAGCTTGGCTCGCGGGTCCAAGCTCCCTCTCTGACTTCCTCTTCACCCTAACATCACCCAACCCAAACTTTTCTAGCTTCGGCAATCCCTCGAAAATCACCTTCGCCTCCTGGACCGTAAGTCCCCTAACCCCAAAGAATCCTAACTCTTTCAAGGCACCCCAGTTTCTATGGAGCTCAATGAACCCAACACCCCTCATATCTGGATGTCCATCAAATACCCTCTGCCACACGCTCCTCCTAGTTCCAGCATCTCCCCCTCTCCAGATCACACGGGTTAGGCTGGTCTTTTCAACTATCGTTTTGGCAAGGATCCCATGTTGTGCCGAGTCTTCATCAAGGCAGTAGTGCTCTGCTGAGAAGAACTGGCGTTCATGTAGCTGCTCGGTGCCCAGGATCACTTCCACATTCTCACATGCATCGATCAAGTTGGGAAGGAGCACCTTCTCGAGGGAGCATGTGAGCCAGCAGTTAATGCTTGGTGGGAGGTGAATAGCCTTGACATTCACAGCCAGGTCATTTCTCTCTCGCAGGGTGCGCAAAAGCAGTGAGAGGCGCTTCTCCAGCTGCTGAGTCTTGGAGGACAGGTGGTGGTGTGCCTCGCAAAGGGTCTTTCCGTCGAAGGGGAAAACCTCTGTCGACACATTCAAGGGAAGATTGGTATACAGAAGCTCTGACACGATGGAGTAATAGAAGCGGTTGACTTTACACAGTGAGGAGAGCTGGAAAAGGTTGCAAAGTCCACAGCCTTGGGCATATGTTGTCACCGCCTTCGACGACTCCGACGCCGAGGTCAGGTTCTTGATGATCTCGAGGTGGATCTCTGCCGGCAAACTAGGGAGCACCAATGGTTTCTGTTCCCGGGTGGGGGCGGTAGGGGCAGCTATGTCTGGAAGTTTCCTGTGAATGAGCTCGTGGTACTGGTTCTGGTGCTGGTGATTCCAGTTCTTTGGCGCTTCTGGCATGTAGAATGTCTGGTGCGAGTGCTCCTCCTCGCCTTCAGCAGCCGAAGCCTGGAACCCAAGGAAGCCAGTGTAGTTTGCTTCGGTCTCTGCGCACCATACCTGCGGCCAAGCTTGACTTCCAGTATTTTGGTGGCTTTGTGCTGATGCATTGGTCTGGGTCTCAGCGCCGGAAATCTCGGTGGCTATGTCTAGGGCAATTCTGCGGCGGGCCTCATGAAGGAATTGCTGTGATGCTGAACGGACGAACGATGTGTTTGTCAGTATGATTTATAACTTCTGCAGATTGTAAATTTTCCTCAAATGGAAAAAGGAATGAGGGATCGCGCAAAAAGCAAGTTGCATCGATGGCGGGTGGGTGTATGTATTGGACTTACTTTTTCGTACATCTCCGACGAATGCGGGGGAGAGGGTGTGCTTCATTGTGACTTGCTGATGGGGAGGCTCCACTGCCAGTACGCCCTTACGCTCTCTACTCGAGTGCAAATATAGATAAAGCGGTATTGAGAGAAGAAGTAAAGGAAGTAGACTGGCATATGAAATATCGGGACAATAGTCAGACCACGACATGATACAAAGTCTTTTATTACTATAAAATACTTCACAGAAGTAGTAGTTATAGATGCTGGTATTTAGATATTGCAGTGATGGTGGGGCAAGCTGGTGTGATATATATATAATTAAAATAAATGCGGGGGGCTTCGAATTCTGGATGTCTGCGGTAGGTAGTAGCTGAGCTTGGTAGAATCAGATGGGGTGGTGGTTGTGTAGAATGGTGGTGGTGGTAGTAGGGTAGTCAGTCGGTGGTGGTGGGTGGTGCAGGTATTCAAATATTGATTTCCAGTATCCACAAAAGCTAGGTGCTGGTAGCGGGTAATTAATACAGACTAAATTTTCATGACTCTGCTCGCGTGCCCAATGTGGTACCAGCGCTCTAGCCAGGATTGAAAAGGTAGAAGGGAAAAGGGGGGGGGGGGGAAAGAGAAACGAAAAATAACCCCTCATTGTAAACCCACATTATTATTACGCAAGTTACATGTAGTAAGTACCCGTCGGCTCGACTCAATCAACCTCTGTCCCACGGTCCCAATTCAGGTCCTAGCTACATACTTTACATGTAGTTGTAATAGGCACAACATACAGTAGGTTATTACTTGATACACCTGCACTACAAGCCGCGAGGCAAGAAATATAATCGAGATGCCCGTAATTAATTACGATGTAGCCATCATCCATAATTCAGCCAGGCTGAGGCCCGCGAGAGAGGGGAAGAAGAAAAAAGGGAGTGTTGTTTTTATTAGATCCCATAACGCTTAGAAGTAGCGTAACTTACTCTCCTACATCTTACAAGGCTGGCACCGGGGAATTCGCATGGTCTCTCACTTGGTAGCATATTGACATAGCAAAGTGAGCGATATAAAAAGTGACGGTCATACTCCTGAGACAGGGTATGTGCACTATAGCTAGAGTAGAGGATCTACTACATAGGATATGTGAGTATTGAAATCAAATCTGATGAATACCCTAGCCTGGCCAACCGAACAAAGGGAGCTTGCACAATATACTCGACTATGATACTCGACACGAATGGGAAGAAAGGTTTTTTTTTTTTTTTTTTTTGGGGGGGGGAGGTTATATTGGTTTTGATGCGGAATAATTCCCGAAGGTGTTGGCACAAGTGCACCTACATAGTCGCAGGAGGGCACATATCGGGTCCGCTCCTGATAGATATCTAGCTGCAAATCTTCCCTTGACGCCAGCTAGTAGAGTAACTCTAGGGAAGGGATAAATTGAGGGGAATGCCTGTCTGGCTGGCCCTATGATCTATCGCGCCCCCAATTCCTTCCAGCTAGTAGGGGAAATGTGTATATATCATCCTTGGAATATCCCATTCGAAAAGGCTACCTAGTAGGGGAAATCCTGTAAATAAATTTTTTATTATTATTGCCCTGTACATGTGAGAGTGAAATACCCTATTCGAAAACCGAGCAAGAATCCCGCGCGCGCATGGAATTCTAATCTGGAACCACCACGTATGTATTCTATGTATGTAGTCTCTACTCAGACCAGATAGGTTCCGGTAGAAGTTTCTTTCATCTCCTAGGGACAACCCAGAAATCCGAAAATGATATTCAATTCAAGGGCCCCTTTAGGGCCCAACCCATGACATCCATCCATCCACTGTGGACACCTATTTCGAGAAAAGCAGGCAGTAGTGACCTGGAGCTAGAGAAATAGCCACGGTCAAGCTCAGCCAGCCATAACCTATGGGTGACACTGACTGGACTGCTGTGCGTTTACATACTTCCACCATAGAATGAAAGAAGTCGTATGATCTATCCGCTGGTGGGGTAAGGTAGGCGCCTGGAGGGGGCCGGTGGCTGACTGGACTGGTGAACAGCCTCCTTCTCTCAGGGTCAATATTTCGCTCAAAAAAAGTGACTCTGACACTTGGCAGAGGTAGAGTACTAGTCAAGTTTTTATCAATAGGACTTCGGTTGCTACAGCCATTACCTACCCCCGTCCTATTGATAAAAATTTGGCAAGTAGAGTTCGGTAAACATCTCCACGACGATGCAGGGGGTAGATTTGAATCGCTGGTTTTGAAATGATGGATTACATGTCCCATAGGTACAGGCCGCCGTCGCACGTATGTAGGTACGTACGTACAGGATCCCGAGTGGTAGACAGGTCGACTCTTCCTTTTGATCGTGAATAGAGCGTTTTAGTCCCCCATATTTCGGCCATATTTCGTCCATAATTCAGACTCGCAGCGCCGAGCCCTGTAAGAGTGTAAAATAGACCAATAGTGAGCCTTAATCACTATAGATCGTTTCCGATTTAAGCACTCTTACAGGACTCAGCGCATATCTCGGCGCTGCGAGTCTGAATTATGGACGAAAAAATGGGAGGACTAAAACGCTCTAATAACCTCGGGGCGCAAAAAAAAGGTTACGAGTGGGTATTTTATGTACAGCCATACCTCGCTATAAGAAACCTCGCTATAAGAAAAACCTTGCTGTAAGAAACAACACACAGGTACACGCTAAGGACTCTGCACCAAAATCTCACTTGCTATAAGAAATTTTGGGGGGATTTTTGCTATAAGAAACAAAAACCTCCGCCACCTTGGCGTTTCTTATAGCGAGGTGTCGCTGTAGTAGTGGTGTGATATTTCTAGAAAGAGATGGTTAACCGTTAACGTTCGGAATATCTAGCCACCGGAACCGAGCTAGCCTACAAGGGTGGAGGCGATTATTATGTTTCACCACAAACAGCACAGCGGGATTGCCAAGAGCTCGGACCTGACTGGTGGATCCCAGCCATATACATACCAACCTTGGGACTCGGGAACTCGGGACACCTCAAATCGGGTCGGGCCCACGTCTTGAAACTTCGCGGGCACCAAATTCGCGCAACGAAATTGGCAATGTTTTTTTTTTTCCTCCCGACCTTTCCGGCAGAGGGAAGGGGTTATTTCTTTCGGCGCACTGATGGGGATTGATCATTATTTCCTCCGTTATTAGACAGGGAGTTTTGAGCTGCCAGTGATGACTTCGCTCGGCTACGTACTCCACAGTGTAGAGCAGGATTTGCTCAGAGTAAATACATGGTACTGCTTGTCAATTCTAGGAGATTGCCCCATTTGGCAAGTTTTTTTTTTTTTTTTTCGTGGGGTTTACGGTTTACGGTTTACGTAGAATGTATGTACGTCTCCAAGTTCGTGTGCAAAGGCGGCCCGAATTCAAGGTTCGTACCTTAGTGGGCATACCACGAGCACCTTAGCTGTCCCAGTGTCCAGCTGATTGTCATGCTTACAGTTTTGTAATGTGTAGGTATCCCACAGCAATTCAGGAGAACCTCAGATCGATCCAATACATGCAATCTATATCTATGTAGTGATCTGTGCTTCAGCGTCTGACTTATCTGATCCCCGCCCAGCTCAGCGGCGACCTTATTCAGGTCGCCGAGTGAGGCCGCCGTGTAGTTATGCTAGCTAGCATCGAGAGGCCGGCGACATGCAATGTTTCCTCTAGTCTAGCCATATAAATACATGTACTATCCAAGTACCGACTGGTACACAGCATAAACATCTCTTCCAGAGTGTAGAGCAGACTAACTTATCGCAGAACCCTTTTACTAGTCCCCCCCCCCCCCCAGAATAAAAACTTTATTCATTATTATGTGTATGCAAGTCAAGTGCCCTACCTGCTGTGCGTCATCCAACCCCTTCCCCCATCGCTTGGTAGCGAGATCGCAGCGACTCTAGAGTTGAATAGAGCAGCAAAGCGATAGAAACAGGTACATATGGGGTGAGGATGCGCTGGCTAACATCTTCGTGCAGCATACAAAACCTGGGCCGGCTGCGGTAGCCATATCCCAAGTGTCATGGAGCGCATCCCGAAAACAGAATGGTGCAAGTGCACAAAGCCCGAAGGAAGCCCATACCCTCCACAGGGGTCGTTGAGTTTAGGATGTGTGATCCTTTAGCTTGTGTAGGTATATATACTCAAAGTGAGAGGTCGGGCGGAGATTTAATTTTGGCTCTGGCCGACTGCTGAGGTTTATTTGTGTAGATTCGGGATCGTGAGGCCTTGGCGGGGGGTTGGAGATGTGAGGTTGACATTGAAGATGCAGAGAGAGTATTGTGCAGTTGGCTAGTGAGAATCAGTCTGCTGGATGCGTGATGGTTAGCTTGAGTGCGTGCACGCGCGAGCCAGATGGATGGGATTCGATTATTTCTTCTTTCTCGGACAGATGTACCGCGGAGCATTATCAATATCAATATCAACATCGAGACCCACACTCTCAGCGCAAATTCAATTCCTGAAGAACACAGTCCATCCATCTGAGACACTACATGTATCTAGATTGGAGTGAAAGTCTCCGCGTAGACGATGTATATGCCCATGCGCCGATGTGGCGAAACTCTGCCCGCTGCAAAGGCAAAGACTCCAGTCCCCAGATGAAGCCTCAATGGTCTATCAGAACGATCACATGGTCACAGGTACCTATCGTGTACGCGTATAATCTGCGCAAAGTTTTTCAGATGTCCACGAGGTTACCTGCGAGTCTGTTCTAGACGCCCTGCTACATGTACTTAATGTACTTACCTTAATACAAGTACTCTATACATGTCAGACGGCACGGGCATATAGTGCACATATAACTAATACATACGGAACAGCAAGGGCAATTCCCCATGCAAATTAGTCCATCCGAGATAAAGCTTATTACTCTATATCTGACTACTGCACGTATGTGCATGTATCGACCTCGGGCCTTTGGCTGTTGACACTCCCCACGAGATCGTGAGACCGACTCATCCGGCCAGTTTCAGGCTTATCTATGCGGTTTGGGAATGGGTATTCATTATACTCTAGAGTAGAGTACATAGGTAGGTACTCCGCGTGTATGTACCCCACATGCGTATTGAGGTTGGTGCTTTATGGTAGGCACACTCTATCAGGCGGAGCATTAGGGCTGTATGGTAGTGGTTTAAAACTTCCTGCCTGCCCGCATGCCAGTAAGATCATTGTTGCCGTCCTTTT
Source organism: Morchella sp. 2016-72 (assembly GCA_024713865.1). Classification (NCBI taxonomy): domain Eukaryota; kingdom Fungi; phylum Ascomycota; class Pezizomycetes; order Pezizales; family Morchellaceae; genus Morchella; species Morchella sp. 2016-72. Next base: position 823,330 of record JAMJEY010000003.1, read on the forward strand.
CTTTCCTTGCGTTATTTTAATAAGATTCCATGGGCTCATACGTACTTCTAGGTTTGCGGTGTCTGTCAAGATGCATTGTCCTCCGGCCTTTCTCTACTGCATGGGATATCACTCGTCCCACTCTTGTCTCTATACTGGGCTGCAACGGAACGAGACAGTGTCCGCAGGAAGTAGACCGTAGAGGGGTAAATATGCTGCATTGTTAATGAGGACTCTGGCTATATTATTAACTCATGGATAGGATACGATGTAATTAGTACGGTTCTGCTATCGCCCGAAAATTCAGGGTATATATGGCCGAACCTCCGCTCTTGCGCGCCCACACCCACACCTAGAGCTAGATATACGGGGTGTACGTACAGCCCGCCGTCGTAAATCTACCCTACCGGGATGGACATAAAGTCTAGGAGTACATGTAGTTGGATGACCTTGGCAAAGGGTTGAAGTTTCCGTGCGTCTTGAGGCCAGCCCGTTCAGGTATTATTGTGAAACCGCAACACACAAATAATGGGGAGTGGTACCGGCGGCGACCCGCTTCGATCCAGAGATGCGCGCAAACGTAGTACTTGGGATAGGGTAGCCGGAGTAAATAAATAAAATTCATATCCGTATATATGTCACAGATATTCTATTGACACATTTTCGATCAAGAATATGTACGTGTAAACATTGAATGACCATTGTTTCTAGTACCGACGTAAGAAAGGCCCGGCGGTAATCACGAGTGCATTTTATACCTGTGCTCGCATATCATAACCCACATTGGCCGGCAGAAAATCATCTCGAAGGATATATGCGAGTCTAGTCCAACACCCACTCATTCCGTCCGGGTATTGCGCTCGACCGACAAAGCATCAGAGCGATTTAGGAAGACCTCTGCACGCCGGATGTTTGTGAATTGATGATTTGTTCTTAATCTCCGGAATTATACTGCTTTATTTTAACACAAAAGTGCACGTACTTTGGTAACTGAGACCAAACTACAATATTACAGGCAACCATATTAACAAGGACCCAAGCTATCCCCTGAACCACGAGGGTGTATTGTCAAAAGGACACAAAGTTATTATCTTGGGTTATTTCCTCCCTGATACCCGTCGGCGTTGGGTTTGGGTGTCGGGCTCTTAGCGCAGGTTGTTGTAATATTTGTTGCTTGCGAGTCAGTCAAACAGGGTGTCTAGGATTATGTGTCCGGTATATATGGCGCCTCTCTCTTGTACCCAAGAACTCGGACATAGAACGGGCGCGGTGGGGTTTTCCGAGTGATACATTGTGATTCTATCGTACCGCTAGGCGCAAAAGAGACCGCACTTTAGGCTTTACACGTGAGGTTTCTTATGAGCAGGCTAGAGTCCGAAATAACCACCTGGCCCTAACAAAGATCCGATTCAGGTGGTTCTAAGCTTGTACGGTTACGTAAGTATCGGTGGGGGGAAAATCTAGATCCAGGAAGGAGGGGCGTGAAAAAAAAAAAGTCTGTAGTAGACAAGAACTTCTATAATCTAACGAAAGCTCTAAGCGACAAACAAATCACAGGCTCGGTCTCTCTTTACGGCAGACCATTGCAAGGCGGTAGTATATATGCACTAGCTATCAGGGAGCCCATAATTCTCTCCGGTATTCTGGTTTACGTTGGGCTTGTTGGGCAAACATCTCGTATCAACAATGTAGAAGACTCATATACCTCGTAGCGAGAAGTAGCTCGAAAATAAGGGCAACTTAGAAAAGAAAAAATCAACTACTAAAGGGGGAAGAACAAGAAAAAAGCATTTTACTCCCGGTCCGAACCCTTCAAACACTCCAACCACTAGTTATACCCCTCAGTTAACCTACAAAAACCATATTTTTAGTGAAACAACCCCCTCTCTTTTGTGTACTCTTACTAATAACCCGGCCCAACAAGGTCGACAAAGGGGGCAACCGTCTCCACGGCTCTCTCTACGACTGTTTTGATTCTCATCCTCAAGCTCTCATTCTTGCACTCAATTAGGAGGGTCTCGAACCAAACGTTGGCAACAAGATTATCAATTTTGATTTGCACGCCGGGAATGAGCTGGTTAAGTGTGTCGAGATCCATGTCCCCGCCCTCTGGGGCATTGGCGATCCCTTTGGGCGCGTTTTCGGGTTGGGAGCCGCGGGGGAGTGGTGTCACACAGTCGCCGAACTGTGCTTCGAGGAACATAAGGATGCGTTCGAGACGTTGGCTAGGCGTGATGTGAGCATGTGGGGAGATATCCTTGGGGGCTCCGACAGAATGGTCATGGTGGTGGTGGTGGTGGTGAGTGGATTTAGAGGCGGAGTCTGTGTGTAGTTATGTCAGTGGATCAAATATCAAGATTTTGAACAAGGTAAATGGCTTACATTTGACCGCAGCTGGACTACTCTCCAAGGTCATGAGAACTGCCAATACAGCATCCGCAATCCCGTCATTAAGAACATTACCAACCCACTCTAGTTCAACATATCCCTTCATGCATCTAACTGTGACACAATCCATGACCTTGAAGGTCTTCCCAGTTATTTTTGACTTTTCCCCACCATCCGTATCCGCATCTTCTTCTTCCTGTGGGATATCCTCCTCCCTTTCATCATCCTCATCATCATCGTCCTCGATGTTCACAACACCGCCAAACATGCCCTCCAAACTCCAGCGCACAAGACCGACTCCAGCTACACTCATGGGGACCTTCTGGCGGCATGTGACAACGGTAGTGGTGAGCCCAGCATACTCACGAAGGTCGTCAGGTGCCATGAGGGAGAGCTTGAAATCGTTTTGGACGAGGACACCTGTGAGAAGCTGCTCTTTTTGGAGTTGCATGGCGGGGGGTGCTGTTGGCGGGGGCTTCTGTGCAAGTTTGCCAACAACCTAATGGTGTTAGTTAGACTACTCTCGAACTTAGGAGTAGCGGGGTTATTACCTTTGCGACCTTGTCTCCCTTGAAAGGGATCCGCAGCTCCTCACAGTTCTTTGGACTGTAAATCTTGATTTTGTCCTTTTCCTTCTTGTCAGAGTTCTTACTGAGGAGCGCAGACTTGAGACGGCCCATATTATTATGCTCTCCATGGACTAGAATTACGACTTTTGCTCCAACCTCTTCTATGAACCCAGAGTTTTGGCCATAATCCACATGTGCGGCGAACGAGAGTTCCTCGATACTGCAGCGCCGAGGAATCATGACCTGGCTACCGTCCCCGTCTCCTCTACGGTTCCCTCCCCCGCGGTTTGCAGTCATGATTGCGGGTATCTCGGTAGGTTCGTTCATGATCTGTTTGGCCATTGTGCCTTCGACGCTATAACCAGTGATGACAAGGCCATTTCGAGGATCGGGACACCATCTTTCGAGAAGTTCGCGGGATACACCGTTCTGTACGTGGCAAGGGGAATTATGTTAGTGATTTTGCGGGATAATACGTGGAATAGAGGCACTCCGAATATACATGTGTTGTGGGCAATGGGATGACCATGACAATGGTGATGTTGATGTTGATGATGGAAAAGGTGTATATTTATTTTAACAACATCGTGTATATCAAAGCGGAAGGAAATCATGATCTCCATAGCACACAACCACTTTGCAAGGGTAGAATGCAATCCTAGCAATACAGTCGTGCCACCACCGGCACGAGGTATTGAGCCACGGAAGCGGTAATGCTCTGCTCTTATCCTCCAAATGCCCCCAAGCCCACATGAAATATTGAAGTTTGAGAAATATAGATACTGAAATCCAACAAACACCAAGATAATGAAGTGTAATGATAAAAAGAAGTATGATCTCCGGCGAAGGGTCAAAAGGGCTTTTACCTGCATCATTCCGGGACTTGCCAACATGACACAACCACCCACGTCTTCGAACCTATCTATGGCTTTCAAAGATCTGACCCATCTAAAGTCCCAAGGATTCCTGCCCTCCTCTTCAAACATTGCCTTCTTTATTCTGTCGTTCATGGTATTAATATAAGTTCTGTATACATCCATACATTTCCTGGCCAGATTAGAGGCATAATAGATTGGATACGTTTGGAATTGAGGGTGTTTCTCCCAGTATTCGTCCAAGATAAGCAATAGTTCTTGCGCTCTTCCGAGAGCAAAGACGGGCATAAGAACTCTACCACCACGGGTGAGAATGTCAGTGGTCATCTTCATGAGCCTAGCTTCCTTCTCAAGCCTGGGCATATGTGTAGCAGTGCCATATGTGGATTCACAAATAAGTAAATCAGGCTTGTCAGGAGGAATCTCAGCAGACACTAAATGTCGGTCATCTTCACGGGAATAATCTCCAGTAAACATAACTTTGAGACCAGCAATTTCAATAAAGAACATTGCACCCCCAAGCACGTGCCCGGCATGGTAAGGTGTTATGGATATACCCGCATGAGTGAGCGTTGTATGGTAATCAATTGCCTCAATTCGGGAGTATGAAGAAAGATGGTCGGCTTCGTTGTAGAGGGTCTCTGGAGTGTTATGGACATTACTGATATAAATGTTAATTAATTGCCACCTGGCCAAAAGGTCCTATGAACTCCAATACACACCTGACTCTAACACTGTCCTGGATCAACCACTTGTAGATTGCCTTTGTGGGGTGGGTCATGAAAACGCGTCCTTTAAAGTTTGTTTTCGTCATGACATACGGCAAGCTTGCCGCATGATCCAAATGAAAATGGCTAATCAACAGCACATCAACAGTACTTAGATCAAACTCGTCGTAAAAGGGGAGCGCAGCAAGGCCATCATATGCAGGATGAACACCAGCATCAAGCATAACAGTCTTTCCTTTGTATTGGATGATATGGCAAGAGCGACCAACTTCATTACCTCCCCCGAGACAGAGAAAGTTGAGATAGTCAGAGTCATCCTGTTAATGCCAAAGGATATTTGTTAGCTCGGCAGATTATTGTATGGGAAGATTGAAGGTGGTTATGGGGGGGGGGGGCACGCACGATAATTTCGTCCTCGACGGTTGGCTCTAGCTTCCTTTTTGTAGCCATATTTAATTTTGAAAGATGTCTGGTATCCTCTAAGACAAGGGAGCGAGCAGGTTGAGCACAGCAACCGACGCGAGGAACAAACGTTTGTCTAGTTACCAAAATGCCACTTCTTAGGAGGGTAAGCTAGTCGCCCTGTTACCCTCCCGAGAAGTCATTGTCTGTGCACAGGAGAATTTCCGGGTTCTTGGGTGCAGCCAAGACCGACGACCACATGGCCGGTCAAAGCTCCTCCACGATAACCTCCTAGCACCGAGGAAGGGAGGACTTTGGGGAGTTTAAATTTGGGTGCGCGGCGAATCCTGTTTGAGCTTGAAAAAACAAAGTACCTACATGTACTTACATGTATATATACATGTGCCCGCCGAATCATGACATTCTGTCCCGTAGATTTAAGGAAACTACATGTAATAAGATCGATATCGGAGCTGCAGGCCATAGCACATCGTACTTTGGAGCAGGTACCTACATACATGTACTTGATATATACATGTAGGTGCAACATATGGTTTTTATCGCTTAGGACTCACAGGGGAGAAAATTTCATGACTACATGTATTTTACGAGTAAGTACATGTAGTTAAAGGCGAGTGCTTGAGGCTCCTAATGCTTGCCTAAAGGTGTAAACCTAAATGTAGCTCGGTACTTTATCTAAAGTTGTGCAGGCGGCTGTGCATGGACTGACTAAGGGTTCTGCCAAGACCGGTGATGCCTCTTGCTTGGGTCAACACTCTCTGTGCGACCGTCTCCCATATCTGGCACTTCCCTACCCTTTTCACCTCACTCACCAACAATAGAAACCGCCCTCATCACCATCACATAGTTTGTTAATTTTTTTCGTGTCTTCCTTATCTTTCTGGATTTGTTTTCCCTTCGTTTGCTATTTCTTTTAGGGCTCCTTACGCCTAACTCTCGTCATCCTCACTTGTGGGGCCCCCGTTCAAGCTGGTTGCCGCTTAACCTAGTTATGAACACAACCACCACCTTAATAACGATGATTCAAGACGATGGAGTTGATGATGGTAGCAACAGATGCGAGTTGTTGGGTCCATTCGGTTCGTTCATTCTGTCCGTGAGAGCTGGGTGCGCGTTTTCGCTTTGAGTAGTACTGTACAGTGGCGGGAGAGGGCTAGGAGCTTGAAATAGTGAAGCAGGAACTGATTTATACTCCATGGTCTTGAAATATAGCTTTGTTTATCCAGGCTGCACTTGGGGGCATGGCGCTTCTATCGTTAGTGTGGAAACGGTCTCGAGAATCCCCGCAACGCCCACTGAAGATATGGTGAGTTAATCTCATTTACAGTACGCCGCCGCCAGCTACTGATCTGTGAGCGCGCAGGTGGTTTGATGTCTCCAAGCAAGTTGTTGGGTCTATTTTGGTACATATGGCGAATATCGTGCTTTCCATGCTCTCCTCGGGTACATTCGGCATAGAACCCACACCAGCTGGAATGCCCCCTCCCCCTCCTCCGGGTTTCCCTCCCCCTCCAGGATTTGGCCCCCCTCCTCCAGGCTTTGGTGGTCCACCCCGCTCCCGCCGTGACTTTAGTAACCCACCTGATGATGATCCAACATACCATCCTAATCCATGTAGTTTTTATTTATTGAATTTAGGCATCGATGTTTGTACCCACCACTCCTTATACCGGGAAACATAGCTTATACGTGACCATAGACTACTATTGGGATTGCAATCCTTATTGTTATACTTCGCGTGTTACACACCCTTTTGGCTCTGTCACCCTTTGAGTTTTTCAAGACAGGAATAACTTCAGGTGATTATGGCGAACCACCAAGATGGTCGTGGTGGATAAAACAAGCCATCATCTACTTTATGGGATTGATGGGAATGAAGTTCGTTGTATGGATCATTTTTGCCCTTTGCCCATGGTTGGGCCATGTCGGAGACTGGCTACTAGCCTGGACCGAGGGTAACAAAAGACTTCAAGTTTTCTTCGTAATGTTTGTGAGTAATTTATTTTTAAGCTCCAAGTACTGCCTCCGGATCTAAGTTGTATACTAACAGCACTCTCTAGTTCTTTCCATTGGTCATGAACGGAGTCCAGTATTATATCATCGATTCTTACATCAAGAAGAAGACCGATAAGTCAGGTTACGCTGAGGATATTGCGCCAGTCCCCGGAACGCTATCAAACCATCGTCGGTCATTTGATAGCACGGGAGATATTTTCAATTCAGATGACGAGGAAGCCAATGCGGATTCTCGAAGCCTTCTAAGACCATCCTCCCGCCGTTCCCGCGGAACCGATAAAAAGCTCGTTACACCAGTATTGGAAGAATACAACCCAGATACTGACGGTTCTACACTCCAGGATGGCATAGGGACGCCGAGATCTACTTCCCCTTCGAGCTCATATAACGCATTAAGAAGCGGAAGACGGGGTCTGGGAAGGAAAAGGAGTAACGTGCCAGAGAGCAGTAAGAGTAGGAATAGTTCTATGATGCTTCTTCCAGGAAGTAGGGGGCCTAGCACGCCTGGCTATGCAGAGGAAGAAAGTATCGTAAGAGGTTTTGGTGGGCGAAGAGGGAGCGATGATGATGAGACAACCTTAGTAGGAAAAGACGAAGACCTAGAGCGGGGAGGTAGATAGCCGCGTCGCCGGAGCGGTTTTGTGGCTAAGCTTTTCCATCTGGGGCTGAACCACCAGTACATTAGCGAACATGTAAAGTGCGGCAACCTGAGCAGGCAACGGCATTTTTGGTCTTCGCACCTGGTTCCTATTTCAGGCATGCTTTCTTATCTCTCCTTTAACTGTCTTTGTCTTTTTCTTTTATTTATCATCTTGATTTTTTTTGGGCCGGGTTTCTCATTTGCCGTTTTGTTCTTGTTTATCTCATGCATCCCATCTGCGAGTACTTTTATCTTTTGTCCTTTATTATATAAGTTAGGCGTGCTACAAACAAAGGAGTTGGTGGTTTATATAATTAGTTGGAATGCTTTTTAAGGTGTCGGCTAGAGGGGATGTTCCCCATGTGTTTCTTGTCTCTTTTTCATTCTGATGAAGATGCCCGCACCTTACAAAACTTCATACAGTGCTAGCTTTCTTTTCCGAATTTGTGGGTCCGGAATGGGTATTTTCATGTCCACCCCCCCCGCTTGTGCCGCTCTGCATAGCATAAGCTAGCAGGCAGCGAGATCATAAAAGATCTCATGAGCTCCTCAAACAGTATCTAGCACATTTTACCATTACTACAGTACCAAAAAGAGGGGATCACTACGGTATTGTACAGTACTCTTCCTCTAATGCCGATTTAATTCGGTATTTGTCACTAAATTCAGTAGTCCTATGGTAGTGATTTCACCCCATTTTTTCATACTGTATACTTTAAGATTTGATCCACTAATGTGAACTGGCCATATCCTCGAGTACGTTGGCCCGGGATGGGTACTACGTGATTATGCACTGTATCTACTTGAATATATTTCCATGCAGACTACATACATGCATTATTGTGAGCCATCTTCAATAGTTAGAAAGGCAAGGCTTGTGAGGCCAGGTATGGGTTAGCGCTATCATTGACCCTAGCCACTAGCGGGATGTAACCACTATTAGGAACTTAAATTCATATATCTGCCCACTATGTATTTACATGTAGTTCTATGTCAGAAGGCCTATTGACACAGGCACTAAAGACTGAAGGCGATCATACATGTAATTATTGACCTTATATGAATCTGTTTGGCTGCATGTACTACATGTATTAAATCAAGAGGGGTACATATATATGCAAGGAGACATATAACTTCGAGCTCTATATTGTCCTATTCATATATATATGTAGGAAGGCTTCACCCTTTTTTTTTTTTCAGTACTGGACAGCCACGCCACCTTAAATCTCTTGTGTTCTATCATAATGATACTGCTGCATAATGGTCTTCCGGTTACCAGGTAATAATCCTGCATGGTTGGGTGCAGAATGGCTGAGGCTCAAGTGTTGACCACAGACCGCCAAGGCTTCCTGCATCATGACACAGCGTAACCTTCTCTTGGTTGGTGTCACGATAGCCCTCGCTATCTCCAGCTACGACTTGCCACTGACTGAACCCAGTCACCCGGGTTTCTTGACTCCTCCTCTTCTTGTACTCCCCACTGCTCTCCCCTCATCCCCAATCGCTTCATTTTCACGCGCTCTCTCTTGCAAGCCATTCTAATTCCTCTTGTCTAGAAGGATTGAATATTAACACCAATTCTAGCCCCCCTCACACACTTCATTTTTCTGTAGAAAAAAAATATGGGCGCAGAGTTCTCCCAAGAAACAACCATCGATGATGATGTCGCTCCTGTGGTTCTAACCAACCGAACGGTGAAGGCCGTCGCAGAGTTCATTTTGTCCGGGAATTGTAAGAAAATTGTCTTTATGGTATGTTTTTGTTACGCACTATTGAATTTTATATAGAGTTCCTGACTCTGTGGGAGGTTGGCGCGGGAATATCTACTAGTGCTGGGTGAGTCTATACAAAATACCTGATTATAAATTTATGATGGTGAACATGTCATTGACAGAATTCTCAGCATTCCAGACTTTCGGACCCCTGGAACAGGTTTATACTCAAATCTTCAGCGATTGAACCTGCCACATCCCGTAAGCAATAATTCCGCCACTACCTTGCTACAGAGCTAGGTGCATGTATATTGAATAACTAGAGCCAATACCAATTGAAAATTTAGGAAGCCGTTTTCGATATATCGTTCTTTAGAGAGAACCCAGTTCCATTCTACACACTCGCTCGGGAGCTATACCCTGGAAACTTTAAACCCACAGTCACCCATGCGTTTATTCGCCTAGTTGCCGACAAGGGACTGCTGCTGAAATGTTTCACCCAGAATATCGACACGTAATTAGCCCCACCATGAGGTTGATGTCCTAATTAATAGGTTTGCTGACACCATGTATATAGCCTAGAGAGAGCTGCCGGCGTCCCTGCAGATAAGATGGTAGAAGCGCACGGCTCATTTGCAAGCCAAGGCTGTATCGATTGCAAGGCACCCTATTCCGAATCTGATATGCGCCACCATATCAACAACGGGACCATCCCACGATGTCCTTGTGGTGGCCTTGTGAAACCCGATATCACCTTTTTCGGCGAAGTTCTTCCTTCAACGTTCCACGATAACATTCACTTGGCTGGGGAGGCAGATTTGGCGATCGTCATGGGGTCTTCATTGAGTGTATACCCATTCGCTGCACTACCCGGGAAGTGTAACGACAGTTGTGCGCGTCTGCTGATCAACATGGAAAGAGCGGGAGGAATTGGTTCTAGGAGGGATGATGTGCTCATGCTAGGCACATGCGACAATGGTGTGCGGAGATTGGCAAAGGAACTAGGTTGGGACGTAGAATTAGAAAAATTGTGGAACTCGATTCGTGGAAGCGAGGAGCCTCCGAAGATTAGAACGGATGATATGATCGAAGAAGAGGTGAGAAGATTGGCTGAAGAAGTGGAGAGGGAATTGAAGGTTGCGGAGGAGTATAAGGGTCGGATGGAGGAAAAAATGAAAACTGAAGATCAAAGAAGGAAGGAGAAAGAAGAACTAAGGGCAAAGGTTGAGGCAGACCTACAGGGAAAGGTGCCAAAAAGCGAACAGGGCGTGGATAACGCAACTGTAGAATTGGAGAACGAGATGCCGCGTTTGAGTCTGAACGGGAAGATCTAGATCTCCTTAGCTTATGGAAAAGACATTGTTTTGTTTTCTGATTCACGAAGTCAATTGTTTAGATTTTGTTCACTACTGCTGATTATAAAATCTTGTTTTGCTTTTTATATACCCGCTACTTAATTGCGAGGAATATCCTATTGGTATGTGATTGGCAGGATGGGAACTTCCTAGGCTTTTCGAGTTTCCTTTTTAGGCTGTACGTATACTTTAGTTTGTGGTTAGAAAGGCCGAGTGAGATGTCATGACTTTAAAATAAAAAGCTAGTCACTTCAGGCGCACGGTATCATTTCCATATTGTACTCTACGGAAGCCCGGTTGGGCATGTACCTTCTCGCACCTACTCTAATGCGCTCGTCCATGTCGCGATATACATGTACCTACATGTAGATACATGGTACAAATGTGGCACGGGCCCTTGGCTCGGACAACGCCGGAATCAATGCCCTGGGGCCCAGACGAATTGCTGTTTGTATTTCTTGTTGTATTCAGCAGTGGGTTGATGGTACGGTGTGTAGAGATAATTCTCATCGGGCTGAATTGAAGATAGAGGAAACATTCGTGTGGTGTCCTACGTCAGCTTGCAAATGTCCGTTCAGATACAAGAATCAGGACAAGAATCTGAACACCTAGCTTTAATTATTTCCGCCCTATCCATGCTACTCTTCCTATTTCATTAGAGTAGCTAAGAGCCCCCCTCCCCCCTCTCCACCCAACTTAAGTACCTATTTCTGGAAATAACCCTCCCCCTTCCCCTTCCCCCTCCCCAATCATAATGACGGCATGGAGGCCTGACTCAAACACACCACTCTGATCCTTTCCACAAGTCTCCGCACGTACCGGAAAAATAAATAAAAAAACTTGAAACGGATGAGAAATCAAGAGTCGACCAGTTAACCCCCCTGTTCCAATTACAAAGAGTGTTGCATATTGCTTGGCAGGTCAATAATAGCTAAACGCATCTTTCAAGCTGGTCCTAACTTTCTACCTACATACTCAGTTACTACTTCCCCATGTGAGCGAGCGTGTGCAGGCAGGTTTCTACAATCTATGCGCAAGGTAAAACGAAGATTTTTGGCCAGAAACACTGCCTAGAGCAAGGAAATAAACATGTCGTCAGGTAAATAAAACCGGATAGGCCTTTAGAGTAGGGGATGGTTAGTAATGATCGCATGGGAGTTTTACTAATATTCAATTGTTTTAACAGGCAGATCGCGCAGCAGAAGCTTAGCTCCCTCTCTTAATACTTACACCCACCACTACGCCCACAGCACCTACTCAACCTCCTCTACAATCATCACGCCCATCTTAACACTCCCCAACGAGCTTCTCCTCCTTATCGCCTCCTTCTTGACTCCAAAGTCAATCAATAACCTCCTTAGAACCAACCGCTACCTTGCCCTCCTTCTCACACCACAGTTGCAAACTTACGCGCTCCTCCCACAATATGGCGAGACGGCATTGTGGTTCGCGGCCAAAACGAAGCAAACAGCACTTGTCCGCCGCATTCTTGAATACGGCTCCCGTGTTGCTGTCCGCAAGACAGTAGTTGGCGACGCTATGCTCGGCGCTATCCTACATGCTTCTCCGGCAAAGCCAGAAGATTGGCTGGTTAAGCTGCTCATGGAGAGTCATCAAAAGGTCCTCATACACGATACTCGCTGCGGCGGGACGCCGATGCATTGGGCCGCCCACTACGGGCATACAAATATAGTCCGCTCACTCCTTAGCCACCGTGTCGATATCCGGATCAAAGACGGGCGTGGGCGGACACCCCTTCACTGGGCCGCGAAGGCGGGTTATGAGGGTATAGTCATGATGCTTCTGGCCTCTGGTGCCCCGGTTAACGTACAGGACAATTATGGGGATACCCCGCTGCATCGGGCTACGGAACAGTCGCACACAGCGGTTGTCAAGGTACTATTGGAGAATGGGGCAGATGTGGCGCTGAGGGAGGGGGATGGTGCGACGGCGCTGCATTGGGCGGCGGCATATGGAAAGGATAAAATTGCGTTGATGCTATTGCAGAGCAAAGCGGATACGGAAAGTAGCGGGAAGAACTCGGAGACGCCATTACATCAGGCGGCGGCCTACGGACATGTAGGGGTTGCCAGGATGCTGTTGAAGTTTGGAGCGAAGACGGAGGCTGTCGACGAGTTTGGATGGACGCCTTTGCATCATGCGATTGCAAACGGGCATGAGGAGGTCGCGGTGCTATTGGAAAGTCGTGTAGAGATATCAAGTAGGGATAGGAAAAGGAAGAGGGCCGCAATTGGAAAGGCCATCAGGGAGATGAATATGAGGGCGGTGAGGTGGTTTCTAAGTAGAATCAGGGCCAGAAGTGCGTGACTAAGTTTGTGTGGAGCGTTAGTTTATATATTTGCTTGGATTTGTTTATATATTATTTGGTTTATAGGGTCTTTTCTTTTTTCTTTCTCTGGCCTTTCTTCTTTTATCACTATCAGTATTTCTTTGATTATAGCTAGCTGTATTCCCGTAGGAATATTTGGTGCTATGGCTGTATCCATAGAAGGGGCACCGGAAAACAAATACAATTCTTCGAGCCCCAATTTCTGTTCTGTTCCATACCCTGCACAGCTGCGTGGCACAAGGCAAGGAACACATCTCCAGCCGAGAACCGACCCTTGTCGACAAAAAAATTGATCCTGCGCAAGCCCTAGTCTACGAGGCTTGCATTACACAGGCCGACGGTTATGCAGAACCCACGGCAACACTTGACTAGTAATGGGAGAATTGCAGGATCAAGCTTTTTTTGAATTATCCCTTTCCGTATCAATTGAGGTATATTGCGGCCAGGCGCTAGCTATAAAATAGGGCTAGGGACCGTTGGGGTGAATGATAAAGGTGTCTCTTTCTTCTGAGAGCTGTGGTTGAGCATGTACATACACACATGTATGTACATGTATTAAATACATGAAGAGCTTTCAGTTTGAATAGATTAACGCACGTGACTGTCACACACAGCGCACTGGCTGAATGACATCAGAAACTGGCTGAGCCATACATGCAAGCTGCTTACACGTACTCTAGTCGTCGATATATTAGTAGGTACATGTACTCTATTCCATGCAGGGGGCCGTATACTGTGTATCTTTCGTCGAGCCTGTCAATAGGTCGGAGGGGAGGGTATCTACATGCCGGGAGAGCTGGTCAATAGGCAGGGAACCACGTGCGTCCACGTTAAGAAGCTTGGGAGCTCTTATCTGATGCCTGCTTCCCTGACCGAGCTCGAACCTAGGGCCGTCACATATATATGTGCTTCACCCCAATGGCCAAGCTAGTAGGTCGATTATCAGACCGTACCATAGAGTACCTGGTTCTGTCCACTCATGATGAGCCATGGTCGTGGATGTCGTTCCCGGGGGCCGCCCCGGCACAAGCTCAACGCCACCCCCAAAGCATGGGGTAGGTATCTTTTCGTTTGACCCATCAATTGGGCGTGGGGTGGATACAGAGCTTAATATCTTCTTTTACCAGCAAGGGTAGCGATAGGGCGGGTTTGCTGAGACAGACAGAGGTATTTGTGCCCCTTAGAACGCTGTGCGGAGCTTGTATCCTATGGCACATCTAATCCTCAGGGCGCTAGAAATAGGGGAGCGGAGGCATTGTTAACACCACAGGTAGTGGTGGAGATGAGATTGTCATAGTGCAGCTGGATCATATTATTGGGAGCTTGAATGATAGAGGAAGAGGCGCTGTATGTGTGAAAAGGCGCAAAGAAAGAGGTTGAGGACAGGGGCAGAAGCTTGGTGAACCGATAGATTAAAAAAAAAAAAGAAACTCAGCTGTTACCACTTGAAAAGCCACAACAGGCAATGGGTTCCGACGTTCGAGTGATAGTCTATGATTACAAATCTTTTTTTGTGTTTTTGTTTACTTCATTAATTACATCCAGCCCTTAGGCTATGGTAATGGGCCCTCTACCCTCTGGAGCGGGTCTGTTTTCCTCCCCTCTTCCCTCACCCTGACAGTTTCAACTCCAACACGAACACAAACAGCCCCTAAAACGAAACAGAACAATCACGAACACACAAAACAAAAACACAAACACACATATTCCCGCTTCGAACCTTGATTACAAATCTAGTCTGCTGGTGTAATCCCGGACGTAAGATATAGGTAGCATTATTTATTCTCTAGTCTTGCAGTCGGAGGCTTTATTTTGTTCGCCGAAAATTTAGTAGATTTCATCGTTACCCCTCCAGTTGGACCAGAGCATACATGTACCCAGGGTGTTGGAAAGTGATGCACATTTTGACTAGACAACGCCCAAATACTTTATCACAATATACAGAACATCTCTACCGTACCTAAGTACTAAGCATATACTTGATGAGGAGTATGTGCACACTCATATTTACCTTGAAATAGGCTGGTGTGGAAATTGATTCCCGTGTGGCTATGAAACCATCGAATGTGCATCACTTTCCGATACCCTGGGTACATGTATCTATTCTAGATCCAGCAGCCTCACAAGCTAGGAGAAATTTAACAGTGTCTTAATTTCATCTCGCCTTAAGTCCAAACTTCGTCGGATAGATATACTGTGCAAGGATCTGGACGGACCTGGACCTTTTTCTCGATCCCCTTATTACTCTTAGGAGCTAGCTAAGACCTGGACCTACATGTAATGTTCGATCTCCACTCAATAGTTTGTAAATATTGACCACGCTGATAATTAGATGGGAGAAGATATGTGCTAAATGACTACATGTATATACATGTAAGCACAGTACATTTAATATGAATGGGCTTCATATTATATATTAGCGGCATAAATCAAGGCCTAATATATATATATAGCCGTTTGAGTAGCCCGGACCTTAAATTCGAGTTGGAAAAGCTCTATAACCCTGGAATTCTGGAGGTATACTTCACCAACACTATACTATTTTGCCAGAAGGGGCAATATATGGCAATATATCAATGTTGTCCACCACAGCAGGTATTTTGCCACTAATGGGAATTTTCATAGGTTTTGGTCTTAATGATTGAGCATTCACTTATGTAGTATATCAAAGCATAAAGACTGAAATTTAGCGCTTATACTAGCAAGAACTGAAATCCAGTGCTTATACCACCAATGGTAAAATTACTTTTGAGACTATAATTATAAAGGAATACCGTTGGAAGTGGAAACAAAAGATATGGTTGCTGCAAAGCATTGGAACCAAGAAGAGAGCCACCGAGGCGGATAAAAGGTTGTAGCATTGTACGCCCAGAGAAGGGGGTTAGACAGGAGGAGAGGTGTAATAAATATTTTGAGTTATATTTGTATTTTTTCCCTTTCATTTGCTGTTGGGGGGGGGGGGGGATTCTTAGATATTATCATAGCTCTGGGCCTGGGCTGCACATATGTACATGTATGTTCCTACAGTTATCGAATTAGCAACATTACATGTATATAGGATTCGGGTGTTTTGTAACGGGTTAGGGTTATTTACAAATATGCTTAGGCCCACATCTGAGTATTTGATAAATAAGCTTATACATGTACTTGTTCTGGTAAGTGGTTTCCCCCACTCCTTCGTGTCGTTAAAACATCCCTTAGTGAAGTAGAACAGCCCTTAACCTTCGGTTACAAGTATCATGGGAAAAGATCATCACGCAGTATGGCGTCGTATTGTCATAACCTTCGGTTGCATACAATAAATGATTTAACAGCAATACAACGTCGTATCATAATATCTCACTCGACAAAAGACGTGCCAAAAACTAAATTCATCACCATCATAATTCCAAAATTCAACGTGAAATGAACAAACCATAAGTATCTCCACATGAAAACCTAAACATCTCGCTTCTCATCCAAGATCATCGGCCTTTCCTTCTCTAGCTCTTCGTTGCTCTGTTTGCCACCGCCCTCTGCCCGACTCGTGTCGAATTCCTGAATCGCCCTGTCGAGACCGATCTCTCTGTTTATCTCCGCTTGTCTCTCGAAGTCGGCTGCAGCAACACCTTCGCTGCCGAATATTAAGTCCATTTCCTCTGTTGGTGGTGTTAGGACACGCCTCTAAACTAAAGAGATAGTACGGAAGGACAGAAGGCATACCAAGGGAAAGCTGCTTAGTCTCTGGCACAAAAAATAGGATAAATAGAGCCCCCAGGGTGGTGAAGAGACCGAAAAAAACATATGTTCCCCAGCGCATGTGCTGCAGCATGTCAGGCGTGACTTGTCCAATGATAAAGTTATTCTACCACTGCTTTAGCACACCAATCACTCCTATTGGGGAAGGAGCAATCACCATCCAGTTAGAACTAGCGCCGAGGGCAATTCCCTTTGCGCGCACACTCAATGGCCACACTTCTGCGATCAAAATCCATGCACAGGGTCCCCATGAGTATCCGAAATGAATGACAAACAGCCAGACCATTGCCACCGCACCCCACCCCGCGGCCTTTTGAGTTTCCCACTGGTCCTCGTTCCTGGCAAAAATGACAGCGATAATAAAGTGGCAGAGTGCCATTCCCACGGCACCAACAAAGAGTACGGGCTTTCGTCCAAGGGAATCGATGTACATTACGGCTGGGATCTATATGGTGGTTGAGCTTTAGTGAATAGGATGGGGGCAATGTGGGTATGCTTACAGTGGCTAGGAACATGACAATACCGACTACTCCTGTAGCAAGGAGGGAGGTTGTTGTACCTGACATACCCAACTGGTTGAAAATTGAAGGGGCATAGTACAGAACTGCGTTGATACCAGTAAATTGCTATATGGGTGTTAATATAAATGTTTCACCGATCCTAAGCTCATACCCATAGTTAAACTTACTTGGAAAAACATAGTAACAGTTGACACCACCACTCTCCTAAACATACTCTTACTCTGGAACAAACTAACAAAGCTCAACGCCTCGAGCTTGATATAGCTCCACGTATCTTTTCTCTCCAAATGCGGGAATTTCTCTGCCTCGGTTCTCTTCTCAAACATACTTTGGCTCTTGATCTCCAAGAACTCAAGATTGATCAACGGATGATCTCTCGCAAGCCCTCGGAGACTTGCTAGCACATCAAGGGCCTCTTCCTCACGGTTGTGGTGAGCGAGCCAACGTGGGGAGAAGGGCATGAAAATGATACCGACTCCGAGAATCACAGCGGGAACAAGCTGAAGGGCAAGAGGGAGGAGCCATGCAGTGTCCTTTTGCCCATCACCCGTTCCGCCAATGTGATTAGTACCATAATCGACCCTAAGGTTTGTTAGTACATTTATACCCAAGTAGAATGATCGGTGTCTGGTACCAGAAGGAAACCATGATTCCGAAGGTGATAGCAAGCTGTTGAAGACCAACAAGAGATCCTCTAACTTCGGGAGGCGCGATCTTAGATCGTAATTCTGTTAGCCCTCGTCATATATGGTAACTCATGTGTTTCATTTTATATCACTTGCCTCGGCGTTATACATGGGTACTGTCATACTCAAAGAACCAACACCCATACCAGTTACAAATCGTCCACCAAGAATATATTGATCATCACCAACGATAGAGCAGCATTGGACAATGACTCCGATACAGAATATGACCACATTCACGAGAATGGTATATTTTCGGGATATTCTTTCGGCAAGGACACCAGAATAAATTGTGCCGGTCCAGGCTCCGAGTTCAAGAATTGCTGGCAGAAGTATATCGTAAGTTGGTACTCGGATAAGTACATGTATATAGGTGTTTGTACGTTACTTACCAGTGAGCCACCCCTTCTTCGTGGAATCTGTAACAGCATCTCCCATATGTCTTCCAAAGGATGTCATGGCCACTGCAGAAGAAATTGTCAGTATCACGCGCCAGGTAGATGGGTTAGGAGCTTCTGTACTTACGGACTCCGGAGAAGACACCCTGGTTGTATCCGTAAAGCAATCTAAATCCCACAATATCAGTATGTACTTTAAGGAAATGATCGAGATTCAACATACCCTCCAAGGCATGCAAACAACGCCATCCCAAAAACCTTTGCATTCTGGACTAACCCTGCAGGTCCAGATGGCCCTGCGAGAGCCTTACGTCTTAATACCGCCGCGCTGTCTGCACCGGCAGCTGAAACCGTTCCCACGGCCATGGTATCTATAAATCTTTGCTGATATTTTTGTCTTTTTGCTTCCTTTCTTTGGCACGTATTGTAAGGGAGTCTGGCCACGTCCTTCAAAAACCCAAAGGAACAGGAAAGCTGGGGTAGCCATTTTATTTAAGTTCTACTGATTACATATAACCTCTATAAGATATCGGCTAAGTTTAAGAGGGATATGGGGTTGTGGGGATGCTTAGGCGAGGAGCTAGCACTCTACAGCCTGAAGGGATATGGTACCGGGTAAAAGCAACTAAATTATTAATTTGGTAATATTTTGAGTACGAAGACAGTCAATGCGCCTGCAAAAGGCCTCATATGGGCCCTGTGACTTGGATTACTATTGGCCATGATGAAAGAAATTTTTGTATCTAACCCGGAAAGAATATTATGAAACGCCGATCCCTTCCGCGTGATCTGGGGAGAGTGGGACTCGGAAGCTTAACATGCCAGTAATATAGATGCATATTAGGGTTAAGAATCACCTACATATATGTCACTCTACGTGTTGTAGACAGAAATGGGGGTCTGCATGGTGAGCTGAGTGTAATCAGTTGGGGGCCCATCCTACTAGATTGATTCGCCAATACGATACACACCAGCACATTACTGAGTCAGAGAGGACCTATTCTGATTTACTAAAACCACAAATCCGATTTTATATGTCGTAGAGGTAGGAGTAATTGGCGGGGGCGACGGTACGAACAGTATATTGACTAATTGGAGGCCAATGGCAATGGGAGGTCTGCGCCGTCGGAATGCGACCTCCGCCTGCACAATATGAGCTTCTTCTTTATGGGTGACTGGGGAGGTAGATATCTCGGAGATGGACAGGCAAGACGGATAGGCATCTTCAGGTGTCGGCCCCGGCGTTTTTCATCGGATAGGACTCGGGGCATATAGAAGTTTCTTATTGGTTTATGATGCGTCTACCTATGAAGACCTTATATAGGATCACCCGTTAGTTACTTTCAACCGCTATATATTTACTCCTTGGAGATAGAGGGGTTGAGCCAAAAAAAATCGCTAGATCAAGTGACTGATGAATACTAACTAAGACGTACCGTACGCGCATGAACGCACTGTGGAGTGATCACAGGTCAAGATTCGTCGACGGTGAGGTAGGCTTATGCCGAGATATCAGACTAGAAAGATACCTTAATCGTGGGAGTATCAAGGTGTGCAATAACCTGACTCTAGCTTATGGGTCAATGGAATTCGAGAGAAAGTTAAAGTGTGAACTAGCATTTAGTAAGTAATTACATCTACTTAGACCGTATTGCCAAAAGATATTGGCTTCAACGACAATAGGTTTCTCCAGAATTGGAGACTTACTTGGTCTGGTGATAAGACACAGCAAGGGGAGACTCGATTGATTGGTTGGAATACAGCAGACATTACCTGGATACCAGATCGTTATGGGATAATTTCTCCGTTGCGGCTGTGAATTAAGGTTTAGCCAAGACCTCTCAACCCCTAACATTTGGGTACACATACATGTACATGATGTAGGTATGTCTTTTAGCCAAATGGCTCGGCGCTTGCCTCCAGGGAAACTCTGTAACTCCATGTACAAACATGTATGTACATGTATACATGGAGTATTCTCATATTACATGTACCTTACCCTAATTCCGTAGGTATGTATTGAAATCTGATCAAGCTGGCTACATATATCATAAAATGCGTTCTTTTGTTCTAGGTATACATACATGTATGTACATACATAAGTACAGCGAAAGCCTTCTAGAAGAGTACGCTCGGGACCGAAGTTTGGTGATAGCGAGATTGCATGTACTCTTATAGAGGGTACCGGCTAAGCACACAAATAAAAGAGAGCGTACCAAAGAATGGTACCCTCGTAGCAAACTCTGGCTGTCCCTATACGTACCGAAAATTGCCAATCACCACAAAACTTCCCCCAAAATCCTTTGCATAACCCTGCAGTGGTTAGCTTATTGTCAGGCTTAGGGTGAGTTTTCAAAGCTCGAAACTTGGATCCAGAAATGTATTTAAGCACAGATACTGACTGACATGACAGACTACAGATAACCACGAACAGCTTGTTTTCCAGCTTATAGATAAGAAACACACTAGCGAAAGCCTTCAAGACAGTAGTACTCTTATTTTTTCGCTGGAATTATCTATAGCAGTACTCGCGCGTTAACTAAGTCGTCGGATATCATTGCAACCAAACGCTTATCAAAAAACTCCGACTTTTTAATTAACGGAGTACGTAAATACTAAAAAACAGGTCATCAATGTCATATAGCGTAAATATAAATGAATAGACATCCATGGGTGCCTGTATATACTGTAGCCTTAAAGATAAGCGGCAATTACACATATATGAGCGATAATTTATGTGTAACTACATGTAACGAGGGTCGGACCCCAGTGAGGACATTTGCAAATCTCTACTATTGAATATTACTAGGATAAGCTTCAAAATTTCCCCTTAGTGTATGGGACGACAACCACCAGAGTAGTACAGCTAATAAGTATATCCAAGGTCTAAGAATGGGCTTATATACTAGCTTAATATCGCAGAAGCCAATATGTCTTTCTATGATAAGATGAAGTAATTGTCGCATTTCTTGCGTGTAGTATCCTTTTGAGATCGACGTCTCCTCAAAAATTCTCGTCACGCGGATCCGGACGGTAAGTTAAGTTACGGACTTTCGTATCCTTAAATCCCGAGCAGGTTTTGACCCATGCAGTTTAGGGTATTGCGTGCAAGTGACGGACACATTGCATGAAGTTGAGGCGGCAGTGTCCTGAGGGGAATTAATTGGATACAATAGTGAAAGAGGAAGAATGAGCTGCTTAAATTAACCCCCCCTTCATCACCATCATCAAAATTTGTCATAATAAAAGCTATTGATATCTCCGCGTCTTCTAGACATCGGGCCTAGTTAACGCGCTTTATTAATACCTTGGCTTTAATTCTGGTGATATACAATGGACTGAGGCTTCAATTGTGCCATATAGACGGGTGCGTTGAATTCGAATAGGGATGTTGATGCATAAATTTGTTGCAAAATGACTTATCATTGACTATATCATATATATCATACAGCCAGCAACACACTGAACATCGTACGACTACATAAGTATAATATCACTTAGCAAGGTCGTTCTCCGATCATCTCTTCAGGGCTACACAAATGTGATGATGGGCCACCTTTATATGTAAGTGATTGTTCTGTAACAGATATGATGGAGGGCTTGGCGAGACGGAGGGTATAGCCCGTGAACCGGGATTCTAATTATCAAGTTACTAGTAAAAAATTCCTAGCCCCGCCATAACCTCTGTCTGTCCCGCCCAGCCCTCCACTACTCTACCATTCCTCCAAGATTTGAATAAGAGCCAGGAAATTAATATAAGGCATACGTTACATAAAACAATTCATGGGGGCCTGAAATATGCAATGAGCAATGATATGTATGGACACGTAGAGAAGTGCACAAACATGAACCATTTTTGGTAATGTAAGATTTTTATAAGGGTGTCAACAGCTGATTAATTCCCTTATCTGGGTTTGATGTTCTAATAAAAACGTTCTAGATAAGATATCTTTTCTGATGGATGAGCATCAGATCTACTAGCCTGAAACCTGCATATCATGATCAGTTTCGAGTTCTATCTTGACTACATACATACAATTCTGGAACTAGGTACAGGCCCTGCAGGGCTTTATTGATACCTGGGAGAATCGAAGAGTCTTCATTCTTTGAAAATATCCGCAAAAAGAAATCCCGGCGTTAGCGGATCTAACTGTGCAGAATTCGAGCCGGACCGCTGGGTGATCGCTGCACGGTAGATACCTCTGTGTTTGATTCATGATCAAAGGTTTAAGGACAGCCGATCCCTATCTCGATGAAGGCGCTGAATGGTGTCGTGGGGGATCGCTCTGGACCCAGCTGGCGAGGTGTTTATTATCTCTTCAATCATTTCTTTTTCATGGTTTGCCTACATGAAGTATGTAGTTGCATTGCATGTTTAGTCATATCTCCCTCGCTTGGTTAACTAAAGGAGGAAGTGATGGCCCTGCTAATCGAGGCTGAGCTCTAGGAGCTCAATTCACGAAACATCACTCGCCACCGTCCGTGCCCTACTGTAGAGTAGCTCTGTATGTGGTGCTTGTTTACAATATTGAGCTCGGTACTCTATGATAATGCATCTTTAACTTATAAACTAGACAACTTACCTCCTCTCCCGCATCATAGGCCTTCCACGGTTCCTGCCGACTGCGAACCTGCATGTGGAAGATTAATCTTCTGTAAACAATTCCATGTGCACCCTGAAACCAAATCGACAGCCTTGTGGACGAAAAACGCCTGCTTTCACTCGTATCAGGTTGGATATGAATCGAGGCGATATTTCCTGCCCACGTCATAGGTCACGCAGACAGGTTACACAAACCGGGAGCGATAGAGATTCTCAGTGCTGTGAATGGGTGGATTGCAGAACTTAAAGCACTAGCTTAGCTAGTTCGCCGGGGAACTGATGTCAAGAAAGGACTTCCCTTGCAATGGTTGGCCTGTTTTTTTTTTTTTTTTTTTTTTTTTGCTAATTGTAGGTGGAGATCTCGGGATGGCGCCTATCGAAATGGTTTTCTGATATACTATTACTGGGCTTATCCTTGTCGAAAGTCTGTTAGAAACATTTCATCATATAAAATTGTTCTGGAATGACTGTTTGGCCCAGGGGAAGGAGAGGGGGGGAGGGTAAAGAGTGGAACTTATCTTGTGACAACCATTGGAGGGTGGGTGGTTGGTGGTGGTGGGCAAAAGAAGAATTCTGGATTTCGGAATTAAGTTCTTTTTATCAAGATAAGGGAAATTTAAACAATTCTTGGTATGTATTGTACTCTCTGATATCGAGGAAACACCACAACACTCCCACCAAGACGACTGGTTCCTTCAAATCAAATATCTATTATAGTAACAATTAGCATCCAATTGCATCTAATATGTCCGTAAATAAATCTGTCATATATACGAAAGCATTTAATGAACATTGACGTCGGATACCGGTGTTCCCATCACAGCCGCGCGATGTCAGTGATGTTCGCTCAAAAGCATGGAAGCGGGGAGTATGAAATTCAGTGCTGATCATCTGGATTGATTGGCCCCACTAACATTGTCGAGTGTGCATGCGTGCAACGTCTTCATTGGTTGGATTGTGTGATGGTCGGCTGACGTACCGTACCGCGCCTCAAATTTCATTTCTTTGGGGCCAGAAACACTTTCAGTGGGTGATAGTTTTGTTGGTCGGATCATATCTTCTACTCTCTACGTAGTGAGTAAGCCATGCTTCCTTGGTCGGTACGGTGTGCATGTGGAAAAAACGGTGTGGCGGGTAAGATGGCGAAACAGAAAGAAAAAAAAACAACGTCAGCTAGCTCTTGAGAGAGAGTTATGGAGAGAAGTTAATTTGGTGTGTGCCAGGGGATATATTTCGCGATATCAAGAGTCACAGTAATAGTACAATAGATTGCTAACTACTCTTTAAATAGGGACCTCAATACCCCCCTATCTTCGACCTTGCCTTCTCCGTTCGATCATACTCAAACTCCAGAGCTCCAATCACGACCTGCTAGTTAATTTTGCCGTATCATATCGCACAATACCTCAGGAAGCTCATATCCTCTATTGACATTTGATATTCTACAAAGAATTATCTTTCTCATAACATGAGCGCTCGTACCCAGGTCGGCACTACTCCTCCACACATGATCCAACCAACTACTCTTCGTCCCGCGTTGGTCCGTCGCGGCTCCAGCCAGCGTCCCCGTGTTGGTCCCCGAACCCGTAGCTACACTGGCACTGGAGCTGGCGCTGGCGCCGGCCATAGCTCTCGTGCACCCGAGCAAAGGCACAGCGCCTCTTATGCTCCCCGCAGAAGCCTCAATTCCATGGCGGTGCAGCCTAGCAGCCGACCTAGCTTCGTGAGAGCCCTCACTGCCATGAACACGTCCCTCAATAGAGCCAGTTCTAGACCTACACAACCACCTGCTCATGATGCGACCCGGAGGGTCCAGGTTGTGCAGCCCGCCCGCCGCGACGGTACACACCGCTCAGAGCATGCACATGCAACAGTGGTCCATGCATCTGTTGCACCCTCCAGGCGAAGCCAGAGAATATCGTCAACCCAAACACAGGATAGGAGACCGAGCACGGTGACGGCGCACAGTAGTAGACCGAGTACCGCGGTGGTCCATAGTAGACCGAGCACGGCAATGGTGCCCCACGGGCATGGCCATGGCCAAGTTGAGCAGCACCACGGGCATGAACACGGGCATGGACCGGAACAGATGCATGGAGGTAGGGGCTTGGTGAGAGTGGGTGGTAGCAGAGGAGTTTACCTTCACCGCTAGTTGGGATAACTAATTGATGGCGTTTGTATTGTGTCAATCGTTTGAACGATTTCATTTGTTTTTTTTTTTTGACATTATTGGAGTTGGTATGAGTTGGGTAGGGGGAATGGGGCGCTGAATATGATATATTTTGTATGAGTAATATTTTGGAGGGAAAATAGGAATAGATATGGCGGGTTGACCCTTCAAAGCTGTGCCAAAAGGGGTGTCGTGGTGTTTTTGATAGTTATCGAACCCGAGTGATATTCTGTGATATTCTCCTTAAACATACAAACTTATAGAAAACCAGAAATTTAGTCCCGCAAAAAAAAAGCACACACAGCCCATGTTACGTTGCCATGTCATATTTTGCTTTTTCCTAATAAACTAAACTCAGTTCTGTCCTCCCCTAAATAATCTTTTGAGATTTACCACATACAAATAGGTCTACTATATGTAATTATCACAGACCCTACCTTCACATTTTTCCATTCGACGCGACGGATACAAGAGCAGAAAAATCACTCTATATCCAGGCCCAAATGATCTATCCTTATGCCTAATAATGGTGCATGAAACTGGGATGCGTGTAGGTCCCTTTCACCAAAACCACCACTTGGCTTTGGCCTTGGAATAGTGGCCTTGAATGCCAACGCCTGATCCCACCAAATCGCAACAATCTCACTCTCCCTTCCTTGCATTTGATACAGTTCTGCAATGATTTCAGCTGAGAGAACTGGTGGGTTTGCCGCTTTGATCTTGTGGTATATGTGCGCCGAGGTGGCTGGGAACATCACGTCGAGCGTCAACTCAAACGGGCCAGCATTTTTGGAGCGAATAACCTTTGCCGCGTCGGATAGACATTTTGGTTTACTGTCCTTAATTATCTCCTCTAGTACTGGAGGGGAATGACGAGGGGCTGGGCGAACCGGATTCTCCTCCTGACTGGCTGCGCTCCGACCACCAACGTTCTCGTCTTCTATTCGAGGTTCCCTCTTCGAATTAATATCAACCACGACGATCTTAACGAACGATTGTGGATCCTCAACCACCATTAGATGGTACACACTAAATTCGCACACAGCCCCCATCTCAATATCCAATGGACTAAACGGCATCGCTAGGTTTCCTGCTGTCGCTAGCTGCCCTGGATATGGGCCATGGGTACAAGCTACTCTTGCCGTACTGCAGATCAAGGTAGCCAGTTCTTGTGTTTCTGCCTGCACCTCTCCAATTATGCACAACTCATGGGGAGAAGGCTCGGTGACGGGTTCGAATGTACCCATGACGCCGTTCTTTCCGTATGTGTGGAAGAGGATTTTATATCGCACATCTGGGTTCTGCACTGTGACATACTGCTCAGCTTTATGGAGAAACTCTCCAATCTGGGAGATAAGTATCGGGTCTCTGATTCCACCAATAAAAATACTGCGGTACCCACACGGCCTTGCGCCTTCAAGCTTAAGTGTGTACCCACCCGCAGGGGCTGGGACAAACAGGCCTCCTTGGACCCTGACGCTTTTTCCATCTGATAATTCCTTGTAGTCTGATGCGGTCAAATCCAGATGTCCCCCAGGTCCCAACAGTATATCCGGGCGCGCCTTCTCATATAACGTATGTGCCGCCACGCTTAGTGTCGTGCACCGTGCCCCCTCATCCAACGGCGTGATGTCAAAACTATCTACCCGGACCGTTGCCAAGGCGCTCTTGCATTTTGGCACTGCACAGAGACCCCCACACTCCATGATCTTTCCCATATGGTAGCTCACGCCTAGTCCGATTTTACCCCCGCTCTTGAAAGAGCTAAAGGCTACATACGGCGCCGGATCGTACGCGCGCCCAGTCAGAATGATGTCAAAATCTGGATGTGACTCCATGGCAGCCAGAATAGACTCATGTCCGACTTGAGCAACCACCCGAGGGGTTTCGTCGAGTAGCTCGGGTGTGAGTGCATGTACCGGGCCACATGGGCTGATCTTGCCAGCGGCAAGGTGCTCTAGGATGATGGGTTTGGGAACCTCGGTGTAGAGGGTTAAGACCTTGAAGGAGTATCCATGATTTACGGAGAGTGTATTCACAATTTCAAGAAACAAATCGACATGGTCGTTGGATCCGTCACCGCCGCAAGAGCTAATGATGATGGGGACCTTATACTTGTGGCAGGCCGCAAGGAGGGGCATGAGGTCGCGGACATAGGCAGATCTGGGGGTAGTAGTCTGTCCGAGTGCTAGTTTTTGAGGGCCAGAGTCGGTAGAACCAGAATCCATAATTATAGCATGAGGTCTATGGGCGATGATACTGGAGATAAGAAGGGGAGTAGAGAAGCCATAGCCTAGCATTCCTATGGGCGTGAGGATCCTGACCTCTTGGCAGGTGTCATTGGAGCTGCCGAGAGGTTAGTAAAAGAATCAGTGAGCTCAACTCATGGGGTAATGATTTACTAACCAGTTTTCAAACATCTTTAAAACGGGCTATGTATTTTGAGGAGACTGTAGGTATGTAGATGATTTGGTCTTGGAACCCCCTTCTAGTTTAATTTATACCATGGCTATGAAAGATATAAAGCGAAATTCGCTTTATTCCCGTATATCCATGGGCTAGGTATATCTGTGCATATAGACCAAACCCCTGGCAGCCCTAAGAATCTAAGCCTTCTGTCGAATCGGCTTTGTCGCATTGCTAAAGTAGAGGAGGTATGCTGGGATCCAGTTAAAGGAATGATCTGCCACACATATGTAGGTATGTAAGTCCGCGTACTCTACGTACTCTGTTTTGTTTAGTTATGCTTAAGAATCCCTCCTCCCTAGCACCCCCGGAGGGGTTGCCGTTGAGTTAAAAAACCTAAAATAGTAGATGTGCCAAGACTTATTATTGGCTCCTACTTTCGGCTTCCCAAGCGAATCTCGCCTTGTGGGGTGGCTAAGCCTCTTCGGGACCAAATATCATTACGCGGCAACCAAAAGTTGTGGGCAATGATAGTTTTGAGGGTTTTTCACTGTGGATCTGCCAGAGTAGATGAAGGCTTTAAAAGAGCCAGATGAATTTTTTTTTAAAAAATCCTCAATTCTAAATAGAATAGGAGCCCCCATCTTTATTGCCTACAACATAGCAATACGGCATTGAACCCAGCTGGCCAACTACATATATCATTTTTCAAATCATTGACATATTTATCATACCCAACCAATGACGTCTCCAAATACTCTTCCTCATGAAGACAATCACCCC
This sequence comes from Morchella sp. 2016-72, assembly GCA_024713865.1. NCBI lineage: Eukaryota > Fungi > Ascomycota > Pezizomycetes > Pezizales > Morchellaceae > Morchella > Morchella sp. 2016-72. Next base: position 851,670 of record JAMJEY010000003.1, read on the forward strand.
GCGCTAGAATTAAAGAAATCTATGACGGCCCCACCAATAAAACTCGAGGGTGCCCGGCAAGAGAGCCCACCGCCGCCTCCGAGCACAGCAGACTCCATAGAAGCGCAAAAACTAGACGGACTCTTGGACTCGGAGGCCTCCTGCACAGCACGGGGCCCCACTAGCGCCTTTGAGCGGCGCCTCGTGTGGAAGATTGATCTCTTCATCCTGCCCATCCTCATCACGATCAACTCCCTGGGCCAGATGGGCCGCTCGGATATCGCAAATGCAAAGATCGCCGGCATGGGCGAGGAGCTGTCAATCACGCCCAGTCAGTACTCCATGCTCTCGAGCATCTTCCTCATTGGATTTACCGTCTTTCAGCCCGCGGGTACGCTGTTTCTGCATTTGCTGAGTCCGCCGGTGCAGTTTTCTGGGGCCATGTTGGCGTGGGGGATGGTCACTGTCTGGTAGGCTTTCTTTTGATTTTCCTTTCTCCTTTGTTTTCCCCTCCCCGTTTGGGTGGTTGTAATTATATATATGTATGACCTGATTACTACCAAGTTCTTTAACTGACAATGATAATTAATTACATAGCCACCTGCAAGGGGACACCTACAGTGCTCTGCTCGCACTCCGATTCTTTGTTGGTGTCGCGGAGGCTTTCATCCAGGGCACGGTCCTGTATCTGTCGTTCTGGTATACATACCGCGAGCTTGCATTCCGCGGTGCCATTTTCCAGGCCACCAGTTCGCTGGCGGGAGCGTTCAATGGCCTCATTGCCTATGCCATTACTACTACTCTTGACGGCGTTAATGGATGGCCGGCCTGGAAGTGGATCTTCTTTATTGAGGGGGTGTGTATTTATCTATCTTTTCTGCTTTTCATTTAAAAAAAAAAGCTATACTGACAATACATCAGCTGATGCCCCTCGTCTTCTCCATAGTCACCTTCTTCCTCCTCCCCTCCATCCCGGACAAAGCCACCCTAGGCTTCACCGCGGCCGAACGCACGCTTCTCGTGACCCGCTCGCGCGCCGCCCACAACACCGCCGACACCAAGCTGCGCCCGCCGCTCGTCTGGAAGGCGCTCATCGACCCAAAGGTCATCATGCTTGCCCTCATTGCCGGGGGGACGCACTTTGCCATGAGCGCGCTGTCAAACTTCATGCCCGACATCATCCTGGGGCTGGGATACAACCAGGTCACGGCCCAGCTCATGTCGGTGATTGTGTACGCGTGCGGGACCGCCACCACGCTGCTCGCCGGGTGGCTCTCGGACCGCACCAACCGGCGGGGCATCCCGCTGTTTGTCTCGCTGTGCACAATGGTCGTCGGGTACGTCCTGCTGCTCGCCACGACCTCGCTTGAGGCGCGCTTCGCGGCCACCTGTCTGTTGGCCATGGGCGGCTTTCCGGCCATGGTGCTGACCCTCATGTGGATGGTTGTCAATGTCGTGGGGTACACGAAGCGCGGGACGACGCTGGCGCTGATGAATATTGTGGGGCATGTGTGCGGGATTGGCGGCAATCAGGCGTATAGCGATCCGCCGCTGTATCACAGGGGGCATGGGGCGAGTTTGGGCGCCGTCGGGGGGTCGCTGCTGGTGTGTGTGGCCGTGTATGGGTATTTTGTGTGGTTGAATAGGGTGAAGAGACGGGACCAGTGGAGCGAGAAGGCGGCGGAGCTGAGGGAGGTCAGTTATGATATTGTGGGGGACGATCATCCGGATTTCTTCTATACTCTTTGAGGAGGAGGAGGGGGTTAGAGTACTGACATTCTTTGGCTGTTAATTTCTTTTGTGGTTCCGTGTTATCTCGATATATAGCTCATTCTAGACCTGTTTTCTGTTACAAAAATTGATTCCCTCTTCTGATTTGTAAAGACCTTGCCTGAACGTTTCCGTGAGAGGTGCAATACCTACGAGGTTATCATACCACGGCCATAGATCACTACAAGGAAGCTCTCCACTGAGCAAGTTCAACCAGGAAGAGCTCCTGAGGCACTCACAACCTGCCATTGTCCGACGGAAAGGCCAAAGTTAAAAGCAGATGAGAGGAGTCTACCTGTATCCACCACCACTGTATTGTAATTCTACCTATACTGGGAACTGAACGTGTGGTTAATTCCATAACTGCAGCTTGGGTCTGCGTTCGAAAAGACTGCCTGTACTTGGCCAGGCCATGAGGGGTCCTTTCTGCTTTTAGCCAGAGAAAGCTGCAATATCTCACGGTCACTTGGCAACCACACACAGGCCCCAAAACAGTAAACCCTATCATTGACACCTCCTCCACACTTCAGGTCATGATCAGACTCCATGATATGATACTTACCTCCTCCCCTCCCCACGGCGCTACAATAAACTCCGCGCTACCTCTAGCTATAACCAAGGGGGAGGAGGAGGAGGAGGATGAGGAGAAAAGCTTGAGCTCGCCCCCCTACCTAACCCCTGCGCACGGCCGGCGATCGAATACGAAGGCTATTATTATCCGCGCGCCAACTCAGCCCACAGGCAGGCAGGCAGGACTAAACAAAAGCTTCCAGAACAAAGTAATCCCCCCCCGCGCGCGCAGGGGAATCCTTGCTACTACTAACGTCGGAGGCAGCCCCGCGTGTGTTCAGTAAGTAATCATGGCTTGGCGGCATGTTCATGTTCATGTATGTGATACTCTGTGTATCGACATGGGGAGAAAGTACTCCATATCGTGCCTGTATCTATAGCATCATCATCATCATCATATACGTACGTGCGGGTCTCTCTGCCATATATCAATCTATACGGACATACGTACGTACGTACAAGCTGTGGGAATATCACCGCACCGCCCCGCTCCTCGATTGGTCCATCAATCCTCCACTGCCCCGTGCAGCCGCGTAATCCACAAAGTGTCCCGGCTCTACAAATACTCTGTCTCCTGATGCAGTGTCTGTATCTACAATACATCTACACCTATCTATCCAGTCGAGAAGTTTAAAGCAAAGGAGAGGGGAGATCAGCTACACATTACAAAAAATGTCATCGTCAACCCCCTCCATCATCAGCGACGGCGGCGGCGGCGACGGCGCCGGGAAAGAGCCAACGACCGCGCGCAGGAGTGGTGGTGGTGGTGCCGCACGCTCAGGAGGCACCGGCCAGGTGAAGCGGAAGAGGACGCCGAACGCGTGCACTACCTGTCGGCAGCAGAAGGTATGATACTGGTCTCTTTTTATATATATATATATGCTCGTTCATCTATATATGTCCGGGGCGCTCTAGTATTCGTATATATAATTAAATTTTACAATAGTTGCGGTGCGACGGGCCGAGCAGGTTTCCAGCGCCGTGCTCGAGATGCACACGCCATAACCTGCAGTGTAGAGTGGACCCAACGTTCAAGCGGACGCCGGCGAAACAGTATGTGCCCCCCCAATCATTTCCCAGCTTCAAATGGAGTTAACTCTAGATATAATGTAGCTAATTTTCAATTGGCAAAAAAAAAAAAAAGACGGTTAGAGCAGGTATCCAGACAGCTAGAGTCCATGCGCGAGAAGCTAGAGCTCCGGCCAGCGCACTGGCAGTCCTCCTCCATCGACGGAGAGAAGACCGCCACCGGCACTCCCACCAGTGAAGCCCACGAGAGTGCTGAACCTCCCGCGCCCATATTTCCAGTATCGGATCCCTCCCTGCTTCCGTCCAATGTGGCCGGCGTCGATGTTACGCTCGAGTGGATCATGGAGCTTTTTCACGAGTAATTATTACTCTCCTCACTTTGCGGTCAATATATGGGTTGTAAATAACTGGTTTCCTATATATATCTATATATATATTGTAGATATCACACGCATTACCACCCTCACTTCCCCATAATCAATTCCACCGTCTCGATCGAGACAATCCACACCGAGTCCCCCCTCCTCTTCAAAACCATCCTCCTCACCGCCTGCCGCCACAATGCCACTCCCCTGGCGCGGGACCTCTACGGGCAGCTCGTGGACTCTGTGCGGGAGTCTATCGCCGACGTATCGATAAACCCAAACAACACGGCCCTCGACATGAACATCCAGGCCCTCCTGCTCCTGGGGTCGTGGCCCATCCCGTTCAACAAGCAGAGCGACGATGGCAGCTGGCTGTACTGCGGCATTGCTACGCATCTGGCCATGCAGAATGGCTTTCACAGGCCGGGCTTTGCGCAGGAGTTTCGTGAAAAGTCCTTTTCGAGGGATGATCTGAGGGTTAGGACGGTGAGCTGGATAGCATGTTTTCTCGTCAATTTCTCGTATGGACCCCTCAACCATTTCTTGATAATACCCAAATCATACTCACACACACATATAGACTCTCCCTCAAGCTCGGTGTACCCTGCACCATCACCCCCGACTTCACGATCCGGAACCCGTCGACGGACCTCCCCCCAAAACTCAACCACCACCTCATGATCGCCACGGCCTGCTCCAACTTCATCCCCACGCTGTCCAACAACCCCTTCAGCGCCACGGGACTCATCGAGCCGTCGTCGCGCTGGTCGCTCGTGCAGCTGTTTGACAGCGAGCTCGAGGCCCTCCTCAACTCCAACCCCGCCTTCCCCGAGAGCGAGATTCTCCTGCTCACGAACCGCCTGCACATCCAGACCTTTGTCATGCACGAGGACATCCAGTCCACCGTGGGCCCGCTCGAGACCTCGGCCGTCATGATCAGGGCCTTCCGCACGGCCGTCAAGCTCATCGCCGTCATCGGCGCCGAGCACAGGCGCGGCCACCTCAAGTACTACCCGACGTACATCAACCGCTCGCTGGTGCTCGCATCGCTGTGGCTGCTGAAGCTGGTTGCGCTGTCGCACGCGCGGGAGCAATCCTCGCCGGCGTCGCCGCTACTAGACACGCAGGCGGTCAAGACGGCCGAGAACCACGTACGTGAGGCGTTCACGCTCCTACAGGGCTTCTCGGTCGTGGAGCTCGACGAGTCGATGCGCGCGGCAAAGTTCCTGGAGATTATTGGCAGCGTGGGGAAGAGGAGGAGCGCGGGCTGGTGGGGGAAGTCACTGAGGATGAGGAGCCGGATGGGGTCGGGGCTGTACTACGACGCTATATGGGAGAAGAAGGAGCTTGAGAGGGCGGGACTCGAGATGGAGGGTGGTGGCGGCGAGAATGCAGATACTAATGCTGCTGCTACTACTACGGCTACGGCTACGGCTACGGTTACGCCGTGCTGCGCCGAGAGTGGTGCTTATGAGCAAGCTGCAGGCGGGAGCGGTGTGATTCCGGAGGTGGAGGTGCATCCGCCTGAAGGCGGTAGTGGTGGGGCGGCGTGGAATTGGGCAGACCTGGACTCGGTGCCGGTGGACCAGAGCTTTTGGGGCATGCTGGGGGACCGCGACGGGTTTGTGTCGTGGGATAACCCGTGGGATGTGTTTGGCCTGAACCCGCCCGTCGCCGATATAGACTCTGGGTTGCGGAATACATGTATGTAGATATGGATATCTGGCTCGTGGCGTTAAATGTGTTTGTTTCTTTTTTTTTATATTGAGTCCCTGGTATGATTTATATATTGGGGTGTTGGTGTTTTTAACGGGGTGGGCGCTGTGCTTAATCAATACGTAAAATAAATGGATATATCAGGTGAATTCTCGGCCGATAATACGCTCTCTAGCCTCCGGCCTGTCACGCTGTGCATGAGTAGTAAAATAAACCATTGATGACCATGATATATACATAGATAATTATAACCCCCACAAATCCCGCCCACCCAGACCGCGTCGACCAGGTTTGTTGGCGTCAGTAGAGCAGGGTTAGCATGCACCTCCTCCTTAACATCGACCGTGAAAGAAACCACCCCCCGAGCGGTGTCTGCACGTTTGAGGGGGAGCGGTGGAGTGGGAAAGGGGCGTCATGGAATATCACTCGATATTGCTAGACAACAACATTTTGGGGCTTGGTCTTTGCAGGGACGGGTGGGACGTGATTTGTATAGTGTGGGCTTTGTTATCTGGATAGCCTCGAGTAGGAGGGGTTTCTTGTATACTACAGAAGATGTGGATCGGACATGTAGTCCTATTATCATATACATAAAGTACATGTAAGTACTAAACTGTACTGCTAGAGAGCAACACATATTTCAACACAGGCCAACTCAGGTTTATAGAGAGGGATACACAATTGATCCCATCCCCTTGGATGGGTTATGTAACATTCTCGAGCGGACCAAATACATGTATGTATATAGCCTTAAGCCTCGTGGACACGCTTCGGGCGTGTACATGTAGTAATGGGAGGGGTATGGCTTCATGATACTCTCTCTCTCAGTTCGGTGGTATGTGCGTCTGGCTACACCGTTATAGATGTGCCATTGATCAGTTGTCTATATACGAACATACATACATGTATACATGTACATGTATATGCTGTCTAGCTGACCGCGCAGGTTGGTTCTGCATACATCTGGGGAGGTTACATGTTCTTACTCACTGGCAATTGACCGCCTACGTACGGGAGAGTATACAGACAGAGAGACATAAGATTCAAGAAGACATTGAGCTACATTGTGTATGTATACATGTATGCATACAATACCCAGCTCATTCCACCAGTGGAACATGTACATGTAGTCCGTGTGCGCCTGTGGTGAGAAATTTATCATGTAGGATAGATCGATAAGATAGCCACCGCAATACAGCACATCATGTAGATTGACCAAGACGCTCGACAGAAAGGCATTCTCGACACAGGCGCATTATATGTAACAATCTCTAGACTCGGTATACCAGGTTTTAATGGCCGTTGTGTCTGTTTTCACAATACATGTATGTTTCCTGGCCGCTCTTGTATGTACTCGATACATGTACATGTAGTCAAAGTACAGCACCCACATGCATACCACTATGTATGTACATATTTACATATATGTACTCACGATATCTCCAGCACTGCTCTTTCTCCAGCGCAGCTAACCCAATCCGTGGTGATCTTACGAAAATGGCGGCACATTCCCTGCTTTGCCCACGAAAATTTCCTCTTCCGGCCACGAAACATGCCCGCCCACGAAAACTTTCTCTCAGCCAAGAAGAAGAAGAAAAATCCCCCGCCCGCCCACCGAAAATTTCCCCCCAGCCAAGAAGAAGAAGAAAAATCCCCCCCCACCAGCGTAATATTCCCCGCCCTCACCCAATAATCTTTCCCCCCCGCCAAGCACCGGCCAAAACCACACCTTGGCATTTCAGGACCGCCAGCTATATAAGAGGTCCCCTCCTCCCACTCTTTCTGTTCCCCATCATGGGGGCAAGCAGTCAATCCTATCCCGGAGAGGTCTGGAGACTGCTTGCCCCCCCTTCTGAGAAGATAGGGCAGCGGTTCTTGCTTCCTCTCCCACTCGCTTTGGCAATTTTGCCTTAGAGGGGAGAGGATTCAAAGACTGCCTATGCCCTACCTGGCCTTTGGGCCAGGCTCAGATCAGGCCCTTCAACGTTCCCTAATACGGAGCCGAGAAGGGCCTTTTCTGCGTTAGGTCTCCTCAACCACCGGGGAGTAAAAAGGCCTCTCTTGGTCCCTTTGGGGACCAAGAGGGGCCTTTTTTGCGTTAGGTCTCCCTAACCGTCCCTGTCCCTGTCCCTGTCCCTGTCCCTGCTGCTCTCTCCTCATGGAGAGAGCATTATAATGATTAAAGGCCTCTCTTGGTCCCTTCGGGGCCAAGAGGGGCCTTTTTTGCGTTAGGACTCCTTGACCGCGGTCAAGGAGGAAAGTTGAATGGCCCCTCTTGGTCTCTTGGACTCAGCGTCCTCGAGGCCAAGAGGGGCCTTTTTTGCGTTAGGACTCCTTGACCGCGGTCGAGGGGAGAATTAAATGGCCTCTCTTGGTCTCTTGGGCTCAATGCCCTCGAGGCCAGGGGGGGCCTTTTTTGCGTTGGGTCGTTGTAGATTTCCAAATCGAGTGATATTTCGTTGTGAAGCCCATTGTTAATGCTCTGTGGCCGGCACCAGTGCCATAAGTTGACTACATGTAGGTAAAATTAAAAAACCGGAATTGAATATGCCCGATAGTCGTGCGTATTTGCCTACCCTGATATCTTTCGTACAAAACTAGAGCCGTTGTAAACAAGCTTGAAGACATACATGTAACCCGATATATAATGTAGATAACCTACACGCTTCTTTCCACCGCCAGCTTAACGCCAATGCCAGAGATATGCTGAGCAACGCGTAAATTAATACCCGCATAGTCTGCGACCGCACTGAAAATGCCCGATCTAGCCGGCGAAGCAAGCAAAGCCCAGCAAATCATAGATCGTCACCCTACATCACTCGCCGCCCAGAATACCTTGCATCAATGATCGCTGGAGCATCTTTCCCGTAGCCGTTCATATACTTCCATATTAGGTAATGCATCCAACGAATAGTACCGACGTCACACGGAATGGGGCCCTGCAGCTTCTCGTTGCAGGGATGCGGCGCAATTAGGCCGGCTGGAGGAACCCCTCGCGCAAAAAAACACCCACCAGAAGAAACAAGCTCTCTACTATAAAGTCAAAAGGAAGCTCTTGTGGGAGAATTCTGGAAACCAGCATAGCTACCACTACCCCACCTCATACTCTCTCTCCTTCCTTTCTTCTCTGCTACATATCCTCTCGTTGGCAAAACCCTTTTTTTTTGGTTGTGAAGAGAACAATTTGTCACAATGCTTCGTTGGTGAGTTCGCCGCTCGGAAAAACACCCCCACTATTAATTTTAATCTTTGCCGTTGGTTGGGAGTGGTGTTAATGCTAACACTGTTGGAATACATAGGTATCAAGCCCGTTTGGCCGCCCGTCCACTACTCACCCAATGCATCACCACTGGTGTAAGCCAATGACCCCCCATTTCCTAGAATATATAGAGAATTAACCCTCCACCGCGCCCAGGTCCTCTTCGGAACTGGCGACGTTATAGCACAACAACTTGTTGAGCGCAAAGGCCTCGACAACCACGACATCATGCGTACCGCACGTATGGGCGGCTACGGTGGCTGTATGTCTCCCTTTGCACCTACCATTCTCTCTCCCTTTATCTTACTAACTCCATAAACCACATGCAGTCATCTTTGGTCCCATGGTCGTCAACTGGTACCGCTTCCTCGAGCGAGCAATAAAATTCCCGGGCAAGCCCAACGCAGAGATCGTAGCGCGCGTTGCTGCGGACCAACTCATCTTCACGCCGCTCAATATGCTGTTATTCTTCTCGACGCTGTCAGTGCTAGAGGGCGGGAGTCCGGCGGAAAAGCTTGATGCCAATTACTGGACGGGGCTAAAGACGAACTGGATGGTGTGGCCGGCGGTCCAGCTAGTTAACTTTAAGCTAGTGCCGTTGAACCATAGGTTGTTAGTGGTTAACGTCGTCTCTTTGGGTATGTGATTTTTCTATTCTAGGCAAGGTTAGGGGGTGGTACTAACGGTGTGAAAAGGGTGGAACTCGTATTTGAGTTTCTTGAACCAGCAGGGCGTGGATCCAACTTTAGCGGAGAAGGTGGAGAAGAAGTTGGAGAAGAAGGTTGAGGAGATCCTTGATTAGAATCTGCTTAGGAAGCAGGGTTAAACAAATTTAAGATTCAGCTGTTGATGGACTAGAGGCGTTCCTATAGGTTTTATTGTTTTTTCCATGATGGATCTGATCGCAGTATACTATAGACACCATAGAAATTGATTTTCTATTGCATGGGTTAAGCTTTTTCGGCTCCCAGCTTGTAGTCTTTTCGTGGTAATCTCTCCATGCTCGCTACTCGTGGGGGGATACACTAGGTGCTCAGAACTGCAGTTTCTGAGTTTAGAGTATTTGAGCTTAGATATTTTGAGCCCACATGCTAACAGACTATGGTTAAATATGAACGGATGGAGTAAGCCCGGAAAAGTACCGACTATATATGTCATCAGTATTAATATGACTGTTATTTTGTGTGTGTCCTTTTGACAACCTTCTATGTCTTATTTCCTTTTTTCTAGAGACCGGTTGTTAGAGATTTAATATTACCTTAGTTAATAAATTAACAAACTTACAATCCATGAACTAACAACAACCCTTGGCGAGTGATAATCTGTGATTTGGTCGATACCCCCACCAACTCTGCTACAACCCCGCTTCGAGCTCAAGCCAGGACACAAAAAACAGTAAGTGTGGCTTTCATACATAGGCAATTAGGTAGCTTTAGTCCCGGTTTTGGGGGGCCGCTTGAGGCGCGGTAGCGGCTAGAACTGACTGATCCCTCAGCGTTGACTTTGAGCTGATAGATTAAGGCCCCCAGGTCTGAGACTTTCCGCGTTATGAAACTTGGAATGTTAAAGGAGATACAAAGAAAGAGGATGGCGCCCGCCAGATGATAGGTGTGTTAGTAGTAAATCATATGCGTAGCCAGCTTGTTGATACACTCTCTTATTGACAACGAAACTATGCCTACATGTATGTAGTCCAGCTGGCTCCCGTCTCTTCAGAAAACACCTGTCCTTGTGTAACTGTACCAAGCTAGTATATAGAGAGTCTCACCCCCTTCTTCCTTCTCAATCATCACAATATAATAATCACATCGGTTCTCTTGATAAAGCTTACCACGAGTGTTTTCGAGCCCCCTACGTCACCGTATTAGATTCAACGCGTTATAAGAAATCACTCATTAGAGAATGGGCGACAGGTGATGGGTTATCGCCGCTTTTGTTTTTTGAGATGTCTTTGAAATACTATATTGGCCAGGCTAGACTCTAACACCGTAGATACAGATTTATATTCAACACCAAGCCCTCGTCTGTCCTATAGATTGCGATATAAACTCTACGAAATGTTGAGGAGCTCTAACGGATTTAAGATGTACGGATGCAAAAATCATATCGTAAACTATCGACTTCTGGCTATCCAACCACGACACGACGTTTGAAAGTACATGTATGAGACATGGATAAAGTCCAGTTAGTAGAGTACGTACATGTAGTTTTCCTGCCCCTTACATGACCTACAGAAATGACGCCTGCAGTGTCACCTCCACGGTTTCAGCTCCATTCATGCGAGAGGCCGAGGACTCGAACTCGGATCACACCCGATCACATTAGAAATGTCACACTTGAACATCGGGGAGAGCTCTCGTGAACAATTTGCGCGCTGCATGAATGCTACCTACCAGAGCCCGAGATGCCTGGGCTATCTGCAATTAATCGTCGTCCTCTTAAGCATACTAGTGCACAATGGTATTATGAACAGAACCGTATCCATCTCTGCCACGGCAAATGCAAATTGCTGTCATAAACTGGCCTGGGCACAGGGCCCGATTCTAAATAAACCTCGATCATGAATAGTGCATACACAGTACCCTAAATAGCACTTTTGTTCTAATCGAGTAATGACAAGCTGTCGCACAAGAAGTTTTTGATAATGGCTGCCCGATCAACGGTTTTTCTAGTTCGGGTTTTTTGTTTGACCCCCCCCCCCCCCCACGAGACTGGCTGATCACCGACTGATGACGGGTCCAGTTACCGGCCGATTCATTTTGTCGGCATGTCTTCGTCTGTATCCGGTTCTCACGGCCTTTTAGGTTTTATGATAAAGCCGTACACGGCTGGATAGCCACGGACAGCTAGCCAGTTGCCAAAAGCTATTCCGAGCGCTAGCAATTCATCCACTTACTCTAGTTATGCTCTGTCTCAGGTCTGTGTCCTTTTCTCTTTCTTGTCCGCCCTTCGTTAACGCGGATATATCTATCAGAGCAGCGGGTGGATAATTCTCCAAGGGATCCCCGGTTTCCTTGTCGCACCCTACCTATTCAAACCGTCGATATGGAGGGTCCGTTTCGGATATCCGGCTGAATTGGTATATCTGGATGGACATCTCTGCTTGGGGACCCGGGAGAAATCATTACGGCGGAGTCTATGGGTGGGCCAACGAACAAGCACCTTATCACAATGGGCACGCGAGCAGTTAACTCATTTTTTTTTTTGCGACATTTCTCCTCCTGCGGTGAGAAGAGGAAGCTTGAACAGCCGGCGATCGCCTAGCTCATTTTTGATTCTAAATTGGGCTGAATTGACGATGCTGAACTTCCCTCGAGAGCCCAAAGTATGAATCTATGAAGTTTTTTAACAAGAGTCTAGAGAGAGGAGAGAAAAAAATTCCCGATAGACGAAGATTTAGACCTGGCGCAATTACACGTTCGAGGTATTCGATTGGTGCCAAGGGCTGCACTGCATCGGGCCGCATATCGGCAATCCTTGTTCTTGAGGGAGAGAGAAGGGCCAGCCGACCAGTCGCAATCGATGAGTGAGATGTGAATGTGAGAGGTGAAGAAGCATTACATACATAGCAGCAGTAGTTAGCAGCAGCAGCAGAAAGAAGAGTGTGTGTGTCCCATCTGGCTGTCGTCCACTCACTCCTCTTCTCTTCTTTCTTTCCTCACTCCCTTTCTCCTCCGAGTGAGAATTTTTCCCGTGTGAAGTTACACACTGTGCACCTCAATTCCACTACAATTCTCGCCTGTGTGCCTGTTGTCGTTAGTTGGTGAAGGGAAGGGTCGCTAACTCACTAATTGTTTATCTCTCTCCCTTTCTCTCCCACCCCCTCTGTCCTGTCCTGTCGTTGTCCCTCTTTTCTCTCCAGTTACCTCACTCACTCACACTCACTCACTACCTCACCCTACACCTAATTGATCCCACGCCCTTCCAAATAACAACAAAGACGTCATCTCGTACCAAAACGTAGAGACTGCCCACCATGAAGTACGTTACTTGCAATAGAGTCCTTTACATTATCCGAGTAGACTCCACGCGAATTGACCTTCGCCCCAGAAACAATGTGCTGATGCGTAGATTCCCCACCACTGTAGATTCGGCCAGCAGCTCCGCACCTCACTGATCAAAGGTAATTACAACTCCAAGTCTTGTGTGGGAAAAAAATGAAAAGGGAAAAAAAAAACTTTAAGTGAAAAATTTGCTTAATGACCTGAATGTATACAGATTACAGCCACCAATATATCGCCTATGATGACCTCAAGTCGCAGCTGAAATCGCGTCTCTACCCACCTGGTACTGACCCCGCCACCGCCTCCCCGCGCCCATGGTCCGAAGAGGATGAGAAGGCATTTGTGCAAGCCCTTGAGATCGAGCTCGACCGCGTCTTCAACTTCCAGAAGCTACGCTCCAGCGACATTGTCCGCCGTATCAAAGTGTCTGAGAAGGAGGTTGAAGATGTCGTCAAGAAGCTCGACTCGCGCCCTCCAGCGCGGCGACAAAACACAGTTCCAGGTGCGCAGGGTGAGGATGGACCGGAGGAGTCGGGTCCCACGGAGGACGACTTTGAGATGCTGGAGGCGGACCTGAGTGACATCATTGCGGATGTGCATGATTTGGCCAAGTTCACGCAATTGAACTATACAGGGTTCCAGAAGATTATCAAGAAGCATGATGTGAGTGTAGTCCTGTTTTCATTTTTGCGCAAATATGGGGCTCCATGGCTAATTTTGGCGCGACTCGTAGAAACAAACCGGGTGGGTGCTGAGGCCAGTTTTCTCGACTCGCCTGAATGCGAAGCCGTTCTTTAAAGACAATTACGATGCGTTCATTGTCAAGCTCTCAAAGTTGTATGACTTAGTCAGGACAAGAGGAAACCCGACGCAGGGTGACAGCAGCGCGGGTGGGTCGCAGCAGAACTTTGTTAGGCAGACGACAAAGTACTGGGTGCATCCGGATAATATCACAGAGTTGAAGCTGATCATCTTGAAGGTATGGAGTGTTTCCGCTCTAGAGCGCTTCCACAGGATTTATAGCTAACAGTTTTCCATTGTTACAGCATCTCCCTGTGCTTGTGTTCAACCCAAACAAGGAGTTCGAGAAACAGGATTCCGCAATCTCCTCAATCTATTACGACAACCGTGACTTTGATCTCTACCTTGGCCGTCTTCGCAAAGACGAAGGTGCCGAAGCCGTTCGTTTGCGTTGGTATGGCGGAATGGACGTCTCCACTGTCTTCGTTGAGCGCAAGACCCATCGTGAGGACTGGACCGGTGAAAAGTCAGTCAAGGCCCGTTTCGCTCTGAAGGAGAAGAACGTCAACGCGTTCCTCAACGGAGAGTACACTGTCGGCCAGGCATTTGAGAAGATGCGCAAGGAAGGCAAAAAGAGCGTAAAGGAAATTGAGCAGCTAGAGGCCCTCGCAAGAGAGGTCCAGTACACAACCATCACTAAGCGCCTTCAGCCCGCCGTCAGGTCGTTCTACAACCGTACTGCGTTCCAGCTTCCCGGCGACGCTAGAGTCCGTATTTCGCTCGATACAGAGCTCTCCATGATCCGTGAGGACAACTGGGACGGCACCACCCGCTCTGGTAAGAACTGGCGTCGCATGGACATTGGGATCGACTGGCCATTCAAGCAGCTCCCCGAGAAGGACATTGAGCGCTTTCCATACGCCATTCTTGAAGTTAAGCTCCAGACTCAAGCCGGCCAGGAGCCACCAGAGTGGGTCCGTGAATTGGTCGCCTCCCATCTCGTCGAAGCTGTACCCAAGTTCTCAAAGTTTATTCACGGGACCGCCACGCTATTCCCAGATGAGATCAACCTTCTGCCCTTCTGGCTTCCCCAGATGCACATCGATATCCGCAAACCCCCCACCCACAGATTTGGAATCGAGAGACCAATTCACAGTGCTAGTATCTCAACCTCTGACGATCCATTCGACTCAGATGAAGACCTCAGTGATCAGGATATCAATGTGGAGAGGATCAGGTCTGCTGAGCGCGCCATGGAATACTCTGACCGCGTTGAGAGAACACATAATGGCGGTGGTGCCCGCGGAGAGCTTGATGAGGAGGAGCGTGTGGCCGAAGAGCCAAGAGACGAGTACCCGCCCTATGACAGTGATGATGAAGACTCTTACGAAGACGAAAGGAGAAGACGGAATAAGCCGCTCAAGAGCATCATTATGGATGGTATCTTCCGGGCTGGTAGCATGTTGAAGAGCCTTGTTCCCAAGCCCAGGAACACAGAGGCCGATACTCTGAATCCCCAGGCGCCGATCCAGGGCATGGTCTACGCCCGCAAGTTCAAAGCTCCTCCAGGCAAACGTAAGCCGCTCCCCACAACTCCCCGTAGACTTGACATATAACTAACCAGAAAACAGGTATCTTCGTCCCTGTCCGTGTCGAGCCTAAGGTTTACTTCGCCGCCGAACGAACATTCCTCTCCTGGTTCGAGTTCTCCATCTACCTTGGCGCCATTGCCGGAACCCTCCTTAACTTCGGGGACCGCCTCTCGCTATACTCTGCCTGGGGGTTCACGGCGGTCGCCATCCTGGCACTACTCTACAGCATGGGGCTGTATCTCTGGCGTGTGGATAAGATCTCGAAGAGGAGAGCCGTCAGGTACCATGATAAGTATGGGCCGACGGCGCTCTGCTTCTTGCTGTTTATCGCTGTGGCGTTGAACTTTTACTTTAGATACAGTCAGCTGAAGAAGTAGGACTAGTTTTGATTGATGAGGATGATGATGGTTGGTATGATTAGGGACTGTAACATCAATGTCGGTATTTCCTTTAGTGTTCGGGTGCTTTGTCTGTATGGGTGTCTCTGTATCATGATGGATGTGCGGTGCGCCGCTGCTGCGTTTTTTCTTTCTACTTTTCCTTTTCCACTTTTCCTTCTGACTTTGACTTGGTTCCACTATGTTTTTTTCTGTGATTATGCATTGCGTTATTTGGATTTTGAGAGGGGGAGAGATTAATTCGCAAGTTTGCTATTGGCCGTTCGATTCTGTGAATAAATAGGTGCTGCTTGAACGATTGATCTGGATTGCTCGCATTACTTATTTGATGATTGACTCTTACTAAACCCACTATCTCTGTGCCTGTTTATCCTGCCTGCCTGTCTGCGTTTACCCATGTGTGTACCTGTTTGACTGTCTGTATACATCTCACGAAACGATGGCAACTGTTCCCCCTTTTACCCAATATATATTCTCGAGCCATTTACACGGATCCAACTCTAAAAACTCTAAAATCCAAATGAAAAGAAGGAAAAGCTATCTTCCCATGACCATGATGGCCCGTCTACTCTATTTCTACTTCTATCTTTAGTATACTTATACACCCACATGCGGGCCACTACAAGTAAATCCCCAACTCCTCCCTCGCAAAGCCCACTAGCAGTTCCCTCCTCGCCAGCATCTCTACCCTCTTCACCTCCTCAACGCCCCTCGCTGCCAGCCACTCATCGTACTTGCCCGCAACCTCATTCATGAGCGCCACGTCCTGCAGGTGCTGGTCCTCATAGTCAATCTCGACCACCCCTTGCCCACCTTCTTCCTTCTTGCCATCGGGGGTGGTGGTGCCTTTGGGGAACTCGGGCCAGCTGGTCTTCATGATTGCGTTTGTTTATCTATTTCTCTCCCTTTTTTTTTTTTTTTTTTTTAAGGGAGGAGACGCAGATTAGGGTTTTTAGTGAAGTGTGTGAGATTATGGGTGAATCAATAGCGGCACGATGCGGATTTGTGAGTGGTGAGTGGTGGTAATGGTAATGGTTTTGGGTGTGGGCTCTACTTAGGGGCGGCGGGTGTAGAGGTAAGATAGGGGTCCCGATAGGGACTAGCGCTGGAGTTGGGTTGTGGTTGTTGGATTGTAGTAAAAGTGGGTACTTAGCTTGAACCTTTTTGAACTATGAAAATGGGATAGAGCTTGCTTATATATAGTGAGATGAGAGCTAGAAGGGATGAACTTGGTCTGGGGATAGATGGTAAGCTGGTAATGTAGCGGGCGAGCTTGTGAAAAGTGGATTTAGAAAGACGCAGTGGGTGCAAGGTACATATGTTTGAAAGGTTACTCACCAGGAAGGGAATGTCTCGGTATGAGGGAAATGTTTTGAGAAAGGAGAGACGTACCTAGTGTATTGGATAACTTCAGCTGTAGAGACATAGGAGTGATCGTATATGACATGGAGGTTTAGGCTCCTTGCTACTTGATCCGGAAGTGATACATACATCTAGGCGCGCGCATGTGGACCTGATAATGTCGGGTTGGTGGTCATTATCCTCTCTTTCTTTTGTTTTACCTTGGTTTTTCGATGAGATGATCGTTTTGTTTTATTTCCATTTGATATCATGATATTAAGGAGTGCTGACATAAAGACGAAGTGGGCTAGCGTGGCTATAATACTGTCGATTGTGCAGGTTCTTTCGATCATGATCTGTCACTCGCTTAATTGTTTCCCCTTCCTGCCCTGTGGGTTGATTGATTGATTGATACTTCATACATGCCCTGTGGGTTGGCCTTTGATACTAATCAGTAATTCATCACGACATGTTGACTTGGTGGATCTAGCTGTCGTTTTCGATCAATTGCCATCGACCGTCCAACATTACCTTTCCTTTCCCCCTCCAGGTTCTCAAATCACATCAATAAACCAATCCATCCGGACAAACAGTCGCTTCACGCCCAGTAGACCCGCTCAGTACAATGCAATCCGGGAGAGTAGAATAACTTTAAATACAAAAAGTGGGTAGTATATTACAGTCGATAACGAGTCTTATATGGCAAAGGCTTTTGTTTAATTATTCAGAATTACCCTCGAGGTCTTCTTCCACATCCTTTGCGATGGCTCCATCGACCCCTTCTCCCCCCTCGTGGATGCCCTCTGCAACCCCTTCCTCTTCTTCAGGGCTGAATTCTTGTGGTGGGATTGGTTTTCCAATTCCCAAAATCGCGCCTGCAAGACCAAATGGGTTCTGTTCACTGTCGCCCCTCATCCTTTCTATCGTTTCAGTTTCCTCCGCTTCTCTTGCCTTCCTCGTCTCCTCATCTTCCTCCTCCTCCTCCCCCTCCTGCTCCTCCTCCTCCCCGCCCGCGTCCTCCTCCCCATCACCATCGGCCTCAACGATAATGTACTCGCCGCCCTCGCTGCCCTCATCAGTAGCTACGGCCCCGCCTGCAGCCTGATACTGCGATCCCGCCTGCAGCATCCAAAAACAATACCCTACAAATGCTGCCACACCCCCAGCGACTGTTAACACACTCCTAATTTTCTGTCTTCTCAGTGCGGCCTCAACCTTCTTTTTTCTCTCTAGATCCATTGGATCCATAGCTGCCTCCTTCTCCTTAATCCTCTTTTTCCTCATCTCATTGTTCCGCCCCCACCCCATTGCATCCAACGCCTTCTCGAACAGGAATCCCGACATCCACGGCAGATCCCCCCTCTCCGCCACACCCCACGGAAGGATCGACGCAATCGGCTCCCCGCCATTCGTATACGACAATATCGACTTTGCATCCACAAACGGCCCAATCAGCTGCGGCTTCAGGTCATTGAGATATCCACACATCCTCGGAAACCTCTTCTTCATCTCGTTCGCCAGCCACGCCTGCGGCAGCTCGGGGTAGAAGCACAACGACAGATACCCGACCGCCAGGCAGTCCAGCGAGCTCGGATAGTCGCCAAAGAAGTGCTTCTCCCTGCCCAGGAGCGCCTGCAGCGGCTCCAAAAAGTCTGTCACAAGGTCCATCAGCTTAAATGTCACTGTCACTTCCGTGCTTGAGAGGATCGACGTCGGCTTCTGATCTGGGGGAACGGTGGTGTGCGGCGCGCCAGCTTCGGGAGCTCTGGTGGTGGGCTCGACAGCGTCGATGTCGAGTGCGGTGACGCCGAGGCCGGCTGTACGGTCTTTGGCCTGTGCACGCAGGAGGACGGGTGTGTAATACTGCATAGGGAACGGCAGGAGGGTGGCGTAGATGGAGCGTGTGCAGGAGTCGAAGTTTTTACGGGAGACATAGAGGGAGAGGTCTATAAGGGATTGGCCATGGGTCTCAAGAAATGCTGAGAAGCTATATATCTAGGGTATCAGAAATAGGCTGCTTTCTGAAGAGAGAAAACAGGGAGGCTACGCTATGCAATCAGCTTTCTCGGTGGGCGAGAGGAACTCATCGAGGTCGGACTCCCCATCGGTCTTCTTACGGACATACTCGACGATACCGCGGAAACCCGTCGCCCACGTCCTATCGTCTCGCAGAGCTGGGAGTTCTCCTATAAGTAAGAATACCAACTATCAGAACAAACACTTTCCCCAGAGTAATTACTTTTGTAGAATTCGAAACAGACGTCACATACGGCTAGGCGACAACAAAGGGTTACTGGAAGCTACTACTGTCCACTGGTCTTTCGAGAGTGTGAGGTTCAGGTATGCAATTGTTGCTATACATTGCGCATCAATTGAGGGGAGGCCGAATGAGGGGCCCCATATGTGGAGTTCTAGCATCTCGAAGTTTGGTTGGAGTGGTGGTCAGTCAATGCATGACGGAAGTGTTTTTTTTTTTTTCCCTTCCTGACTCGTCGCAGAGCCTCAACGCATCATGGTGGGGTTGATTCTGGCTTGGCGGAGATCACTGACAGGGAGATATGTAGGTAAAGCTCTCTCTTAGGGCGATATCCTGTGAAGGAATATTTACAAGTGTCATGACTTTGGACGGAAATAAAACTCGCAATTTTGTATTGCGGTGGGGCCTTCCGTGGTGGTACTGGAAGTATGACGCCGGCGTGGAGGCGAGCTGGTGCTCTAGAAAGCTCAGAAAGATAGTCCTAGTAGCTCCTTAAAGTGACTTTCTAGTATTTTGCCTGGGGTTAGATTTGGGATTATCTATAGAGGGCTTTGTATCGAGTGATTGTTGTTAGAGCCAAACAGAGTCCTCAATTGGTGAGTTCAAATCATTGGCCTTGGTCAGCAGCACATGAACAACGACCCCGAAATATCCCAGCCATTGATCAATTTCGAAACGAAACAAGTAGCACTACGTATCTAGCAGTTATGGGTCTAGACTAGTCCTATGCGTTTATCGGAGCCAGGAGAGTTTCCATATACGAGTGATAGCGTGTGATGCGAACATGGACTGCGTGATGATCGACCTCACGAACATACCTGATTACAATATTGTACAATCCGGGCAAGTCAACACCACAGCGCTTCACAATGTAAGGCTATTAGATGGTAAGGGGTCAAATTCATAACCGCTAGCACAACTACCTGGATCTGGATATGCTTAACACCTTACCATCTAAAAGAACCCGTCCCAACTCAATAATACTGGACTCCATAATGGTTCATCCCAATCGTCCTCATCTCCGCACATTGCCGTCCCGCTGCCTCTTGAACTGGTGGGGCTATAACACGCCGACCAGTCCCTCATTGTCTCTCCCTCCTCCCCGTTACTATGCAAAGCACCCACTGCTTCTTCTACACTACCATATCCACCGGTAGGTGTAGGCTCTCTTGGCGGCAGAGGCACAGTCTCCCAATCATATCCTCTCGGATCCAAAGGCTCGGATTCCTCGCCGTATGTGCAGAACGAAAGTGCAGCATTGACCTGATTGGTAGTTGGAACGTAAGGCTGGGGAGGCGATAGTGCCCATTGAAAGTCGACCTCCTCATCATCATCTCCTTCATCGCCATCGTCGTCACTAGCGGTAGGAGGGGAGTTTCCGGGCGGAGCTAGGCCAACCCTACCTTGATCATCTTCCTCACTCGACTCAGAGTCGGAATCGTTTCTAAAATGCGCATGGCTTAAATTAGGTATCGAGGGGGTAATGAGCTCAAACGCATCTAATGATGCAACTTCTTCATCCTCGTCCTCTTCATCCTCTTGATGGGTATTTCCGTTCCTCTTGTAGTCAGACCTCTCCCCCGAAGCACTCCCCTCTCCGGTACCCCCACTTGTTGAGCATCTACGTTTATAATAAGCTCCCCATTGCTCCCAGCCCAAGTAGTCATATTCACTGACGCACCTTGTACAAAACACGTGCGAGCAGCCCAGGCACCTGTTTGACGCTGTGAAGCGGCGGCCGCCGTGGCAGCGGTGGCAGCGCCAGACCCAGGGGTAGGGTGTTGGCGGTGGGACAACAGTCTGGGGAAGCTGGTGGGTGATCTTTGTGAGGGAGATGGTTAATCTCTTGTTGGGGGGGTTGGGGATGGTCATTTTCGTCATTTTGATATACTTTTCTTTTCTTTTCTGGTATGTTTGTTTGAGGGCAAGTATCTTTTATCGCTTTTTTTTTTGTTCCCTTTGGCGCCTCTTTGGTATGGGTAGAAGGCCTTGTCCAGCAGACCACTTCTATTATTTCCGATTCTCTGCAGCTGAAGGTACTAAATAATAGCACAGGCTCCACGCTATTTAAGCTAAGATTATCGATGTCAGTATCTAAGGAAGAAGAGCCAGAAGTGATACATGTATTGCGAGAAATAAGTATAAGAGGCCCGCCTCAATTGTGGTTTTGGAGGAAGAGCGAAAGTGCCTAGTTCTGGGAGATGGAGCTTTATCGTGTAACTAACAAGGTGAGAGGGGAGAGCGAGGTTTGAGAGATGGAAAGAAAGGAAAAGAAAAGGAAGACGTGTTCTTTTGAAGTACACGGCAAGAAACAGATCAACAAAGAGCATCTCATGGGTGAAACGTCTGCGCGTGACTTTTTTCTCTTTCCCCTTCTCTCTGCCAAACAGCCATTCCTTTGTTTTCACAATAGTACATGTAGTGCTGCGTTTCGATGAGTCCGACCAGTGATAATTGAGAAAGCTAGCTGCTAGCCGCACATTTATTCCTGATTATCGGTCATGCTTGTGGTTAGATCATAGGATGGAGCATGTAGGCACTCTACATCCTTCCACTACTGCTGCTGCTGTGCTCTGGACAGATGTACTCTAAGTACATACATCACAATGTGCAGGATAACGCTCCATGCAAATGTACTGCTTGATGACGCTGTCAGTGCCTGGGCAGAGAGCCACAGATGTGGAGACGAGATCTGGAGAAAGAGATAAGCGAGCAGGGATGAGGTGGGATGGGAGGGGGGGGGGGTTGTGGATGTGGATGTGCTGTACTGTTGGCTGTGTGTGGGGGGAAGGTCCGTTGAAAGTCAACCCCACGGGACAAGGCAAAGAAAGTGAATGAGTGGTTAGGAATACTACATTTCCTTTTCCTAAGTGAAGATTCCTACCAGCAGAAACACTAGAGAGGAGGGGTTCAGTATATATATAAATACATGTATACACGGACTTTAGCTAAAGTGGGGATGTGTGGGAGGTTGCACTTGGGGGTGGGATGAGTACTGTGAGCAGCATCATGGACAGCAGCAACAAGCAGCAGCAGCAGTGAGCCGAGTTGCTGTCTCGGATATGCGAGAAACGAAAGAGAAACGAAGACGCCGGGGGGTCAAGTGGACGGGAAGAGGGACCACAAGTCGCCGGAAGAGAGGATCTCAGAGATAAATGTAACCGGTCTGAGAAAAGAAAGAAATATTTAGAATCACGGCCTGTTCATAGCCCCCAAATTGCACAAGTTGATAGGGTCAACAATACAGAATGTTTTGGCCGACTTTTTCTACCTAAGGGTTGTCGGAAGTCTCATCACAGCACGGCGCATCAAAAAAGGGTTCTCTCTCTTTTCTCACCCACTCTCACTCACCCACCCACTCACTCGCTCACTCGCTCACTCGCTCACTCTTCCGCTTAGTCACGGATTGTTTGGCCAGTTGACCTTGGGTACAATAAGTTTGGCACAATCAGTAAATCAACCATATGTAATACCATGTAGGTAAATGTAGGCTTTATGTGTAGTAAGGCTGCCTGTCGTCCTCTTGATGTGATAGCCCATAATGTACTTACTCAGGGAATTCATGTATTGATGTAAGTACATGTACATACCTCTACGGAGTGGGTAATACATGAGTTTTCTGCATGTTACTGGGCGCAATCTATATATATACTTTATAAACGGGTGTGAGTGAGAAACTGTGTGCGAGAGAGTGCCTTCTCTGCTGCTGTTGCTGCTGTTGCTGATGCTGATGCTAGTATTGCTACCGCCGTCGCCGCTGCCTACATACTGCTTGCTTCTCCCCTCCCCCAATCTCTCTCTCTCTCTCCTCCGACATCAACTCTCTGGACCCCCCCCCCCCCCTCAAACTACCCCCTCCACAAAGACAGAGGAATCAGCCCTCCCCTCTCCCTCCCCCTCCCCCTCCCCCCACTACTCATCATCATCGTCGCGATAATCCGCTCCATCTCATTAAATTCTTGTCCGTGTCTACTATAACCCTCTGGCGCCATCGCTTCACGGTACTCGCTCGCTGATTTCGCTTATTACCCTTCTCATTTAACAATTAAGTATAACCTCCTAACTACCCCCCCTCCCCCTTCTATCGCTCTCATTTACCTCAATATTTACATATCTCCAGCGAATTGTGCGCCTAGTTCTCGTCATCCCCCCCCCCCCCCTCTTCCCGGTGGTCGTAGTTGATTCAACTACATCCCCTTCAACCCCGGATGACCGAACCTGATAAAATGGACGAATATAAAACGAAAATGCCTTACGGCTCTCGTTTTGGCTACAGGACTCCACCACCGGAATTCGCAAAGTCTTACGTAGAGCCTCTGTCGCCTCTTCCCGCCCCTACAATGGCATCTACGTCTAGGAGCGATGAACCTCCTTCACAACATGTACCAAACAATCTTCAACCCCCACCACCACCACCACCACCACCACCACCACCTCCTGCAGCGTCTTCTTCATCCGCCCCTGCTCGACAATCACTATATTCGTCCTTCACCACGACTTCGCGCTACAACATGGAAAACCCCCCCGCGGATTATGACCCTATGCAGATGTTCGCGGACATTGCGCTCTCAACTGCTCCTCCAAGCTTTATTGCTTCACGGTCCCAGTCGGCTTCGCACGCGCCTACAGCAGCACAGCCATCTAATTTGCGCTCCACTTCAATTCCCTCCTCTTCGAGCCCGAGCGGCCTTGTCTCCGCAACATGGTCTGCTGACGGTTATCCGACTACGCGGAACGGAAACTACAATACCGCCTATCCATCGCAGAATGTCCACGCGATGAATAATGATAGCTTCCGTACAGTATATAGCTTTGAGCGCCGAACGTCCGCTACTCGCTTAGAGCCACCGATGAAGTCGCCGGTGATGGTCAAGACCCCCGCACCCATCGGTGATAGCTACCTTAATTCTGCCCCGCCACTCGGCCGGGCAGCTTCCCCGCGTTCAAAACAGCTGTCATTCCCTCTGGTCACTGCGGGTTACAGACCGGAACGTTCAAACAAAGGGCGGGCAAAGAAAGACGCGAAAGAAAATGCCACCCCCAAAGATGCAGGTACCGGAAAGGGTGCGGGGTCATCGCGTGATGGTCGTGGATCGCGTAATACTTCTGCCCGCGGACGTGGCGCGGCTTCAAATCGCCAGAACTCTCGTAAGAGTCGTGCTCGCGCTTTGAGTCCTATCAAGGACACGGCCGAGATTGAGAAACCCTCCGAGGCCAAGGCCCAGCCGGCAGAGAGCAACATCTCAGATGTGATAAACGTCAATGGTGGGGCCCCTCAAATATCACCAGTACGACAGAACCCCATAACATCCGCTACAATTGAGTCAACGGATCCACCAAGCCCTTCGCCGGCATACTCTCCCTTTCCATCGCGTCCAAATTCGCCGGTTTATGAACCCCCAGAAGCAATTCCACCAGACTCTGAAGAAGTCATTCGTGTTAAGGAACCTCAATCTAGTAGCGTTGTTACTGAACATGTCCCGGCAGTGAATGAATCTGATAATACGCCTGATGCTCAGCTGGCGGCTGAAGACAGCGTAATGAAGGATATAGAAGAGCCTAAGGAAATGGAGGCCCCCGTTGATGGAAGCACCACTCGGGTGCTTAATGAAGGTATTAAATTCTCTTAATTTTCCCGGGTCTTAGTATACAATTTTTTATGTTTTTATACGCTGATCCAAAATCTAGAGTTAGCTTCTAAGTCCACAGAAGAATCAGCTTCTATTTTTAGCAAACCATCACCTGATAGTGGCGCCATCGGTATGCTTGTTGACCTTCGACTCATGTTGAGCAATTACTTCTTTACTTGTGAGTTGAGATGCTAATATGTATTTCGCAGTACTAGAGACAAGCCAAGAACGAACTGAGGCACATAAGCAAGAGGTTTCCATATCCGAGGATGTAGAAATGCGGAAGAATATTCCTGATGGTAAAACAACCCCATTATTTTCATCTTCCCAACTGTATCTTTACTAAAGGTATTTCCGCAGAAATGGAAATATCAACTCCTAAGGATAAAGATAACGTACCGGCCGTTGAAGAAGTCACGGACGAACCAATGCCTCAGTCTATTTCTCCAAATGAAGAGGTCGTATTAAGTGAAGAGGTTGCTGAGAAGGCCAATGCCGATATCCCTACCATTGATGTCCAACTGATGGATCCCGAGGTGGTGGAGGAGATTGAGGAAGATCTTATGATCAAGGAGAATGAGGATTTCGAATTTGCCCAAGCTGTAAGTATATGGAGGAGGGGCTGGCTGTATCTTCAACCTTACTAACATAATGGCGACTGTAGGTCGGTGACGAGCCAATTTTTGGCCTTGGAGATTCCTTGAATAATGGGCTCCCTGTGACTGCGTTTGATTCTTCCCAAGAAGCTGAGCTTGGAGATTCCGCTGCTACTGGCTCTGGACCAGTTCAGGAGGAGCGTAGGCAGCTTTCTATTGTCTCGCCATCTGGGGAGTTGTCGCGCGAACCAGGGGATCCTGATAATGAAATATGCGGAGAATGCGATACCAAATATCGTGACTCATTTGGTTTTAGACTGGACCAGGTTGCCTGGATTGGATGTGATGGTTGTGGGAAGTGGTACCATTCCCATTGCCTGAAATTAGATGACACAACAGTCAAAAGGATTGATAAGTTCTACTGTGCTCCCTGTGAACCCAAGTATGGGAAGTCTACAAGTAAGTTGTACCCTCAATTACTTTTTTTTTATATCTAATTTTGTGTTAGTGAAACGCACATCAACTCGTGCTACAACTGCGATCGATTACAATGCACTTCATAACGGATCCTCCGCTCCAATCAAGAACCCTAATGATAGTAAACTTCACCCTTACGTGGCTATAATTCGTGACCGTACACACACTTTCGCTGCCGACACTCTTCCTCGGCTACGGCCTGAGCAAGTTACCGTTGAATTCATTGACGATATGCCGACTGGATGGAACCAACCTTTTGTTGTCCCTGCAACGGAAAACCCCGCTCCGTGGATCGATCTCAGCGAGGAGAAGCCGAAAGATGAGCAGCCACCAAGCGAGCCGACACCAAGTCAGCAGCCACGAACTGAACAAGATTATCTCAACATGTCCATAACTCCCGAGCCCAGCTTTCCTGTTCCAGTTCCGGTTGAGAATCCTGATATGCAATTACAAGCACCGCCAGCTCCTCCACGCTCTCCAACCACAAACCAAGACCAAAGGGGCAATAAAAAAGTCAAAGGAAACTCCCCTGAAATAACTCTTGAGAATGGGGGCTTTGACCAGAAAGAAGTCAATCGTATCAAGAAGACGCTAGTTGAAGGCGAGTATGATGTTAAGGAGCGTCGCGAAGGAGCCGACTGCCTTGACATGATCATTCCCAAGGGCTTGAGTGTCCGCAAGGTTGGGGAACTCGTTGGGGCGCAGATGCAGGTGGAGATGATCAACGTTCTTCGACAGTCTACCACTAAGGAGGACAAATGGAATATGGATGACTTGGTTCGTTACTTTGAGACTAAAGAACGTACTGATATCTATAACTGTATTAGCTGTGAGGTGACGAATACTCCGCTCGGAGCGGAGATCTCACGACCGGAGGTTGTCAGGAAGTTGGATCTTTCTGATAAAGTCTGGCGCCCATCAAATGAAAACGATGTGAAGCCGCATGTTGGGAAATATGTGTATGTCATAGTCCCTCGCCCATTAAATCTGTATTTACTAACAAGATTTGCCTAGCCTCATGTCTGTTGCCGACTCTTTCACTGATTTCCACATCGATTTTGCCGGTTCATCTGTGTTTTATCACATCTACGAAGGACAAAAGGTCTTCTTGGTCCTTCCACCTACTGAAAAGAACCTGGAGACTTACGAGCGGTGGTCCATGGATCCCGAAATGAACACAACTTTCTTCCCCCGTTTGTGTGATGACCCGTGCATGCTTGTCACGCTTAACAAGGGGGATACTATGTTTATTCCATCCGGGTGGATTCACGCCGTTTATACCCCGAAGGACAGTCTTGTCATTGGTGGTAACTTCCTCACTCGTAGTCATTACACCAAACAGATGGCTATTCAAAAGATCGAAGTCGTGACCGATACCAAGCTTAACCAGCGCTACCCTAAATATACAACTCTTATGTGGCACACGTTGTATTACTACCTCACAAAAGATCCGATCCCCGACGAAATTGACAAGGCCCTCGCGCATGGCCGCGTACTCAGGCAGAAGACATCTCGTGTTCAGAAAGGAAGGCCATTGTATACTCGACAAGAGCTCGAAGGCCTTCCTGATCTCTGCAATTTCCTGCTTCGAACCGCTTTGATTTCTTGCGGCTCTATCAAGAATTCTCTCCGCCCGGGAAGGCCGACTTTAACCGCCAGACAAATTGACGCTGTTAAGCGTGCGATTCCAACCCCTTGCAGCGAGGATCCTTTGAAGTGGATCAAGAAGTTTGGTCGGTGGTGTATCTGGAAGCGTGTGGCACACAAAATCGAGGCAGTTGGCGAGAGGGTTCCCGAGTGGGCTCAAGGAAAATGGTTTCCCGAGGAGACGGCAAAGAAGGGCCCTAGCAAAGCGGAAATGAAGAGGCTTGAACGTTTAAAGATTGAGGAGGCTAGGAGGGCTGAGGCACCTAGGCGAGAAGGTTTGAGGGTACGGATGAGGGCTTCGACTACGCCTGGAGATAGCGAGTCCAGCGGGGAGGCTTCTGCATCGAGATCACATGGAAACACCAAAACACCCAAGAAACTCAAGCGCAAGGGTGAAGCCGATATTGAGTCTTCAAGCAAGAAGAGAGGCCGCCCTAATAAGACACCACTTAAGACCCCAACTGGATCGAAGAAAACCTCTACCGAAGATTCTGCCAAGAAACGCAAGAATAAAGGGAAGTCTGGCCACATAGTCGAAGGAGGTGATGGTGAAGCATTTACTCTTAAGGATGGTTCTATCTATGTTGCTAAGGAGTCGAACCTCGGGCCTGCCAGGGCCGGCTGCCAGAACTGTCGCATGAAGAAAACCGGTTGCAAACACAAGGCCGAAATCGCTGAACTTGTCGCTTTATTGGAAGCTAATGGAGGTGTTTTACCGACAGCAGACAACTCAGGGAAAGGCAAAGGTAAAGCGACGGTCAAGCATGAGGTTGAAGATGATGCTCCGCGCGAACCCGAGGAGCTCCAGCCTGAGGCCGACGAAGCCCTTCGTGAGGCTGAAGAAAGAGATCAACGCGAAGATGAGGCAAGGGATGGAGGTGACGAGGGAGACGATGGTGACGAGGAAACCGAACTGGAGAAAGACAAGGGCAAACTTCTAGACTCTCTAAAGATGACCACTGATGGAACCGCCCCTATGCCAAGCCTGGATAATGAAGGTGAAAACGATATTGTTCGTGAATCATCTGGTGCTGGCTCAAGCAATGGTCAGAAAAGGTCTAGAATCGACGGTGATGACCATGGTCAGGAACACACCCCGCCGAAGAAAGTCAGAGGCGCCAAAGACTCCCTGGGAGTCTCTGGCCGCCCTGCTGGGTTCCAAGGACGAAAGCCTTCTTGCGAGGAATGCAAGGCTCTCAAGGTATGTTTGGCACCAGCTTTGAGTAGATTGATTCTGACTATCTCCTAGACCAAATGCCATCATGATACTTGGCACCTTGCAAAGATCAAAACTCCCACTTCTAAGCCCTCAAGAAGTAGTGCCAGGAGAAATTCTACAATTATGCCTGCTAAGGTAACTACACCTGGCATTGCTAGTCGCGCGAGGAGAGAGTCTACCATTAATTCTACGAATCTCAATGTCCCTTCTGCTTCCAAGCCTGCCAAGGTTTCCACAAGAAGGAAGTCTGCGCCTGCTACCTCGAGAAGGAAGTATGCTGTTGCATCTCGCTCCGATCCTTGGCGCTCGCTAGCAGATGATTCCAGTTCTACCCCGAGGCCCGGTTCTCAAGGTATTCTCATTCCAACTCTTTTTTTTTATAGGAACTGCCCACTAACATGAAGTAGGTGATGAGGTGGTTGTTGATGATGAGCAGGAAGAACTGGAAGATGTTATCGTTTGCAAAAAACCAATGGTGGTGACGTCGGCAGTCAAAGTTACCGCCTCCGCTATCATCCCAAACGATGCTCCATCTCCAGCTACTCCATCTCTGACTTCAGTTATCGTTGCCTCGGGACCTCCTTCCACCCCTGCCAAATCTATTCCTCCTGTCGCCCTTTCCTCAACCAATACTTCACCCCTTACAGAAAATGAATTCGACTTGGATCTCTCAATTCTAGACGAACATCCGTACAAGTCCCGCTCCCGCAGCTCCAACACTCCCGACGATCCTATGATAATGGCGCCACCTGCCGATTTTGATGACGAGCCTGTTGCTGCGCCAGTAACTCCTACTCCTGCCGCCGCCCCGACTGAGGTTACTCCAGCCACCACCATCGCCAATGTGACATCCAGTGCTGTGCCGGCCAAGTATCCAAATCCGGCATATAGAGTTCATAAGCCCAAGGTTACCTACAACCGAAACAACAAAAACTACAAGAAGAAGGCAGACGAAGATGAGGATGTCCTTATGGAAGGTACTGCGGACATCAGTAGCCCCAAAGTGGCAAAGACCGGGCTATCAATGTCCCCAGCAGCTGAGAAGAAGGCTAGCAGTGGCACTTCAGTCAACGGAGCTCCTGAGACTGTTGAGGATGGTGACATTAGTGTGGAGGAGCTCAAGAGACTGGGAACTGCAGCAGACTTTGGGCTGAGGCGGAGGGCTGGATCGTAAAAAGTGGATTATTGCTCATCCACTCGTTGGCTGAAGACCAAGTGTCATTTCGCGGGGGCTTAGGGTTCAGGTTTTGGTATTTTGTTTTTTTATTTCCTATCTTCTTGGGAAACTGTATCATTACGCATGTTTTTTTTTCTTTCCTTCGGGGTTTGTTTTCAAGGATTTTTTCCGTGTATGGGATTTCATATTTATTGTGTTTTCTCTTCCCCCTTTCTCACTCTATATTTTGTCTATCGTCTCCTCCCCGGCCGTTATTTGTGGGGATCCTGACAAGATGTATGGTATGGGCGCAACCCAGCATATGGACAGACAGGGACGGTAGGGAAGGGTAGGAATTGGCAAGTGGTAATCGTGGAGGATGTTTTGTGTATTCTTAGTATGACGTTTCCCTCTTTGCCTCAACACTCTTCTCTCATACGAAGGTGGATCGACTGAGTAGCGAGATTGAAAGGGGAATTTCTTTTCTTTTCTTCTCAGGTGGAGTTTTATCATTTTTTTTCCCGGCTTCTATTTCTCAAGGGCTTTCTTGGGGTTTATTATTTTCATCATTCGATTTTGTATGGGGTTTTGCGCTGGCGCGGCGGGTTCACTTCCGGGCGGTTCTGGTGTTAATTCTTTTTTTCTTCTTTTTCTTTTCTGTGGGATCCCTTTTATGCGTGCTTGCCTGTTATGTTTTGTTAGCTTGCTTGCTTGTTTGCCTGCTTTGCTTGTTATTTTCATTGCAATTGCGAATGCCTTTTTCTGGAGCCTTTCTTTTGCTTCACATTTTTCTTCTTATCAATCCGTCGAGGGGAGGAGTATGGGACAGAGGGGATGGGGCCTGGCGGGAAGGTCTGTAGATGGACAAGGTGTAGTGTTACTTACTCTTACTTTTCTCCTTCAGCGGTTAGATGGTTCTCTTTCTCGAGATGATGTTAGACGCATTGTTTTCCACCTATTTATTCTTTATCTTTATGCGTTTGATCCTATTGTCTTCTATTGTGTTTAAGGTTGCATATTATAGCTTATCTATCTATCCTATATGTGCAAGATGTGTGTTTTGTGAGTTCAGTGGGCAAAGCCTAATGATCGAGAGAGAGGGTGTGCGGGTAGGAGGTGGTTGATGAGTTATGAGAAATTTTTTAATTGTGGTTGGGAGATTGTACTGGAATGTTTGTTAAATATAGTTTCGAGTTCAGTATGTACTGGTAAAATGTATAGTTCTTTGCAACGTTCTGCGTTCTGTGTAAGCTTAACTAGATTAATTTAATACCCTACCTATATTTAATTAGCACTGGAATGTGTACTAATGCACACTCCTCCGCATCACATCAGACTATTGATATGAACCTGGATTTTAACCGCGAGATTTCAAAGTCTTAAGCTGGAAAGAACTGTAACTCCCACCAACCTCGTTATTGCGGGCCCAAAATGTTTGTCCAATCAAAGATCAAGATCCTCGAGTGCAAATAATTCACCTTCCACACTCGATTAGATATAAGCCTTTCAAAGTTAATTGGAGTACAGGGATCTCACCAACTCCAACTCCATTAGGAAGTTCAACAAACTTGTTATCGTATCGGTGAATACCGAGTTCGAACGGTCTCTTCCGTAGTAGCGGTTTGTTTACATATCCTCGCTCAGCCGAGTAAAAGAGATAAATAATGGCGATTTTGTGAAGTGTTTAAGTAGAGCAGTATGCGCAGCTCATCTGTGGGTTTTGGGTCGTATCTTCCTGTGCCGCCAAATCGCTAGAATGAAGTTCCTCCTCCCTGCTGTTCTCGCCGTTACACCCTCCCTCGTCTCTGCCTGGGGGCAGTTGGGCCACCAGACTGTGGGACTCCTGGCGCAGACATATCTTCTCCCGGGTACGATTGAGAAGGTCCAGTACTATCTCAATGATACGACCCCAACGTATATGGGCAATATCGCGACTTGGGCAGACAGCTATAGATATACGGAAGGAGGTGCTTTCTCTTCAGGCTATCATTTCGTGAATGGGCATGATGACCCACCGCCACATTCGTGTAAGATCGAGTATCCGGGAGATTGCCCACCAGAGGGATGTATTGTGAGCGCCATTGCAAACTATGTAAGTTTATCCTCAGCCGGAAGGGCTAGTAAGTGGACTAACAATCTGTAGACTGCAAGGCTGCAGAGCAAGAAAGTTGAATGGATAGACAAGAGGGATGCTCTGAGATTTCTCATTCATGTCAGTATCTCTAGCGTTTCGGCAGCTCCTTTAAAATATAACAGTACTAACGTCTCCCAGTTTCTCGGCGACATCACACAACCTCGTAAGCTCACCTTGGGTTCCAGCGATATATGTATCTCACTAACATCCCACCAGTTCATACCGAAGCATACGGTGCTGGAGCCAACGATGTTGCCGTAACCTTCCTGGGCAAGTCAACAAACTTGCACGCCGTCTGGGACACCTCTATCCCCAACCTCATGCTCAACGTTACCAACAGCACTCCCACCTTCACTGACTCCTTGGGCTGGGCAAACAACCTTGCTGCCAAAGTCAACGCGGGTGATTTCAAGCGTGAGGTTAACAATTGGATCCAGTACCATGATGTTAAAGGTGATGGTCCAGCGAGGAGCGCAGCAAAGTGGGCTCAGGATTCGAATAAATTGGTGTGTGGGTATGTGCTTGAGGAGGGGCCGGAAAAGGTCAACGGGACTGAGGTCGCTGGCGGTGCGTATTATGAGGGCAGTACCGAGATTGTAGAGATGCAGATTGCGAAGGGCGGGGTGAGGCTGGCGGCATGGTTGAATATGATCTTTGAGGGGGAGACTGGGTTCTAGTGAATAATGATTGATGAGTTGAGGGAACGGCTTTGGGAACTTTAATAATATCGAAGTTAGTAGCTTGAATTTACAGTAAAGGCGTGATGCGCCTCAGATCTGATATATAGATCAAGTTTTATCGGTCATTAGTGGTTTAATCCTCGTGCAAAGGGGGCCACCCGCTTCCCCTCGTTTTCTAATCAATCAACCATTCGTGCCAACAAGATCTAGCCAATATACAATTTTTCGACTCATTTGCAAGCACGGAGACTAAGATTATAAGGGATTTCTGTTGTGGGTACGTATAAATAATTAGTAGGTAGATTAAGGTAGGGTTAGGTCAAATACGGGCTAACCAGGTAAGGAGTAAAAGCTTTCACAGAACTATCAATGCACCGCTACTCCTAGACTAACTATCACTCCGATTAGTATCCCAATTCAGAACGATTATCTTTCTAGGCTTTCGAGCCTATTATATAAGCCCTGACAGATAATCGATATCCACATGTGCAGTTATATACATACTTTACATTATGTACATGTACTTATGTATAGAGTGTAATGTCGGAATACCTACATGGAGTGTTCAAAAGCCCTAACCTTGACAACCATCAGCATAATACATGTACTTGGTACATGTATTCTTTGTCTTTTATGTATCATGAGTTTTCATACTACACATACGCACACTCTCACTCTTTGTTTATGCAACCTACAGCATCTAGCTAGCTCGGATAATTCCTTTGTTGTAAAGATGGAAAGTGAAACTCTTCCATAGGCCATTCATTATATTAGTCAAGTCACCGACTTAAGCTCTTCCCTGCTTCTTCCCCGAATTAGGACCCATCAACACCTATCTATATTCACTCGAAAATGTCAAACCGTGGCGAAGATGTTTATTGGAAAAATGCCGACAGATTCTCATCAGTCGAAACACAAAAGCAGATCGACAAATGGTTCTGGAAGTACAAGGTGAGTTTCAACGACCCGACTAGATTTGCTACTTTGCTACACCAACTCGGCGAAAAACTCAGAGCCATCAGAACTCTCGACGAGGCACTCAAGTTTACGAGGCCACCGCAACTCCAAAATATGGCTACGGTCTGCGGAGCTAGCCAGCTCAACAGTATTCTCATCGAGATTTCTGGGCTAAAAAGCCACAGACATCGTCTAGATGCTCGGAATATACTTGTAGAAGTTAATAGAAGAATGGACGGAGGGGCTCCACTCGACATCAGGCCAATGCCACTAGGTGTAGGCTACAGGAATACAAATTTTAACTTTGTTCCCGGTATTCAGGCACCATTGCCGCTTGAGGATTGGGAGATGGAGAGCCTTATGCCAGAGTATGGTGCATCTGACCCTCTACCTGACCCATGGATTAGGGAAAGGACCAATGCACTACCCCCGCCAACTAGGGGGATGCGAAATAGGGAATTACTACAAACTCTGGCAACCGAGGCTTCGAATGACCCCAATACTAGAGCTAGTATTGCTGCCTTACTGAGCTCAGGAGGTCTAAATCCAGGATGTACCAGAACAACTTATCTTGACAATCCCACCGAGATATTTCGTGATATGCCGACCCAAGATAAAGTTCCGATGATTAGCGGTCCAATACTACCGGGTGAAAATGGGCAGACGCCTGCGGAGCTACTTGAACGGCAGTACCAAATCAATGACGATGAGAATTTTTGGCCAAGATTAGATATCGTTGATCTAAGAAGAGGTTCGGAGGGTACTTGCGGTTACCTAGAGGAAACAGACTATATATACCAACTTATTGCACTTGCGAGACGGGTTCTCAGTTTACCAGAGGTTGCGAGACATTACGTGTGGATTTGCCGTGCGCACCCTACTAGGTTTCAAAACGACACCGGTGAAAAGTTCGAAACTGAAGGTCCACCAACCGCTGGAGAAGGTAAGTTGGTTGCAACACTTATTATAGTTAATTGAGATTTACCTTCTTTATACTAACGATGGTCTTCTGGAATAGTTGGATGTATCATGGGCCTTATTAGAATGACCTTCCCGGAGATCGCCATCACACCAACAAAACACTCATTAGAGGATACCATTAGCACGCCAATCCCTAGTTTTGAACCAATTGATCACGAGAATATTGGACCCCCGACGTATGGTAATTCATCTGCGTACAGTCAACAAACAGAGACCTTCTCATTCAAGTACCCTAATACAACAGATGATGATTTGGAAGGCGCACCACCCGCCGCGGGAAATAGGGGGGGAGACCCAATAAATCATGTGGAATCAAGTATAGCTGGGCCAGAGATAATAACAGAGTATGGCGTCCATAACAGATACGTTGACCCCACTCGGGTGAAATTGAATGGAAAACTTTTCGATTTGATTGAACACATGTATCATGAAAAGTTACCCATTGGACACTTATTTTACCTTGTCTTTGTTGTTATATCCCATGAGCTGGGCCATTATCTTAATACTTGCGTAAGGTCACGAATTGATACCCAGTTCTAGTTTATATATTATGGCTAACTAATAGGGTTCATCGTGCAACAGATATGGATCAGGGAACAGGGACGATTAGACTTGGATCTGAGTGATAACGCTCACAATCCGGTTGAGTATAATCTTATGAACACACCAAGACGTATGCGGTGGCTCGTCTCAGATGCAACTGCAGAATTTATAGATTCTCCAAACCATGAAAGATTAGCTTTTCGAATTGGTGAGATGGGTGAAATTATAGAATGGTCACTTTACAACTACATAATGGAATCCCCAATGACGTACACAGACCTCTCAAAGAACAGTGCCCTGTTCATAGCATGTTGGGGCTCCTATCCGTTTATTGAGCAGCGATTTCCTGGTACAGCTCAGCTTCAGTTCACCTCTTTTGCTGCAACTCAGTTGCTTCGAACCCTCCCACCTCTACGTATGGCGTCTCATGACGCTATTGAAGCATTTATCACCCAAATGGCAGCTGCGGAAACTGCATTCAACGCGAGGCCCTCTGGGCTCACCTACTGCCTACAAGATCTGCTAAACACAGACGTACCATTTGATATTGAGATGATTGATTCCGATGTATCATACACAGGATATGATCTTCCGGGGGTCCTCAAACGAAAAAGATACCGCCGAGCCATACAATCAATTTGCCACCAGCAGTGGGAGGCCAAGCATGAGCCATTATCTAGGCTCAAACTTTTCCCATCCAGCATCCCACATATCGCCTATGGCGCACCACCTCCGCTGATATCACCAGATATGCTACCGAGCAGGAAGATAAGGCCCTTTCTTCAACTTGGCTACCCCTTCGGGATGGGTGTTTTGACCATTATATTCTACGACTGGGCGTACCCGGCCACCTGGGGCAACATGAACTACGCACCGTGGATAGTCTGCTTTCTGAGTATGGCGTTTCTCACTCTACCTACTCGAACGTTTCTTCGGACAGTGATAGACCGGAGGGTCTACACCGCCGCTGTGTTGGCGTTCTTACTTCTTTCATTCGGTGGTCCGGGGTTAATTACTTGGGCTACTAGCTACTTGGAACTATGGGCATGGCTGGAGAGTTACGAAAATGGGGTTGAAATTGTTAGGTTAATTATTCTGTTTTTGTGCATATCTACTTCGACTATTGTAGCGAGTGCTATTCTCAATATCAGAGAGGGGGAGGATGGGGTTCTGGCACCCACAGAGGTTCCCCCAGCTACAGCGGTTCCCCCAGCTACAGCGGTTCCCCCAGCTACAGCGGTTCCCCCAGCTACAGCGGTTCCCTAGCATAGACAGAGGAGTTATCATGTAGTTATTATTTGTAGTTGAAAGTAATGCGAAAGTGGCTTTTCCAAGACCCGGTAGTCCTATTGGCCCTCGAAAGAACCTTTTATACCGGAAACATATAACTTAGGCGGGCGTTGTTGCTTGTAGCTGTCAATGATTTAGCATAAAAAAGGAGGTAAATCAATGGTGAGTGGGTGATGGACAGCTGGACAGACAGTAGGGGAACACCCTGTCTACTATCGACTGTGCTATGGTGTTATTGTCACTTCATGTTCTATTTAAAGCCTCTATAGTAGACTCTGAATGTCTTCGTCTGATCGGTTGGCCCATCATACAAAATTGTGGGACTAACGGAAATTGTCAACTGGTGGTGGAATATTGACCCACTTGTCACGCAAAATTGCCCAAAAAGGTGACAAAGGTTCTATTCATCACCACGCTGGAATGTTGTAATAGAGGCATGCTCGCCTTTGGTCATCGGTTTCATCGTCGGTTTTTGAAACAGGAGAACAGAACGCCACACAATTGCAATAGGACTCGTGGTAAACTGTGGCTCACAAAAATCAGACCCTAGCTAAGAACGGCCGTCGGAGGCCCAGTTCCCACGCGGGAGCAGGCGAAGACGTAGGCGCTTAGTGGCTGGCGGGGAATCTTTAACGACACCAGGTATCAGAACTAACCAGGCACAGCTCAACAACTTACGAATATTACCCATAATGTCAACAACCGTTTCGATGCCATCGCTGCACAGTCGGGCAGTACAGCATCTCACTGCTCAACTCGGAGCCGTTCAAGGAATTCCTGGTACTAAGACAATGTAGAAGTACATGTACTTACAATACAGCAACCGATGCGTTTGTACAACTCGTCTTGTGACAAGTGCCGCACCCTGCGAATAGATTTGAGCTTCAGCAGTATACCGGTAATGACCCTGTCAAATGCTTTGTGACAAAGCTTCGCCTTCGAATATATGCTAACATAAGGTATATCTAGCAGCGAATTATTCAAGGCCTTGGTCTCCAGTCTGATCAATCGGGGTGACTCTTAGGGAATTTGGTTTGTTTTGTGTGATTGGTTGATGGAGGATAGGCACCAATCAGGTCTTCCGCGCAGGGTCTCCTGGGCCCCTTGATTACTAAGCTTATGCTTACTACTCACAACTTTGGCTATCAAACCTAAATGGAAATCCTGATTTGTACTCACTAACGTCCACAACCTACATACATGTATGTACCTAAGTACCCGGTACATGTACCTACTGATCTACTCTAGATACCATCCAATGTGCCGTGCATATGTTGCCCATCGTCGAAATAGCTGAACGGTTTAAGTAACATATCTACTCATGATTGTGATAGGTACACTACTGAATTTGTTTCGGTGGGTAAAGTAGACAGACAGCTCAGCGAGAAGCCAATATCAACCACACTACCGGTCGAACATACGCCCAATATTTAAAGAAGTCATCGATCAATTAAAATGGATATTCGCCCTTGGTCGAAGTTTAACCTTTAATTGCACTTCTCAACCTCCATTTCATTTCCCATGGCCATTTGCCAGTGGAGTAGGAACAACCACCATCACAGATCAGCACTGAACAGCACAATCCACCCCCAACAAGCAAACGCTCGCCTTTCCCCTTCCTTTTTGTTCCCTGCTTGGTTGTTGCTCCTCCGCCAAGGCTACCAGGTCGATATCCCGCCCGTTTGCTTGTGACATCACACTGATGACTGGGCTGATCTGCGAACCCCAGGAAAATCCTCTCCTCAAAACCTAGTCCAAGTTGATGTCCTGGCTCCTTTGACAGAAAACTACCCTGTATCTTGTTGCAAGCACCATGCAATAGAGAGCACCGTCGAGATGTCATACCCCGTCACCTGTTTCCTGTTTGCCCGCTTTCTCCAGCCAAATACTCTATAAAACCGCCCCTTCTCCTTCCTCTTCTCCCTCTACCTCACCACACGGACCAAACGCAAAAACACAATACACACACACATCTTACATTTTCATGCACCCCAGCGTACGCTTCGCCAACACAACCGCACTCAGGCAGCTCAGACGGTACACAATGTCGCACAACACCAACCCCGCAAACTTCGCCAACCGCCCGACAGAGGAGGTTCGCGAGATCGCCTCCAAGGGCGGCAAGGCCGCGCAGGCCACGCGCAGGCACGACCTCCCCGGCCACGGCAACCCCGGGAACTTTGCAAACCGCCCCAAGGAGGAGGTGAGGGAGATTGCGTCGATGGGCGGGAAGGCGTCCGGCGGCTTTGCGAATATGGATCCGGGGAAGCAGGTTTGTTGCCTCCTAGTTTTTTTCCTTGCTATTACCCTGGAAAGGGTGGGATGGGTGGTTTTGGGGCGCAGAAGAAAGAAAAAAAAGAGAATGAGAGGGCTAACGAGAGATTTGGTGGACAGAGAGAGATTGCGTCGAAAGGCGGGAGGACGGCGCATGAGAACTATCTAGAGAAGCAGAGGCAGGATATGCCGGGGCACGGGAACCCGGGGAACTTTGCGAACAGGCCGAAGGAGGAGGTGAGGGAGATTGCGGCGATGGGTGGGAGGGCGAGCCACAAGAACGATGGCGAGTAAAAAGAAAAAGAAAAAACACATGTATAATTCCTTTATTGGAGAGGGGGGGGTATATATTTCACTTTACAGTTAGGAGGGGGGAGGTGTGTACGATACATATTACGGAAGAGAAGATGAAAGGGCCCCTTCTGAGGCCCCTGTGCCGGCAGCAAAAAATATAGCTTACCATAAATTATATTAACACACTAGATGTATTACAAGAAACGAGAATAAACAAGATTCTATTCTTTTGAGGATTTGCTATTTTCTGTTCGTTTGAGGGTTTTTTGAGTACAGTGGCGGACACACAGAACCGACCATCAAA
This sequence comes from Morchella sp. 2016-72, assembly GCA_024713865.1. Classification (NCBI taxonomy): domain Eukaryota; kingdom Fungi; phylum Ascomycota; class Pezizomycetes; order Pezizales; family Morchellaceae; genus Morchella; species Morchella sp. 2016-72. The sequence goes on from JAMJEY010000003.1 coordinate 890,873, forward strand.
CTATCCTTCACCCACTGACTTTCAGCACCACAACACTTGTCCAGGAAGAAAGTCCTTCAGTAAAATAGTTCTGTTACCTACCCAACAGCCCTACAGAAGGGATTTCGAAATAAAAAACCACTTCCCCATAGCTTCTAGAACAACTTAACTAAGGGTCGGTTCTGAGTGTCCGCCACTATACATGTACTAGTACTTTACTTACATGTACCAGCCGCTGGTGGTATGCAAGTGTGTTGTGCGGTTTCTCTTCCCCCCCGTGCGGGCCCCAGGGTTAGGGTGTGGTTGCTGGGTCAGGTTTAAAACGGCGAGGGTGGCTTCCACCAGCGTGCGTTGAGAGGCTGGGTTAGTGGTTGTGGTGGTGGAGGAAATGGGGTGGTCGTGGTGGAGAGGGTCCCCAGCCGCGCATGGGGGTGGGTTCGATTCCTGCCCCTGGTGGACTAACTTTTGTGTTTTTTGTGGGTGTATTTATTTTCTAGGCACGGATTTGAGGTGGTTCTGTCCGGGTATTAGTTAGTAGGTTAGTTGGGAAATCTTTATTTACTCTATCTGACAACCCTTATGCACTCTTTACTGCTGCGGTGATATTGATGCGTGTAGATTGATATTGATGCGTGTAGATTGAGGGGCTTACGAGCTTAGCTGTAGTAATTAGTAATTAGTAGGGGTATCCAGATTCGGAACAAATAATAGTTACAACTGTGTGTAGCCAACACACGCTAACCCTCACCAAAAAAAAAGGTTACAATAGTAGTATGTAACAGTCTTCTCTAAGAGTGTAGCACAGGGACTCCTACAAGTGCACGATTAGTAAGTATCAATGATAATACAACCATCCCAACCCCCATCAACCCCAACCTTGGGCGGAGGAATCCCAGCACTAGCATAGCATGGACAAACACTCAAAGCCTTTTCTACATGTACTACATGTATATATATGTGTAATGCATATACTAGCCAGGCGATCTGATCTAGCGTATCTGCGGCCCACCTTCAGTTAGCTCTTTCTACTCACTGAGTACGTGCTGCCACAACCAAAAATCCCTAACCTTTTCTAGGCCCAAATCATGGCTTGGTTTTGTTGGGGTTCCGGCATCATGAGTATATGTATCTAAGTGCGTGTTCCCGCAATGACATTCGACGAAACTAGATTAGGACCGGCCTGGGCTCCAAATTAAAGCACTTTTTAATTTTTCCAACACTAACTCCACTAAAACAAGCACTTCTATATAATAATTGTTTTTTATTTTATTTTTCCATAGGGTATACAACTGCACATATGTGCAGTCCCCCATCTCTATCCCCATCCCCATCCCCATCTCCATCTACAATCATACGCCTACCAAACCTCCTTCATCCCCGCCGCCGCCTCTAAATCATCCACATTCAACAAGTCCACCCCTGCCTCTACCAAATCCCTCCATATGCCATCCCTGGTCGCGATCGGCCACCCGGGGAGATCCCAATACCTGACCCAAATGCCCTTCTCATGGGCCATCTTGACCTGCTCCTGCACCTTCTTCTTCTGCTCGTCCGAGAGTCCCTGGGCCCCCATGGCGCCGCCCACGGCGACGCTGAACGCCGCGCTCGCGATCGGCGACACCGCCCTCGTGATGTTCTTCGACTCGAGCTCCGTCAGCGGGCCGTCGTAGAAGTAGTCACGCGTGCTCTTGCCTTGGATCTGGTCTAGTGGCGTGGCGCCCGTGCCGATGACGGTGATGGGGCCCGGGGTTATGGTGCTGTCGTTGACGGTCGTGAGCCAGCCGCGGGCGCGTAGGGGCGCGAGGGAGCGCAGGACTACCGGCCACGCCTTAGCGCCGTCCATCTTGAGGTCCACGAACAGGAAAAGGGTCTGGTAGACGGAGGCGTCGTAGACGCCGTTGCGCGTCGGGGAGGTGACGAATGGGGAGGAGGGGTTCTGGAGCGTAAGGATGTCGACCAGGGGGTTGATGTATAGGGTTTCGAATGTGCGGTTTGGGGTCAGTGAGGAGGTGTCGTGGCCGACCTAGAGCGGGGGTTAGTGTGGTGTGGAGGGGAAGAGGGGGAGGGAGGAGTACGTAGAGGGTTTCATTGTAGAGCCAGACATCAGCCTCGACGGAGATGGCACCGTTCGCGATTGCTATTATAATGATGTTAGCTACAAGTTGGAGCGGCGATCATTAGTAGCTAGGTTACATACCGGTAAACAGGGGAGCCTTCCTCCAGTAGTCATTGTGGGAATGCAACTTTTTCTATTACACTGAGGTTCAGCACACGCGCTACATGCATAATATCGACCAAAAGAAGGACTATATCAATCAATAAATAAATAAATTAACATACTGGTATGATATCCCTCGTAAACTCTGTCGGGTAGCTCGAGTACGGCGACGAGTCCCACGAATTCAGCACATCCTGGATGCTTAGTACATGGTACTGCGCCAGCACCGTGGGCACCGCTGCAATCATGGCGGCGGCGGTAAACGATAGCTTCATTTTTATTTTATTTTTACTTCTTCTTGGGGTGTGTTCAAGAAAGGAGATGGGACCGGCGGCAGCGATGATCTGATATTCAGAATAGATACTACATTGTGGGAAAAGAGGATGTGATGTTGCTTATGTAGTAGCCTTGAGAAGTGTCTCTGATGCACTGACATGTCATTGAAATTGGAAGAGACGGCGGGAAGTGGGGGGGGGGGGGGGGGAAGAAAAACTGTATGTTTCTTCTGGGACCGGATATGCTGAATAGGATATTAATCTCCGCAGGGGTTTAGGGGCGAATGAGACATGCACGTGGGTAAGTAACCTTGTTGGGAGAAGGAAGAAAGGAAGGGAAGAAAGGAAGCTATTCGATGAGGGAGGACATCATCAATTCAAGAGAGGGGTTTGAATTGCTTTAAGAAGAAGCTTGTGATGATGATGATGATGATGATGGGCTGACAATCTGGGGGAAAGAAGGAAGGAAGGTTGTTGTTGTTGGACGAATGAGCTGAAAAGGACATATTGTACTCATGAGCACTCACTCGATTGGCGAGTTTGGACTCTCTGCACTACAAGAATTGCACTTCATAGTACCAGTGTAACGAGCGGAGCCCCCGCGGATATTAGTGTTTATTTTTATTTTTATTTTTATTTTTATTTTTATTTTTATTTTTATTTTTATTTTTATTTTTATTTTTATTTTTATTTTTATTTTTATTTTTATTTTTATTTTTATTTTTATTTTTATTTTTATTTTTATTTTTATTTTTATTTTTATTTTTATTTTTATTTTTATTTTTATTTTTATTTTTATTTTTATTTTTATTTTTATTTTTATTTTTATTTTTATTTTTATTTTTATTTTTATTTTTATTTTTATTTTTATTTTTATTTTTATCTTATTTGTTTCAAAACAATTTGGATTTGTGATCTCCAAAAACTGCACTCCGCTTCGTATTCAAACACAGTTGCTTTCTCTTCTTAATGTTTGAGTTTCCACGGTAGGGCACGTGTATGTATTGCGAGTATTCCAACATCAACGGCACGAAACGCCGATCGTGATCGGGGGGAAACTCCAAGTGCCTTTGCGCAACAGTGCGCAAACCTTAAATTATGCAAGTGGCTGCTGGACTTGTATGTATTTAAGGTTTCATTCATTCATTGATGATGTCTTCAAACCCTCTGCTCCTTCTTACTATCGCCACTTTAGGCCTGCTTTGTCCTTCTTTATCCCCCATCTTGATGCTTGATGGACTTTATCCCCACCATCTTAGTAGAGTTAACCAGCTCTCATGTACCTATTTCCCAGCGACAACCAGGTAGCTCTCCCTGCTCCCTGACTGTGTGTATGAAAGCGCTGTCTAAACTACATGTATAAGATGTCTTGTTGGGAAACGAGAGAGACTCCTAATAAATATAGCAGCAGCAGCAAGTGTCCTATATCGTAACAATCGACATCTGTGCTACAGGCCCATAGCCATAGCTATCATTTCCTACTGCCGATCGCTGACCCCCCGCGTCCCCCCCCAAATTACACTTGAAGTTGGAGTTCCAGTGTTCTTCACCAAGGTATCTCTGGCTTTATGAAACTCTTGTCAGCACCGGTAGATTTATAGAAATAATAAACTCCCAACTGTTTTTGTTTCAGCCACCACATACCTCATCCCATCCCATCCCATCCCATCCCACCACTGTCACAAACGCCCAACCAACTCAATGACGGAAGGGGAGGCTCTCCAGTAAAGAAAGAAAGGCGCGCCACACAGCGGCTTCTCCCCCGCCTTTTGAATAATATTGTAGAGATGTATGTGAATGACCAGGGTGACGGAGGCAGCTCCGTCGGCGGGCCAGTTCACAATGCTTGGTTTAAAGACAACCTTCTCTCTCCTGCTCTGTTCTTGTTATTGTTGTTGGAACACCCGCATCTCAAGCTTCTTCCTCTTTTTTTTTTCTTTCTGGGCGAGACTTCGGGTCTCTCCCTCCCCCACAGTTCAGTTGAAGCTTGCCAACCTACCCAGTGACAGACCGCCGTCACGTGATTGAGACCGTCTCTACAACAGAAACAAAACATTCAGACGACGAGACGAGACGGAGTTGGTCCCTCCCCTCACACACTGAGGGTCAGTAATCGATAATTTTTCTAGCGGGGGAGGGGGAATGACGGTTTTTTTTTTAACGGAGGGTGATGATGGCTCTACAGCCGGATAAGCTTCTTCTTGATCTTGCGCATCACGCGCTTTAAATTTATATGGTACGCCCATCCTTGATACCTACCTACATACAGTACTCGGACATGGTCTTATGCTCGCACGCAGATTATATATATATATTTATATACTCTATACCTTGGAGCACAAGCAACTTCGCACTAAGTCTCCGCCGAGATCGAACACACACATGTACGGTGGCGGCGTGGCATCACTAGCACATCACTAGCAGTAATATCCGAGAGCCCGATGCCGACAAACAAATGAACCCCGGGACAGAGGAAACAAAAGGCGGACTACATAAATGCGCGAGAGCTCCCCTACTACTTGCTGCGCTTGTCTGTGGGAAACAGAGGTGGATAAACTGCGCGGCCTAGCGGGGAAAAGGGGGGGCGGTACGGCTTTTGCCAAGAAAGCTAAGAGTAATCCATGCATGGCCGGTCATTGACCCCATATCGTGGTTCGGACATTTCGGGCCACCATGATCACGCATAAACAACCCTCTATCTCTCTCTCTATTAAACATGGAGAGATACGGAGCAGGAGCTCGCATGATCAGGGCCGCGATGTTTGCATGCCCCCAGCCCCTGTCGTTCGGCTACCCGAGCTGAAAGAACTAGCGATCGAATGCATTGCAAACAAACACCTTTATCAAGCTTTTAACATGCTGTAGTCTTTTTTTTTTTTTGGCACCTTCTTCCTAGATACATTTATCTAGGCAGGCACGCAATAATTTGTCTAGCTACTTAGGATACATTTTTTGCACTGCCAATTTGCCAAGACCGCGGCTTCCATATTGGAGTCCCCAAAGAGCTAGTATGCCATTATCTTGCCAGGGTGCACATGTACAAACCATATGACGTCCCCATATGGTGGTGGTGGTGGTTGTTGAATACATCCGAATAACCTTGGCATGAGGGATCTCGTCTAAATGCTGGGTGACATTGGAGCAAATCGGTTTAGCTAGGGTTATGGTCTCTTCCTCTCCCTCTCCTCTTCTATTCTCTCGGGGTTCACTTTATACGGGTGTAGCAATACTATATCGTTCTACGTCGCTGCACGTCCGAACTCCTTAACCCACGAACGACGGGCCCTTAACTCGAATGATAATCGTTAAACCTACATGACAAATTCAACGACGATTTGGTGGATATAATCCCCCAGCCAGGCAGCGCTCGAGGAACATGCAATGTCGTCGAACTTCCATTGCCAAGAGCTTTCCGGGACAGGAATGACTATCAATCATCAGGGGAACGGGGGCTGATAAGCTGGGCATGCGTGTTACGCGTCCTCCCCTCGCACAGCCCCCGAAATATCACTTGGCGGGGCAGCAAAAAAAAAAAATAACGCTCAGCATAATTGATCAGAATACTCGTACAAAAGGGCTCTTTGAATTATATTGGCAGAGGCCTTATTCTTCTTCTTCTTCCTCGGTAACTGCAATTAACCCTGACTATGATCATGATATATAGGTTAAAACATGGGATGGCCCGTGTGCCAATATGGGTGCATGGGTGGTGGAGTTTATACTAGCGAGCCCTGTAAGTTAGCGTTAGAATGGTCTTGTACTGGGGATATTGCAGTTTTTTTTTTGTTTGACGGCTAGCTTATGCCCCCCCCCCCCTTGGAGTCCTTCTTCCCGCAAGGTCTTTCTAATTCTAAGGTTATGGGCAATGGGTAATGGGTAATAATATCCCTGCAGCACTGGGGGGGCAGAACATGTGGTGATTGTTTGATTGACTTCGGGGAGAGGAATTTGGGATAGCTGGATCTGGATGGGGAGAGGGGTAGAGGCCCCGTGGGGGATGGGGGCCTTGGGCCTTGGGGGACTCATTATAAATACTGGAAATAAAGAACGTCTTTTGAACAATATCACCAAGCTTTTCCTCTCTCTCCCGATTATTTGCTATTCACTAAACACTTCCTCAATCTAAAACTCTCAAAACTACCCTCCCATATCGATGTCATTCTTCAAGAAACTCAGTGCTGAGATCGAGTCCTTCATGGGCGACAAGGACGACAAGAAGGAGAAGAAAGAAGACAAAGACAAAGACAAGCACTCCGAGGCCACCCGCGGCGTCGTTGACCACCAATACGGATACCCCGCGCAGCAATACAGCTCTCCCCCTCCTGCTGCTCCAAGCCCATACGGCGGCGCCCCTCCCCCTCCCCACGGGGGCTACGGCGCTCCCCCGCCGACGCACCAGGGCTACACCGGACAGCCATCATACGGCCCACCGGTGTACGGGCACGATGGGCAGCAGGCATACTATGCGCCGCCGCCGTTCCCGCCCCCGGTGCCGGGGCCGAGTCAGTGCCCGCCGGGATTTGTCGCACGGTTCGACGAGAACTATAAGACGTGGTATTACGTGAATGAGCAGACTAGGGTGGGTCGTTTGGTCTATGTCTTGTGGACTGGACAGCTTGATTTTGTGAACTATTACTGACGGTGTTTGCAGGTATCGCAATGGCACCACCCCAGTGTTGGTGCTGGAATGGTTGCGGGTTAGTGGTGGCCTCTAATCTACTCTACTCTATCCTTCCTTTCCTTTCCTTATTTGAGTATTATACTAAACCTCCCTCTTCACAGGTGACCGCAGCATGGAGAACCACGGCGCATCACACGGCTACTATGCCGCGCCCCCACACGACGCCCACGGCTACGACTCACATAGCGGCGGCCATGGATATGACCCGCACGGCGGCCATTACTACGAGGAGCACAAAGAGCACAAGGAGAAGAAGGACAAGAAGGACAAGAAGGACAAGGGCGGTGGCAACACTGATGTGCTTGTTGCTGGCGCCGCCGGCCTGGTTATCGGTGGTGCGGCGGGCGCGCTCATTGCACATGAGATGAGTAAGTCTACCTACCATTACCACTGATGTTTGCATCTGTATGTGTGTGTGGTTTTTTTGGTGCTGATATGGGGTGGTGTGGTTATAGCGGAGGATAGCAACGAGGAGGCGGCGGAGAGGGCGGCGGAGGCGGTGGAGGAGGCGCAGGAGGAGAGCTCGTCGGATGAGGAGGAGGAGGAGGATTGAGGTTAGGAGGGTCTGTCTGCCTGGTGTGTTTGTTTACCCCCCCTGGTTGGGATATTAGTCCTTTTTTATATATATATTTAAGTATCCTTCTTGAGTCGGCCCTACATGCATAATTATCTTTTCCTTTCTCTACATGACTTCTCATAGCAAATGGAGCTTGGCCGTCCCCCCGCTTTTGTATGTATGTCTGCTGGTGTTTTGGGAGGTGCTAGGAGTTTTCCTTATAGAAGGTGCGAGTGATCAAGAATCAAATCAAGTCTTTTTTTCTCCTTTCTAGAGACATATATCGTTGGTCCTAGACCTGAACGTTTGTGAACGTTCAGAAACGGCGGGTAAATGAATATATATAGAACCCCCGGGCCATGGTGAGAAGCTTGGGGGTGTGCCAGAGTAGATGATTGAACTGCATTGTGCGTACTTCCCCGTCTGGGGCGGGGGGCGGGGGCGGGTTTGAGGACGCTGCTCCTGCCCACTCACTCACTCACTCACTCACCCACTTACTTTCTATGACGGTGTCTCGGTATAGAGGGGACTGTCTTATAATATAACAGACGAACTGCCAATCTTTTTGTTGGGCGTACTTTGAGCATCAGCTACATGGACATGCTGGGAAATGAATGTTTCCCATGACCCGGAAGAGAAAGGATGGGGAAGAGAGAACTATACTTATGTCTAAAACCTAATCCTGGGATTCTTGCTCGTGTGAGAATAGCTCTTCACGAAAACACTCCCACCTTCCCCTCTTCAAGCTTTCACCCCTTCCTCCCTGCGAAGCTTTGCAATCGTCGAACAGACGAACCACCGAAGCATGTATACCATCTATGCAAACGCCCACAGGGAGCGAGACAGCATCTAGCGAGCCGCAGATACAGAAATACATCCCTAGACACGAATCTGCAGCTCCGGTGACCGGTATATGGATGATATTGCCAATCACTTAATGGGGGTCCATCCGCCATGGATTCTTCTGCTGGCACTTCCCTTCACGTACGAGTTGTCGGCACCAGCCACGGTTTTGCCCTGACCGTCCTGATATAGAAACCAATCTGGGGGGCGTCTTGGCTACTGCTTCGAGTGCATGATAGCCTCACGTCGACGTCCCTTGTGCTGTGTACACAGCTTCTTCTTCTTCTACCTAGCCTAATATATGGGCTACTAGCTAGTTGGCTGGTTTTTTCTCCCTCCTTTCTTGACTGCTGAGAATGTGTTTTCTTGGGATAAATGCTGGTTTAATATGGGTAGGTAGTATATATAGTTGGTTACCTATCGATTTTGTGTCCACCACCAAGTGCTAATATTCGAGTTTCATAGCGTTTCCGTACCCAACTGTTACTGCATGCACAGAAAAAACCCGCCAAGGGTACCTTTCTTGTATGGCATGCAATAGTGGTCGAGTCCGGAAACGTCATGGAATTGGTAGTATTTACCTACACATAGTACATACAGCTAGGCGCGGAAGTCACTTGAGTCAAACACAAGTACAATTTTATATTTTGAGTAGTATAAGGTAAAGAACATGTAGCAGACTTCGTTATACAATCAACATTCAACATGGATTCACTTCGAAACATACATCGATTTTCTTTTTACTGGTTACTGATATATATATTAAAAACATGCAATGTACCAAACAGTTAAGTCTCCTATGGAGGTCCATAGCTACGCACTACTAAACCGCAGCTGGAGCAGACGGAACAGGTGGTGGCTCTGTGGTCTCGTCTGGATACTCCTCAATAATCATTCGTAATTCTTCTGGGACAATCCGTATGGATGTGTTTCGTGCGGTGACCGCCCCGTTCCCGAATAAACTGAGAAAGTTGTTTTTTCCCGCCAACTGTGTCACAAACCACTCTGGGTCGGGGTGAGGGCAAACACCCCGAGCGTTGAGGCAATTCTCCACCTGGTTTCGCAGCCAGGTATACACATACACCGACACCCTCGGGGTGATGAAATCATCCCAAGCGTCATACGGATCTATGCGTTCCTTTACGCCTGCGATGTGCCTTGACCTATGAAAATGAGGCACCTGCCTAAGCTCATCCGTAGTTTGGTAGTCTCCACCGTCAGAATCTTCATACATGCGGGTACCATCTTTGTCACGGTCAGAATCGTAGTCGCTGCCCGGGCCCTCTGCAGTGTCGTAGTGACCGCTGTTTAGGCGGAGTTCTTGGGGTGTAAGTGTATTTTCTCTGTCACTCTGAGCATGGAAAGTCCTCCACCGCACCCGGCCCCAGTAGCGCAGATCTTCATAGGACAATCCACGTAAGGCCTCACTCAGGGGGAGAAACGCCGAGCTCTCCCAGTCGAGAATGGCAACGATCTTTGCTCCCCGCACCATGATGTTTCGTCCGCGATCGAGGTCGTTGTGGCAGAAGCGGTAGTTGCCTGTCGGCCTGACATAACCTGGGGCACGCCCTTTGGCCTGTTGTGCAATTACGTTTTCGGCGGCGCGCAAAGCCAGGTAACCTCTGAGCGCTGCAATATTTCTCCTCGTTTGAGCGAGTCGCCGTGCAGTGACGCCGCTGCTACCGGGAGGTTCGACATTGTCATCGCTATAGGCGTTCCAGTAGAGGAGCTCACGTTGGAGACAACTATCGACCCATTGTACTGCAGTGGGATAGGGCCCTGCGTGATTAACACGATATGCATTCTACAAACAAACACGCACATATATATATGATATATATATGCCTCTGTTAGCCCCCCATTCACTTGGGAAGGATATGAGATATTAGATATTATATGGAGGGGAGCTCACCCGGCCATTCAAGAACGTTGTCCCGTGCCTTATGATGGAGGCCCGGTTCCCCTCAGGTACTGGTCTATCACGATGAAGTCCACAATCACCAGCAGCTAACACAGGAGGAATATAATCTCTACCCTCCGGCGGCGGTTGAAAGGACCCAATATTTGTCGACCTGTATTTCAGAAGATGGATCCTGACCGCCGCCAACTGTTTACAGAAAGTCAACATCTTACTCTTACTCCACCCCTCAAACCCTGTAATCATCTCCCCCTTCACATCCTCCATCACCGTAAACCGCTCCCGCTCTGGTATTTCCGGCGCAAGCACCGATCTCTCCCCACGCCCTGTCAGTCCAAAAAACACACGCGGAATTGGTATCACGTTCCTCCTCTTAAACATCTTCTGCACCCTCTCCTCATTCCCCAGATCCTGCTGCGTCCTCCCCGGCTCGTTCCCGCGCGTCTTGATGACGTACGTGGGCTGCTTCACTGTCGCGGGCCCATAGTCCAAGCGGAACTTCCACACGGCGTTCTTGCGCCCGGGCTTAATGCTGCCCCGGGGCGCGAACTTTGTGCCACTCCCCACGCCCGTGACGGTGGGGATGAGTTGCCGGAAGCTGCGGCTACGGAGACGGGCACGGATCCGAGTGCGCAGGTTTTCCTGCTCTGTGAGGGCGGCCGTGGCGGCGGCGCGCACCTTAGCTCGACGAGCGGTGTGGAAGGCGGCACGGTATGGCCCGTCATGCGCCGCCGCAATGAACTCGTTCTCGGAGTCCTCGCCGAAGTCGGCGATAGTCACGACTTCGTTGACACGGGCGAGGACGCTGCCGGGTCCTGGGATGTCACGGCCACGGCTACTGCGACCGCGACCATGACCACGACCGCGACCGCGGGATGCCGGTGAGGACATTGTGTTGTGTATGTGCTCGATATGTGTAGTCGTATACGGACAGCTCAGTATAAGTCGAGCTATTGCAGACGATAGAGCGAGGCTCGAGGTGTGGGAAGAGAAGGAGGAGGAGGAGGAGGACTATATTATAGCGGGAAACAAAGAAACAAAGGAGGACAACATCTCGACAAAGACAACCCATTCTCAACGACAATGGGTGCTTCCTCTTTCTTTCTTTGTTTTTGGTCCGCAAGCGGGCTAGTCAGCTTTTTATTAATCGCCGGTACCACTCCCTCTACTCGTTGATTCCATTTGTCAGTTCTCCTGTGGCGGGGCCGAGTGATAATCGATGACCGCGGGCGGTTTGTGTCGAGTGATGGGCTGTGGAGTAGGTGAAACGTCCATCCTGATCGGTGTGTGGCTGTGCAGGGGTGGGCTACATACATGTACATGCAGTGAGGGCGGACCAAAACACAGCCTAATTTGCCCTTCCATGATGGAATTGCGGGGGGATATATGTAGACGTTTTAATCTAAGAACTGGGAATTAATACATGCGTGCTCATGACCGATTACGAAGTAGGTATGATGTACCAATACATGTGTCGATGAAAATGCATCCCACTGTACATGTACCGAGTACTAAACGAAATACCAAGCAACATACACATAGCCCTAACCCACAGGCTAACTTGCACCTCTGCTGACTGTGAGAAGTCGTAACCCGTCAAACCACAAACAAGCCCAGTGTTTGCGCCTTGTAACTGCTAGAGACAGGCCATTGAGGGCCATGCATGGTCTACGGACCTAACCACCACCACCACCACCACCACCACCACCATGGCACAACCACCCCGAATTCCCGAGGAAGGCTACCTACATAAATAAACCAAACTGAGGCTGACCTGACCTGACATATGTAGGTACGTATCCTCGAAATCTCAGTCTCTAGCATACACGCACGCACGTACGTACCATCACCAGACCAAGCCATGTACATGTGCTTAGCAAGGTAGGCAGACTCCCGCCTGAGTAATGCTATGAAGTATGTACATGCTAACTAAAGAATAAGCCCAACAACCAACGGGGAATACATGTACCTACCTACCTACATACACACCTCAAAGCCCCCCCATTGCGGTCTCCAAGCCAAAGTACCAACTACATACATCTCTCTCTACGTGTTCAAGGTACTTAGGTAGTCAGTAGCTTCCCCAATGTCTACTCTACAGGGTCTCACCAGCTCCCTCCCCTTCTGCCCCTGACATGTTACACAGCCGTTCCAGGACCAGGGTCCAACGGCATCCTTCTAGAAGCCCTCTTAGCGGTGATGTGATGTGATGTACCTACCTAGTAAATCCCCGACGCGACGACCCTGGACATACTCTACCTTACATGCGCGCACATCTTGTCACGCATCACCAGCCAGCCAATAGTGAGTGATATGATGCTTGCAAGCCTCGCTGCCGGCCAGGAGCCGCAATTGAGAGATTAAGACTTATCGAAACCTTGTTTTTATCCGCCCCGCGCGATTGGCCTGCAGCAGCAAGAAAAGAAAGGAAAAAAGTGATGCAGTTAATGCGGCGAGTGCGGTCATTTTCGATCCCGGGCCACCGGCTTCCAGGAAACACCGAGCAGCAGCATCATCATCGACACCCCTCCCAACGCTTTCAAAGACGGCCAACCAACCAACCAACTATTAAAACCAACCAACACAAATGTATGTACTCTAGAGGAGCAGCAACGGCAGCAGGGCAAGATGTAAATTTTTTTTCTTGATTTATTTGCTTCTTTACCCCCCACAGCTAGCTAGCTAGAGCTATGTAACATGATCGAGAGCGGCCCACACTGCTACATGTAGGCCCTCACTCGCTCACTCGCTCACTCAGCTGTTGCCTGTGGGTAGGTTACATATACATAACACCGCATTGCTAAAAGCGGATTGGATAGATAAAAAAGAAAAGATAATGTACAAAAGAAATTATGCAGTAAATGCCAGTTGTGGGGGGAGGTAGCTACACGCCCCCCCTACGATACAACCCAGCCCAACCCAGCCTTTCTTTTCCCCAACTTCCGAGTAAAATAAAATGGAAAGAAAAAAAAAGAAAAAAAAAATCCCCAGTTTCGTAATCGTGCCCCTTCCCCCCCAAAAAAACAAAGATGATTAACGCCGGTGAACATGAAAGAGAGCTATTGAACACATGGTATGGAGTGGTGAGGATGGTGAGAGGAGGTGTTTGATGATAATACTGATGAGGAGGGAGAGTTGATGAAGCCTTGGCTGTAGAGCTAACTACAGAAAAGACCCTTGGCCACACCTGTCATGGCTGTGGCTCGATGATGAGGATGAGGAGGATGAGGGGTGTGGTTGATAGTTGAGATGATGATTTGAGTGATTGATGGGAGGGGGGGAAATATTGTAGGTCCAGCTACAATAGGATGATAAAAGATACATGATACTATGCACCAATAACGTTGATAACAATGTTGACGGTGATGCTGATGTTGATGGTGATGGCAATCGTAAGAGTAATTGTGGTGAGAATTGTGATGAGAATCTTACTAAAGATTTTCATCGTGAATGTGGGATTTGTGCTAGTTGTTTAACCCTTCTTTCTGTTTCGTCTAACGGCCCTTGAAACAGTCAGTCAGCGTCGTTGCAATAACCTCCTCCCAAGTGAACCCTCAACACAATCCCCAATGCCCAAGCAACTGGTAACCCGTCCAAACAAACACAAAATAACAGCGAGAGAGAGGGAGAGAGGGAATCGAGTGAAAAACTTACGGCACAGGTCGATATCTATCACCACCACCTATCCTCTCAATTTCCACTTTTAATTCCGCTGTCCGTCCTTGAATCCTCGTCCTGATATCTTCAATCCTCCTACACCCTTCTCTCAACGCCTCAATATCCTCCAAAGTAGGACCCACATACTCCTTCTCCACTGGTATGTGTCGTGGCGCCGCTGGTGCCAGCTCAATCGCCGTAACCTTCTGGACTGGGGCTGGAGGGGGTGCCACTGGCTTCTGGTCAACCACAATCATGACGCCGCTGAAACCTAGTACCTCAGGCTCCTCAATAGCTTTCTTCGAGGGCACACGGCTGATTAGACCGCTCTCCCACCCGCGTTCAAGGTCTTGACCGCCGGCGGCGCTCCGCATCTCCAACCACTGGCCGAGCCTTCGCACCGGGCGAAACTGCTGAAACCATCTTCCGGCCAAAAGGCCCCAAGCGCTGATGCCGACAACGATGAAGCCACCCATTATGATGAGTGACAGGAGCGGTATCATGAAAGTCGAAAGGACACTTCTTATGGATGGACTCTCTCCAGGCGTATGGTGCTCGGAGAGTTTCTGGGCTACCAGAAAAAACAATACAAAGAATATGGCTGCTTGGAGAGGACCAGTATTCCAAGTCGCCGCAGAGACTAAAGGTAATGAGAAGGTCTTGTGAACTTGTATCTGGATTTGTTGTTTCTCCAGGTGTGGGAGACTTGGGCAAGATAAAGAGAGGAGGAGACTAATAAGGCTGTTGAGTAGAAATAGAACAAAATATGAGAACGAAACCAGTAAGACTGTGTCACACAGCCAGGCAATCGGATTGGTGAGGATATCGGCGGCGATATCGTTGGTTGAGGCGATAAATTGGTGGTGCCATGATGCGCCTGGCTGAGGTAGTTCCTCATGTATCTAGTTGCGTCAGGACAATTGACCAACAGGACTCAAGATGAAGCTGACAGGCAGTGTGCAGAACGCTAGAGGAGACCCCCCCCCCCTCTCTCTCTCTCGTGCACTCTAGTACAGTCCTTCTTAGACAGTCTTCCTTGTGGGGCAGTAAAAAATACGGGGGACGGGAATGGATAAGCAGAAACATAGCGATCCATAGGATGGGGCGCAGACCCATACGTGCAGAGAAGGTATCCACATGGAAGAGAACCACAGGCTACCATAGGATCGATGCAGACGAATATGGGATCGTTGCCAACAACGCGCAGAGACGGGGCCAGCAATGATAGGTCAAGGAAACTTGCCTACTAACAATGTGACCGGGGGTAAAAAGAGAGCTTGCCGCGCACCCAAAAAAAGAATGCACAAAATAAAACAAAAGCAAGCTACATGTAGCTAAGGGGACTTCCACCAAAAGGGATAATGAGGGAAAGAGAAGGGGGGGGGTGGAAGACACACACAGAAAAGAGAAATAGGAAGGAAAAGTTTGTTCTTACCATACTATTGTCACTTCTGCCGCTATAGTCTATGGCCGTAAAGGCTCTCCAGATAAGAAAGCCTCTCATTAACAGTGGTTGATTTAGGAATCCTGAAAACCGTTCACTGGGTTCTCTGTCGACGAGAAACACTGAAGAAAACGCAAGTACCATAGTAATAATTCGAGCGAACCAGAACTCCCTCAGTGGAAGAACTCCCCAAATGCCTAAACTAATGTAAACTTCGCACGGCGTTTGTAATGTAACGGGAAAACGAAATCCGGATGAAAGTAAGTCGGTAAACACCGGTAGACTGTTAAAGAGAGAGCAACTAAACTATTGAAATTATTGTAACTGTACAGACCTGCATGCTCCAGAAATTACCCAGGGTCACCATCGCGTGTTAAGTAATTTCTGTAGTAAAACAGAAACTCGTCGTCCGGGGCCTTCTGATTCATCGACATCAAACAACCACGACATACTGACACGTGTTTCGAATTTTTAGGTATATACATGTAGCTTAGTGAGACGTATATACTTACATACGAGTTCGAATTCGCTGGCCAAAGGTATTATTTAAGACATAAGCCAAAAAAAGGACAATCGTTGACTAGGCGCCGGATCTCATCGACAGGATCACTCGCCGATAAGACTGTATTTTCCGCATTTGTCAAGCTGTTTGGCAGTGGGGGAGAAAAAAAAACGAATCTAGCGATGAAGGTCCAAGAAATCGAATGGAGCTATCATGCGGCTCAATTGTCACCCAAGAATGGTTCTTGAACCGTGAGTCCAGCCCAGGGGATAACGTATAACAGCATCTTGCGAGTTGAAAGCCGGAGCGTCATCTTTACTCTATTCAAAAAGTAGTGCCTACTATACCCGACTCGTACATGTACCTACATCAGGCGCATGAGGAAGTAATCCCGGTTCCTATTCACTCGACGAACACGTTGACGAAGCGCCTATTATTGGCATAGGGGATTAAGGGGGGGTGGTAGTTGCGAGTCGAGTTGCAACTCCTGCGTGGCTCCTGTTCCTGCCTACCTGCTGGTCTGAACTCAACGACATCTACTTCGGCTGAGTGCAATTGTCAAATGGGTGTAGATAATTTGGGGATCTGCATCTAAACATGAAACCTTCAAGATGATAACGCATACCTAAGCGAATGCTACTGTTGCGAGCTTGTTTGATTGTGGGGGACAAATTCCCATTTAGGACCGTGTCGTTGGTTAATCCAAGTCTGAAAACGATCGTCATGGAGTTTTCGGAATATTGACCCCACAGAAAGTGCTTTCCGGGATTAATTAGTTCCGTGCCCTGACAAGCCGCACTACTACAACTACAACGCAAATCGACTACAAGAAACAACACCTCAAGTGGAGGAATACGTACTCTTAGTTATTTTCGATCAAATTCCTTACAACAATTACAATACGGCCCAGCCCATCCATAAGGACCACTCAATTGTAACTGGTGCCAATCCCGTCACATGGTTATTGTTATTATTAACCGACTCTACAAACTCCTCAGTGCGGAAGCTCCCAGAAGATAATCGACACTTTTAATAAACTCCTATCACAGCCAGCGGAAAGCCGTAACTAGCAACGTAAGGACGGGAGCGCCCCCGTGCGAACCTTCAAGGGTTTACCACCGAACGATCTTGTAATATAGGATAACTATCATTGGCGAGTTATTCGGCAAGGCTCGGCAGACTGCCGGCATAAATGTTCGTCTTTTTCCTTTTTTTCCACTTTGGAGTGGGGTTGAGTCTACTCGCGACAGGTAACAAGTACCCGAATATGCAGCTGCAGGTTTTTGCTGTACCCTTGACTCCTACTCCAATAGAGACTGCAGATTAAGACGTGCATTTTCGGGTACTTGTTACCTGACGCGAGTATCAGAATAGCTCTTCTCAAGGTCATAGGAAGGAAAACCGACATCTATGTACCATGTAGGAGCTCTGGACTTTTTGCTTTTTATCCTTCCTTCATGATGCCGTTTCTTTTTAAAAGTCATCCAGTAAGGTACCTCACGCGGTCCGGGTACTGGGACTGCACAGCACCCATCTGAGAGCTTGAGATGGAAGATCAACTCCTCGGACTTCACGATCCAATAAGTGGCCATGTATCCGGCTAAATACTCACTTGATAGAGAGTACCTACAGCTCCAAGGCCACTCATGACCCAATATATGTGCACCTACCCTATGATGGAATCTGCGAAGAGGTAGGTGCTCTGCTCTAGAGCAGAGCGCCCTAAGGCGAGTACATATGCAACTAACCATCCGCGAGCCAAAGGCTCGAAGGCAGAAGACCCCCATACCGACGCTCCAATAGTATTGCTTCCCAGCTGCTTAATTGACCATGTGAATGCTTCTCCACAAATGCTTCGTGCTTTTTTTTTTTACCTCGAGGAGTTATGAGAGCATTTGGGCAGAATATCCCATGTAGGTACCCTACATACTCCTCTTCCCACACATACATATGTAGGCGTTCCTCAATCTACACCAGCATACATAAGTCTAAAATGGATCACGTGGAGCGCGCTTGAGGGAAACCCACAGAACGAAGCGACCGATCGGACGCTACTATTCTATTAGATAAATTGGGGGGAGAACGAGATTCCGATCAGAATCGGCTCGATGTTTGAAACGATCTCTCGGGTGTGATTGGGAGTATGGCAATGATATCTTCCGCGCGATTCTTGGCAGTAGGACACCTCGATCCGATTCAAAGTGGGTTTTTTCCCGGATAACTCGACATGATATGTTTCGTGTCTTTTCATGTAGATTGAATCAAAAGGCTTCTGGCCGGCTTGTTTCATTCTGAATTACGCATGGTTGTAATGTAATGTAATATATTAAACTAGCTTCCAACCTTCGCTGGATAATTGATACATAAAAGCCGCCGGGAAGTTAATGTCGGCGAGGCCCGCTACCTGATGATAGGACTACATGTAGGTACCTACATAGTCGTCGAAATACTTTTCAAGTTGTTGTCTCAGGGAAAGAAAACATTCTTGAGCGAGATTTCATTACTGTCCGCCGGTTGTCTTTCGAATCGTTTTTATCCCTACCTTCATTCTGAGTGGGCCGGCGGGTTTAAACCCTCATTTTTTTTTTTTTTTTTTTTGGCTTAAACCCTCGTTTACAAGGTAAGGAAAAATAAGTTGCTTTGTTGAGCCTTGTAGGGTGGTCATATTTTCTCTCGCACCTGTTTTTCGCATTTGTTTTTCTCCGGCCCTCCTACATAAGTGCTCACACCCTATCGAGGATCAGGGACGTTGCTGGTTAGGTAAGGCTACGCCGAGAAGATTTTTCTGGTCGTCGAGATTTTTTAGTAAGTGTCTCCCCACACAAACAGACGACTCTGCAAAAAAAAAAAAAAAAAAAAAAGGTATGTACCAGGCAGGCAGCTTATGTGGTTAGGGGTCCCCTCAATCCGTAACCAGGCCGTTGGATCGGAAAAAACACTGTATCGCGAATGACATCTCGATCTCGTCCCAACCCTTCTTCTGCACTGCAGACCGCCCCAACCCAACCCAACCCGACCTGACCCAACCCCGCAGCCCACACACACATTCACCCCACCCCCGCACATTGATTCGCAACCTCCCGTTGTCAAGAGTATTTGAAATCCGACGAGGAGGGGAGGAAAGACAAAAGACACAAAAAGCAATTGTAGGTGACTGACTAGTGAGTGGAACATCGAGTGATAGACCATGAATATCCGAGGTTTGCAAAATGACAGAAAAACCCCGCGGGTCGGGTACCCTGAATTACCTGCATACATGAAAACTTTTAAGGCGGCCAGAGAGAGTTTGTGTGAAGCGCAATCGGTGCAGAGGCCATCTAGCTGGGGGTTAGATTAACGAGATGTCATTTTTTAAAGGTGTTCGGAGTGAGGCCCTTGCGCGAGGATTGCGTCAAAGGCTCGATGCTGAGTCTAGTACGCATCTTATATTTGACTCTCCGGTGCGGAGCTCGCTCGTATTCGAGGAAGAGGGAAAAAAATAAAAGTGATAGAGACTCTGAAGGTACCAGTACTTGGAGCTCCTATCTTCTCTGCACAAATCAGAACGGTGGTTCGTTCTGAGAAGTGCGTATGTAGTTATCCTATGAGAACGCTCGCCTTGTAGATCAGAGGAGTGAGAGCGTCACCTGGTCTCGGAGGGTTCTCGATGTGCTTGTGAGTCCGTGTTTTTCGCACAAGAAGCTGATTCGTAAAAAGGTTTGTGTAATATGTATGTATGTACAATGACGTCCTAATTTTGCACTATGCTAGCATGGAGGGAGGACCCTTCGGAGAGGTTTGAAATGTCGCTCGGCCCGAGCGGGGAGGGTCTGGCCCATGGGGTCGCCGCGAAACCTGATTAACTGTATCAGCCCAGTGTTCACCTTATCAATCAACCCAGCCTACCACGTAGTGACACAAACGGTTTAGATATCTAGATCTATCGATCTCTCTCAACTTATGTAGTCCAGATTACACTAGATCTGGGGTTTCACTCCACTTTGCGGAAGGGGGATCAATTGAGATGAACGGCGGACGTTGAAGTCCTCGCTCATCAATCAATTGTAATGGTAGCTCCAGGACCTGCCTGGGTTTGGGTCCAGCGATTAGTAGGAGAGATGAGAGGTGGGGAGGTGGGGAGGTGGGGGAGGGTCATCGTTTCATGATGATCTTGCGCGTATCATATATCACGCAAAGCCACTTCTTAGAGTCCGTTTCCCAGGATTGTGGCTAAACCTTATTTTTATCTACAGTCTAGATCTCTCAACCCCCAGGATCTATGTAGGTAGGCACCTTTAAATTGACGACCGTCCATGCAAATCCGTTCTATCCGCCCCTTTTCTCAGCCCTTACTGAGTTCTAGCTGGAGAGTGAGTAAAGGGGGGGCTACACGTATGTGTATATATACTCTGCGCACAGCATGTAGAGCACGGAGGGCAGAGCATTCAGGGTAGGCACATGTAGATATAGATGTGTCATTCCTATAGCCATCTGATTTACCATTTGCATAGCGATCCCAAATATTCATAATCGCAAATCCGCATCACGACCAAAAAGCCCCGCACGGATAGCCTGGTGGTCATTGCGAGGAGGGTGTACGTACGCTCGCGTTCACAGCTCGGCCATTACTCTGCTCTTTGGGGATTTGTGTTTCCAGACCGCATGCGAACGAGTGGCACTTGGTGGTTGGGAGATACTACATGTAACTTACATGGAGTACGCAGGGCATGAGAAGGATCCACCGGGATTGTATGCCAATTTCGGTAGTGTATCTTAAGTGATGCCATTGGCCATGGCAGTTGGGCTTTCATAACTGGGGGAGTGTAATGTCTATCAATGATCGGCCAATATGATTGCTACTCTGCTATAATTACGGTAAGGCTCACTCACATTGGCTTATCTGGTTCGGCAACTTACCGATGCCGGATCGTGGCGGTGTTGACATTAGGGAATATCTTCTTGGCTCACAATAATAAGCCACAACCTTGCCTCTTGTGCGTCCCTCTCCCCCCCCCCTCTCTCCCTCCTTTTCCTATCCTATCCTTTCAGATCCTGCTCCCAAAAGAGGAGAGAAGAAGAAGTACCCTTGACATCGAACAATTTAGATTACCTGTACCAGCCACAAACAGTCCCAGCTGTTTGTTTTACATCATAGGGCAGCATAATCATCACGGATCTTTATCACCAATGTCAGGGTTTTTGGCCCAATGAGTCCCGCAAGACATCCCACGTTTTTAGTGGTTTAATGGGGGCGAGGCAAAGGGAAGGGTGTGTCCGCTTCTCGGCACGCACTCCGAAAGGACGAAAATACAGGGGATGATCGCCCGCTAAGGGCATTCAAGGCCTCAAATTTCCAAAGTAGAGGCTTATCAATTGTCTTGTAAGTCTTGGTTTCTTTTCCCTCTTCACCACCGTCCTTGTCCCCATCCTCCTCCTCCTTACCATCTAGTAAAGGGTATGTATGATATGTATCTATGATACAATATAACTTCGTCTCCCCACCCCCTCTCCCTCCCCCTCTCCCTCCCCCTTCCCCCCCCCTTCCTCTTCTTACGACCACCCCACGACGTCGCCCCACCCACACTAACAAAGCTTAGGCCATAGTATACATCCAGCACCAACGGATAAAGGGATAATCACGAGCGGAGAATAAAACAGAGATAAACCAGAGTCACACCCAAGACAATGTCAGGACTTTCCTCTAGCTCCGTCATCGAACTCCAAAACGTTTCATCCTCCCCCACCAGTGACCCCGAGAACCCACGCTCCGTCGTGGACCCCTTCAGTCTCTCTGTAGGGATCAAGTCCGACGAGGAGATCTCCACGCTTACTGCGCGCCACCGCAAGAATGCCTCGCGCTGGTCATACAGTGGTGGCCGCCTCCTCGGCCGTGGAGCCGTGACCATTGCTGATCCGCAGGCACCCCCGATGCCGAAAGTAAAACAGAAAATCGATGTCAAGGGTATCAAGGAGTTCTATGAGAGTCAAAATGAGTCGATCCAGCAGCTGCTGAAACCCGTAGAGGATCATGTCCGGGAGGCCAAGGAGGAGCATGGCGACAATAGAATCAGGTGTGTAGATAGATTGCCCCCGCGCGCCCCATTAGTAGTTGTCGGCGGAGGTTGATTGTGATGCCCGTACTGCAGATACCTCATCGCCGTCAACGGCTCGTTCGCAGCAAACATAATTCTCGCAGTCTTGCAGCTGTACGGGGCCATCGCATCGGGCTCCCTCTCCCTATTCACAAGTGAGTCGCATCCCACTCTCCCTGCCCGAGGTACCGTGCCATGATGTTAACCCCGCGACCACAGCGATGGCCGACTCAATCTTTGATCCGCTCTCCAACCTCCTTCTGATCCTCTCCCACCGAGCCGTCAACAAGGTCGACGCCAACAAGTTCCCCTCCGGCAAGGCGCGCATCGAGACCGCCGGAAACATCATGTTCTGCTTCCTGATGTGCGCCGTCTCATTGATTCTTATCGTCATGTCCGCGCGCGACATCGCCGCACACAACGACACAGAGGAGACCACCGGATTCCACCTCCCCTCCATCATTGCCGTCGGTGTCGCCTTCGCAACAAAGTTCACGCTTTTCCTCTACTGCTGGAGCCTGCGGAACACATACTCGCAGGTACGCATCCTCTGGGAGGACCACAGGAATGATCTCTTCATCAACGGCTTCGGTATCCTCACCTCTGTCGGCGGCAGTAAGCTGCGTTGGTGGATAGACCCTGCGGGCGCCATTGTACTCAGTTTCTTGATCCTCTTTTTGTGGTCCAAGACGGCATACGGCGAGTTTATGTTGCTCATTGGTGTCAGCGCGGACAATAGCATGCTGAGGCTCATTACTTATATCTGTAAGCCCCTATCACAGAGCAACACCTGATTATAGGACCAGATTAGCTAAAAGTCGCACGATACGCGTAGCCATGACCCATTCGGACCAGATCACGCAGATCGACACCGTCCGCGCCTACCACAGCGGCCCTGTAAGCCCCCTCCCCCCCCCCCGGCTTCCTTGGCATTATGCGCGATCATCTTCTGACAAAAAGAATAGAGAATCATTGTCGAGGTTGACGTCGTGATGTGCGCAAACTCGTCGCTCCGCGTCACCCATGATGTCGCGGAGGAGCTCCAAATAAAGCTTGAGAGCCTTCCGGACGTCGAGCGCGCATACGTGCATGTGGACTATGAGACCAGCCACAAGCCAGAGCACTTCTTGAAGAAGGAGCTGTAGAAAATTAAAAAAGCGGGGGGGGGGGGGGACTTCTCCCAAAAAGGACTTTCCTCTAGATGGTTGGTGTGCTAGTATGGATGCCGAATTTTATCGAAGCCATCTCCTTTGTAATCCTTTTCTTGTATTTTTTTTTTCCCCCTTTCCTTTTTTTCCCTTTCCTTTTTTTCCCCCGGTCACTGGCAGTCCTCTTCTCTTGGTCTGCAGAGAAAGCCGACCACGCGGCAGCGTTTCGAATGTTTCTGTCTCCTTCCCCTGTACCGATACTATCAGCTCCCTCCTCCCACTTTTTCTCTACCCTCCACAAAGTTAATTGCGACAGCCCAAATGTCGACAAAAAAATAAGAAAAGAAACTGTAATACCTCTTATCAAATGCAGCACTTGGGGCGTAAACATGCTACCCACCGCATTATATATATATATATGTACTTGAGTGGAATGATTTGATATATATATACGCACTCGCCCCCGCGAGCCCCCGGCGCATCGGACGGGACCGGGGGCTTGCCGAGGCTTAGCCGAGACCAGGGGGTCGGGAATCTTAGGAGCAAATAGTGAAGTCCGTTGTAGGTTTATTACAATACATACGCCTGGGGTTTTTTGCTGGAATTGGGGGGTAATTGTGGTTGGGGGGGGGGGTATGGTATGTGTGGTTGGCTGTACTGGTGGTTGCACGAGCAGTTGGTTAGATGGGGATGGCCGTCACAACCACATCAATAGTAAGGAACTGCGAGTAATAGTACCTACTGCTCTATATGTAGGGAGGGACAGAGGGGTGAGTGGAGGACTACTTGTGTCATATCCATAGAGCTGGATGCTCCGGAGAGAAATCAAATCCAGCTCCTATATTCCATTTTACTGGATGGGCGGGCCATCTGGATAGGCCAGAGCACTGGTTACTTACTACAAGTATTCAATAGACTCTGACCCGCCATTGTCCCAGAAATTTCTGTATTCGAGCTGGCTGGTGGCATTCGCGGTTGGGCTAGAACATCCATCCATGGACCGCGTGCCTGTCTTGGCCGAGTGATGTCGTGTGATTAAACCCCCAGCCAGCCACAACCGCCGCATCACAAACTGGAGTCCTTCATCCTTCCTCTTGGGGTCACCGGCCCGCTACCCCGGCGGCGCAAACCTTTGCAATGTCGGTTTTTTCGATACTGCCGTTCCGGGGGGGAGGAGTAATTTCCCGCCCTCCGGGGCTTTGGATTCATCATCCCCGGGATGAGATGGTAGTATACCATATATTAATTGGAACAGGGGATCGCATACATATATAATTATAGATCTTCCTCTATACCATGTAGAGGGAGGCAAATTCTTTCTTACGCCTTTCTCTCTCCCTCTCTCGACAAAACCAGCGCAGATGTCATCCCTCGCTTCGCTCTTCACCGCCGCAATTGCGCTCTCGGGCGCAGTACTGGTCTCAGCAAAGCCCGCGAAGAGGAGCCCCGCCAGGGTCATCTGGGACGGGAGAGTCCCGGTAAAGGCAAAGCTGTCGGATCTGGACAGCGCCTCGACATCGCCGTTTAGCCCAGAATATGTCCTTGGTGCAGGTACGGGTTCAATTGACTGCCATGATAGAGAGAGAGAGGGGAGAGATTCTAACAATTGTTTAGGCCAGAAGTGGTCCGACGTTGCAAAGTTCCCAGGAGTCGAGACATCAACGGTAGGCCACCGGCCAGCTCGGCTCATTGATTGACCCTTTGTCCGGCCGGCCCTTCAATTCAGCTGACAAACATCATGTATAGTATGATCTACGGAGCCAGTCGAAAGCCATCGAGATCACAATAAAGTATCTCTCCCACAAATAACTCCAGGCCCGAAGATTGATGCAGCGAGATACATTAACTAACACGGGGCTCTCTCTCCTAACCAGCGACGACTCAATCTTTGCACCCGGCGGAACCCCGCAGAACGGCTTCCGCAGGTCCGAGCTTCTCCCCAGCACAAACAACGGCACCGACGCAACCGTAAACGGCCGCACGACCTTCCACTTCTCCATCAAAGACGACCCGTACCGGCCCCTCAACTACTCGCATCAATACGAGGTGCCCCCCCCCCCCTCTTCCTCACCCCCACCCTCATTCTGTGCGCAGCTTGAACTTGCGCTAATTTCCTGTATATATATATATATATATATAGCTAGTCTTCATCGAGACCAACGACTACAGCAGCCACGTCTGGACCCTCAAGACCGGCACCGCCTACGGCGCACCCGTAGTCCCCGCCCCAGACGCGAGGACGCTGCGGCTAGGCAGCTCGACGGCCGGCGGGGCGGCCGAGGAGGTATTGTTCTCGGTGCCGTTCCGGAGGGGAGGGCCATGGCACAACTTTGCGGTCGAGACGGACTGGGACAAAAGGTAATTCTAGAACACCGTGGCCCCCTTTGATTGTGGGTTGGGTTGGGTTATGCTGATGAAAGGGGGGGTCTTCTTTTTTTTTATAGCACAATTGCGGTATACTACTCGGCGGAGTATGGGCCGCTCAAGCAGGTGGTCAAGACTCGTGCGAACGATGCGACTGGGAAGGGGCAGGGTGAGTGCATTTATCCCACCCCTCTGTTTTTTTTTTTTTTTTTTTTTTTTTTTATTTTTTTTTTCTTGATGTGTTAACTGATAGTTGTAGCGCATGTTGGTATCCTGAAGCTCCCAACGGGGCCTTCGAGTGATGTCGCCCACGAAGGGTACCAGCAGTCAAGTTTAAACGAGGGGTTAATTTATGGTGGCATCTTTGTTGAAGATAGTTCAAGTACGAAACCAAACTACTGCCGGCGCATTTAGTTGGCGGTGCTTGATAATATTTAATAGCTTGGCTCATGACGCTCCGTTCCGTCATTATATATCACTCGACCCGTTGGTGGGGTACCATTAAGCATTTACGCATAGAGAACGCGTTATAATTTTGTTTTGTAACCAGTTTATCATTGATTGATGTACAAAAAAAATAATACTCCCAGAAATTCAGAACATTGTACCAAAAGAAAAACCACATCACACTTTTTTAAAAACCAAATAACATACCCGCAAAAGAACTATCAAAAAAAGATCAAAACAAAAAATCGAAAAAAAGTAATCAAAGAAAATATACATTCTAAAGTAGTGTTAGTAATCCGAATGTCGACAGATAGACTAAAATCAACATACCGATCAAAAGCTTTCATTGAGCATGTTCCTAAACACCCTTCCCATCAGGACGCCTTGGACAGGTCTTCGGCGCCGCCATGATGCGCTGCATAATCTCTTGCACTGCGTGTTTCCCGTGCTTCCTGAGGACATGGTCCTTCATGTTGTCCTTACGAGTCGTTTCGTGCCCGCACTCGGTGCACGTGAGGTACTGCTTCTTGTGAATGCAGTTCTCGTGCCTCTCGCGATCTTTCTCTGACGAGAACTCTGACGGAAACCCGCGAGTATTGGTGCAGCCCTCAAATCTGCACGGGAAGTCCTTCCTATGGCGCTTTTTGTGCTTGGTCAGGTCGCAATTCCTCTCAAACTCTTTATTGCATGGGGCGGAGTCGCCGTCGCCGGCAAAGTCGCATCGGAGAGTTTTGCTGATGCCGGAGGAATTGGAGTTGCGACGGCGGCGTTTGGGGGTTGGCTTGCTGATGCTTCCGCGGCCATTGCGGTCGGAGGAGGAGGTACCCGTGGGAGGGGGTGTTTGGCTCGGCGTCGAAGGGGTCAAGTGCTGACTGGGTGGTGTTGGGGACGTCGGTGATGCGGATGCGGATGAAGAAGGTGATGGGGGTGTATTGCCTTTGCGACCGTTAGATATCCTGAGATTAAGGGAATGGAAACCTATAGTTGGGTAAGGAGATGACTTACTCATGGGAGACAGTGGCCCCCAGATCATAGGTGAAGGAGCCTGCTCAGTATATGAGGCAGGCGATGGAGACTGACCCTCGGGCATAATGGTATTCCAAAGGTCTCCGTCTTCGGGCCAGCTAAAAGAGTATGTGGGGGAACTTGAAAAATCCTCGTTGGAGGATTGGGGTGTGAATGATGGTTGTGGTGTATATGATGGTATACTGTTCGGACTCACGGGATTGTAATTTTGTAACGGAAGATCCTGTGATAGATTCTGGGGAAAGTGAGCCTGTTGTAAAATGTTTTCGCGCGAAGACTGGAGGTCGTCGTTGATCCCCAGCCCCAAATAATCGTCCTGAGTTGTCATATTTACCTCCTCAGATACAAAGCCCATCGTACCATCATCTAGCTGCTCCGAGAGTTGGGAAAGATCGATATCTTTGTTCGTGATTTCCGGATCGATAAAGGTACCGGCAAAGGTATCAGTACATGGACCGAAGTTGAAAAACTCATCCCACAACGCCGGATCCACACCTTCCATAGCTGGTTGAGGCATGTCGGTTGGCTGCATGTGGAGGGTGATCTGGAGTGTGTTTATATCGATGATGGCTTCCGGGGCGGGGTGTGCTGGGCACGAATATGGTACTGCCATAGTTTTAGATACGTTAAAACACTATGAATCAAGGATAAACCTACATGACGATTGGTTTGAAGCTGCGGGGTGTGTTTCTCTAATTGATAATAGGTGGGGTCGAGAAACGGTGGAAAAAGCGGTAGTAACCATGTCGGCGCCGCTTTTTTAAGTGAATTGGGCTCTTGACAGTCCGTGGTTCCTTCCGGAGAGTTTTGGGGGAAGGCAGGGGAGAAAAACTGTGGAGCTGGTTTGAAAAAAGGCTTTTTGGGAGCTGAGATTGCGTTGGTTCTTCGGGGTCAAGTCGTGTTGGGTTCAAGAACCGCTGCAGCGCTGTAATCCCTGGTGGCGGACGGAGCCTGGTACCCGGGAGGATAACGTTCTTGCCTTTCATAAACGAAGACAAGAATGCTACCCTCTCGACTGCCAGTACTCCGTCAATCACCAATAGAACAGACACCGCAGCAATCCCTTTACCCTCCGGGCAACTCTCGCCTGAGGACGTTTGAAGATCGGTACCAGGAATTGCCATGATGATAGCACCATGCTCCCCAGGAATGAGCTTATGAAGCAGGGCCAACCTGATTGTAGTGTTTGAGGGCAGTGTGAACGAGTCACTTTTCCATAGCATAAGCTTGTGGAGAAGGCCCCCAATAACCTATATAAATGTTAGAACAGGAACGTCCTATTTAAATCAAGCGAGTAAGATAAATCGAATGCACACCGTCGTCAAGAAAACCCAAGCCGACAAAACCCATATCCTTGCCTTGATATCCTGAACTTCAAACATCCTCGAGCGGTTTATTGTGATGTTTGTTTCAATCTCAACAGTTTTTTCGTCCGCACGGTATCTCTCCGCACAGATTAGGTTGTTATCGTGATGCTAAAGGTTGTTAGAAAATTTACTTGTTGCTTTAAAAAAAAAAAAATATTATAGAAAATTATACTTACTGATTTAGCGAAAGTTGGCGGGCCGCATGGGCCAGCCGTCTCCATGGCGTAGGGACGTGACCCTCGCCGCATGGAGCGGCGGAGAGTCGTAGGGCTCACTATAATTGTGTTCAAGATAGATAAACGGGGGGGCAGATTTGGTATTGGGAGAGGAGATTGCGGGGGGGGGGAAGGTTTGCTCGCGTATGTGGGGGTGGATGAGAAAGGGAAAGAAGGTTTAGTTGGTTTGAGGTGGGTAAGGCCTTTTAAGGAGCACGGTCGTCTTTAGAGGGACAGAGACTCACTGTTTTATTAGGCTCACACCCACACTCTTCAGCTAGCCCAATAGCAGGTTTTCCAAACACCATGTACTCGCTTGTGAGCGAGTACATGACAAAAACTGGCGCCTGAACCTTGCATAATAATGCTTTGTTCCCCACCAAGTACGGTACTACATGTATTTATTAACGGGCGAGCCTTGCATATGTAGAGGCACAATTTAGAACAACACACTTAACGCCTTGGCAAACAAGCCAATAGTTGTAGGAATTGGAAGGTGTATTTCTCTAGTTTTATTACCAGAACGTAAGACGTATTTTTTTCCTTTCTGCTATATTCCTTACCGAGGGGAATTGTCGCTTGAGTCTCACGATCACAATTTTAAGTTCTAAATTGTTTGAAAGAGAGGTTTATGCATCAATACCAATCTGGCTGGATGGATACGTATGCTTTCAAACCACATCCACTCTAATTGGTTAATTTCTACCCAGACTACTGCACCTACCCGCGCACCCGCTGCCGTACCCGCTGCCAAGACGCGATAAGCTATCAGTTTTGACCCCACCTAAGCCTAATCCGGAGATCATCGCTAAAAATTCTTATTGCCATAACGAGTGATAATCTATGAATCACAGAGAAAAAAAGGAGGCACAGAAGTAAAGTAACGACGAACCTGGGGCAACGACGAACACAGGTTTCGATTAGATACTAGCCTGAGCGCCTATGCTTTGTCCGCTAAAATTCCCTATTCGTCGTTCAACCAGTTTCGTCGTTGTCCCCAAAGTGATTTTACCCTCGTTCCCCACCAAGCGAGCCCACTACAGACAATTGCGCGTGAGGCTATCTTACACGCAAGGACTAGCAGCTAAGCCTGCAGCCAAGAGACTCTCGGAACAAAAGACAATAGTAGTGAGCTACACCGACATAGCCCCATCTGCACTTTGCAGTGGAGAGGAGTATAAACAAGGGTACCTAAACTACTCGGTGGCACATGTAGCTTGACTCACAGCAGAAAGGAAGAATGATTGGATCTTATAAGTAAAGATTATATTAGGTACGTAATGTGACCGATCCCTTGGTTGTTTGAAGGGGAAAGCAGGCTCAGCTCGTGATACTCCTCTGGAGTACTTCTCCGACCGGACCGATGGCGGGTTGGTTCGATGGCAGAATTGGTTCGATAGTGAACAGAGGTAACTTGGCCAGTTACATATAAGCGGCCGGTGTGCAAATACAACTTTTTGCTGGCAAACAAATGCTCAAATTTCGCTGTGCCAACGATCGACTTTGTAGCTGGCACTGATAGACGGACACCCCCCCCCCAACTCGGACAGTTAACGTAGAAAAAGAAGATCAACAGTTTAAGTGGCTTCTATTCCTCTTCTCTCTGCCAATCGTCATTGATCGACTGTTCGAGTGAGGGGGGTGTCCGGGTGGCCAGGGAAATCGTCTACTCAATGTTTGTTCCTCCGTGTGATGTGGTATCAATCAACATGCATCCATGTTACATCGTTAGACGACTCTTGGACGGATCTTGCGTGCCAATTGGTCGCTTGGTACGGGACCCCTCTCCGTTTAATCGTTTAATAATAGGCGAGTTCAATGGCGCGATTTAGGTACATGTACATATTTATCGTCAATCGATAGGTTTTAACACCTTGGTATCTGCATGTACAAATGTCATCGATTCCATAAGCGTCCTTATATAGATTAGAGTTGTTGGTAGATTCTTGGTAATGAAAATCATTTGATGAGAAAATCCTTTTTTCATTGCGTTACGCGCATGGTCTTTTTACGCGCGCCACATAGGAACATACCCTGGCTCCTATAAGAGTGATCAATACATGTAGGTTTATTGGTACAAAGATACATGTAGTATCGAGCCTGGGGCTCAACTTATTCTATGTCCCTGAAGTACTCGCTATCCCAGGGATAATTTGTATTAAGAATCGTCTTGGCCATACAGATGTTGGCGCCTGCGTTTTCAGGTTCTTATGGCGGATATATAGCGAGTACATGTATGCATTAATTCCCCCAATTCATATTGGGTCGTTACGCCATATTCTACAAAGAAATAGCTCCGGATCGCAATTTACCGAGCCACATATGGTGCTCATTGTGTTGGTGGGTTCTGCAGAACAGTGTATATATATATATGCATGTAGAGTACCTGTTATAAAAGACGAAGCACATTTACCATATTTACATGTGCCTAGACACCACCCATTGAAGGTCTAGAAAACCCCAACGTGTTAATACCCCCCCCCCCCCCAAAATAATAGATGGGTGAGATTTTACATTACAGTGAGATCAATTAATTAATAAGAGAGTTAAATTTATTAGAGTAAGCCACGGCGCCCTTAGCCTTGGAGGAGGGCAGCATTAGCTCGCCTCAACCACAACACCAATATTAGAAGTAGTGGATAACCACGAGAATAAGTCTGCGGCCCCTGATCTCAATTATCTTGAGTTGGGATTGAGGAGGGAAATACATTTTTACCCATAAGTCGGGTAGCTTTGTCAAGTTTGATGAAACCCTGCATATCACCAGGAAGCACTCGTAATCGTTTACTCCCATTCATGTGAAAGACCACCATAGGTTTGGGTTAATGCGGGGGGCCTGAATGACTACGGTTTTATAAAACGTATATTTATTATTAGCCTAGTATCGAACCTTGTTATGAGCTGCACAGGATACCGTATTGTACCTAGAGTGGTTTATCCAGCGCTAGAACAGATATGTCTGATATATGTAGATCGACTTTACTACACCTCGGAAAATTGGTGGTGATTGGCTAAAATGTAAGTCTTCACCTTCTTACTTAAACTGGGCCAGAAGAGCTACCCGACGAGGCCTAGATACAGCCATGTTTAGCGGCCAAAGCGTTATAAGAGCGCGCGTTCCTATTTTATGCCCACGCTGCGATGCAACCAAACTTGTACCATGCATATTGGGGAAACAACTTCGAATTCAACCTCACCTTATACAATTTATGTACACAGCGACATGCACAGCAGGAAAGTACAAGAGATTATCCTATAATTGTAATATCTTGGGTTTAGGCGCAGGCTCAATTGCAGTATTTTTCGTTAAGCGCGTTGGGGCTGCATTTGCGTGGCCGCGCGAGAGTGTCCGGTTAATTTGAGAATACGCGACACCAATGTGTATGCAGTAACTATATGTAGGTTCTTGCAGGGGGGTCATAAAAGATCACTCGGCGAAATGAGGTTGGTGATATTTGGTGATCCCCAATTTTAGCGTTTATCATCATTAAGGGCCCGTTTAATTGGCAACTAGACGGAACTGAGTCTTTCAAGCCTAGCAAAAGGGTTGCCAACAACTCTTGGTTTATAAGGTCAGATGCACGACTAAAAGGTGGGTGACACCTACCTAGGTGCATATATCTATCTACACGCAGAGAGTTCGTCGGAGCCTAGTTTAATTGGAGGCCTAATGATGTTTATTTCGGGGATAAATATCAGTACAGTTTTGCATACCTGCTTGAACAGAAAGGGAGGGGGGAGGGTCAGGTGCGCACTGAGGGGTATGAGAGAGGGGAAACCTCTAGGGGTGGGGTGACAAGAGGGAGGTTACACCACACTAGTCTCTAGTTTTACGTACATGTACATGTAGCTAGTACGTTGGCCCATTATATCCTGGGCCCTAGTGTGACGAACTGTATTCTACATACTTCTGAATCTTGAGTATGAGTACATGTACGTATAGTACTTTAGATGCAGGTACGTAACATGTAGTGCAGAGGAAATCCAATGTCTAGGTGAATAAAGGGGCGGCCAACACTTAAAGTTTAGGAAGAGATCTTTATAAATGCCTAGCTTAGGACACAGGATATAATTAGTGAGATGTAAAAATGCAATTCTTATTATTCTACTGCACGCAGTTCATTGGTAAAGGGGATTTACAGTCATATAATATCACTCGCGCCAAGAAAATTCTAATTTCCTTAACGTTCAGAATATTTGCCCTTAGGTGTAAGTACATGTATGTATATACAAGTTCAACCTTGACATCAGGACGCGCATATACATGTAGTCACTCCGTCTCGCCTGTAAGCATTACGTATACTTCTAACTTTGTGACAGCTATCACATATGTAGGTTCTACCTCTACGTTTCCCTGCTCTAAACACATCCTCAGACCAAACTTGCACAGTGCACGTACTCACCCTACGTACATGTATCCATCTCTTTTGGTGTATGGCTCAAGGCCGTCCAGCCCCACTCTAAGTTGGTCTAGGTCAACTCACAGAGCTGCGTGCAGTGCTCTACAATTAACGGCGCGATTATTGAAACAGGTATAATGTGTCCTTACCTCGGCTACAAGGTTCTTGCTTGAGCCTAGCAGACTACATATATCTCGTGCCTCTATGGATTGTTGGTCAGTTACATTTACCAAAGGAAACACGACTACTACTGGAAACCTCGAAGTGCATCAAAATACCTTAAGGCCAGTAGAGAACAAGGGCAAAGCAGACCGAGATATCTGGCCATGGTCTTCATATGAGGCCTGAGCGGCCCCCTCGACCTTCCGCCTGCACCGCGATAGTTCATGAACGATATTGGTGTTGGCGGCTTGGTCGGTTCAACTGACAGGTACAGTGCGTGATTTGAAATGGAAACGCTCATTGCATCGGTTTGATCACCGGATTGTCTCAAACTATTCCAATTTGGTTTAGTGCAAATGGACAAAAACAAGTCGGCAATAATTACGTTGGTGAACTCAAGCGCCAAGTTGAATATTCACCTATGTATTGATTGAGGCGAATAAGGGGCTTCTATATGTGAGCAGTTTCCTGTTAAGTCGAAGATAGAATTACCACGCCTAAGGGGGGCTTTCATGCGATTCAGGAACCATAGCCACAAAAAAAACGCGACTATCCCACTTGAGAATAGTGTCTGTACGTGTTATGTCTTAAATGGACGAATCATGAAGACTCCTGGGTGGTTGCTGGGAGAACTTTCCTCTCACTCGGTGCAATCAATTCGCGATTACTCCTGACCTTTTATCAAGTCCTGGCAATTCACTATAATAGGTACC
Organism: Morchella sp. 2016-72; assembly: GCA_024713865.1. Classification (NCBI taxonomy): domain Eukaryota; kingdom Fungi; phylum Ascomycota; class Pezizomycetes; order Pezizales; family Morchellaceae; genus Morchella; species Morchella sp. 2016-72. Next base: position 924,859 of record JAMJEY010000003.1, read on the forward strand.
AGCCATAAACTAGAAGCCCATACACCTTCCAATTCTGACTCGAGAGATAGGATACGAAAATGTACCCTACGAGAGACGCTCAAATTCTTTCAGATGATAACGTTGGTCTCAACGTCGAATTTCCTAAGAGTTCTGGGTTTAATGTTGAAAAAATTGAATCCAGTCGGCCTCCCGAAACTATCGCCATTATTACAATTAATAACATCGGTACCGTCGACCGCCGACCAAGGGTCCAGTACCGAGACCTCACAAGCATAGCTTTCCCAAGTCCCATAAAAGATGTCCATTGCTATCACTACATTCCATCCTGCCTGGACGATACTCAACGGCAAGGGGTCGATAGCTCTTTTGAATGTAGGAAGGCATGTTTGAGGGCGAGGAAGTCATTGAACAAGTTTTTCTCATTCCTTAGTAGCAGCGGAGCAGTTGACGAGAGAACACCGAGAACAACACCCCTATTGACTATTGGGAAAAGCGCGATAGTCGAGCGTTTTGAAGTCAATGGACAAAAGGGAGAGCTGAAATTGAATCCATATTTTGAGATAAACTGTGCGATGCGCTCACCGCACGGGTACTCTCAATATTCAGAAAGGTTTAAATCGATTGGTATGGACATGGTTCAGTACTTCCAGCTACGCAGAAAAGACCTAAAGGCAGGGGATAAGATAGAAGAGTTCTCTTCCGTAGACATTGTGAGCGGAATATGCCTATTTTCGCGAGAATACTTGGGAAACTTTGACGCATCTCAATATTCTTTAGATAGCCTACCATTTCTGTCTGATCCTCGACCAACCTTATATGAACTAGAATCTCTCGTACGGCTTCCGAATGCCATTGCAAGTGTAATCTCAGTACTGCCCGCTCTGCTCAGTATTACCATCACTCTGGATATTCCGAAAGTTCAGTACTACGCACTCTTTATGGATTTATATTCTAAAGGTCTCTGCGGTCGGGAGTACATCAACTCTCAGCTAGATATAATCGACAAACGCCACAATCAACTAGCGTGTTCTTTTAAAAGAGCGATAGGGGAAGCATTGGATATTTTTGGTATAGTAGACAGAAAGAATATACAGATCAAAATTGGCGGTAGGATGGCTAGGGTCGCCCCATACATACGAAGTACCATAAACCAGGGTCACAATGTGCCGTCTACACAGAGCCTGTTACAAAAATTTGCAGAACTCGATCCCTACTAGTTTCGGGAGTATTGCGAAGCTCTCCCACAGCCCCCGCAGGATCTCTCCAGCTTATGTGGTATCAGCTATTAAGAGATTATACGACCGGTTCTGTGCCGTGCGCGCGGGGGGGAGGGCGGTGCGTGCTTACATCGCCGAGGATCACAGGGCCGCCAGCTTCTCATCCAAATTGATAATAAGGCGGAGGCACGCACATACGTAGAAGCTTCGAAAATGCTCAAGGGGCATCAGATAAAAAATCTCCTGAGAGTTGGTAACCCTTTATTCATAGGGATCTTTCCCACTGAACGCATATTCACCGCACAGAACACGGGGAGGACAAGCCTATACTCGAGAGGAATTGGGAACTATCTTTATGATAGCTCCGCCGAAGAAGTTGTTAGTCCAAGTGATATTGTTGGGAGAGTTTATGGGAAGGAGGTAGTTAGAAGAGTAGTGAGATTGATGAAGGATGAGGGCATGTTTGACGTTACTGGACTGATCGTGATGTAGCTATTGCGGATAGCTACGATCCTTTTGGTAAGGAGACCCAGTTATCGAAGACACCCTTTGTTAAGAATTGGAGTAAAACAAAGGGTGGAGTAGGAACTAAGGCTTTTGTAATTTTCAGTCTTCCCCATATTCATTTAAGCTTTTAATTATATCTCCACACATATTTCTAAATTTCAAGCTAGGAGAATAGTTTTGTATCACTGAGGTGGTGGTAGTGGATCATGGAGGGGCGTTTTGGAGAGAAGGTTGTGCGGTATTGCCATGATAGCCGAAAGGCTGCATGCAATTAATGAATTAAACAAAAAAAAGCTTTGTATCACTAATTCTTCAGCATAAAGTATCACTCGTTTGTGCATGCTTGTCTACTAATTATAAGGGGAAGGGATATCCCAAATCCCTGGCGCTAAACCCCATACCAACAAAATCACAATTCAAAAATCTCTTCCCGACCAACAAGATATGAATCGAATACACTTTCTGGGCCGGAAAAGTCGATGCGCATATATATGGTTCCAGATCAAGAATGAAGTATATAACAGTAGAATTAATTATTACAAGCTACATGTAATATTCCTTCCAGAATCTCTCTCTTGATTTCGATCGCTTAGCCTACCTAGCTACCTCTGCTGTATTTAGGATCAGATGAGGGCATCATAAATGTAGTTGTTAGCATGTATATATGGTCTAAATTTAATCTGCTAGTCAAATATATATGCATGTATCTCTTGGATTCGGATTTCGTGTGGTTGGAAAAACCGAATTGTTTCGCCAACTTATCCTATTCTGGGTAACTCGAGCTAGGTTGTTTGCATGAACTGAATCCAAAGTTAAATCTTTAGCAAAACAGCGTAAAGAAGGATCTTAGGCGCGTGAGTGCTGTTCAGGACATAGCTTTATTGACCTGATATATTACGCTACAAGGGCCCATACTTAGGCTGTAGCTACACCACAGCTTGGGCAGGGTAACAGCCACGGGACAGTCATGACACACTGCCAATCAGATTGTGAGGAAAGTGTAAAAGGGGTCTGGTGCAGAGTGAATCTCGCATAGCCGTCAATTTTATGGAGCCCCCCCCCCCCCGCAAAATATTCACCTTGGATCGTAGGTGCAAACTCGACACCTCATCGTATCCGGTTTCGAGCGATCAACTCAATTCGAACACTTACGGTTAACGTTGCTCAACCCACGCTGAATTCATGAAGTGTGTAGCTACTATCTAGGAAGCTCTCCAGAAATCCCTCGATCGTCAGCTAGCTCCCAAGGTCTAATTAGGCTCACCACGGCCACACCTATTCCTCGGTCGAGCCAACGCCAGCAACATACAAAAGCTTACTAGCGCCACCTTGCGTGGGTTTAATCGGGCCAATCAGCCGGTTTGAATTCTTGTTGATCGATTGATAGTACCCCCCAAGCAACTGCCATAAACATGAACGACGCAAACCGCGTGATTCTGATAATCATCTTATTTCTCAAGTTTGTTTTCTTTGCAATCACATTTGCGATGGCAACGCCCCGGGATGACTCCCGATGCAGGTAGAGTTACATATCCTTATCGAAGTTTAGTCCTCTAGCGGGTCTTTTCGCTAATCTGTATCAACGCCTACATATAGTTTAAATCAACTACCCGCAGTTTTATGCCTTGTTATTTGTGGTATAATTCCAACCGTGTTTCTGATTGAGAGGCATTCAGAAAGACGGCGGATATGTATATGTCTAGGCATTCTGAGTGTTAGTATATGGTACAGTGCATTTATTATCAATGCATTGAGCTGGGATAAGAGCGGATATGTCTGTATTTCACAGGTTGCATTGAATACGTGAGTTGGCCGAGTAATATCCTATAGGTACAAAGGGCTAATGGTAAGCCGTGAAGGTGCTTTTCGGTGTCCTTTCTAGGATATGCGTGGAATATTTACCATTAATTAAGGGACGAACGTGACTTCAAGCTTTAGGAAAGCTTAGCCGTTACTAATGGGTGACCTATTACTAATTATAGAAACAATCTCTTATTCTCGTAGTGTCTAATGTTCCGGGCCCAGGGGCAATGTTGTACATAAAACAAGGTTTCACAATTATCATAACACAATGCAATAACGGGCCGGCTGACATTGTGTTAAGTAGATCTAATGACTTTGTTCCGTTTTCAATTCTTCATACTGTATTAACTAGGGCTTCATAATCTTCCCTTCTCAACATAACTAATTTACCCTTTCAAGATCTGGATATAAACACTACCCAGTGGAAGTTGAGTGGTCGCATTATAGTTCTCGTACCAATAAATCTATCAGATTGGTAGCCCGAATTAGAGATTTAGCCACTACGCCACAAATATCAAGTGCCGTAACTCACCCTCCATGCACCCGGCTTCTTATCAGGAGCCATTATAAACCCGCTGGAAGCAGTAGGACTAGTACCCGGAGCTTCATATACGAGGAACTGCCCGTTACACTGCCCACAAACTAGCCATCTAAAAGTGAAATACCTCCACCGTACATCCGGTGACTTTGTCAAGTCGTTAGCTAGTTAATTATTAAACTAATAGTTGAGTAAGGAATATAATACCCTAACGCGGGTTATAAAGTGAAAAGTGTATAATCCTGGTGTGGCGCTAGGCATTAGGGCAGCATATGCAGCAGACTCCTTCTGCCTAATCATTCCGGGAGCGTTTTCGTCGAAGTGCTATATTCACCCCGGACCAGTCAACCACCCATCCTTAAGGATGTCAGTCAGATAATTACCACATCGAATCCCTCGTAATTCTGGGTAAAGTTATAGTAGACACCTCCAAAATCTAACTGGATGTAACCTTCGAAATGGGGCTGAGCCCTCCAGTGATTCCAGACGCGCAGCTTGAAGTAGGCTGTTGGAGTGGGGATAGGCCCTGTAGTGGTGGTAGTAGTGGTGACAGCACCGTAGTCTTGGGCTCCTGGTCCTGGGAGGCCCCCAGAAACGATGGGGGAAACCCAGAGGAGAAGTTGGAGAAGAAGGAAGGGTAGGAGCTTGGTTCTCCACATCATAACTAATTAGATTGTTTGTAGTTGTGTCGAATAGATATAAAGAACGATGGAAGACCCTAGAGTGAGCAGTCGATCTCGTAAATATAGTAAATTCAGTCGAGATTGAGCTAAAAATACTTAACGAAATTCGCTTAATTACGCGATTATTACCCTCGGAGATCAGAAGACGTTAATTGATCACGATCATAACTATGCTCTCCTGAACGACTAGGTTTATTGAAAAGCATATTGTCTTAACTTTCGTTCTAAAGGTACACAATGTCGATACAACCTGCCAGTTTTGGCCAATAGGCCTATAGGAAAAGGTTGCTGCTTGAAATCATCTAAATATACCTCACGGCCTTCCCGGTCCCGTATCAACCAAGGGCTTGTGATTGAGCTGAGCTTAATTTAACAAACCTGTGGAACTTGTTCAAAGGTATTTGACGACATGTAGTTTTTTAAAGAGTATAAAATAATCGAATTACACCAATTTGTGCTAATTTGGGGGGTATTTGTAACTTGTGAGACCTGAATAAAAGTTACTTGAAGCTAGCTACGGGTATACATATATAGTCGACAAGCTGGATACATACATATGTACAATAGTACATGTATCCTAGCTAATTCTAATCATGGAGTATTTTAGCTGGTTAAAGAAACGCTTGTGAGGGCGGAAATGACTAGCTGGCCAGTATCAATCAGCGTTATATAGAAATGTATTGTCGGGTGTCATAAGTAGCTGAGCATTCGTGTTGCAACTAGGATTTGTATGGGAGCGCAACTTCAAATGGTTATTACTCTATAACTGCAAGGAAATTGAGGAGGAAAACTTTATAGATTGTTGTGAGGGTACCTTTACTTCAAGTATCCCGTCAGGAGCACTACATGTACTCTGAAATTCCCGACTTGTTTGGTGGGTTTGGTGGTTACTCTCCCAATGTTCGCTTACTTATGACAGCGAGCAATACTTAAATGTACACTATGACGTATAACTCGTCACGGAATGGACTCTTATATACATGTAGTACGTACTTAGGCGTATATGTACATGTATGTATATGTGATAGACAGGCAACCATCAAAGAAAAAACTTTTAATAAATACATCTTTAGAGCTTCTTTATACATGTATCTTCTCTCGATGTTAGCTCGACATGAAGCCCGAGGCTTGATGCCGCCGGGTCGGTCGGGCCTTTATGCATAATAGATGTATTAATTGGTACTTCATTGTCAGCTAATATATATACATGTATATTCCGACCGCGAAAAAAAACATCTTATCCGCAAAGATTTCACATTATACTAAGATGCAAACTCAGGGCGTAAGGGAATGGACATTGTGCTTTCATACTTTACATGTACCTAAAGTACATTCCAGATACTATCTACTGAACTTTCATACATGGAAAAGGGATATTTTGTCAGGGAAAGCTATAAAGACATGGATGGGTTCAAGGATAAATTTACTAGAGGCCCGGTCAGTACCTTCGTCTGTTTCTTTCAAGCCTTATGTTCGTGGAAATGCCTGTATCCTTGGATCGATGACCATAACAAGCTAAGCTTTAACCCTCCTGAACTTTTCCACTTCTGCCTTCTCCTGCTCACTCATAACTACATCCTGTCCCCTATATATCCTCTCAGAACCTAGCTTTGCGAGTTCAGGCTTTCCGCCTTTCCCAAACAGCCTAAACTGCGCTGATCCTGGCATCGAGAAATAAACAGCTTTCATCACGCTTAAGCCACTGATAAGCCCAAAGGTTTGGATGAACCTCCATGGAGTAATCTCGGTGCCCATATCCTTGGAGAGGGTATCCATGTAGTCGAGGTAGTCGACTTGTATTGTGTGTCGCGGGCTCGAAATATATCTCTTTTTGAGACCTTCTTTGTACTTCTCGATACCCTTTTGCATTTCATCGACAGGAGGCAGAGGAATTTCACCATTGACGACAGAGGTTGCCCAACGAGATTGTTGCTCGCTGACGGGCATAATGGCGCCACTGAGGAGGTCAGTATATTCTCTTTCACGGTACCGTTTTCATTGAGCTACGTGCTGGTGGGTCTGGTGAAGAGTATAGCTTACAGTGGCTGAACTAATCCAATAAAAAACAACGTCGGATATTCAGGCGGTGTAATCATGCGGTAAAGATTAACCCAATTTGTGCTATCTGTCCGCGACATGTATAATTCGCGGGTCAAAAATGGAAAATTAACCTGAAAATGTGATTAGCTTAGAGTATAATTCTGGAACGTTTAACATTAATCCGTTTGGGCCTACGGTGGTAAGTATAGGTTTAGGGAAGGTTGGTTTCTTACTTTGTAACCGGTACAAGCAACAACTTTATCTAATGGCTCAATTTTTTCTCCGTTAGTAAGTTCAATCCCGTTATCAGTGAACCGCGATATTTCGGCGCGGTGAGGCTTGATTGTGCCAGTCTTGATCCGCTCGATTAAGTCTGAACGAACTGCAATAAAAGATAGTGATTAGCAATGATGTTATAGGGGTGGGGTTTTTGGGAACTTCTTACTTGTAGGATGGGCCTGTAGAATGTTATGCTTAGGCTTAAGAGCTGGTGGAATAGCACCTAACGTCAAGGTAAAGAGAAATTGCAGAAATAGTACAGATATGTATTGCGGTAGTACTGACATAAAAAACCGGCCTAAACAGTAGATATTTAGCTTTTGTGCTAATAAAAGGTTCTATACCCCATGGCAATAACTAACGGATAAGAGTTTCATATGCCTGGCCCCATATCAACCGTGGAAAAATCCAGGCGCCCGAGCGGGTTATCAGATGCATATCGTTTGTGATAGTGCTGAGGTCGGAGCATATATCAGCGCCTACTTGATATTAGCATCCATACACGTGGACCATAGAGATAACTTTCTCAGTCTGAGACAAACCCGAGTTCCCAATTCCGATAACAGCCACGTTTTTTCCAATGTATGGCACTGGATCTCTGTAATGATGGCTGTGTATCAACTCGCCTCCATTTTTTTTGAAGTTTTCAACGCCTTCCCAGTCTGGAAGGTTTGGTGTAGAATGATGGCCAGCGCAAACGAATACCGTATCAAAGACTTCTTCATTGGTAGTTCCATCGCTTGATCTCGTCTGGACAAGCCATTTTTTGTCTGGGAGTGGAGCGATAGATAGGACCCGGTGGTGGAAACGAATGAATGGATATAAGCCGAAGAATGCTGCATAAGACTCAAAATATTCCTGCACCTGACGGTGTGGCTGTTTACGGGTTACGATTAATATAGTACGGCAAAGATAGTAGAAGGCAGGGGTTAAGGAGACATACAGGGAAGGTTGGATATTTCTTCGGGTCCATTGGGAAGTCACTCATATTCATAACATTTGTCGATGTGTTGATAACAATGCTACGGTAGATTGACGAAACAACCTCGCCAGTTTTTGAATCGGGCTCAGTGTACCGCCATTGGCCTACGTTATTGAATATGAAGTTAGATCTATATCAATAAGTAATTAAAGTTAATCTGATGGGGAATATTGTGCCCACGAATGTAACATACCTCCTATGTGGCCTTGAGCCTCAAAGCAAACAGGTTCGATATCATCTTCAAGACACTGCTTGATTGAGACCAGTCCGGAAACACCGGCCCCAATGATCGCTGCTCGAATTGGCATTTGTTATGTTGTGTTCTGTTTAGGAGGGTACTGATGGTCAGAGGAGTGAAGTGGGTCGAATTGTGAGTTAGTGGAGGTGGGATTTGCTCTTATTTATAATGATAGCATAGGTTGTATTTCTGCAGAAGGTCGGCCGGGTTAATTACATGATGCACTCACATAACTGTGATCCCGAAGCTGATTTTGAAGGCCTAAATGGTGATCCCGCAGACGGAATGTAGGCTTGCCACACGGGACTGTATTCTCAGAGGTTCATGTACGTACCGGCATAACTCGAAAGATTGGCGATCAGAATTACTATTGGCAGACATGATCTACACCGTCCAATCAATCGTTAAGCAGATAATCCCTGGTCGGAATTTGCAGGTAAGCGTGTACTCTACTACTACTCGCGGCAGGTAAGAGGTACCCGAATATGCAAGTCTTGAGATGCAATTCTTATTGGATTAGAAGTGGAAAGTGCACCAATTCAGTGCAGCTGGATTTTCGGGTACTTGTTACCTCTCGCGAGTAGCGCCTACTCTAGATTAACCCCGTTCCAACACAAAAATAATTGAATCCACCCTTCTCGCGCCGATCATGGGGCCGGATTGCGTGAGCCGGCAGTCGGCCAGATTTAAGGTATGTACCCGCGACAGGTAACAAGTACCCGAAAATGCATGTCCCAATCTGCAGTTTCTATTGGAGTACAAGTCAAAAATACAGCAAAAACTTGCAGCTGCATATTCGGGTACTTGTTACCTGTCGCGAGTACATACATGTACTTTAGTATGTAATCATGTAATTAATCAACCGGCAGACTCTATAAATTGTATTTATTTGCCCAGCTAGGGCATCGGAATGTGACATCAATCACCAAAAAAATTAGCTGCCATATAAAGTTATTTTCAAGATTAACTGCTACCGATTAATGTTTGGCTGGAATATCCTTTATCACATATTCTCACTACATCGAAGTGGCTTCTTTCCTATGAAGTAACGATTTTATATCCCGCGTACTAGACAGTAGTAGAGAAAGGCTATACCCGAAACGTCCATTACCCTAACAAGATATATATTTTGTGTTGAAGGATTTGGAATGTACATGTATTTAGGCGTGCGTTGTAAATCCCAGATCCCATGGCCAACACCCTGGGTACATACATGTAATAGGTACAATACCAAAAGGTTAAGGGGGGGTGGGATAACTACATGTACGATATTCCAGTCAATACACTATAGTAAGGATACAGTCTTACTCTACATGTAGTGCTGGTTTGATCTGGTGTTCGTCACTAAATTTCGTGGTACGTGGTAGTGATTTCACCCCGCTATTTCATACTGCAGCTGTATATATGTACATGGTTCAGGGTGCTTTACTACATGTACATGTATAGACCCTCGAAAGAACCTTTTCGGGGAGAAAACAGGTCATCAAATACATACATGTATATATATATTTGTATACAATAGAGCTTTGACCAAACCTTAATTGCCATCATAAATTTCTGTGTGGCCCCCCGAACGCCACCCGGATGAGAATTAGTCAAAATCATCCCTCAACCCATTTTGAGAGATTGGTAGTATTCTTTTTCAATTCCGCCTATCCAGCACCTAGATTTCAAATATAGAGAGTCTATGTTCCAGTCCTTGAGCTCTCCTTACTTCTTCTGGATACATGCAGATCAGTGTCCGGTTCGTAGTATGGCTGGTCAATGATCCAAATTGCCTACTGGCCTCGGTCTTGAATGGTGCATATATCATTCGGCTGTTGCCTACATGTATGGAGGGCCACGATAATTAATAGTTAGGAATAATAATAGCCTTATGAGGTATTTTAAATCATTGGATCATAGATGGCTTCCCTGGCCCCGGACACCCCCCGGCCCCTCACTCGGATAGTTAACGTAAAAAAGGGAGGATCAACAATTTAAGTGCCTTCTCTACCAGTCATCACTGACTGTCCGAGTGAGGGGGGTGTCCGAGTGGCCAGGGAAGTCAGGAATGAGCTGGGACATTGAAAAATTTCATGCTCCGTCGAGTCTGCATGCAAGTTTAAGCTTACGCGGCAGGCATACAGTCGCAACTCGATATGCCGGATCTCAATACGCAGGATCCATAACAAGTTCGCTGTCCCGGGTGTCTTGGGAATATTTGCTATCCCATACGGGACTTGGCGAATCTTGGCCACCCGGCATAGGTGCGACTGTATATGGTCTTACTCCATCTCACGACACGAGTGCCAAGACCTGCCTTGGGCCCAAGACCATACAAGCGCCGACATTGGCCGGCCAACCCGTGCTCCTGAGGGCTGAGAAGGTGAAGGTGATCATATGTTGTCAATCATTGCGCAGAACGGATATGATATAATATTTTGGTAGGTCGTGAATTTGACCATTTTGTCCTACCATGCGGAACCCGACCACGCGGGTACATAGATCCATAGATCTAGAGCGGATAAAACTGAGCCGATTCAATTCATCTACTCGCAATTTCATTGCGTTTTTGAACACGACTAATATTGCATACACACAAAAAACCGCCAAGACTACATTTTTATATGGCATGTAATAGCGGTTGTGTTCAGAAACGCTATGAAGTTGCGAGTAGTAGGAATGCGTGTGGTGTATATATATGTGTAGTTGGTGATCTATAAGCGGCCAAAGCCAGGGGTCTCAAGACTTCTAGTCTTCCACCTTACAACTATATATGCTAGGAGTGAGCCTCCCTAAAATCAGATTTGAAGAAAGGGCACACATATTCAACAAGATCTGGCCAGTCAGTTCCCAGATTAACTCCCCATGCTTAGCAAGTAGCCACTAAAAAATTTCAGTATAAAAAACGGGGCAAAGTCGCTCCATGTACTACCATAAGACTACGGAATTTAGCGACGAATACTGAATTAAGCTGGTATTGGAGGAGGAGTACCGTACAAATGCCGTATTCTTACTGCATTACTACATGATGTTTCCGGACCCGACCACTATTGCATGCCATACATACAAAAGGGTACATAGCTTTGGCGGGTTTTTCTATATTCAATAGCAGTTGAATCCGGAAACTCTATGAAACGAGTAGTGTATTGATGGAAATACCCGGGTAGTGATCCCACCCCTCTTTTTAGTAATGTATGTGAGATCTGGAGTCTTATGGAACATCTTATGGGCTGGAATAACATATAGCCTCGAACCTGGATCGCTGCCTCTTAACTGAAGGTAAGTTTTTTTATAAGCTTGGGCCTAGCTCTCGAATCGATATCTAAGAATACGTTATATTGATGAGTGATAACTGCCTGGGGTATTAGATTTTGAGAGTACTAACTTTAAATTTTGGGTATGATAGCGTAGTTCTCGGCCGGCCTAGAGAAAGACGACGTCCGTTGAAGTAGGCCGAATCTAGATAAATCGTATTCCGTACTTCCGGTTATACCAAACTGATCCTTCCGAGAGCCCGAGGAGGGGACCTTAACACCACAAAGGGTACTCTTGACATATTGGGCTTTGCCGCGTTACATAAGCCCTTTATCTTAGGGGATATAAGCGTATGGGGGTGAAGTTGGAACGCCCAAGACGCTCAGCCACAGCCGTCCCAACTTCAGCCCCCGTAGGCTAGTACATAAATGTACTCAATCACTTAATTAGAGCCCTGTACAACAGCATACTACCGTGAGTTCTTAAAACTTTTAAAACAGCGTGGGTTCAAAGGTCAAACCTATGCCGTATGATTGGTTGCTTTGCCTCTCACCGCCATCTATCGCTCTGTAGGTACTTTTGAATTAAACAGGCTGTTAAAGGAGTCGTGATCGACATCGATATCTCATCAGATGTTGTTTGCCAAGTCTTTGTGCTCTTGGCCTACATAAAGTTAATGGGCGGAGTCATGAAATGAATAGAATTGCCAGGAGAAATTCGTCTTCTGTAACCCAATCCGAAGCCGTGTTACACAATATATATACGAGGTTGACTCGAACGTGCATGACACATTATGGTTACACGCGACCGAAGATTTCAACCCGTGAACAAAGATGAGATCTGTGCTCTCCAGGAGGTTCGGGAGGAGATATGCAGGTTATATATTTAAACGTCTCACCCTTGATTCCCGGGGCTTCAATTCAATCAACTTCATCGCTCTACCGGCGGCCGAGGTACCGGTATTGGCCTTATTACCCGCCCACAAGTCCTACAAAACTACCTTACTATACTTCAAAGCTTAACCGAGTTTGTTGACACAACAGTAACTCTGTCCCACTTCAACCTAGCACCTGCATACGCAAAAGAGACCATTATCATATCAGAGGATATATCTCATTCCAAGATCCCCCTCACAACTAAGACTTGGGAGCTATCACAGCGCTTCACAGCTAGATAGAGGTTATTTCTCAAGAGATGGATGACCCTATTTCTGCTGAAAAAGCAGGTGTTAAAGACAAAGATGAGACTACTACTGTTGATCCCCATAAAGGGTCCAGCAAAAATAACCAAACTAGTTTCTTTCAGCGTTTTAAAAAAGACAAGGCCGCTAAAGAAGGGGAAACCAAAAAGGTTGGAGATGATGGGGAAGAAGAGGCTATCGAAAAAAAAGACGACGAAGCAGGAATGGGCAACTATTTAGTTAGCATCTTCTCCAATATCTTTAGTGAGTATAGCTAATCCCGTATATAAATAGAGGATCATGCGATATGGTACTAGATTTGATTGGACATTGCAGGCCATCGGATTCTTCATGGCTATCGTGACTGGCGTCGCATAGTATGTTCTCCATTGAGTTTAAGATCAATCTTTTTTCTACATTCCAAAAGTTGTAAGATTGACGGCCATTAGTCCAATGATGACACTCGTTCTCGGTGATCTTGTCACACAGTTCACAGAATTCTTCCAGCCAAACAGTACCGTTACTGGGGAGCAATTCCGGAGGAGTGTTGATAAGATGTGGTGAGCTTTAACTCTTGATCCGGATTGCACCGTGGATATATATATGATGGCGGATTGTGCTTACAATACAGCCTTTATTTTGTGTATCTCTTCCTTGGAAAGTTTTTCAGTGGCTATATTGCAATAGTTAGTATTCATTATGAGCAATATCAAGACGAGATTTCTGGTCTTGATAAGGTCATGTGCTGATCTAACTCTTAGGCTTGCTTTCGTATAACAGGAACCCGTATTTCTGCGGCCCTTCGCCTCGAATATCTCACTTCTGTTTTTAGGCAAGACCTTGCCTACTTTGATGCTCTTGCAATGTCATGTGTTCAGGATAGAGATGTCAATCTCGATACGTTAAGTGGCACCGCACCACAGGATGCTGCACCCAGCGCTGCCGCAGGAACCCCTGGAGCAGTTGCGGTCTCAATTACCACGCTTTCCAACACCGTTCAACATGGTATCTCGGAGAAACTCGGTATGTTTGTGCAATACACCGCAATGCTTTTTACTGGGTTTGCAATTGCTTTCTCCAAGGAGTGGAGACTGACACTTGTTACGACTTGTATTCTACCTGCGACTGTCTTGATCTATGGTATCAGCGTACCAATTGAGATAAAACTCGAGAAAAGAGTTTTGGATGCTCAAGCAAAAGCTGCCGAGCTAGCAGAGGAGGTATTGGGGAGTGTAAGGACAGTCAAGAGTTTCAATGGCGAGAAAAGGTTGCTAGCAAGATATCGGGCATTGTTGGAAAAGGGTAGGGAGGAAGGGATAAAGAAAGTGCCAAATACCGGGGTGCAGTACGCAGGGGCATTTTTTGTGATTTATTGCGGGTGAGTCTTTGTGGGGCGGTGGTTGATGGTAGGTGCTGAAAATTGATACTAGCTATGCACTTTGCTTTTGGTATGGTACAAGATTGTTTTCTGAAGGTTATATCACAGAGCCCGGGACAATTATCACGTGAGGTCCCATGATCCTTGCTAGCTCATCCTTATCTTTAACTAACTTGATAACTCCTACATCTAGTGTGTTCTTCGCTGTTCTTATTGCAGTCATGTGTTTTGGAAGCATAGCCCCTCAAGCCACAGCAATAACAAAAGCTGCTTCCGCATCATCCACAATCTTTCAAGTCATCGACCGTAAACCTGAAATTGACGCCACATCTACTGACGGTTTGAAGCCATCGTTATCACCTTCTGGAGATCTCGTTTTCGGAAATGTCAAATTTTCATATCCAGGATCTGGCCAACGGAAGGATATAGTTATCCTCGGGGATTCTCAGGGAAGCGATGATGATGGTGTGGATTCGGGAGGGTTATCACTAGTCTTTAAGGAAGGCCAGACAACTGCTATCGTGGGCAGCTCAGGCTCCGGTAAATCGACCATTGTCAGCCTGATTGAGCGCTGGTACGACCCGCAACAGGGCACTATCTGCGTCGGCGGTGTGGACATCAGGGATATAAACCTTCGGTGGTGGAGAAGCAAGATTGGATTAGTCATGCAGGAGCCATTCCTATTCAATGACTCGATTTACAAGAACGTTGCCTATGGACTGATAGGCACTGAGTGGGAAGATGCGCCCGAGGAGGAGAAGCGTCGTATGGTTCGTGAGGCATGTATTGAAGCTAACGCAAGCATATTTGTGGATGAATTACCAGAGACGTATGAAACGAAAGTTGGAGAATCAGGAGTTAAATTATCGGGAGGTCAGAAACAACGAATCGCGATTGCGCGAAGCATTATTGCAAAACCCTCAATTCTTATTCTCGACGAGGCTACCAGCGCTATTGATCCTAAAAACGAAAGAATTGTTCAGGATGCCTTAGATAGAGTCTCTAAAGGACGCACAACAATTACTATCGCACATCGTCTCTCTACCATCAAGAAGGCGGATCGGATTGTCGTTCTCGGACATGGAAATGTGTTGGAAACTGGAACTCATGAGGAGCTACTGTCCCGACCGGGTGGTGCATATGCAAAGCTTGTTAATGGTCAGACTTTATCAATGGGTGGCAGAGAGGAAACCTTATTGGATGTGGGGGAGGATGTAGTGAAGCTCGAGGAGGAAGATGCAGCGAATATTCGGCTTCGAAAGACGACAACATGGAGATCAAAAGTAAGCATCGGAAAAGGCAAAGATCCTACTGGTGATGGTGATGTCGAGGCCGCACACCCGAAGAAAACCAGGGAGCTTGGGCTCATAAGTTGTATTTCACTCTTGCTCTGGGAACAACGTTATCTATGGCCATTTTACATTATAGGTCTTCTTGGAGCTGCTGGCGGTGGTAGGTCTTTCATTCTCAGGGTAATTCGGGGCAATTAACTGATCATGAATACGATACTTTGTAAAGGGGCCTCTTTCCCAATCCAGTCAGTTCTACTAGGGAGGTTTCTCGAAACTTTCCAGTCGGTGAGCAATATCAATGAGTTTGTAAAACGTGCAAACTTTTGGGCGTTGATGTTTTTCGTTTTGGCCTTGGGTGTTGGACTGTTTTATTTTCTGATGGGCTCGATGTTTACCTCTATCCAATACGTATGTACTTCAACCCTTAATTTAGGGGTAATTGGTTATAACATTGATGCCATAGAATCTTACAACCCACTACCGCCAAGAATATTTTCAAAATGTTCTCCGTCAGGGTATTCCATTCTTTGATGCGGAAGGGAACTCTGCCGGGTCATTAACATCAAAGCTAAATAGCGACCCTACGGCGTTACAGAACTTAATTGGAACAAATTCTGGGATGATAACAATTGCTTTTGTGAACATCATATCATGTTCTATCCTTTCACTCGTCGTTGGCTGGAAGTTGGGCCTAGTCTCTATTTGCAGCGCTCTGCCATTTATCTTCTCTGCCGGTCTGGTCAGAGTCCGTATCGAAGGCAAATTGGCGGCTAGTATGACCGAAGTGTTTGCAGATAGTGCGCAGTTTGCGAGTGAGGCAGTTGGAGCATATCGAACTGTCTCCTCGCTCATTATGGAACAATCGGTGAGTGAACGTTATCGGACTCTACTGGCTGCCCATGCGAAGAGGACTACCCGCACAACATTATATGCTGCAGTTCTTTTTTCTGCTTCAGAATCGATAAACCTACTTGGATCAGCGCTATGTTTCTGGTATGGAGGTAGATTGATGTCAACAAGAGAGTACAGTACTTTTCAATTTTTTGTCGTTTATCAGGCAATCATCCAAAGCGGCGAAACTGCTGGCCAATTCCTCGGCTATTCGCCAGAAATCGCGCAGGCCATTCAAGCCGTAAATAGGATCATTGATATCCGTGAGAAGATAAAACCTCCACCAGGCGAAATTATGGACCACCAGGGGAAAGGTGGTTACGACGTCGAGTTCCGAAATGTTGACTTCAAATACTCCACGCGTGATACACACGTGTTTCGAAATTTGAGTCTCAAGATTGAGAAAGGACAGTTTGCTGCTTTTGTCGGCGCGTCTGGATGTGGAAAGACTACAACTATTAGTCTTCTGGAGCGTTTCTATAGTGTTACAGGCGGCGAGATCTTGGTTGATGGGAAAAATATAGAATCCTTAGATATCGGGAGCTATCGCAATGCTGTCTCATTGGTTGCTCAGGAACCGACACTTTACCAAGGAACAATCGCCGAAAACGTCCGCCTCGGGTCCAACGACGAGAATATATCTGATGAAGACATCATCCAAGCCTGTAAAGAAGCCCATATCCATGACTTTATCACCTCTCTACCTAACGGTTATGAAACTCTATGCGGTGCTCGAGGTGTCGGGTTGTCTGGGGGGCAAAAGCAGAGGGTGGCAATTGCAAGAGCATTAATTAGAAAGCCAAAGGTCTTGCTCCTAGATGAAGCTACTGCAAGTCTTGATACAGAGTCCGAAAAGATTGTGCAGAAGGCCTTTGAGGAAGCAGCACACGGGAGGACAATGATTGCTGTTGCACACAGACTTTCCACAATACAAAAAGCAGATGTCATCTTCGTATTTGATGATGGAAAGGTAGTCGAACAAGGGACTCATACTGCTCTTGTCAAGATGAAAGGAACCTACTTTCAAATGGTATCTATCTATATCGAATCTCATAAGTACTAGTTCGTATTTACTAATTTCGACATTTTCGTGCTGTAGTGTCAAGCGCAAGCGTTGGATCAGTGACTTCGAAGCCTGGTATTATTAATAATTTATGTTGAACATATAAGCTAGCGCTGGGGATTTTTTTATTTAGTACGTGGTACTTGGGGGTCTGGTAATGGCATCAAAGGATAAATCTCCGCTCTTGTATAGCTTTGCAATAGCTATGGTTTTTATAAATATTAACACTTGTCGATAATATATATCAAGCATTTTGATTAAATCTTGATTAGGCCTGGGATTGGAGGGTTCGGTACGATCTTTTTCGGGGATCTTTGAAGGCGCGTCCAGAGCTTTCCGGATAGGTTTTCCGGGTATTTATGCCTCCAATTTATGGTGAAAGCTTCTCATCATCTAGAAGCTGCAACGTCGATCTTCTTATTTAGTAATAGACCCAATTACTTATCTGTTTGACCGCCTGTCAGTCTATTTCTGGGACAGCCGAGATTGACATCATGCTTAAAGAATTTGAAATAAAACAATGTCTCATACCTCTTTAGATTCTCTTGAATACAAAATACACCGGATAGGATTTAGCGGCTGGAACATTCTTCACCAGTGGCCTTTGTCGTGCACTCAAGGAGCTTGTACAAGGCCGGTGGAAAGAGATATAATCTCTCCTCTCTATTCACCAGTTGAATTGATGCTCCTCCAGGTTGAAGTTGAATGGCTATTGTCTGACATCTATCACAGGGATTACTGTTTGATGTGAAACTTTCGGTCAGCTAGCCCCCTGTATACAAGTATGTAATATGACGAGCACGATGTTTACTACAATAGGGGACAGTTCAAGTGTGCAAAAAGCGCTCTTGTCTTGGCGCCGTCGCCAAGACAACTAGCGATCGAGTGATTTCTTATGCATATCGCTCCACCGGACGCTAACCCTACTTATCTTAGATGGCTCTTGTTCCCTACGGGACTGAGGGAGTTTTTATACCAATGGGATATATATTTTCTGCTGAGGACGATAAGGTTTATTATGAAAACGTGTGTACATAACTGAACAAATCAAATTTAACTAGATTTCTAGTTACAAACCGGGATTAGCGATGGTAGATGTGTTTGGACATTTATCTAGTTGGTATTAATTGGCGATCCTTGTACAATCGAATTGTGGAGATTTCAAATTTTACATGTATGTGCATCTTAGTACATGTAGTTACGACAAAGGACCTGGTCTTTATGCGATCGCGCTTATAGTATTAGTACCAGTGGCGGAAATTTCAATTGATTTTCTCAAAGATAAGATTAAGATTATCCACAGTGGGACAGTGCTAGATACAGTTAGCGTCCCCAAATTATTATTATCACCACTAGACTACATGTAGGTAGTGGGGTGAATAGCGGAATCCCAGAACTCCCATTTCTCTAGCTTACGGCATACGTATATACGTGCATGTAGTTGGTTATTAATTAACGTCAATAGCACTGTTGCTCTATTATTATTCATCCGGCCAGGTTTATCACATAGACATAGACAACCTGTCAGTGTGTGTGTTGTATTCTCTCCACCTAGAGTACACCGTAGTATGTGTCCCTCATTTAGGCTACATATATCAACCCCCCCCCGCAACTTGCTGAAACTCACCCCCCGGCTCGCTGTCCAGACTCCTCAGTTATTTCCAAGCAGCTTGCAAATACCGCCAGGTCTCGAACACACTCTCACCATCTCAAATATAATAAACCCCCCCCGCCCGGCTGCACAAAGGGCCATCACCATCACCATCCACTACATTGGCGGGCGGTTTAGTTTCTCCCATTCCGGTACTTCCCCACCAAGAGAACCATGGGAACTCGAGTCTAACCCCCCAATCAGGTCGTATGTCCTACACTGTACAGGTGACAGCTGGCTAGCTTCGAAAATCCGTTTCAGGCCAATCTAACGGCGGATATACGGAGAGATTTGTTTGTTGAGGGTTTGGTATATGTTTGTCAGACTCAACTCGACATGGGGGGGGGGGGGTATTATATTCGCCGGATCTATCATTCGATTATGCTCAAATTAAAACGCCAGCCGCGCTTCAGGTCTAGCCCGGTGCTTCATATATCCCTCTTTTTTTTTGTTCCGCCTCTTTGTTTCTATCCGTTTCTCCCATATTTCTTACCAGATTATTTCACCATATTGTCACTTTTTTGCCTTTCCCCGCGTTCCCCGCATTCCCCCTCCTTTCTACATCGTGGCGGAGGCGGAGAAATTATGACTGGGCTGTCACCCGCACATGCACAAAGCGTCACACAATACCAAATCCTCAGGAATACCCTATATTAACAGTTCTAATTAATCCAAAGCAGTACCTAGTCTAGCGTGCGCTCTATGTCATTCATTCATTCATAACGGTATATCTATCTCACATTATATTAATCAGGACCAGCCTAGAATTCATGTTACAAGATCCCGGAAGAGCGGACCGCCCCGGAAAAACCCCCTCCACCCCCACGGGTTACCGGCCTGCGTTTCCAGTACAACGAGATCATGTACTGGAGGGACTAGTGGTGTAAGGGACCAGCTATCGAAGAGGAGAAGAAGGGAAGTGCTTTCCCCCTCGCTCGTTACAATTACAATTCCTCAGCTGCAACCGCACGGCCCTTACTTTGTACACATCACAACGAGCCAGCACGAATACGACCTAGAGGAGGCAACCTTAAAATTGAGGTAGTATTGTTTTCTAGCGTTGGCTTGCAAGGCACGGATGAGAAAGAAAGGGCCAGGCCAGGCCATCATTGGTCGATGAGACTGCATCATGTCTTGGGGGGGAACCTAGTTCTCGACTACCTACCGACAGGCTCCTACATACACGTTCAAATCTCATCAGGGAAACCGAAGAATCCTCCGCCGGGTTAGGCCATGTTGAATACTAGCGCTCACCCTGCTGCTGCTGATGATTCCAAATACACACATAATTCTCCGGAGGATCTTTCCGAAACTCTCATGTGGCCTTTTGTCTCGTCATACAAGTTAACCGTCATCACGATAATTGTCACGACCCCATCACAAATGAATTTGGGAGTAATTTCTTTGTGCTCTCTTTCGGAGGGATAGCTAATGTGGGGGTAATATGGGCGATTGTCCCTTCCTTCCGAAAAAAAAAAATACCTAACGTGATATGGAAGAACACTGAAAATATATACAAGCAGGGTGAAGAAGAAGAAAATAACGGTGACTCCATAGTCATCATATCACAATACCACGCCTCCCCCCTGGGGAAAAACAACAAACAAAAGCAATATAACAAGGAAGCGGGAAAAAGAGACTCGCTCGCTAATACGCGTGATTGGGCTAGGTTACTACTTCAGATGATAAGGAGAGAAAATGCAGGAACCGGAAACCTGGACAAATATACTGGTGGTATGCAAATATCCCTCCGCAGCAGGGATGATAGGGTAAAGACTGGGGTATCAAGAAAAAAAAATATAGACAGACGCCGGGAGCCCTTCCCTTATGACCAACAAAAAAAAGTGATAACTCCAACCTAGGAAATCAGATAGAAGTGGTAGTAGATACAAGGAAAAATATTTTTGTAATTTGATGCTCGTAGTGGAGGGCACCAGGAGGAGTTGGAGTATTAGGTGAGGTGGGGTAGTATTAACAATCGATCAATAAAAAAATACAAGGAATCTAACAGTACCATTAGCCCTGGATAAAATTCGTGGTCAATGATCGGGTAAATTCTCACCTATTGTTTACCAGGAAAAGCTCTCTTCTGAAAAATCAATTGAAGAAACGCCAATGTATTTTCTGCAGGCAGCTCTAACAGAGTCGCTGACAGCACCTCCACCGCAGACATTAACTGCCATGGCACCAACTTGCCGTTTAACAGCTTTCTCGACGATGATATCGAAATCGGGGCGCCCAGTGTAAAGCTTGACAACACCCCCACGCCCGGACCAGCTGCTAGTAAGCGCTGCCTCATTTGGTTGGGTGATGTAGACATCAACCTCTACCACCTGCCTAACATTGGGCATCTGCAGAATCTCTTCGAGCCAATCAGAGACCCACTCGATATTATCGACACTCCTGACAACCCAGACAAGCTTGATCCTCTGCGTCGCTGCAGTGCCTTGATTGTAGCCGTGTAGTAAGTGTTTCACGTATCCAATACCATGGGTAATTCCGACGCCTCCAGCCACGAAAATTGTGGTGCCATACGAGTCGAATGAGTGGTGTCCCCCATAAGGACCCTCAAACATGCCAGCTACCTCTAGAGGAGCCACCTCACCCTTCTCGTCGACGTCGTCGCCATTATTAGCTCTAGCCGCCGCGTCGTAGAGTTTCCTGGTGAAGCCACTATGTTTCGCAATGACAAAGTGCATTGTTGTCTTGGTCTTTGGTGCCTGAGTCGTGACTAATTCCCGGTGATAGACTGGTAACGGGGGCATGCTGGCACGATGGAGCCGGAAGCCGGGGCGGGAGCTGTAGGTACTGTTTCGGTTGTTGTATCCTTCAGGGCTCAAGTGGTGCGGGCTGGTCTCGTAAGGATTTCCGCCGCCGTGGCGCGGCGCAGAAGAATGCTGGGCGTCATAGTGCTCACGTACCGAGACCATAGGATCAATCTTTTCACCGGTCTCTGCCGCAAATATTTGGCTTCTTCGTAGATCATTGGGGGAGCCGTGTTCAACCCAGGTTGCATCTTCGCTCTGAGAACACTCCTGCTCTGTCGACGCCCAGGCAATCGAGAATGGATGGGATTGCCACCAACCGATCCTGGGAATGTAAATATATGCCTGGTGAATCATGAAACATGTCAGCTGCATATTCAAATCTGTACTATGAGTGTGCATGTAGTATCAAAAAAAGGATGAGAACGTACATGTTGACCCGGTTTGAAGTCCCAAGGACGGACAAGCTCCACGCTGACTCTTACCGCACCGGCTCCTTTAAGAGGAATAACCTTTGCCACGTTACAAGAAACCTTACCGCCTTTCATCTTGACATTCCAGCGGAGAATCCAAAAAATCCTCATTGCTCTATCGAGTACCCAAATCGCGATGGTGATATTCGCGTAAGTGATCTGCGGCAGCTGGTCGATGACCAGGTGCCAGTAAACACCAACCATGAAGAAAATGACTAGGACTTGATGAAGTGATAGGAAAAATTCATAGTTCGCGTGTCGAAGAGGTGATGCAGATGCTACAGCGATCAGAGCAAGCGCAATTTCGGCCTGGGTAAATGTTAGAAACCTCAATGTTAGTGTTGAGAGGAAGGGGTGATTAGTGTGTTCGTACCATCAAGCCAACTTGTAAAAATGGGGATATTCTGTACGCATCCCAAACGCCAGACCATCCAGATTGGTCAATCTTATTTACCGTCCATGCACCCATATGTGCAAAAGATTCAAGAGCAACAATTCTGCCGATCCATCTGTGGAACAAGTTCCATGTGTCGAAATTGACCTGGACAGCGTCACCAATCCAGTTGTTTCGTACCATACAGACAAAAAGAGGGATCATATTGACAGTGGCCATAACACCGGTTCTTCCTCGAAACTCGGCCACTAAAGATGCCTTGGTAGGGGCTTTATATTTTCCCTCCGGTCCGATTGAACCGTTCCATGGTAAGGCGAGTGTGCAATAGAGGACATTGGAAAGTACATATACAAACAAGTATATGAAATGGATGCGAGATGGAAGAGTCCCAAGATGTAACCTAATTTTGGACCCACAATTCACCATCCATGGGTTATTGTGACGAAGTTTGTGGAGAGGCGCAAGGAGGAGATGTCGCCTGATCCAAACGAACTTCTTTCCTGGAGGTAGTGAATAGAAATGAGACGATGAGGCCGTATACGATGAGCTGACAACGATTGCTAGCCGAGTATGTTGAACTTTGTGAATATAGATTCTGAAGAAAAACAAAAGGGCCAATGATATTCCAAGTGTAGAAAAAAGATATGTCCTATATTAGAGAGGCTGGTTAGTGACGGAGCTCTTCGCGAAATTCAACATTCTCGTCATAGGGAATCTCGATGATAGCTTACGAAAACATCAAATTCTCAAAGTTGTCCACTCCCGTCAACCCCCACGTGAAATTGGTAATGTCGCTGCTCATCCAGTTGACTTCTGGAATCGCTTCCCCTTTGAAAAGGCCTCCTCTTGCTTCCAAATTACTGGCTTCTGTTGCTCCTACAGAAGTAAAGAGTTGCGATATCAAGCCGAGCAGCAAAAAGAGCGGTAAATTTGTGCTCTTCATGGTCCCGGTAGAGACTATTTGTTTATTCCGAATCATTGTGCAAGGACAAAGCTCCGCAGCCGAAGCCAGGGAGACGCTGAATTTTTCCGTTTGGAATGTTAACAAAAAGAATGCCGTGAGCAGTAGTGAGATTAGAGAAAGCATCAATACTGTATGGGCACTTACAGATGTTTTCAGAAGTGTTGAAACTCAAATACCTTGCGTTTTTTTTTTTTTTTTTTTTTTTTTATTTTTTTTCTTTACTGTGGGCGAAATCCTTGAGTTCCAAATACGTTCGAATGGTTGCGGTACTTCTTTTTGTAAGCTTTTTTTTTTTTATCTGTATGTATGTCTTGCAAGGTCAAAGTTTAACTTACAGCTGTGGGATAGAATTGAGTCAGTGTTTTACTTTTGATCCACTTTCCACCAACTCGTGATCGGAGTGGGAGAATCTGTTGTGGGCGTGGTATAAGATTTAAAAAATGTGTGAGGATGATAGTTTCGACGATCAACGACCAATGCGTATGATGATGATGATGACTAGTGAAGGTAACGGGGCTTTAAGATGTACTTTGGGAATCAGGGGGTTTGATGACTTGTGAAGGAAGTACACAGAAGGGGATGTCGTTGTTGGTATATTATAGGCCAAATCAACCCCGTCCTCGCAAGACCCGCATGAGCCACCCTCGTACACCTCACTACGAGCTAGAGAAATTTCTTCCATTCACGCCCGGTAGGTGCGTAAGGATCTATGGAACCATGTCGTACGATCTTGTAGTACCAAATTCACGTTTTTATTGAAGAGTAGGCTTCCTGTTCTGGATTTCTCACGCATTCATATTAATGTCCCATTTTCCCGGTCCCTATTACCACAGCATAGCTCCTGCTCTCTTCATCAATCAGTTGTTTATCATGACTTCTCAGGCCAGTTTTTTTTTTTTTTTTCGTTTAGGGGCCGGAGCGCATATCCGTTACGCTGTGCCTCCCCTAGGGTCCTTGTTAGGTGGAATAAGCTCACTGGGTGGACGTAAGTTAAGACACGGACGTAGTAATTGTCTCTCATGTATCTTGGTTATCCAATGAATTTTTTAAGTGTATATAGAGTGATTCCGCAGCTGTATGATAATTTTGCTGCTTATTTCCCATCGATTGATTGCAGTTGAACGCATTTTCTTATGCTTGTCTAAATACTCCTAGGTCCGAGCGTATATCCTATATAGAGAGCTCCTAGGTTTCATGTCTCTTTTCCCACATTGATGTTAAAAACAACGGCTTTGTATAGAGTTTAATTTTAAGCGTGGTTATAGGTGTAAAGTTAAGCGTAGACACCGGACCGGTGGTGCATATAATACAGTGCTCAGAGATTACCCACCGGTAGGAGGCACAGCCCCATAAACCACGGAGTGACCTACTCAATTATGGGTTAGAGGTGCCTTGTAACTCTTGGTATAATTTCTTCCGGCTAGTATGTTTTTGCTCGAGTCAATATAGTCGCTTATTGTATCATCAAGTTTATTCAATATAGGGATCGTGAAGTCTGAGATAGCTGGTGGTTTTTCGTCAGGGAATAACCACTGTGCCTCATCCAGAAACTTGGCCTCTTCCTTGGCGAGTGCTGCACCCAAATTGTCGGAATAGCCGCATGCAGATCCCCACATATGTCAGAGTGCACGGACTATCGGTCCGTATCTATCAGAGACAACCAAATTATCAGGACCATCCAGGGTGGCAGTGATATATGTATTTCATCCCTAGGACCCTGAGGAAACAGAGAATGTAGCTGAAATAAACCAAACGAATAAAACTTCTTTCTGCCCAAGAGAAAAGACGAGGTTTGTGATATGATCTAATTGATCCTCCCGTGGTCGGTAGTACGGGCCCTATTTCCGTACAATCGGAATAACAGATTTTCCGATACTGGTTCACAAACCTCCAAGCGGACACGGCGGGCCTAACTACCAGAAGGGGGTATAGATATCTTGTATGCTTTTCCCATTTCTTTGTTGTCCTCAATCAGCGCCGTTGCCGCAATAAATATGCTCCCGTGGGGCATCATGATCCGTTTAGGGATGCTGGAACGTCAAAGTTCCAGCAGTGATCCTGGATTTTCAAGGATCACGCGGATTGAAGGCGCCATACAAGCTCTAGGGGGATTCCCAAGTCAGTGACACAATTATAAAGTTATCTGACATCGGGTAATTAACCTAGCCCTGAAATAAGAGTGCTCTATGGGATATAAGGCAGATTTACCGTCAGCGGTCATTCGTTTAGGTCGATATTTTCTACCAAACTGCATAGGGTTTACCCATATTCTGGTTCCGGATAACTGGTTGAAATGTAGTCCTCCCTTTGTAATTTGGCCCACGCGCTTCCTGAGGTGCACCCCGCAGTCTAGATCTCAATTTACTCCATGAACCCTGATTGGTAATTCTCATTGTTACCTTCTTGCAAGATATTTTAGACGCAGGCCTTCATGGTGCATTCGGGTTCAATGCTATCATCTGGTAGGCTCGACTGAACAGGCACCTCGGGGGTTGCTAATGATGTTAGGTGTAAGAAACCAAGAAGACAATTACGATGTAGTCTTACCTCTAGCTTTATTACTAAATTGATAACGTTGTAGAGCTAGTCGATGTCAGTAAGAGTTTTCTTGTCAAACTAGGCAGTTTAAGCTTAGTCTCGTGATTCACCTACATACATGTTTCCCTTATTACATGTACATGTAGTTGTGTGCCGTTGGGTAAGCCTTACTTTGTAACTCTACACCCCCGCAGAAAAAACATACATCTATCCAAGTTCAAACTTGGGACATTCTATCACTTCTGTGGCATTAATGCTTTCCACCAGGATCATGAAATCTTCGCCCTTCACGCACGATGACTGGACCTGAATACAGATGCAACAAAGGATTTACCCGTTAATTGCTCCATCATGCCATGATCAGGTTACTTCACTTCACTTCACTTTTTTCCCGCCCCCCGTTTGCAGTTTGTATGTTTCTGGTCTGTTTCTGCTAGCTATCCTAACAAAATGGGCGAATGGATATATGTTTGTTTTCAGAGAAGAAACAGCACACAGTTCACTATGCGAGGCCTTTTTCTGCCTGGTACTCCGCATTTTGTGACACAATCTTCAAAGATCAGTTCAAAAATTTATTATGGGCCAAAACGTGAATGAAGTCTGCGGGTGATGATGGTTGCAGGAAGAGCCGCTGGTGGTTCTGTGGAGAGTGGTAGTGCTTCCGTTTTAGGCATCAGCAACTAAATTTTCTATTTCTGAATCGGGTTGATGTCCTCACTTGGAAAGAATGTTAAAGCCTTTGCAGGCATGATTACTATATCTACTATTCGCTCTCAAAAAGGTTCTTTGTGCCTTCGAGAAATTTTTCTTAGCGGAGGATCCGCGTGGAGTCAGTATTACTTTCAGACTTGCGTCGCTTATCGCAGTGTTTAACCCATCTGTTTCGGAGTCGGACTCAAATTGCGTGTTTTTAGACATAGATCTCAGTACAGCCCTGGTAATAGCTCGGCTAAAAAAGCGAAACTCTACACGAAAGATAATATCTGGATGTTATGATCCACGAGCAGCAGGGAGTGCCTGGAGTAATACGAAACATGGCGCAGGACAAGGGTGCCAGACTAGGTTTGCGGTTTCAACCTTAGTATGTTGATTTTCTCAACTCCTTTATACGTACTAGGCTTTTCGTGATAAGCTTCCGTATTGTGTTGAGATTTACTAATCAGAAGAAATTACAGATTGATATATTATGCAACACGGCTCACATGCGTGTAGACGTGATGGCCCCCAAGGGGGGACCATCATACCGTGTGAACCGTTTAAGTGATACAGTGCCTTCGCCTCGGCCAGTCCAGTTCCGCTACTACATCCCGCACAGACTCCGGATATCGTGAGAGCAAAGAGAGAAGAATGTGAGATACGCAATACAGCGCGGCCACTTATCATTGTGTTTCCTTTCGTCCATGACCCGATTTAGCTTTCCTTGTCTTGACCCTTCAGTTCTAAAACGTTGGATAATATTATAGAAGGGGACTCTGAAATTCCAGGCACCAGGGTATTCTTGTGTTCGGGATCGGGGGAAATTCTGGGACTTGCAAGTCAGCCGATTCCTAGCCCGTGGGGTTAAGCTTTCTTTCTAAGGGGTAGTTTTGGTTCTCATACCTAGTTATAGCTATTCCTAAGAATATCGAAAGCTTGGGATGGAGCGCCTGAACCGTTCCCTAATTATAAGGCGAAGGAGTTCTCGGAAGAGGTATTATCAGAATATACTACATATAGCTTACTCCAACACTCAATCAAAGTTAGCGGTTTACTATCATACAAAGCCCCTGCAACACTTGGGCCGTAATGAAGAACCATAACCTTTATTTATCGAGACACAGCCCTCAACATATATTTCTAGACACCCCTTATGCAAAGACTAGCTACAGAGATTAGACGATATTAGATGAGTTGAATAAATTACGGGACGGGCGAAACGGGTACTTCATTGGACCGATATAGTTGTAGACACCACTTTATATAGGCTTACGGTATGCTTATAGTTATACGACCCGAGGGTTAAAGCACTAAATTAACAAACGATGGATTATAATGAGGCACGAGTTTTGACTAGCTTCCAGCGCACGATAAGAGCTGCCCCACTTATTAGCTCAAACGCCATTCCTTTGAACCTAACTACCGCGTATACATACGACCAGCGAGGCTTGAAATACCTTCTTATATCGCATTTAAAGTCAATCCCAAGTATAGCTAAGAAAGCACTTGGAGGGTTCTACCTCCGACTAGGTATATGATCCACTGATTCTCTTATTCATACTCATCTATAAGACGGAAATATATTCCCCCCAAGTTGATAGATTCCTCAAAACCCGATCTGAACAATTACGTGGACGTGGGATCTAGCGATTTATTTTTGTTAATTTTTCCGCTCTTACCCGTGACCCAAAATTTGTCCGCATATCTAACTAGCTTTCATGCTTTGAGCGTGGAGGACCACCCTCCATAGACCGCAAAAATTCATTAAAAAGATATACAGATAGTAATCTCACTTTTGTATGTCGAATGGGTATGCATACATTTATTTCCTAATTCTCAAAGGGTTTCTGCAAGTAGTGACACACGCCGCCAAAGAAATAAGCCCGGCCTCTGGAGTTGTACCGGTTGGTCTATATACAGAAGATAACGATTTTCGTCCCATGATTAGGAACAGATAAGATACTTAGGGCTTAAGAGGTTGGATTCCGTTGGTTGTAATGAATTTGCCAGCCGGTTGGATGTTTGACAAGAGCATAAGCCTCACCAATCCTGTATTCAGAAGTAATATAAAGAGTCGTTCTAGCAAACAGTCGGGACAAAACAGCGCCGATCTCTGACACCGTTATAATTTATCTTTCAATCTTAACTTTAAAGCCTTGATCACTCTTGCTATCACAGGGATGGAAGCATTTCCAAGCCACGCTAGCTGACGACGGGTTCGTATTTTACCCCCATAGAGCGAACTTAAGATCCAGAACTAGAATTTTTAGATTAAACGGGAGAAAACTCGACCGTATTAGGAACTTGATAGATTCTCTAGCTTACGCTACCGGCGGTGTTTGACGAGGCTCGGGAAGGTGCAGTCCCTTCTGCCCGAGATTTATCGCGCGTGAATGCTTCCGTGTCTTAGAGATGGGACCGCAGAAATCTGAGATGTATCTTATGCATAATGAAAATTTTAACTTGACCGCAGTCGAGACCAGTGGCTTGTAATCATAGGGTATCACTCGGTGTAACGTAGGATCCAGTCAGTCACGAGTACCTACTACACACAGTTACCAAGCCAGATCTACCTGGGGGAGAAAACTACAGCTAAAATTTTATTGTGCGCCGCGCAGAAATGTAAAGCGAGCCCATTGCATCCATATTTTGGGAATCTCACAGGTACGGACATGCGTCCCGGGTCCTGGGAGTGTTTGCGTGTAGTTAAAAGGTCGGATATTGTTGTTGTAGATAACTTCCTTGAATTCAGAGAAAAGCCTATTTTCGGCGAGCGGATGTCTAAGTATACACCCTTACCAAGAGCCATATTGTAAAGGCATTACAGTCACGTAGTACCCCTAGCGCCACCTTTAGTAACGGGTACGAGTGCCATTAGCTATGGCTTGGGAACTAAAAGCGTGGTAATGATCCACAGGCGGTGATATTTTCCAAGGGAGATGAGTAGACCACTTGATATAAGTGAGCTTTTCACATGCCATAGGTCCTAGAACGTGGGAGGATGTTATTCCTCCTATATTCTATTTTCCCGTGGTTCTAGCGACATATTGGAATATTGGTGCTGGGCGAGTAGTGTTTATAGCTCGATTGCGATTGTTGTAATGGGTGTTGCTTCCGAGCACAGTCATGATTGTGCCTAGGACTTTATGTCCGGTACAACACATAGATGTGACTACAAGTACCCTATATGGTATAAGACACCCCTTTTGTATTCGAGGCTGATAGAATAACGAAGTCTGAAATATATCCTTACCCATATAAAATTCATATTTCAAAAGAGATGGTTCGCTGTTACCGAGTGATCTCCTGTGATTCGTTTAATAGCTCAAGAAGTGTGGATTACTCCACGGATCCTATCTGGTTTACCATAACCCCAAATGTAGATAGCGGTCAAGTAATTCCATCCGCATTTCCGTGTGTATGTGGTTGCAACCACCCCAGGTTAGCTTTACTAACGGATCTAACGTCAACTTGATAGTGAGGGGGAGAAGGGGGGGGGGGGGGCTCTTTCGATTCCGTGAGTCCACCATACGTGTTCTCAACTATGGAGCTAGATATCCCCCCAAAATAAGCTACAGTAAATTATCACTACCTAATCCTCCATACTGGCACCATCATACCAACCATGGTTCAACTGTCAGCCGGGTATCGACGAGCACGGGAGGATATAGGTGATTGCTGGGCCCTCTGTTGTGGTTTCTATTTCATTCCTCTATTTGGCCGATACCGACCCCGCTGCCACGGCATGAACCGTCACCACTCCCACCACCACCATAGCCGCGAGAGATATGGAGGCGATGTGTCTGCTGATAGCCGGACTCCAGAGATTGCGATCCATCCTGGGGTGCCGCCAGTCATGGCGGTACCGGGGCTGTGTGAGCTATTGGGGGACCTTCAAATACAAAAGTAAGTTAGATTTCTGCCCCGTGGTGGAGAGGGTGGGTTGGGCGGGTTGGGTTGAATTGACTGTTTTTTTTTTGTACGGATAGCCAAAATGATCAACGGGTAAGGTTGAATATGGGCCGGGCTCACGAGGACGTGGATGAATCTCTGAGATGTGTGGAGGGAATTCAAAGAAGTGAGGATCACCATGAAAATAGGCCAGCTGAGGAGGTCGAGGAAGATGCACCACCCGATATCGACATGGTGGCTAATGACCGAGGCAGTTCCTTTGTAACTGACAAGGTCTCACAACCTCAAGCACATCATCAAATGGCCCCTCTACCTAAAAATAAGGGTAGAGGCGTACTGGGTATCATTCAGCTTCACATAAGTCCCGAGGAAGTGTTGCACCAGCATACATCCACCCGAAGAAAGCGAGCTGCGAGCCTGCCGCTTGAGTTGGAGGAAAATAACAGGACAAGAGTTAAGATTTCTGGAACTGGTTCATGTAATGATAGGTAAACTGAGATTAGAGTTGTGCCTATTTTTTCTGATGTGTATCTGTATGTACATTGACCGGCCAGTGGGGGAGGTTGGAAGTTTAAGTTTGTAGTTCGGTTAGGTTAGAAGAGTGTGGCCTGCGGGGCCACTCGAGGCGCGTACGAGTAAACGCTTTGGGTAAAATCCTCACTCAATTGTGCGGGCAAGATATCTTATCTGATCATCTAACGTATGGATTCTGGCTGAACCTGTACTTTTACTTTTGGCCGGACAAACCCCATCCCATCACCGACAAACTGCAGAACCCGCCCCCCCCCCCTCTCCGCCTCTCCGCCCCCCTTGATATGGTCCCCACGGTATGCAGTCTTGATATTTACTCTAACACTCGATACATACGGAAGCTTAAGTTAGGCGAGTGATAATATATGATTGTAACCGTGGTGATACAGATTTTGGAGTCTACTGGCGGGTTTATCCCAGATAGCCCCGTAATTTGTCTCCTTAATTGGCCTATGGTATTAATATATCTGGGGAGATGCACCAACTGCTGGCTACCTCCCCACTGCTCTAGAAGCACATGTACCTAGGATCTATCGCCCCGGGCCGTGACGGCTCCGCACACACCAACACCTAGAAAGCTGCTTGGTTCCTCGTAACCCTTATGCAGCTACTACGGAGTATATGGAGCTGGAAATCAGAAGGAATAGAACCGGTATAGGGCACATAAGTGTTGTTGTTTGGGCTTAATGTACCGAACGGCTCTGGGAGAGGAGGGGAAGGTGACGCAATACCGAGTTCTACGGGGCTGGATACACACTGGGAGCGCGGTGCAAGCAAGTAGTAATATTCATCTTATTCATTCCGGGATGTAGGGGGATAGATACAGTAGGTCTCTGCCATGCAGGGCTTCCGCGTGTGGAATATTTAGCCACCAGCCACCCCAATAAGGAGTAGTTATCGTAGTGAACTCCTCCGTTCTTAGACCTAACACTTGTAGCAGCCGCTACCTTGCCTCAACTGTTACGGCCATAGTCCAGAAGTTGAGAGTCATGGTGAGGTTTGAACTTTGTAGCTGGGGTTTGGTGGGACGGGTCCCGCGGGTGATGATGGGTGATTCTGATGACAACCCAGCTGTGGCAGCCACTATATCCATCAAGGTTCTGCCCAAACCTCACCGTATTCTCTGTCTTGGATATCTAAACCCTCTAGGGCTATCACTGGACCCGAGATCTTGTTTCATCCCTAGTAATGGCTCCACCAGATCCATGGATTACATACTTCATCTAAACCTTAGGTATGTAGCAATTCTATCCCAGCCTTAATTCATCATTTCACCATCAAATATAAATAAAATAAAATAAAAAAGGTATAAACATGAAAACTCCGGGTCCAGATCGGCGTCCCCAAGCCCGCTATTTCGGCGTGTCCGCCATTCCATACCATACGACGATGATAATGCCGCCTACGGCCGCCACACAGCTAAACACGAGCGCGACGATACCCCTGGCCTCGAAGCCGGGCGGCAGAGGTTTCGGGCTTCTGTTCTCCCCAGTGAGGTCCAAAAAGTCTCTTGTATTCCCGGCCGCGTTGCCTTCAGTTGGAAGCCCCTGCGCCGTGCAGCTATCCAGGAAGTCCTGTGGCACCTTCTGTGTCTGCAACTGCAGGGGCGCCTCGACGAACGTTGCTGCAAGTCCAGAGACGATGTGCCATTCGAGATGGCAGTGGAAGAACCAGACACCTGGGTTGTCGGCGCGGAAGCGGAGGACAATGTTGCCGTTGGGGTTCACGAGGACTACGTCTCGCCGCATGGGAATGGCGGGGTTATCGTGTGAGACGGTTGCATCGTAGGTGCCGGCATCGTCGGGACTGCGGTAGATTACCTGGAAGTTGTGACCGTCTTTGGAGGGCCATTAGTACTGTGAACGCTGCATATAATTAGGTAGGAATTGGGGGGTGATTTACGAAGATGGAAGGGATGTTTTCCAGGATCGTTGTTGTTAACTACGATCTCTATCACATCATTGTGGCCTAGGACATGTGAGTTGGTATTGTACCCATATATTACCGGGTTTGTACTGAGATTTCCAGCCGATAGGACGGTGAACAGAGTCGGAACCTTTGGAGCGACGTAGGTTATTCCGGAGAAGAAAGCACTAATCTCTAGGTTAATAGGCCGGGAGACGCAAAGAAGGTTTTAGGGGTGTCTTACTAGTTTGCGCCATCCTCAAGATTATCCATAACGACATCCAACGTAACAGAGGTAGCTGGATTTTCCAGCAATGGCTCCTCATCTACCGGCTCAAGCAAAAAGTCATCAAACGGATTAAATTCGGCAATGTCCTTCGCAGGCAGGTTATCATTTTTCTCATCATAGACTAGCCACCCCGTCACGTTTGACTGTAGACCATCGGGTACTTGGTCGAACAGATCCTACACATGATAAACCTTGATTAGCCACTAGTAAACATCAGAGGTGATGTTTCGGCAGGTAATCCGGCATACACACCTCATCCATACTTCCCACAAATGGGAAATTACTCCCCGTACTATTTCCCATTGTAACCAGTACCGCAACTCTCTGTGCCGCTGTCAGGTAGATCATCTGTGCATCCATCGGCTTCGTGTAGACGCCATCGACCTCTACAACCTGCATATTGTGGCCCTCAAACCACACGTAGTGCGCCGCAAAAGCGCCAATATTGATCATTCGGAAGAGGTAGGTCTTCCCGGGCTCAATCCTGACAGTCAGATTCTGTGTTTCGTTTATCAGGGCGGACTGGGGGACTGGCTCGGCGCCCGTTGGGTTGGCGACGGAGAGGAAACGACTGATGAGCTTTGGCATCTGCTCATGGTACCAATCGGAGAAGGTTAGGACAATCTCGGAGTCATAGAGGCCCTGATGTGGGTCATCGGGGTCGTGGACGATGAAGGCACCCCGCAGGCCGTCGGGGTATTGGCCTTTGAGATGCGAATGGTACCAGTATGTGCCTGGTTGGTCGACCTGTGATTGATGCTTTCGTTAGTATCTCGGGGTATTGATCTAGAAATAATTTAGAGTTAACAAGGTAATCTCACAACAAAATCATATACAATACTCTGTCCCGGCGCAACTGGGCATTGAGTTACTCCCACGGGTCCGTCCATATAATTCGTTCCATTCATGAAGAGGCCGTGCCAATGCAGACTTGTTCTCTGGTCTCCAAGGCCATTGTACATCTTCACGATCAGTCGATCGCCTTTGTCGACCTCGATAGTAGGGATTGGCCATTTTCCATTGATACCGATAACTTTTCGTTCGAATTTACCGTCAGGATTTGCGGTAGTCCAGGTTATATTGAAGTCGTAGGTAACAGTTTTTGATAGTATGCAGGGAAGGAATGTCAATAGAGTGAGGAATTGAAAAAACATTTTGATGGCAAGCAACCCTCGGGAAAGAGAGTCAGCTCGCTGGAAGGGGGGAGTGATGGCCAGGCTAAGGTGAAAAAGTAATATTGGAGCTCCTGTTGTAGGATATAATATAGGTCGCCAATACGACACTTCTTCTGCGGTCGATAAGCTACTCGTGTGATGCTACCCACTTAAGTGTTATGCTCCACGGTACATGCCCGCTGTTAAAAGCCTCGGGAATAAAAAAGAAAATAATTTTGATGTTTCACATTACTAGACGCCCCTATTAGTAGCAGAGTGCACGCATTATCTGATGGCTCCATGGTCGTTGGTCTATGGTTATCGAGGATCAAGGACTTGAACCCGAAAAAGCAATTGCGGGAGGGGTGGAGAGTGGAGGGACACAAAAAGAACGCCCCTTTGCGAGTATCGCTTGCTTAATCCAATCGCGATGTGCAGGTTTGTGGTTATCTAAAACAATCAGCAGATAATTACGGAGTTATCAGGAGAGTTAACTGATCTAAAGACCACACCCAATGCCGAAATCCGGGTGGATACTGATGGTATCTAATCTATGCGCGATAATCTATGCGCGATTTCATGGACAATATTTTGAAGGAGTTCATACCCCATTCATACCCCAGATAGGATAGGTATAGTTGATGGTGTCGCTCGTCTATGTATACCAAGAATACCAAGAGAGCTTGATTCTTTCTAACCCTGTTGCTTGGTAAATGAATTAAAACCCTTCGGTGCAACTCGGGTGCAAGGGCCACTAGCACTCTCAACCCCACTTGGTGCTTGAAGAGTTACCGTTTTGTCTGGTTGCCAAACGGGCCTAAGAGTTCTTTATTCTAACCTGAAAGCCACTCCTGGAACACCACGATCATCTATTGTGATTTCGATTGATAAGATGGTTTGATAATCTCGTGCAATCAGTTCATCAGACAACCAGTCATTAATGCAATGCATGTTTTAGTTCCCCGCTGGGACACTGCGCTGCGTTTGTGATACCAGACGGTACTTCGCTTTATGTGGGACATGTGGCATGAACCAGTGGTGGTATCCTTGCGATTGATCTAGTAAAGCTTTCCCATCCCCGTGATCATTATGCCGCTAGGAAGGCTGGATAGTAAATATCTCATCTCACAAGCAGGGGGAAAGGTAAATAGCTAGTGCTGCCTGTGCCATTTAAATCTTTTTTTCCTCTTGCTGCTTGCTCCGTTTTCAGAAGTGGTGAACTTTGTTTTCGGTGAACCTGATATCAAGCTTTTTCCTTGATTCCTCTTTATATACGCTCTCAGAGTGTTCCCATCACCAAAATGCCTAGTCTCTTTGCTGTTCCGGGTATGTGGTCATGATATCAATCCTTTAGACACGTTCTCTTGTGCCGCTTCTTGACCTTAGACGCTTGAAGGAATCAATCAGTTTCCAATTGCAAGCAATAAGATCTCAAAGTCAGTTGATATCCATGGGCTCAACTAACAACTCCTAGTGTTCTTTGTGATATTTCGAGAGACCATTGAAGCCGGAATTATAATTTCCGTACTCCTCTCATTCCTCAAGCAGACATTCCAAGGCCCCGATCGTGACCCGAAAGTCTATAAACGTCTCGTCTGGCAGGTAACACATACTCCGTTCAAAGATCCATCATCTCATAAGACAATATCTAACGACGATCTCTTCTCTAGGTTTGGATTGGCTCTATCGCCGGGATCCTAATTTGTTTGGCCATTGGTGGAGGCTTCCTGGGCGCCTTTTACACCCTTGGAAAGGACATCTGGGGCAAAAGTGAGGATCTCTGGGAAGGCATCTTCTGTCTTACCGCGTCAATCATTATCACTGTATTTCTCCCTGTCCCTCTGGAATCCAGGAGACGAACTAAAACTTCTCAAGATAATGGGCGCCGCCATCCTCCGACTCTCAAAGCTGCAGACGAAATGGTCCACAAAACTCACCGAGGCACTCAGCGCTCCGCCCAAGAGCATGGGCGGATTTTCAAAAAAGTACGCCATGGCGCTCCTCCCCTTTATAACTGCTCTACGAGAAGGGCTTGAAGCCGTTGTTTTTGTTGGCGGTGTCTCAATCTCTTCGCCAGCCAGCGCATTCCCTATTCCTGTAATTACAGGGCTACTGGCAGGCGGTCTAATCGGATGGCTCATATATAAAGGTGGAAATACGATGAAAGTGCAGATGTTCCTGGTAGGAAGCACTGCAGTGCTATACCTAGTGGCTGCGGGCCTGTTCTCAAGGGCCGTATGGGATTTTGAGATGTGGAAGTATGGTAGATTAGTGGGTGGGGATGTTGCAGAGACAGGTGCAGGTCCTGGAAGCTATGATATCAGGAAGAGCGTGTGGCATGTCAATTGCTGTAGTCCAACCTTTAATCAGGGTGGCGGATGGGGTGTTTTCAATGCTAGTATGTTACTTCCTTCGAAGATTATACACCTAGGTTCTAACAGAAAGAAAAAAAACAGTTCTCGGATGGCAGAACTCAGCAACATACGGTTCAGTCCTTTCATACAACATTTATTGGATTGTTGTGTCAGCCGGATTTCTTGTAATGCTGTTTAAGGAAAAGAAAGGAAGATACCCGTTCTGTGGAAAGCCTGAGAATCCTGGGTCAACAGGAGATGCAGCTGAGATTGTGGAAGTAGGGGCTAGTGAGAAAGGAGAAAACAGTCCTGTACAGGTTTGAAGTTGTTCATATTTAGTTTCCTCATAGTAAAAACAGGGTTTTCATGAGACATATCTACTATGCGCATTGAAACATCTATGTGAATCACTAGCTCCTTGCCAACCAGGGCATTCTTTAGTGCCTCTAAACCATTCAAACAGCCAATAGATATAAATGTATCATAAATTGAGCATATCGGCCACATTTCACGGAGTGTCTACACTAGAGTGTAAATCTCTAGTAGTTGCTTGCTGTCTATACCCTCCAAGCGTCAGCGTTTATTATTCTTCATTACAGCTAAGCACATGTAGTAATAACAGTATCAGAGGAATTGGGATCCAGCTACCTACCGCTGATGTTTTCACACCACCCCTTGTTGTACCCCCCAAGTGAAACACTCCCGGAGTTCGGCCTGGTCCATAACCAGCGCTTGCGGGTGGAATAGAACAACAGTGTTAGCCGAGTTTAGAAAAGACACAGGTAGATGCCGATCTAATCGACCTAAAGTGAGGCATAAAAAGACGTGTAAGCAGCGTTTTAGTTTTTCCATGAGCATCTTATTACCGGGTGAAAGAAGGTGGGGAGGGGGGCACGTGTGGTCTCAATGCTTCCAGCTTGTGATCTTGATACGAGTATTAGCGAGAAAAATATATACGTGGTGGCAGCCGCAGGTTCTTCACTGCGAGCCGGTGTAGTGCAATATCTCCAACTGGGCGTGCGGATAGCCAGCCGGCGCACGAAATGCCGATGATCTGCACACGCATCCATCCCTACAACAAAAGTGATTTCTAGACTTAGATTCTAGCAGGGAATGCTGACAATAGAGCTTCTGTGATTCGATAGCATAACACATGCGCTGAGTTCGATCTGATAATCTATCACTTTATCGATTTGCCTTCCACTATTACCCTCTCCCTCGTTCAGTTCAACTTCACTATCTGCGTACCACCCCGCAGGCTCCCCCGACAGGATTCGACTAAAAGCACCCACGCTATGTTCTACTATGAGCGTAATCTCGCATCAAAGGCCCCGACTCCCAACCGGCCTGAGTAATTTCCTTCCGCTCCCGCCGCAGGATGCTGCATGCATGTATGCATGCAGAGCTCTTGGATACTATGTGCAAGGTCGACTCGGGAATTCACTCTGGGTAGAATATATTTTGCAAAAAAAGAGTATGAGACCTTCATCTCGATCCAGTGGTATCTAATGGTATATAAACCCCAATATCAATATTGCAAAAGTGAGTGAGATTTCATGACGAAGGTACTAAAAAATTAACTGATTGTTACTCCATTCAAGAAGGCGATACTTAATTGGGCGAGTTGTTTGAGTTGGCTATAAATTAAACCATAGCTTTACGGGGACATTTTAAACTTGGTGAGGGCGTCGGGAATTCTATGGTAAGAGATGTTAAGAACCTTAGTGTTCCCAATAAACAGTATTACTCGAAGATTTAGGGGATTTAAAATCTTAGGTGCTGGAAATGGCGGTGTAGCGGTGTTTATGCAGAAGCATTCCTGCGCCTATAAGCCTAGGGGGTGGCTCGCATACCTGTAACCTACCCAAATTTCCATTTTGTCCATCTTAGCACCAATATTCAATCAACAACACATCCCTTTCTTAGAAGACACAACACCACCCAACAGATATCCCGAACGAAGAGAAATCGTTGATGTCATTACCCCTCATCGTCTTGAAATGTGTGTGCCCTTTGGTTCCCCAAAGCCTTGTTTCGACTAGGGGCTTCTGTACTTGCTTTTCCATTATCTTCTCGTTGCCCTGGGTTGGCGCCTTGAATTTAAAATACCTTGGCTGCGATTGTCAGATTAAAGGCTCATATTATGAGTGTGCCTTTTTAGTCCATGAGTTTTAATGGTTTAGTCTTCTATGTATGGGGCTTACAATGTTAATACCAACTTTATAGACCTCGTACGTTTGTTATCTGAAGGTTTTGCTCCCCGCACTGGGGCTGTTGACCACACTAGCTGCCCAACCGAAGCACACTTGACCGGTTAGACACTCAGACCCATAGATACCTCTGACTTTGAAAGATCTTCACAGACCCTTCCACAAAACTTACGCAGGAGACCACTCCCCCATCTCGAGGGAAGGCAGAAGACCCAGAGTACTACATGCTACCAATGTAACCGGATCCAATACCCCTCCATCATGGAGCAAGAGCAGATGTATAATTCTGGGGGAGCTGATGCTAGAGAACTCTAGAGTGACATGAACGCCCAGTAATATATGTTTTCCGCAACCGTGATTAGTGGATGCACCCCCGACAGGCGCCGCCTCCGCTAACAAACAAAGGTCTTACACCTTTGATACCCCCAATAAGTACAACATGCTTATGGCAGCCCGAGGCTTGCTCCCACGTTGTATGGCAAAGATTGAGTTAGAGTTCTGTGAATAGTCTTGGATATGTCCGTGTGGTGAGTCAATTCCAAAGCCCATGTGTGAGCCTCAGCGGCACCGGCATATGAGCCACCCACCTGACTTTCCTGTGCATATAGAATAGAATCATCAAGCTTCGGTGGTACATGCGTCTAAATAGCAGTAAGGCAATTGAAAAAACTACAAGAACCGGAACGGCGGCGAGGATAAACGAGAAGGAAATCTAGACCACAAACCGGCCGTATGGCTTTGGGGAGGGGGCGTGGAAATCGCACATGTCGAGATTGTGATTTATTACTACGGGTGGACCCATAGTATTTAGTACTATCCCTCCCTCCCCTTAATTCTTCCTTTTTCCCTACCTAGATGATACTAATTTAGCTCTCGGATTGCTTGGTTAGCCAACAAGTCCTCACGGCTTTATACTGAGCAGAGCCTTAAAGTCTACAACCTGAGTCGGTGTAGGCCACAATCACCCAAAGCTATAAACAGCTTTACGAGAAGGGACCTGCATAAAAACCCTACTTATCTTAACGCTGGCCCTTTTTTGATGTGGGGCGGATGGATGGAACTAATGTTTGTGGATGCTGGTGTGATCTTACGGATTTCCATCTAGGAAACACTACCGATTCATAAGTGCATCAGAGAGTGATGCATACTCCCCACTATCGGTGATTCTGGAGACCTCATATACATAAGGCGCTCGCTGTAGGTACGCACGGTGTGGGTCAGTACTGTGAAGGGTACCTCAAGCTATCTCACCCTTAAAGCCCAATAATCATGAAGCCTTCGGGCTTTATTCTCGATGAAGCAAGGCTCCAACAACACCCTCATCGCTCAAGGCCGTTCCTGCTCTTGTTTTCTTATTAGTGTTATGGCCCCAGGTGCATACATCTATGAGCCTGGGGGTAACGACAATCCTTTGCGAAAGCTCGCTAACATACATATACCTCTCTACATAAAAGAAACTAGGGATGTGCCCGAGTGTTACCACTGGGAGAGTCTTGTCTGGGAGCGCGTGCCGAACGCTTTTCGCTGCATACACATGTATATAGCTTACACTGCCGGGGAGTTAGCGGCCGGGGCGTGAGTGACCGGGGCTGGGTCTAAACAGATAAGATCATTTTATCTCTCCAAAGTATATAGGTCAGATTAAGAGCCTTGGTGGACGAACCTTTTTTTCCCCCCGGCATCCTTCTCTCTCCTCTTTTATATTTTATCGGATGTATTTCCTTGATGCTTGATGTGGTCAGTCAAGAGTTGTACAGGCCCAAGTAATTTGCAAACGAACGTTCTTTGATATACATGTAGACTAATAACTCCTCAGTGCTATAATTTAACCACCAACCTTTAGAACCAACATGTATGTAAGATGTATGGCTTATGATTCAGGTCAACTCGATCGGGGCTTGCACGGCATCTACCTGCCTGAAGGGGGGGCTGGTCCATTCTGAAGGCTCTATCAAGTTGCTATTACCATAGATAGTATCGGAGGACTGATATTAAAGGGAGTGACGAGACCTCTCCTCTCTTTCCTTCCCTTCCCCTCCTCTTCATGCATGTATGAAGTACCAATATCAATTCCCCTCCTCTTCTCTTCACTAATGGGACTAAATAGGATAAAGATTGCAATTTCCACGTGAACTCAAACCCAGCAGTTTCGGCCTCAGATTTAGTGATGAAGAACATATATGCACTCCAAAACTGATCAATTGAGGACAAAAGGCCATAACCATAAACTCGAGCAATCTCCACTCGTCTCATCACCGTCCATCACTCGATGCCAAGCCTGCACAAGCAACCCTGCAAGAGTTAAGCTCTACGAAGGTTGAACCCCACCAAAGAAGGCTCCCTTCGCCGGGCAGCCAGCTTCATTCACCACCACCATTTAATCATCACCACCACCACAATTATCACTGACAATGGACGCGCCGCAGCCCTCGCCCTCGCCCTCCGTAACCCCCCACCAGCTATCCTTCCATCTCCCGCACACACACAACACGAACGTGCACATACACATGACACTGACCGCGCACTCGCTGCTCCTCTTCCTGACCACGCGCACGCCCGACACAGCGTCTCAGCTGGCGCCGATGGGCTCGTTCATCTATGCACTTCCATCTGTATGTCTCCCCCCCCCCCCCCTTTATTCCTAGCATGTGGGTGGGTGATGTTGGCTGACGTGTGGTGGTGGTGGTAGAGGACGTCGGCGCAGCCGCTGTCGACCGCGATCTATGTGCGCGAGCAGACACTGGAGACGGCGACGCGCATTGGGAAAATCCTTGCGAAGCGGTTGGGGCTCCCGGTCTATGTGGGGAATAGCATGAGCTTTTCGTCGGCCGGGGGTGGGGGCATGGTAGAGGAGGAGATGGACGGGGTAAGGAAGATTGTGGAGTGTGTGATGGAGGTTGCGGAGAGGGAGAGGAAGGGTGTCCAGGCCTAAGTCTGAGGGAAATGGGAGGGGTATAGGTTAGTAGTAGTGGCCTGCCCTTTTTGTTTTTAAAGAAATGGAGATATTGCTCTGCTTCTTCTTCCTTCGGAGTTCTTTTTTGTTATTGTTGCTAAGAAATGACTATATGCAGTGTAGGTAGACTAGAATACAAAAACGAGAACAATAAAATAAATCGTTTCCCCCCATCATATCACATCTCCAATTGCGATCCGTTTATAGTCTGCTCTGCGCGAGATGCTTTCCACCATCAATGGGGAGGATGGCGCCGTTAACGTGGCTCGCGGCGTTTGAGCACAAAAACACCACGCAGCCGGCAATGTCCTCTGCTTTTCCAAGTCTGCCGGTCGGGTTCTCCTTACCCATGCCCTCCGCGCCGCCAGACTTTGCGATAACCCCGTTCGCCATCTTGCTAGGAAAGAAGCCCGGCGCAATCGCATTACACAGGATGCCGCGCGGGGCAAGCTCAACAGCCAGATGCTTCGTCATATGCTATCACCGCTAGTCAGCACCACACATCTACACACTAATCAAACTCTCGGGGGTTTTATTCCAACACATACCATGACCGCCGCCTTACTCGCCGTATACCCATACGTGCCATTGATACCCGTCCCTCCCACCACAATCCCTGCGACACTCCCCACGGTCACCACCCGGCTCCTCTCGTCGCCGCCGCGCTCCCTCGCCGCCCTCTCCAGCAGCGGTGCCATCAGCTTCACAAGGTTGAACACACTCCTCACATTCAGGTCCATGACCTTTGCGAATCCCTCGTCCGGATGCGACTCGAGCGGGGCTCCCCACGTCGCTCCCGCATTCGCGATAAGGATGTCGACCTTTCCGTCCGTGGCCTCGGCCACACCCTTGACGAAGCGCTCAACCTCGGACAGCTTGCTGAGGTCCGCGGGGATCGCGAGGATGCGGGCGTTCGGGTGCTGTCCCTGGAGCTCGCGCAC
This sequence comes from Morchella sp. 2016-72, assembly GCA_024713865.1. NCBI lineage: Eukaryota > Fungi > Ascomycota > Pezizomycetes > Pezizales > Morchellaceae > Morchella > Morchella sp. 2016-72. The sequence goes on from JAMJEY010000003.1 coordinate 967,902, forward strand.
CGCCGCGGCGCAGGCGTCGGCTTTGCGGGATGTGATGATGAGGGTGGTGCAGCCGGCGTGCAGGAGGCCCGAGGCGGCGTGCAGGCCAAGGCCGCGCGAGCCGCCGGTTACAACGGCGGTCTTGGAGGTAAGCGTGAAGAGAGAGGGGTAGTTTTGGATTTCGGACATTGTGAGATGTTTGATGTAGAGCCGTGGAGTGGTTTGTGGGGGGAAGCTGTCGGGATTTTATATAAAGCTCTATTGACAGCCCAATTAGTGATTACCGACTGAGGTGCAGATTGTGGGGAAGGCGCCGAGGGTGTTGCTATGGCAACGGACCGGGATCTGGGTTTGGGTTCGGAATCACTGATTATCACTCGGGTGGATTCCCGCTACGGGGGAGGTGGGGAGCGGGAGGGTAAGCGCAGGTATGTTTTATTTCGATATCCCCAATTGCTAGATTCAGTATTGTGCTTGAAAGTGCTCGTAAGCCACTTAGACGTTGGCAGAGCATGAGTGAATAGACCAAGACAGCAGTGAGAGGTTGAATAAGCAGTCGTGAAGGATGCCGAGCCGGCCAGCCCAACCCCTCTATAACTATAATTAAATGATGGAGGGTAATATTGGGCTATGCGTAAACTCCCAATAGCCTGCATCTTCTGCTAAGCATCGTTTTGCACCCGGACATCCCTCAAAACCTTAATTGCAACAATACACCATTTCCTCCCCTCCCCGAACTAAACGGCCCTGGGAGAAACTTTATCTGGCGGCAGTGCAACTGAGCGTCGCACCAAAGTCTCTAGTTCTCTAGCGCACCAAAAACAGGCGTAGATTAAACACTCCGGGAGTCTTCCTTGCAGGTTTCACTCGCCCCTTGTTGTGTTAATTTAAGTCATAAGAGATTTCAATGCGGCCGCTGGCTCCGGCCCGGCTGTGGGCACCTGTTCAGGGCCGAATAACCATAACTTGAGCACCAATTGCCAGACATAGAAGTACATACATGTAGTTATAGACAGGAACGGCTTAGCTGGGGTAGCCTTCCTCATCCAAGTAAAACTTTTAGTAGGAGTAGGGAGTGGTTTAAGCAAGAGGGTTCTGTGATTGTATTTTTTCGTCAACCCTTTAGACAGCGTCCATGCGCCCGCCGTAAACGGGGGCTATAAGCAGCCTCTAGCTTTGGCTTTGAGCAACGCTAGTCCTAATTACACTCAGATGGAGGTCTTCTTCTTCCCCAGCGACTGACGGCTGCGGGGCTAGATGTCGGGCATTGATATATCGTGCTTACATCTTGTGCTTTGTGACATCTCAAGGCTGGAGCCGATTTGACTTGGGGACCATCATCTTGTCCACTGTGTAGCATCGCTGGGCTTGTCCAGCTGGATGATGGTGCCTTTCTATTCTTCGGCGCTACTATAACCTCTTATCATCTCTTGCCATCTTAAAAGTAAGGCATCATCATCATCACGATCCTATGGGAGCACCCCTCCCCCGCCGGTATTACCGACTCATAGCTTTCCCAGGAAGGCCGGGTACACAGTATTGGAGATGGGGGATGAGCGGAAACAAAGGCCGAAACCTGTCTTAGGGTAAGGGGCATGCATGGAGGAGGGGGGGTAAAAAAGAAAAGAGAGGGAGAAAAAACCAAACTCCTAGATATAGAGGGGGCATCATATGTATTTAAGTACATGTATGTAGCTTGCTTAGTCGCGGGGTTAGGTTTCTGGACAGACGGTGCTCGTGCCCAGTCTCCATCTCCATCTCAGGCGATTCATCTCCCCATATTTTGCTGTTATTCCAGGCTCTTGCCTTTGCCATTGGGAGGGAGTACCTGGCTGGGTGTTGTTTCTCACTACTCGTCGTCTACAAGATAGAATTTTTCTGTTCGTGGATAGACCCTTCTGGTCATCCATCCTCTCAAACGGCCTCTTCTATTAAGAGATGCGCCGGAATATGGGGTATCTCCAGAGGACGGGCTGTCTGAAGAATGCTCGTTGGGAGGGTTGAAGAAAACATTGTTTGTGTGGAAGAGATTGGGATGATGACGGTTTGATGGCTTGTGTTGAGTCCCGTCTGGGGACTGAGTGGAGGGCAGGACCGATTTAACTTAGGTTAGATCATCTTAGGTTAATGCGAGAAAAAGGATTACAGCTGCCATGCGTCGCGGGGCTTGGCTAGTAGTGGTCGCGGGGAAAAGGAAAGAGAAAAAAAGGATTTTTGCTCTGGTGGGGAATCGAACCCCATACTGCCTTCACCCCAGGGGATTAGTGCCCAGTCAAGCAGGCGCAGACCACTACGCTACCGGAGCTTGAAGTCTACCCATGCTGACGCGTATTATAAGGCCCCGCGGAGGAGATTATCGCCAACAGCCGACCCGACTACAGTCACTTATAGTCGAGTGTGCTAAACCACTTTACCGCCGGACCGTATAAAAATATCAGTTTGATCTGAACCTGATTTCAGCCCGATATCAAGCCTTTATGATTTTATGACTGATATTATAGGTCAGGTCTTAATTAGACTATGATTTCGCTAAAGCTGATATTTTGTGAAGATTATGGTATATGATAATGCCGATATAAAATTGATTTTATTCACTGAAAGATCTGGATGCACAGGTAGGCCAGTACTCACACTCCTTCTAGCACAGGTGAATTTCACAAATAAAATTCTGGATTATTTCTCGATTTAATATGTACATTTGTCTAACTATCTTCACTGCAGCCGCCTGCCTGCCTACCTACCTACCTACCGTGCCTGCTTGATTCACTGCTTGATTCCGTGCTCTCAGGTACAGTGATTCTGTACTCTCAGGTACGGTGCTGTTCGATACGGTGCTGTGCGGTGCTGTGCGGTGCAGTGCTTGATTCCACGCCCGTTTGGAGCCATTGGATCCACTACTGAATGCACCGATTAGCTTATGTATGTATGATTAATCAAGGTAGGGAGATAGGAAGGAGTGGTGTAGAGGTGAAGGTGTAGAGGTGATGAAGGTGTAGAGGAGATGAAGGTGTAGAGGAGATGAAGGCGTAGAGGAGATGAAGGTGTAGTAGAGAGCGCAGAGTGGATGATATCTCCAAGTCCACAACCCTAACCCTTATTCCGCTGGGGGTTCTTGGTAATCTGATTTTATTCGCGCATGCTATTCTCCAGAAAGAGCCTGATCGAGCTTTATTCGGCCCTAATTAGGCACCAAATATCAAGATTATCGCCTAAACAGGCCGAAATACGGCATATCCTATAGATAAAGCATATATCAAGCTAGTATCAGCTCTAGGCCTCCAAATCAGGTTGAGCGTAGTGAGATTATGATCGTGACCTACGGCTTGACGGCTTGCGTCGAGTGTTCAGGTTGTGTAGATCAGGACGGGCAGAGAGTGTCACCGCTGTCATGCGCCGTGGGGCTGGGTTAGCGGTCGTGATGGAGGATGATGGTGTGGTGGTCGTGGAGGAAAAGAGAAAAAAAAAAGATTTTTGCTGTGGTGGGGAATCGAACCCCGTACTGCCTTCATCCCAGGGGATCAGTGCCCAGTCCGGCAGGCACAGACCACTACGCTACCGAAGCTTGGAGTCTACCCACGCTGACGCGGATTCTAGGGTCCCGTGAATTTAGTTACACGTAGTCATGGGTGATCACTCGGGCTTGGCATAGGTCCCAGTGCGCTGGGAGTGTCCCCTATTCCCCAACGCTAGGGGTGCTCTCTCGCTATGAACCCATTCTATACCACATCAAAAGACAGGATACACTTTATAGGGCAAGGTTATATTGCTTCTTAGCATCCTCCAAAGGATAGGTATGAAATCGACCTTTGCTCCCAAAAGCACCCATATTTTATTCTTAGCTCCCTCCTTTTACTTCTCATTATTTATTGGTCACCTTGATATATTGGTTCTACTCAATGATAGAGAGGGGGGGTACCGTCTTTAGGATTAGGGTTCTCGAGAGATATTCGTTCTTTTAAGTTAAAGGTATTAGATCTAGCAACAGGCGCCGTGCAGGTCCAGGGAGGGATGTCACCCCCAAGACAACTCCATGTAATGACAACAACTCCACAGGTCATGATCAGACTTAGTACTTAAAGCTGATGCACCAATGCTACAAATGCAACCGATGTTGCCTGTTTCCCAAGCCAGGCATCGAAATGCCATTTATGCTGTTGGCAAGTCATGGTCCATCACTCGCCAACCACTCCGGCAACTTCCATTTTCTTTTCTTCCCCACGGGTGGGTTAGGTGGGAGGAAAACACAAACCAGGCCTTGGGCGCTTCCGCCGCGTTGCGCCAAGACCTACTACTAGCGGGGTGCGCATCTCAAGACTTAAGGGGATCTGGTGAGGGAATACATCTCAAAGCACCTTGTTCCTTGGACACCATCACTACTACTTAGTTGCTAGTTAGTAGTATTCTAGGTTATCTAGTAGTATATGTGCCGGCCTGAGTCTCCGCTAGACGACCGCCGGATGTTTCGCGTGCCCCAGGCATGAAGTATCACTCGCACCTGGGTGTGTATGCCGGGGAGTAGCCACCAGGCCCCTAGCTACCTATTGGGGGGGGGGGGGCTGCCACTTTTTCGCCGGAGACTGGTTATGCTGCCGGTCCGATTCTTATAATACGTTGTGGTATATATGTACGTACGGTTCTTGGGTTGATCGACCGCAGTCGTCCTTTCATACTTGGAGTTATCCTAAGAAAGAATTTGGGCGTCGTTGTGGGATTTTCTTTCTTCGCCGTGAAAGATACCTACCCCCCAATCTTTTAGTAGACTATAGGTTGGGATTTTAGACATCCATCTAGAAGCAAATATTGGGTTGAGGTGTAAACCTCACTATGGTTGGAATCACTGCCTAAAGTTGCTTACAAGCACATAGAACTTCTAAAACCAATAATCTATGGTTTATTGTTTACTGCATCTATCTATATATTAGATACAGTGTGGCCCCTACCTCTCCGAGGCCGAGAGGTTCTTTATACCCACCACCAGCACCCTAGCGGCCCCCAACTGCCTCTTGAGGTCCTCTTTCTCCACATCATGCGTATCCTCGACCTCGCCCCACCTCCCCGTCTGGAACCTCACCTCCACGCTCGCCGCCTCCGCTGCATCCTCCGCACCAAACACCTTCTCCCTACCCATCGAGACCGTCATCTCCTCACTCCATTCGGCGACGAGCCTCGCCGCAATGACCAAGCTCTTTGTCGCCAGCACTGCCCTCTCCAACCCAATCAGGTCCCAGACGCCCAACCTCTCGACCCAACTTCTCACCACATCCCTCGTCTCCTGCGGCTGCCCCTTGACCGCGATGAGCCCCTCGTCGCCGTCGACCGGAACAAGGCTCACCCCCGGCCACACATTCGTGCTCATGAACGCGGTGATTGGGCGCGCCGCCTCCTCCTGCATCTCGCGCAGCGTCTTGTGGCCCTCCTCCCGCGGCGTTGTGGGCGCGAAGCAGAGGAGTGTGTCGGTGTCGAGGTAGCGCAGGAGGTTCTCGACAATGTCTTTGCGTTTTGCGACGCCGGCGGCGCCGGGGACGTCGGGGGAGGCGTCGGGGGATTCGCTAGCAGCGAGGTCGAGGGCGCGAGAGGCGAGGCCGGTGAGCGGGATGAGGTAGGACTTGAGGGCGTCGCCGGAGGTGCGCAGCAGCGACCATTCGATCGCGATTAAGGCGGCGAGATGGGGCTTAGTGTGGGGGATGCGGAGGAGCTGCTTAGTCGGGGTCTTGAGGGGGCGGCTGTCAAGATGTATTTCCAGTGCTCCTGTGTATCCTTCCTGTTAGCCACTCACGCTCCACTCGGTCAAACGAAGGGTCGAAGTGTGAGGGGGGGAGGAACCATTTTTCTCAACGACTGTCACCTCCTTCCAGAACCTGCCGCCCTTTGCAGACAGGATTGTGTTCTGCTTCTGAAGACGGCGCAGTTCCGAGATCTCACCGGCGGGGAGTGGCGGCTTAGGTGGCGGCCCGTGGGTGGTTATTGGCAGGGGTGTTGCGCATGCGGGCGCCGAGGTGTGTAGGAGGAGACACCGAGAAGCAGGGAGATAGGGCCGTGGGACAGCAGTTATGCGTGTTCGTACTGCGAGACGTGGTAGTAGTAGACGTGACATTCCTGCTGTGGGTATGATTGGTAGTAGTGGTGGTGGTGGGGGTTTTGGAGGTTTGGAAGCACTTATATCGTTATATGCATGCCAAGACTCGTGGTAGTGGTGGTGATGATCATGGTGTCATTACTCGGTCGAGGGCTGCAGGATAACAGCTGTGAGTGATAGATCTATTAGAGAGATGCTCTGAACGGACGACGATAACGGGTTCAGATAAACACCCTGGTGGGTATGGAATGCTTGGGGTACATACAATGTTGAAAGGGGTTGAGCTGAAACATCAAGAGATGTGCTTGTAGTTATTGTGGCGAGGGATGGTGCATCTCTTAATATCTTGCATCTTCTCTCCAATAATAGGAATGTGTGTATTTCAGGGGGTTTGTCTATTGAATAAAGTCCTAATTCCCATTTTATAAGAGACCCCCAACCTGGAACGGCCCTCAAGACCGGAGGTCATAACCCCAAGGCGAGTCAGGACCTGGGACAAAGACAATAATAATCCTCAGACACACAGTTAATTGAGCCTGAACCCCTCTCCACATTACCCGCAACACTCAGATCAGTTCACCCACAAACCTGGAGTCTGGGTCGCAGGAAAAAGCTAATGTGAGTCGTCGGATGTGTAGATCATTCAGGAACAATAATAGGTATGGTAGTGCGTGAGGTCCATGGTGGTGGTGGTGGATCAACATATCCGCGACATGTCTTGCAGCCAGACCAGGGACATTCTAGTACATAGAGCTAGAGCCTAGAGTGGGTAAATTAGATGTAAGTACATGTACCCTTACATGTAGTGTCGTGGGGATGGTGGTAGTGTAGTGTTTGTTGTGGAGATGGTGTAAAATGAAGTTTATTCAGTCTCCACAGACGTCATTCTCTCTTCTCATGCGCAGCTTAAGGAATGCAAACTGAGTGGCTACTGGTACGGAAACTACATATAAAGAAGCTCTCTCTCGCAAATGCTCCTCTTTGTCTTATCCGAACCCTTGTCGGCTTACTAGAACATCATACTTACTCTCTGGTCATCTGGCCCAGGATGCTGCAGCCATGATCATATACTCTAGAGTATAGTACATATACCTACATGTAGCTACACACACCCTAGCTACAGAATATACCTCCTCTTCATGTACCGGCAAGTAACTTACATGTAATACCCATAAATGACCCCTCTTTCAAGTGTCTTTTTTGATGGCATGCAGGTCGATCGCCGAGTTCCACAAAACTGGGAAATACCTTTGTGTGTTGCTGTAGCAACACGTTAGGAGGCCTACTAGAAGCTTAACAACGCGTCTCAACCATGAGACGCACCCCCCAATTCCGTGCTCCGCATCGAAATGAGTTTCTATCTCCAGCGATACGGCGCGGGCAGGTGGTGGTGGTTGGTTGGATGTGGGAGAGAAAGAGTGCAATCTAAGGTGAACACACACATCCTCAACTACCCTGCAAAATTGAAGGCGGGCACTGGGACAGTGCGTCATCTTGCTGTGGTGCTTCAAATCACAGTTGATAGAAACGCACCAACCAGTTCGGAAATGCAAGCACGGTCCAGTCTGGAATGCAATTGAGTGTTCTTCGCCAAGTTTTTCTTTTTATTCGCATGCTCTCTCCATCTTATCATGGGCTGGGCTTCTCTCCCACTTTCCCGTGATTCGTCACCTGGAACGATACCCGAAAGTCAACCCTGTAGAAATGTTGAAAATGAAGCTCTGGCCGGTTGTCTACGCGACCCAGAAATTGATCCAGTTTCTACTTCCTTTTTGGGGGGAGTGAGCGAAAGGGGAAAAAAAAAGTGAAGGCGAGAGAAAATGGAAAGGGTGTCTGTCTGCCTGCCTACTTGTTCTAGGCAAGGTAGCTGACAGACACAGTACGCGAGTAAACAAACACTCTACCACCACCACCCCACCCCCCACCACCCCCCACATCACATCAGAAGGCGAAAACAAACTCTTCAGGCTTCTTCTTGACATCAGCCTACCGGGGGGGAACGAACGTGAAGAGAGCAGCAGCGATTTTCCTACTCCCCTCTCATCCACCACTCACTACTCCTCTACCTAGCTACCCACCTACTGTCGGTTCTCCTCCACCCCCGCCCACCCCCCCACCTGACATTACCGGCGACACGTTATTTTTTTTTTTTTCCCTTCCCTTGGGAAATCGTGCATACGTATAATATCTACCAGTGCCGGATTCCGCTGTGGCCGTGGAACATTCGATACCCACTAGCCAGGGGCCTGCAGCAGCAGCAGCAAGCAGCAGCATCAACTCTACGGTAAGGAAGGACAGAGCAGAGCAGAAGAGGAAGCATCGAACAGAGCAGAGCAGAATTTGAAGAAAGAACAAGCCTCTAATATACACACACATACAGACACACATACAGTACAGAGAAAGAGAGGGCCGGATGAACAAATAAGAGAAATAAAGACAGATCGGAGAAACCAAGCAAAACCAAGGTCTTTGATCGATTTCCGTGCTTTTTGAAATTTCTCTCTACTAGTCCAGAATTCTTTTCCCCCCTGCTCCTTATTATTATATATCTCCCCACAGGTTTATTCCCCCCCCGCCAAGCTTAGCTGCCACGTCGCCCGCTCGCCTTCTAGGAGGAGGGAGGGAAGTAGAGTAAAGGAAGTAAGCTCTCTCTTTTTTTTCTCCCAACCAGCTAGCTACATAGGTACCTATACACACATAGCTCGCCAGTATCGAGAGCCATTCGCCAGGAACTCTTGCGGATCCCACCTACATACACACGCCTGGGGCGGAATAGAGTACATACATAGCTGCGTTCTCCCAGGTTGAGCTTGCAGCGATATACCTCGAGGGTTGTGTTGCCCACCGTTACGTCAACATCTCCAAACCCGCGACCACACGCGGCCCCACTACTCCAATTCAATCGAGTCTGAGGAAGCTGTAGGAGGAGGAGGAGATAGAGAGCGAGAGAGAAGGGAAAGAGAGCCTAATACAGAAAGGTGGGTACTTGTCTACTACTACTGCTCTACTGCTGTTACTATTACGGCGGCCCATCGAGATCCATCGTGACACTACATAGTTGCGTGCGTGCGGCTCTGGAGCTCTAATTGGACCTTGTATTTTTTTTTTCTAACAATAACAACACCATTACAATTCAACACCGACCTATCATTTGTTTCATTGGCCCCTGTGTTTTGAGAGAGGCTGTATCTACGGGAAATAAAATAGTCAGCCGATCCTCACTACCACATACTCTCTACTAATCTGTTGATCTCTCTTCCCTGGCACATTTTTTTTCGAGCTCTCTTTTACCTCCTTCCCACCCCCTTCCTCCCCCTCACTCCCCATCTAGGAATTGTTAACCAACTAGCCCGCGCGCAACGAGCAGTAAACAGAATTCCCCACTATACCCAACAATGGTAGCTACGCCTACAACCCCCCGAAAGGGCGCCGCAGACCCAGACGACAATATCCCATGCAAAACACCATCACCACGCTCATCAGCCTCCCAGGCACCCCCGAACCCCCGTCACAATGAGGAGGAAGGAACACCGCGGGTAAACCCCCATGCGAACGTGTCGAGTCATCCCTTCAAAGGGTTCGGCCTGAAGTTCATGAAGAAGGCTGGTCACGGCGGTGACGACCTTGATGACCGAATGCACAAGAAGGCCAAGGAGCAGGCGGAGCGGGCAAAGAAGCTGGACCTGGGCCCTGCGTTAGGCCCACATGATACGGTTAATGTGCGGGAGCGGGTTAGGAAGTGGCAGGCTGCCGGGGGAGGTGTTGTGAATGGGGACCCGGTTGAAATGCCGCCAATCACACCAGCAACACCATCCCCTCCGGCACCCCGGAAGAGGGGCTTATCTACTGCTACGGTTGAGACGGACCATTCGCCGTTGGTTCCGCCAGACGTCATTATGAAGGAGCTACGAGAGGGATGGGAGAGCGCTTCAGATGCCGACAAGCAAGCTGAGAGAAGGAGAGCGCGAAGTAAGGAGCGGGAAAGAAAAATGAAGCGCCGAAGAGATCGGGAGAGAGGACTTAATAAGGATTCCAGCGTGGGCGCTCAAACCGAATACGAGGTGGAAGTTATGTTTGGCTCGGAGAAAGAGGCTACTAGTGGTGTCAGTAAGAGCGTAGTCTACGACGATGATGGCATCAGGATAACGCCCGTACGTGTCAAACGACGGAGTTCCGGTAGTCGAAAGAAAAAGAAGAAGGACAAAGGAGCAACGGCGGAGGTGCAGACTGACAACGATGCTGTTGGAGGCGTGAAAGTCGAGCCCGAAACCGAAGTCGAGGAGGATGGAGGCGGCGTAAAGGTGGAAGTTAAAGCCTGGGAACATGACGACGGCATCCGGATATATACTACTAAACCTAAGACTCCTGTACCAAAGGCTCCTGTCTTTGGAAGAGTTCAGGCGGGTGTCCGGCAGAATTCAGTTCGGAAGGGTGAGAAGAGCGTTCGCGCACGAAAGGAGGAGTTTGAAGCAGAGTTACGGCGGGACAGGAAGGCCACAAAAGAGTTCGAGGGGTTGGTCAAACAGCAAGAGGCAGATGAGGCCGAGGAGAAGCTGAAAGAGGAGAGGTTGAACCGCGCCAAGACATATGAAGATGCAGCCTCTTCCAAAAACGAGTCAAATAATGGCATTGAAAGTTCCACAATCATAGGCGACTCCGAATCAGCAAAGAAAAAGTGGGAGGAATTTGAGGACGATGACGGCATCCGGGTCAGGCCATTGAAGAAGGGTCGCCGGAAGAAGGGTGCCTCGTCGGAAAAGCTTAAGGCTGAAAGGGAAGCCGGAATCCCCGAAGAAAGCATTGCAGAATCAGATGGGGAAGTGGAAAAGGAAAAGCTAGAGGAGCAGCTCCGAAGGGAGCGTGAACTTGGTGAGATTGAGAGCGAGCGTCTGCGTCAACAACGCCAGAAAGACAGAGAAAAGCTCGAGAAGGAGCGTCAACGTGTACGTGAGCTTGAGAGACTAGAGCAAGTCCGTTCACGTGAACGTTTGAACGAAAGGCTTGAATTAGAGCGTGAGATTGAGGAAGAGAGAGCAGAGAAGGAACGTCTGCACCAGGTTGAGCTTGAGAAGCTGGAGAAAGAGAAGAAGCGCCAGCGAGAACTAGAGAAGGCCCTCGAGAAGGAAAAACTAAAGAGGGAGAAGGAGAAGATACGGCTACGTGAGAAGGAGCGAGAGATGGAGGCAGAGAGAAAACGCGAACGACAGCGGATGAAGGAAAGAGAAAAAGAGTTGGAAAGAGAACGAGAGCGAGAAAAGGAAAAAATGAAGGAAAAGGAAAGGCAGCGTGAACGGGAGCGTGAAAAGGAGCGTGAGAAAGAGCGCGAAAGAGAGAAAGAGTTAGAGAGGGAGAGGGGTCTCTTACGTGCCAAAGAAAAGGAGCTTGAGCGTGAGAGGGAGCGTGAGATGAAGCGGGTTAGGGATATGGAGAATCAACGGGAGATGGAGCGGCAAAGGGAAAGAGAGATGGAGAAAGAGATGCAGAGGCGGAGAAACGAGAAACGTAGGAAAAGAGAGGCTGAAAGGCAGAAGCCCGGCGGTTCAGGTTCAGAGCCGGACGAAAATTCAGGATCAGAGCCCGAGTCCGCACCTTTCAAGAGTACAAAATCAACTCCTAGGCCTCGAACACCTGAAGACCCATTACTAGAGTTCCTTAGGAAGGCAGCAAAACGCGGTAGCCCACGGCTATCAAAAGATAGGAGTTCTCTCGATGACAAAGGTGAACAAACATCACGTAGAGACTCAACTCCACCTCTCGAATCACCGAAGCGATTTGATTCACGGAAAGAGAAGAAAACAAGGAGTGCTTCTGCTACGCCGACACCAAGCATACCGTCCCCCAAACCAACCGAGGAAGAACATTCCCCGCCACCATCTCCGGGTGCTGTGCATGAAGATCACCCAGAGACCGCTACTCCACCTCCTAAACCCAAAAGAACTAAAACCAAGAGCAGGAATTCCACTCCAATTGCAGAGATAGAAAGGTCTACCGGTATCTCATCTAGGTCGGTCTCATCTCAGGAAGATGTCTCATTGAAGGCAAAGCAACCAAGTGTCAGGTCTACATCTCAACTAGATGGGGATACCCTTAGAGATACAATAGAAGAAAGGCCATCCACAGCTCGATCAGATGGATCTGCCAGATCATCCCGATCATCTACACTTCCTGCCAATACCCTCCCGCCGATGCCATTGAGCCCCCCTGCAGTAAAACCTCTCAACCTTTCGCCTAAAAAGAGAAAGAGCGATGGCGGAAACTTTATCATTTCAGGTGTTTCATCAGCAGCTAGCTCTTTCTTCAAGGCTGTTAAAGAGGAATTCCAAGCTGCTTCCGCGAAAGCCAATGAACCGTCCTCTTCTTCCTCTTCCTCTTCTTCATCTGATTCTTCGAGTGAGGGCGAAAGCATAGCGGATATTCTAGAGCGCCTCCCAGAAGCGCCCACCAGGCAGAAATCTGAGTCTAAGCAAAAGAAAAAGGATACCGAATCCGAATCCGAATCGGATTCCGAGTCAGACACAGAATCAGAGGCAGAAGTAGAAGACAATGAGAAGGAAAAAGTTGATGATGCTAAACCGGAGGTGAAGAAAGAGGAGGAAGTGCACGAAGAGAAACCGATATCGAGGACTTCATCGCTGAAGAATAGTCTCAAACTTCAAGATATCCCACCACTCCCCTTCCCACGGAGAAGTCTTCGAAATTCTACCTCCCCACCCAGACCTAAAAGCCACAACCGTTCACGCACTGAAGGGTCAATTAGGTCCAACCGTTCCGTCTCTCAAGATTCAGCCTCTATTGTCGGATCCGAACACGCGAGAACAATTTCACTTTCTTCCGTTGCTACAGTTAAGCCTTTAAATATCACGCCAAGGCCAACTCCCGCGCTAAAGTTTGATCCTGTTTCCCCCCCTCCCCAACCACAGCCACAGCCACAACAGCAGCAGCAGCAGCAGCACCTACAGCCGCACCTACAGTCGCAGCAAAAGAGACATGCAGAGGTGCAGTCCATCTCGGAGAAAGATGCTCAAGAAGAGACCTACACACCAAGTATTCTCTCGAAAGGTGGCAGTCTGAAGCGCAAATTTACCAAACATGAAGACCTCATTTCCATTCTTTCTGCACCAAAGCCTGCAAAAAGTCTCCGATCTGCGGCCCGCTCAAGAAGCCAACGTACCAAGGCTAAGAAGGCAAACAGGAAGGTTTCTACGTTGACTGTTACTGACCTTATGGATGAGATTGCAGTAGAGGAGGTAAGATATATGAGGGAGCTTCGTACATTAGTCGAAGACGTTGTTCCCGTGCTTTTTGCAACTGTTCTCGAGCGAGCCGATGATGTGGTAAGGAGGAGATCCCTAAAAGGTGGTCGCGGTCATGAGTACAGCCCTTGGAATGCGTTTGGGGCAAATCCAACCAGACCAATAGTGGACATGGGTATCTCTCTCGAACGCCTTAAAACCATGCATGAAAAGATGCCAAAGAACCCTGATGATCTTCTTATTTGGGCCAGAGACGTAAGAAAGGTATATGAGGAGTACTTAACTGTTTGGCGCATGGGATTCCAGGATGTAGTCGTGACCTTAGTTTCCCATGTTGAAGAGGAGTTCAACGAAGAGGCCTCTCAAAAACAGAGAGATGATGCTGCAAGGAAGGACCTGGAGCTGCTTTACAGCTTCGGGGTAGCTCCACTTACCCCTTCTCCGTTTGAGGGTGACCCTTCAACCTGGGCGATGCCACCCCCACCACCCCCAGAGCCTGAGGAAGAGGAGGAGAAAGTTGACGTAGCGTTCTTACTGAAGAGACCTCTTGTAAGATTGAAGATTTTGGCAAAACTATTTAAGGTAACTCTTTCAACATTGTCCCGGAGGCCATATCAATTTTGGCCTCTATGGCCCTACACGTACAAAATATCTTTATGAGATGCGAGAATCTATAACTAACCCTGAACCTACCCTGAATAGCGAATCAACATGCTCTGCCCGTCCCCACTTGCAGTCTCGCTCTCATCTTCATTCCATTCATTGGTCACCATGGCCCGTCGGAAGATCGCTGAAGAGAAGGCCCGCATTGAAGATGAAGCAGCAGCCTCGATCGAAGTTGATAAGGCATGCGATATATATAGCTTACTGACCAAACCCGACGTTTGCTTGGACCCATCCAAACGGGTTCGGGCACGTGATAGTTTCTGGCTGAAACTTTATCACTCCTCTGGGCGTGTGATACAGCGTAGTGTTGAGTTGATCCTCCGGGACCCCGCTGTAAAGGGTAGGCCACATGGCGGTGAAATTCTCATCTGTGAATTCGGCCCTGGTTCAGAGAAGTGGCTGCTCTTTACACCTATTCCACTTGCTGCGATCTCTGCGAGGACGGGTGACGCAGCCGGAGAAATAGTTGTGATGGTCAGGGGGGCTGTCGGAACGCAGGATGAGTGGAAACAAATTCTTGTTTTACAATCTGCCACAGCGGCTGGCTTTGAGTGGGTTCAGATGCTGGGTCTCATGCCTGTTCCACCAGAGGGACCTTTTGGAGGCGAGGTTCATAGACCTACCGTCCTTGAGACAGTTATTGAAGAATCAACGATTGCGTCCTCGTCACGTATGAATACACCTGTAGTAACCAAACCAATACTACCTGCCATCAATGTTTTTGAGTTTATGGAGCCGGAGGGTGAGGAGGGGGGAGAGGAGGAGAAGGAGGAGAAGGAGAAGGAGAAGGAGAAGGAGGAGAAGGAGAAGGGGGAGAAGGAGAAGGGGGAGAAGGGGGAGAAGGGGGAGAAGGAGGAGAAGGAGGAGAAGGAGGAGAAGGAGGAAAAGGAGGAGAAGGAGGACTTTAAAGTCAACGAGTACGAATATGTTGAGAGCCCTGAACCTCGGCCGTTGTCTGTTAGGCCGTTATCGGTTACGCCCTCCTCCAGATCGTCAATCCCTAGATCCGAGAACGTATTCGGGGTATCCACACCTGAATTCAGGCCAGCAGAATCCCCGCCTCGACCACTTTCACTTCCCCCGGATTTCGCCGTGACGCCTATTCTTCCGGGCGGCTATCAATTTTTGGGAGGGTTTTTCCAGGTGGTTAACGTTAATGCCGATGGAAGTGAGAGAGAGCCTGATGAGAGCCATATCCTACTTTCATCACCCCTTAAGCATACGCCATCCCTACATACTTTGTCGGACTCATCAAGAGCTGCCCAAAATGGGAACAAGCGTTCTATTTCTAGCTCTAGCATTCAACGGTCTCGTAAGGCCAGCAAGCCAATGATTCCAAGACGCGCATCCGTGGTGAGTGTTGAGGAAGGCCGTGAGGATCATTCGATATCTCCGAGCCCATCGCCAGAACCTAGGGCTCTAGATACCCCCAGAACGCTTAATCGGATGCGCTCTATTCATCTTGACGATGAGGAACGTCCAAGGGCTTTGAGGATAACAAAGTCTTCGTCTTTGGAAAATATTCCAGACCTCTCACCCAGCCTAGAAACGCCAATCAAAGGAATTGAGGAAGAAGATGAGGTGAAGGAGGAGGAGCATGACGCCCCCCCGCCCGTTCCGGCTCATAAATCCAAGAAGACTCGAGCGCCTCCTGTTATAGAACTACCGATTTCTGCCCGAACGGGCGCCCCACGACGCCGAACATCGAGCCCTCTCAAGCACGAGTATGACCCGTCCTCTCCTTCCGGCTCTGAAGTCGAAGTCGATGAGGATGAGGAAGATGAGGAAGAAGGTGAAATAGGAGAAGCGAGGATAGTTATAGTAGATGCGGTGGAAAGAGTAGAGCCTGAGACCGGGGAGCCGACTACACAGGAAGAGGGTGGTTCTTCCAGCACCTCGTCCTCGTCTTCTGAAGATGAGGATTCTGATGATGCGGTTTCTATTTGTTCCGAGGAAGAGGATGGTGAATATCCACCGCCTATGCTATCAATCCCCAGGCGTATTTCGAAACAGCCATCCGGTCTTGTCCAGCTGCCAAGGCAGCGGCCGTCGTCAATGTCCTTGGACAGCACTCCAACTGTCGCGACAACAGCAACTGGTGCCACCTTACAAGCGCCAGGGCCGGTTTTGAAGTTCCGGGCCTCGGTATTCTCATGGGCCACTAATGCATGGGAGAAAGTGCATCCGACCGAGTGTAGGATACTTATAACACCGGGTCATATTGAGGGCGTTCCATACTCTGTGCCATCACCGCCCGATACTCCAAACTCTCAGGGCCCCATTAGGGACAAGAAGCCATCAGATACCAGCTTGGAGTCTTGCATGACAATTTTCGATATTGAACTCACCCCGGTCACTCCTGTCCGACGCGGAACGGCGGTCGACATCTCAATCCGCACAGCAAAGAGCTCCAAGTTTGGCGGAACGAGCCTCATGCTACGGTGCCGCTCCCCAACAGAGTGTGAGAATTTGTACAATGCTATCAATCTTAACAGAATCTACCCTGCCAACTTCCAAGGTCCGCCGACCCTATTGAGCTCCCTCACGGTGTCCGAGACGAGCGAGACTTCAACTGGCGACAACACTAGTGTCAAGCGCGGCTGGGGAAGCTGGGGCAGGTCAAAAACCTACCGTAACGGGACTGCCAGCGTCCCGGGAAGTGTCATTTCTGGTCAATCCGGCCAATCCGGCCAATCCGGCCAATCCGAGAGCAGCAACTCTTCGGTATTCGGACGATTCCTTCAGAAAAATGGCATGATGAAGAGCTCCCAGCTTGGCTCCATGGCATCAATCTCGTCTGCCAGCTCCAACGGGGATGGCTCCCGCACCGTCGTGCTCGACGCGGATCAGATCTTCAAGATCCGGCTTTACCGTCGCGAGAACGCTTCCAAGTGGAGAGATCTTGGCAACTCCAGACTCAGCATCCAAAAGCCTCCGTCAAATCACAAACGTCACAACGCTACCGGTGACGAAAAGAGGATTATTGCAACCAATAAGAAGGGCAACGTGGTCTTGCTAGACGTGGTTCTGGGAGAATCATCATTTGAGAGAGTTGCGAGAACAGGAATAGCAGTGAGTGTGTTGGTTCCCGAAGGGGAAGAGAATGGCACGGGTGTTCCCGGGGATGTGGGGGGCCTTGGTGCAAAGAGTGTTGTCTATATGATGCAGGTAAGTCAACTCTACTCTCATAACATTGTGTTTTATTTATGGCATCATGTACTGATTACTTGTCCTTTTTCTTCTTTACAGATGAAGGGTGAAGCGGAGGCGTCGTACGTCTTTTCGATTGTTGGGAAGCTGAGATATTAAGTAGTTTTAGTTGTAATACCTTTTTTGCATTTTTGTTTCTTTTGTGCATAGTAGCTTGCCAGGAGGATATATTTTATTTGGACGGCGAGATTTACCCCCCCCCCCCCTCATTCATTCATTTGTGGTCGTGCTATCTTTTGTTTGTTGAAAAACGGGTCTACAGGAGTTTTGGGAAAGGGAGTATTTTTTTTTTTTTTTTGTTTTGGGATTTTATTTCGGTTTTCTGATTTGTTCTTCCTATTAGTATAATCATGTAGTATTGTGTGTACGTGTGTAGTGGCAGCATCACCATCAGCGAGGAGTTTTCTTTTCTTCTTTTTCTTTTTTTTTTTTTTTTTTTTTTGGTCGATCGCGATATTGGTACTGCTTTTGTGCCTCTAGCTCTGTCTGACCAATGGCCCCTTCCCCTCATGGCCTTCCCTTGCTGTACGTTAGGGGACGGCTTATGAGATCGTCTTGAGCATGAGCGTCTTCACGACAAATACTCACGGTTTAGCCGCGCATAGCCGTGATATATATATAAGTCTATACTTGTCACATTCGTGTTCGTGCAGTGCATACACAGCATGACATATTACGAACCTATCCGAGTGATTGCCCATGTTTCTCACACACCCTACGATGTTGCAATCCCTGCAGGCAGGCAGTCAGCCATGTCGATCTACATCGCACCCCTGCTGGCGATGTCTGAACCGGGTAGACAGACATAACGGCTGCACGCTACTGAGCGGTTGCACGCTACTGGCCGGCTGGATGCCCCCCTTCCTCACATGATGAAATACGATTAACTGCTCACCGCATTGTATCCTTACATATGGAGTGGATGAACCCTGCGATGTGGGCTGGCTGGCTGGCTGGCTGGCTGGACGATGATCTCATGTCGTCGAGATACATGGCTAGTGATGCAGTATTAATTATTGCCCCTTGATTCGATTTGGTAGGTGGATATTCATATTGGTTACTGAAATCCGTAATTTAATATATGGCAATTAGCTAGGTAGAGAAGGCCAGCTCCATGGAGTAAGGTGCCTGTTCCAACCCGTCGTCTTAAGTAATGATAAGTAGTATGAGATTTTTTTTTCTTCTTTCTCCGCTCAGCTGGTAGATTGTACTAATGTAGGCACAAGAATAAATAGACCACCCCCCCCCCCTCCCTACTCAGTGAACCCCACCAGCAGGCCTCCAAGCCATAACTTTAACAACCTTTTATATACCCATCTACACCCGTGTCCACAATGCCGTCCCCGACCTCCACCCGCAACTACGGCGCCCAGAAGCCCCTCTTCCTAGCCACGCACCCGCGCGCCTGCTCGACGGCGTTCGAGCGTGTGATGATGACGCGCGAGGACGATGCCCTGGTGTGTCTGCACGAGCCCTTTGGCGACGCCTTTTACTACGGGCCCGAGCGCTTGGGGGGCCGCTTCGACGGGGAGGGCGAGGACGCGAGAGAGGCCAGGAGGAGGAGCGGGTTCGAGAGCGTCACGTTTGCGGATGTGGTGGGCCGGATTGAGGAGGCGAGGAGGGAGGCGGCGTTGGTAGGTTTTTTTTTTTTTACCTGTTCTTTCATTGTTTTCGGGCGGGGTGGGGGGTTGGTGAGATTAATGGGGTTTTGATCATTGACATGTGGGATCGGGGTTTTTGTTTGTTGTTACGGGTTATATTAGTGGGACTGATGATGTTTAATATTTTATATATCCCATGCCCTCTGTATATATATCTCCTAATATAATAATATCTACTAACAACCCCCCAGGAAAACAAGCGCATCTTCATCAAAGACATCACCCACTACCTCCTCCCCCCCACCCCCGCCACCAACAACCTAGCCCCCTCGCTCTCCCCTCCGCGCAAAGGCTACGGCACGCCCTCCACCCCCTCTCCCGACGCCCACAACCCCACCGTGCTGCCACTAGACATCCTCCGCCGCTTCCACTTCACCTTCCTCATCCGGCACCCGTTCCGCGCGATCCCGTCCTACTACCGGTGCTGCGTGCCGCCGCTCTCGGCCACCACGGGCTTCACGCACTTCCGCGCCGACGAGGCCGGGTACCGCGAGCTGCGCGCGTTCCTCGAGTTCCTGCTGCGCGCGGGCGTCGTGGCGCGCGACGAGCTGTGCGTGGTGGATGCGGACGACCTGCTGGGCAGCCCGCGCGAGGTGGTCGCCCGCTACTGCGACGTGGTCGGGTTGGACTATTGCGACCGCATGCTGGGGTGGGGGGAGGGCGGCGACGGGTGTGCTAGGTTCGATAAGTGGAGGGGGTTCCACGAGGATGCGATTGGGAGCTCGGGGCTGAGGCCGAGGGCCAAGGTGAGATCCGTTCGTGAAGTTGTTGTGGAGAGATGCTGACTGGGGGGGGGGGGTTCTAGAAACATGTGGAGAAGAGCGTGGAGGAGGAGTATGAGGGGTGGGTGCAGAAGTATGGCAAGGAGGGGGCGGACCTCATCAGGGAGACGGCGGAGAAGAACTTGGAGGATTACGAGTTCTTGAAGCAGTTCAAGATGGTGGTCTAGGTGGGTATTAACAAGTATATGTAGATGTATAGATGCTGCAACTACCACCCTGGGTTATATAGAGGAGTTATATAGCTGCATGTGTCGGCCATCTACAAGCAGTTATTTAGTTGTTATGGATTAATTTTCGATATTTCAAAATTTACCTACTTCTTAAACTTGGCTGTCCTGTGGAAGGGAACCCGCCCCTAGATAATGGTAGCTGTGCTATAGAAACAGATGCAGTATTGGTATGAGTGAGATACATCAATCGCTATAAGCCCTCGTCAGAAGCAGCGGGCGGTCGAATGACGCACAAACACAAAAGTGACGTTACCCGCCAAGACCCTGACTAATCACTCAAACCCACCGCACTAAACCGTCCTGGAGCAACAACCACAACCAGTTCATCGATAGAGCTCTTCTGTTCTCTTTCTCTCTCTCTCTCATCAACCCCCCCTTCTGCCCCTCTCACAACCTCCCCCCTCCCTCTCGTTCGTAAAAGAAACTACTACACTACACTACACTACTACTCCACCATGCGGTACACCTCCCACATACCACCCGCCGCGCTCCTGGCCCTGCCCTCGCTGGCCCTCGCCAGCTTCAACTGTGTCGTGGTCCAGGACGGCGTCACCTTCGATCTGACCCCTCTCAAGGGCGCGCACTCAATCACGATGGGACCAGAGGACCAGTACCCCTTTGTATGTCTTACCTGCTGCTGCTTGTGGAGAAGTGAATGAATGAATATATAATGACGATGACCATGATGCTGATGCTATGGCGGTGGTGGTTTGCGGGTGCTGGTGTATTGTAGGTGAGGAATATTACATGGACGTTGAACCCGTGTGGACCGATAGGGAAGGAGAAGAATATTCCGGCAAAGGAGCAGTGTCCGGCTGGGACTCAAGGTACGTTACCCCCCCCCCCCACCTCTTCACCCCCGCCCCCTGTTTGCTGATGACGGTGTGGTGTGTAGTGTGCGGGATCGAGCGCATATCCCGGGAGGGCGAGGAGACACCATTGGTGGCCGTGATTCCCATAGCGGGCGACATCGAGGGCAGGCACACGGACGAGGTCGTCAAGCGTCTCAAGACCTCCAACGCCCCCACTGACCTGGGCAAGGAAGGGCTACGAGTAGCGATGCACGGGGGTCTGTACGGGAAGGATAAGCAGCAGGCGGTCGTGGACTTTCTCTGCGACCCCGAGAGGACGGGACTTGAGGGCGACGAGCCGGACGAGACCGAGAGCATGGTCAAGAGGACTGCCGCGGAGGAGAGCGACCGTAGTCTGAAGTATGTCAGCTACGAAAGTATCGACGGGAAGCACACGCTCAGGCTCGAGTGGAAGACCAAGTATGCCTGCGAGACTGTGAAGGGCGGCGATGGGGCTCCGGACTCCGGGAGCGGGTGGGGGTTCTTCACGTGGTTTATCATCATGTGAGTGTTTTTCTTGGCGCCGGGGGGGTGGATTGCTGACGAGATCTAGTCTGTTCCTCGGTATCGCTGCGTATCTCATCTTTGGCTCATGGCTGAACTACAACCGGTATGGTGCAAGAGGGTATTATCACCTATCCCCCAACCCCGCATAATTGCCCTCCTTTCACCACCCCTTGACGGCTAACCCCAAAAATGCAGCTGGGATCTCCTCCCCCATGGCGACACACTCAGGGACGTTCCTTATCTCCTCAAGGACTGGACCCGGCGGGTTATCGGAACACTACAGCGTGGCGGCGGCCGAGGCGGATATAGCGCCGTGTAGACACACCTCTTCCTCTTTAATCCCATTATTATCTGGGGCGGGCATGTAAGCGGTGGATTCCCTGCCTTTTTCTTTTTTCAAACCACAAATTTTATCTATTGGATCTGTGTTTGGGTGTGATTGGCTTGGGTCGTTAACAAACTCTGCCTTACTTTTTTTTTTATATCATTACTCTTTTATTTCATTTCCCCGGGGAGAAGAGAAGAGTGGGTGGGGTATATCAGAACGTGGCCCGATCCTTTCCATGTCTATCTAAGCTTGGCCCCGCGGAGGGTGGTGGGGGGTTTCCTTTCTTTTTCTTTTTCTTTCTTTTTTTTCCTTTTTTTTCCTTTTTTTCCTTTTTTTTTCTTCCTTTTTTTGTAGGGACTTGGTCTTGACCTAGGCAGGCGGTGCTTTTTACTAGAAGGGTAGCGCGTGGAATTTATTGTTCCTTTTTTTTTTTTGATATCCTCTTTGCACCGGTTGGCGGCAGCGTAGAGAATGTGGCGATGGGGCAAGCGGGCGAGTGAGCGGCTGTGATGCGGTTTCGGTTCTATAGATTAGCGTATGGCAACTGGAGTGCATAAGCCAATGGTACATAGCCGCGAGTGGGCTTCACGAAATAATAGTAGACTACCAACTACCCCATCTGCCATGGGAAACTCTCGACGGAACTGGGCTGCCTTGGCAGGCCTGCTGCACAGACTATCACTCGGACCGCATACCTGGACTAGGCTAGTAAAGTTTTAGTGGGGGCAGAAAGACTCGGAAAGACCTAGTGTGGGGGGTGGGGACTACACGGTCTCCTGTATGGGACAAAAATCCCCCCGTGACGATGTAAGCCGCGGGGGCGGGGCAAGCCGTAGTCTATTGGTTGCTGCTAGCTGGGCCGGGCTGCAGTTTGCGGCGGTGGGCTTTGTGGGTATGTGGTGGTGGGGGGGGGCGGTGGGGGTGCTTTATGGTGAGGGTTTGGGTTTGTTTAGAGGGCGTGAGGTGGGGATGTGGGGGGATGGCTCTCTTGGGTTTGGGGGGCCGGTTGGGGTGGTTAGTATGCATCGATCATGGTTGCTGGTCGGGTGTTTCTCTGTTGTGTAAGCCCGACCGGTCAGTGCGGGGTGGCTCGAGCTGGCTGCAGTAGCCAGCGAGTGGGTGCTTATAAGATGCGGCGGTAGATTGTGTGGAGGTGCCTTTCATAACCGCCCGGGCTGTGGTTAGGGTTAGACTGCAGTCCGGCCATGTGCTGTGCTGGACTAAAGGGTAATCACAGGATATCACTCGGCGCGCAGCACCCAACTTAAGTCAAGACTGAGATTATCTGTTTAAAGTACAAAAGTATATGTAGTATTACAACCGGTATATTATAGCCCACCGCACACAAAGGGAAAAGCAGGAACGCCCGAAATAGTAGTATACAAACCCAATATTAGATCATTACCCAATAAACTAAATAAACAACCAAATCCCCGAACCTACAACACACCCAATGCAACCACCGCCGCCGCGGCCACCACCACCACCACCACCGCGCTCTTTACCCGCGCCGCCCCCGCCGTGACCCCCCTCTCCACCATGATATCTGAGCTCTCGCCGGCGGGGCAAAACCGCACCTCGAAGCCCTGCCCCGTGGGCACGGTGAAGGTGCTGAGATGGTCGTCGTAGGCATAGCTGTACGCGTCGGGGCACACGCCCTTTGCCTTTGTGCTGTAGAGGCTCGGCTTGCACTTTTTCGGGTCGTCCCACTTGCCCTTGCAGCAGTGCTCGGGCTTGCCCCACTTTGCGCAGGCGCTCAGGCACGGCGACAGCTCGGGCCGCGTGAGGCCGTCGTCCGGGTACCAGAAGGCGACGCTGTCGGAGGGCTGCTTGGGCGGCGGGAACACGAGGAGGTCGAAGGGACACCAGTGCGTTATTGAGTTGTCGTTGGTGGGCGAGGTCATGACGCCTGGTGGGCATGTCTGGTCAGTGACAAGTTCCTCCTAGATATATATAGCTTCGGGGGAGGTGGTGACTTACAAGAAGGGCTGTTCCCCTCGCCGCCTTGGTACTCTGGCGTGATCTTCATATCCAGATCATACCCGTCCACAAGACTAACATCGAAGTAGGTCTGCGCGCCGCTCCCGCTGATTGTGAACTCCGCGAGCGTGGTTGGCGGCTGCCCGGCGCCCTGGCACTCGAGCCTGTTCCCGCAGTCGCCCGTGAGGCAGTGGCCACTGCCGTCGCCGGCAAAGGTGCAGTTCGTGCGGCCCCACACACGGCCCACCCAGTCCCAGCCGACGGTGATGGTGCGGTTGGCGGCGGGCGCAAGCTCGAAGCCCGTGCCGGCTGGGCCCGTGCCGTTGGAGGTGAGGACGCCCGGCCAGATGGTGTAGCCGCAGTTGTTGGTCACGGTGATGGCGCGCGTGTCGGTGGCGGTTTGGCCCTGTGCTAGTGCGGGGAGCGCGGGGAGGAGGAGGAGGAGGAGGGTGCGTGGTATCATGCTTCTTGTAGCTATTGGAGTGATATATATATGCGTATGTCTCGTTTTCCGTAATTGCAATACCAGATTGACTTATTATTTTTATTTTGTATTTCCTGTCCTTGAATATCGTAATAACTGCTGACCGCTGATTGAAAATAACCAAATCCCCATAATACCCTCGGGTGGGGGACTCTTTATATACCACCACATGCACCTCTCTCTCCCACCCGCTCCTCTACACAGCCCACGACGATCTTGAAAGGGCTTTTACCCCTGTCCCTCCCTATCGAAACCTGTAACCCACAGACAGAGAGAGATCTTGCATCTCTTTTTTCAAGTTCTTGTTTTTTTTTTTGGTTGGTTGGCTGGTTGGCCCTGGAGGGTCTCCTAACCCTTAGCCGAAACCCTTGCTTGATTTTCGCTAGCCCGACGTCATCCTAAATTTATCCCCAAGCGCGCGCGCGCGCGCGCCCTAACCCTGCGAGATCTTGGTATGGTACGGCTTCTGAGACAGAGCTTGGTGGTCGCGTGCTGGTAGTCCCCGTTACTATTGGATTGGATTCGCCCATTGAGGTGGATTCTTCAGACGCGCTGGTAGGGTGTCGGGTCCTGTAGAGTACATACATTCCCCGAGCTGGGTACTTAAGCTTAAGTAGCCAGCCAGCCAGATCCTGATCTTGATCCCTCTCCGGTCTCAGCCTTCTTGAAGGCCGTTGAACAGCCTCTGGGTTTGGCAGGTCCTCAATAGGTAAGATGTGCGGTTTTCCTGGGACTGTCCTGCTTCAGTACTTATGTAGAGCACATGTAGTTAGGGATCGGGTGTGGTACTCCCGCAATTGCAACGGTCCATCAGTAATACGGTGGGTATATGTCTCCTTTCTCTCCTTCTTTCCCCCCGTCAAAACCCATTATGCCCACAGGTAGCGAGCAGTTCGGGCCTGGTAGGGCTACCGCAACTGTGGGTTTTGCGAGTACACACTTAAGTACATGTAGGTGCACGTGACCAACAAACTATTAGGGTAACTCTCTCAGGTTAAAAGCGCAGAGAGGGCCACCACAGTCGTGCGTTGAGAGGCTGGGCTAGTGGTTGTGGTGGTGGAGGAAATGGGGTGGTCGTGGTGGAGAGGGTCCCCAGCCGCGCATGGGGGTGGGTTCGATTCCTGCCCCTGATGGACTAACTTTTTTTTTTTTCGTTCCTTTAATATAATAGGACCATCGACGCACTTTTTCAGTAATTCTATAAGGCTCGGTACTTGTTCTTACCTCTAGGGGCCGGACTGGACACTTTATAGGACAAGCCAAGAAAGAAAGACAGAAAGAAATAGCAGTATTGAGCGTGACTATGTAGTGACAGTAGAACATTGTAAGAAAAGAACCCGCAGCTATACCACAGGTATTACAGCGCAGTTTCCACCAGATAAATGTAAGTACATGTATCCGCCTCAGGCGCTTGCTAGGCATATGAGAAGCCCGACCTCCTGCCTAGCGCTTCCACCCACCACTCATCACCATCCCTCATCACAAACGCTCCTCCACATAAGTACATGTAGTAACGAAGCGCTACCGACGGGGGTTAGAGCGAGTACAAGCCTTCAATGACCCGGATATCTGGGATTTAGCTTTGTCTTGCGAACGGGAAAGACCCCTCTATGTCTACGAAAGCAGGCCCTTCTGACCATGACCCCTCCCCTCCCCCTCCCTCCCCCCGGGGGGCCATCCATAAGGTAGAGCTGCTTAAACATATGTAGTGTTGGGGAGCTCAAATATGGAGGCGCGCTGGCCATGGTTACGGGTAGGTAAGTACGCAGGACGGATAAAGAGGAGTATCAAAGGAGGAGATGGTATGGAATTTGGGCTAGCTGGTATTTTAGAGGGGTTGGCACTTCCCTCTCGTTCTACAGCTGCCTGTGCCTACATGTACATGTAGCTACGAGGTCGACCGACTAGCGATAGGAGGACAGCCGCCAACATAGCACGTCGAGGATGAATCATTGGGGCCGGGAATCGCTGGTAAATCATATCATGCGTTCTTGGGAGTCCAACTATCTCTTCGATATAACTAAGCAGGATAGAGAATGTTGGGAGATATACGTGGGGTGTGTTAATACTATGCCACAAATATCTACCAGCAAGGGCGGCGTATTTACGAACTGAACGGCTATAAGCAGTACGGTTATATGTTCTCTAAAATACATTTGGGGGATTCAATTTATTCTTATTTATTTATTGCTGCTTGATACAACACTGTGTAAGTGGGGTGGATGCTCGAGAGCGCACGGTGGGGGACATCCCGTGGTGGTTTATCTACATGTTTACACATAATAATCATGTGCTGGGCTCCTCCGATTAGGTCCAATGGTCTCTGGCTTCTTTCCGGTGCGGATTGGTTTTTCATCAGTTATCCCCGTCCCAAAGTGCATGGCCGGGAGGCAAGAATATACAAGGACGTAACAGTTACACCACTTCTGGTTTTCTTGATTGCCTTTAGATACTGGTTTAGTCAGTAAGCAGAT
Organism: Morchella sp. 2016-72; assembly: GCA_024713865.1. Classification (NCBI taxonomy): domain Eukaryota; kingdom Fungi; phylum Ascomycota; class Pezizomycetes; order Pezizales; family Morchellaceae; genus Morchella; species Morchella sp. 2016-72. Next base: position 994,383 of record JAMJEY010000003.1, read on the forward strand.
GAGTGGCATCGTTTTTGACCGGTGGAGTGTCCGAGTGGCCCTTGCGACATGAATTCCGGGCTTTTACTATCTGGATATTGATCTTGCATGTTCACTCCCGCTCAGTCATGTCCCGTATAGATTCGCTGAACCCCCGAATCTTCCAAGATAGAAAATCAGCACAGTACTCCCCATTATCCTACTACAGTCTGATGTATCCACCGTGGGGTCCGGGGTCGTTTTCGACAACCGAGGTTGGGTTCTAATGCAAGTCTAAAGCCTTTATTTGTTGGTGTAGGTTGGGCAAGTGAAGGCAAATAGAACCCGCTGGCAGAATATAAAGTTAATATTAAGGTCCGGGAGAGAGGGTTGCCAAACTTAAGATATTTAATCTTAGAATCCGTATCCGCAAGCGGAACCACCGTACCACCAGGGGGAAGCTTGTTATACAAAAATCCATGGGTTCACCGGAGAATTTAGATGTTTGGTTGGTGTCGCCGCATAAACCCAATACCCGCTACCAGAGACAGCAACTTATGATCCATGGTTCAGTCCGCATGGCGAGATATTTCGACCAAAAACCACCTGGATAACAGATATGTTAGGACAGCCAAGTAGGGGGCCCATCGATGCGGGGGGTGTTGCCTCTGTTACCAACTTAATCGAGCTCCTTGCAGTTCCATGGTACACTACCCAGGGTCACCCAACAGGAGGCTCAAATTTTAGAGTTTTAACAGTCTCGCTAACTATTTGTCACCATAGCTAATTGTTGTTAAAACCAACAAGCCTGGTAGGGGTCGTTTGGTTATTTGGAATACATGCATGGTATAATGCTGTTTTTTCGCCTCCACGTTTTGAGCACAGTACTAGGTCGATATGCAGGGTGTACGGTTTCGCAAGCTGTCAAGGGATACCTGGCTGTTAGTGTAATATAGGAGAAAGGGAAGGACGAGCACCGCCAGATAGTTAGTGTTATCATAGCACCTAATACCATGCTAATAATCACCAACATACCCCAATAAGGCCAAGTAAAGCATGGAAGACCGGGACTTGGTAAGTCAAAGATGCTTTCCAGATTGTGTTGAAGTCCCCCCAGGGCTAGGCGGCACGCCTGAAGTGTAAGAAGATCAGCCCAGGTCCCACATAACGCCAAGCTTCTTCAGATCCTAGTTTCGGATCCAGATCTCTGACAGCGGCCCGGGTGGAGCCCCTCACGAAGCGAGAGATATGCTTAAATTTTAGTGCCTCTTAACAAATCCACAAGGTTCATGTGGAGAGATGGTAGTAAAGCCTTCAAAGCAGGAGCTAGGAACTGGCGCCAATCACAGTCTTGGCGTTTTATCCTAGTTTGACTTGGCGTAGCGAGTGCTGACTTATGATACAGCTACATACAACTGTGGAGATTCATAGTCAGTTTTGTATCTTGAGATTGTGAATATGTGGATATCAAAGATCAATAGCGTGGGGTAGGTGAATATCTAAACGCATAAGTGGGATTGAAAAAGCTAGATAAATACCGTTCCTTCCCTCTATCTCTTTCCCTCATCCAACTACTCATTCGTTCACCAACAACACCTTAGACCACTACCTTCATTAATTCGCCCGGGGCGATAAACACCTCCTTTACTTAACATTTTGTCGCAGTCAGGCACAGCGCCAATTCGCACTCCCTTAAGTGACCATCCGCCCAATAATTATTCATACTCACTCATTATCGCCATGCATTTCCTCAATCTCTCGATTGGCTTTGCCATCCTTTCGGCCCTCATTGCCGTGCAGGCTGGTAAGTAGAGTCTCCTCCGAAGCTTGCGTATCAAGGCCTAAGCTAATAACTCCTAGTCCCCACATCTTCGTCCCTTGACATGAGAAGCCCCGGGGGGACAAGCGAAGAGCTCTACTCACAGCTTGCCGCAAAGAAGGAAGAAGAACACTCCTTGCGAGTAGAGCGGGAGCAACAACTTGGAGTAATCCTGGTCGAGATCCGGGTCGAACAGGACCCCGGTAAAAAGAAGGAAAAACAGAAGAAGTACGATGAAGAGAAGAGGAGAGCAGATGAGGACGAAAAAAGGCTCCAGGATGAGATTGAGGATTTGGAGGAGAAACTCGAAAAACAGCAAGGCCCGAAGGCCAATGAGGAGGATGAGGAGGATGACAAGGATAGAGAGAAAGAGGAAAGAAAGAGGGAAAAGGTCCTGAAGAACTTGAGAAAGGCGGAGGAGCAAAGAGGTAGAGGTAGAGGCCTAGGTAGAGGTAGAGGTAGAGGGAATAATAATAACAAGGTTTGTGCTTTGGGTTCTTCTACTCTTATGGGGCGCATATACTGACTGACCTTGTATTTGATAGGTATATGTTGTTATTGTGGTGCAAATTGTTGTGGTCGTTGATCGTAACGGGGAATCCTCTCCTCCACGCTACGAAACCATTGCCAGAGTGGTGTATGATAAGCCCAATGCCTCCGTGACTGAGACACAGTGGAGTATGTTCTCTCAAGATCTAGCAGTCTTCGATATTAGGCTAACCTATTTGCAGTTACGGATTCAACCACTGAATACATTACAGCAACAGACACCCCTGAGGCAACCTCTACCAGTGACGCTCCCGCCGAAACTACGGTTGAAGAGGATGTTCCTACTGAGACTATCCTCGATAATACTCCAAAGGAGACTACTCCCGGAGAAACTCTGGCTGAAACAGCCGCTGAAGTTCCCGTCGGGACAACACCAGTTGGAATTCCAGCCGAAACTAATGTCGCTGAACATCCCGCGGGAACACCTGCGGCAGAAACCCCGGCCGGAACCACCGCTGCCCCCTCGGCTGAGACCCCAACCGCCTCCTTGGCTTATAACCCGTTTATACCCGCGGGGTACAGAGGTCGCAGAGCCCTCCAGTTTTAATTATTAGTTCTAAGTTTTTAAACTCACTAATAGTCCTTTTTCTTGCTGTGGTCACGGTTCTTTATCATTTCCTTATGTTCTTGCGTGTGTTTGTTTGTTTGGGTCTTGGGAGCGATGGGTCAGTGGTATTTTGTCAAGGGTTGATGGTAATTTTGGACTAGCGTTAGTGTTTGTATTTACCTCAAGAAATCCCCGGCCGCGGAAGTGCTCTCGAGTGGATAGTTTAAGAATATATACGTAAATCACCAATAGCCTCAAAACTAGTCTGCCAGTTCACTAGCCAAGTATAGGTGGTATATATATAGCTAATTAATATACTTACCAAGGCGGAGTACTTCGTCCCGGAGATTCACTGAAAGGAGGTCAGGGAAGAGATCAAACTAGCTGATGCCGAGAGGTGGGATTTATGTAAAGGTCGTGACGGTGATTTTATTACGTCTTTATAAATCGATATGTCGATAGCTGTAGCTATTAGTAATTCATCGGTTCCCGAGCTTGCACTGCCACTTACCAAGCTAGAGGAGATGTCTGTGCTGTTGGAATTGATTACGCGTCAACCTTTATGTCGCGCAGTTGACTGTCTCATAATTAGAGGAAACCAAAATCTTGATTGATGGAAAAAATCTCAGACATGCATAAACGCTGAAGGGCCCTTGTAAGTTGTAACGCAGCAGGTATGGGTACTACCAGGGTATGGTACATTTCAACACTGGTCTTGACGAGTGATGTCTGGTGACTATGGGACCATGGTGGACCTAAAGCTATTTGTGGGATCGGGAGAGATCGTCGATGCGGGAGCAGGACGAATTCCAGGGCTGCACACCTCTTTCCGATAGCACACTAGATCGCCAGGATGTGGATCAGAACGGCTTGCCCCCCGATAAAATCTACCATTCATGCGCTTTTTTAATAACCACGAGATATCAATACAGATAAAGCTGGCCTGTATACAATACGATATTGATCGGACCCTCCGCCAGGGTCTGACATACATGTAAATATCTAGTTGGTAGATTCCCGGTGGCCCTGTCTGGCAGAGTCACGTGAACAGAAGGACAAGGCCTTTGTAATTCGCAAGCGGTTGTCACACACATGTACCTACAACTCAACCAGTACCAGAGAGAAGGTTCCAAGTTCCAAACATTTTAACAGGCCCCTTGGACTGGGTTCCCCTGCTAGGTTCTACTCTGGAACTGGGACAGGAGCTAAATTCCGCAGCGCCCTCTACATAGACACACTTAGACACATAATTGCCCTCCTGTGCCCCTCCACTTCCGTCATTCTCACTTCCGGTGTCCATCTGACCAGCACCACCAACCTTAACACCTCAAAACCCCACGATCCTGAACGTTGGCATCAAGTTAAAGCACGTGAAAAGAACAAAAGCAATCCCATCAATCACATCCTAGCCACCTAAAAATATAACCTCTCCTCCACTCGCCGCACCCTCCCTTCTCAACTTTCCCCATCATCATCATCAATCATCATTGCATCCCCCCACTACTGAGACCCCCGCTTCACCGAGCTTGAACTCTCGCTATTCTCTGAATCCTCCACCGGGAACGCCCCGTTCCCAAATTAGTCCGCTTCTTTTTTCACTCACGAACTCCCTTGCTTGTCTACCTGCTATGTCTGGATCCGAGGGCAGCAGCCGCAGTGATGGAGGGTGGGTCTTTCGTTCATAACCCTTTCATCGTGATCCTTTCCATCATCCTTCCCCTTCTTCTTCATCCCGTTCTTTCGATTCTCCGCCATTCGTTCATTCATTCATTCTATTCACTCCTTTGTTTCTTTGTCTTTTTTTTTTTTTATCAAGCTTTCAGGTTTAGCTTACATATGAAACTCCCGCTCAGGCATCGTAGGACCCGTTCCGCTATGGTTTCCTCACTCCTGCACTCATCCTCCAGCAGCTCGCCCTCAAAATCTCACTCTCGCAACGCGTCCGCCGCTGTAACTCCAAACTCGTCAACTGCGTACCTAACCCCTGCGAACGCCTCAACCACATCAGCACCGAAACGAAGCATTTCACTTCGAACTCCATCATCAAGTAGACCAATCACGGAAGAACCCCCACCTTTGCCCTCGACCGCAAATACCTCTGCTACATCACTTATCGGCGGTTCGGGGGTCCTGGTCGGGAATGCGAAAAGCGTCGAGGATACTGTCCGCACGTTCCGGCTATATGAAGCATTGAGGAATGGGGACACTATGGCGATTTCAAAGACCATCAGGGAGGGCTCGCCAGATGATGCGATTAGGAGCTCTATATTGCAATTAGGTGTGCAGTGTGCCGAGGTTGCGGTGATAGAGTATATTCTGTCGACCACTACGACTGATGCGGCCACCCCATCTGGCTTACCTTACTTGGATATCAATCACCGGGATCCAGCGACTGGAAACACGCCGTTGCATACGGCGGCGAAACTTGGAAGGGCAGATGTTGTATCACTATTGCTGAAGCAATCAGATATTAACGACAGCATTCACAACTATAATAATCGCACGCCATTAGAAATTTCAAGGACCCCGACGGTATTCCAGATGCTACAGCTGGCGCGAAGTATGTTTCTAGAGGAAACAATCGAGAAGTTGACCCGACTCGTTGCAGAGCAGGACTACGAGCGGATTGAGAAACTTCTAGAAGTCCCAAGGGTGAAGGGGCTGTTGGACCTCAACACCCTTGAACCACCTACCAATGGCGGTGGATCAACACTACTGCATGATGCTGCTAGACGACGGGATACAAGACTAATCGAGATTCTCCTGCTACATGGCGCGGATCCGTTCAGGAGGGATAATAAGGGTAAGTTGCCGCAGGACGTAACAAAGGATGATAAAACAAAGAACATGCTCAAGAAGAGCCCTGCTGCGCAAGCCGCCGCTCGGGGGATAGAGGAAAGGGCTGTTCTTGGAAGTGCCGCAGAGGTCGCCGCAACTGGCTTGGCTCCTGCAGGAGAAACTTTTGCGACTGGGATCGCTGGCAAGGAAGGAAGGGAAATGAAAGGATACCTAAAGAAATGGACCAACTACACTAGCGGGTACAAGCTCCGATGGTTTGTGCTTGAAGACGGAGTCTTGAGTTATTACAAGCATCAGGGTAAGTGGAACCTTGTGAGCTCTAAAAATAATTTCGCTTAATATTTACATCTACAGATGATATTGGCTCCGCCTGCCGAGGCGCTATCAATATGAGAATTGCCAAACTCCACATGGATGCGCAAGACAAACAAAACTTTGAGATCCATGGTAAGGGATCCGTTAAATACCACCTCAAAGCAAACCACGTGGTTGAGGCGAAGCGCTGGTATTGGACTTTGAACAATGCCATCCAATGGGCTAAAGACGAGGCAAGAGAAGAGGAGCGCCGGAAAGCCGGCGAAGCCGAGCGGATGGGTCGGATGCGAGAGCAGCAACGTTATGAAGACAGCGATGCAGTATCTGATATCATGAGTGGCAGCGTCACGGGATCTTCGGGGGAAAATCGGAAATCAAGCTTCCGTACTGGCGGCAGCAGCTTTGTTGCTGCCGCAGAGGGAGAGGAAAGTGACTTTTTTGAACCGAACGCGAGTGGCTCATCAAGACACCGCCACTCCAGCCGTGGCGGTGGCTCTGGGGATGAGCGGGAGGGTGACGTGGATGATGATGACCACAGCTCTAATGGACCTCAGGAGCCACCAACTAGTGATGCTCTATCCCTGTTAGGAAATTCTGCAAGGTTGCAGCTAGATCTTCTCAGCCAGGTTGTACTTGCTGTTCAATTTGAACATGCAAAGAACCCCGACCTCACACTCAGTGATCCTCTAGTTACTGGGGCTTTGAGTAGTTATGAAAGCGCTGTTACCAGCCTGAAGACACTTGTTGAAGACCTTTTACTAATGAGTAAGGAGCGTGATTCCTACTGGAGGTACCGGATTGAGAAAGAGATTAGTCTCCGAAAAATATGGGAGGAGAACATGGCTGTCTTAGCACGCGAGCAAGAAACCCTTGAGAGTAAAGCAGCTGGCGAGCGCGAGAAGAAGAAGAAGGCCAAACGTGCGCTAAGGGAGGCTCTCCGAGGAAGCGGTAGCGCGCCACTGAGCCCTAGACTAGAGAACAGTGCCCCCGAAATCCTCGACGGACAACCAAACAGTGTTGAACTTAACAGGGTTGGGTCCGCGTTGAAGAGCCCAGCTCTTGTAGTAGACAGTGACAGTTCTGATGACGAGGATACCGACCAATTCTTTGACGCGATTGATAGTGGTGAAGTGGAGGTCGTTTCGGAGATGCCAATTAGTACTATGAGCCTCAAGAGTCCAGGGCTTTCGGAGCGGAACATGGCTCTGGGCGAAGGGCCTGAAGGGGATATTGAAGAGACAGGAGCATTGGTGTTGAGGCAGAAGAAGTTGGTCGCTGTCAAAACCAGTTTCAAGGGTTATGAGGATCCGCCAAGAGAAAAGCTGAGGTTGGACGCAGACGATAGGCCGAAAATTTCGCTCTGGGTAAGCTCACCGAGTGATATCCTATGAATGAAACCAACTGACAGTAAATAGGGTATTCTGAAATCCATGATTGGAAAGGATATGACCAAGATGACGCTTCCAGTCTCATTTAACGAACCTACATCTCTTCTCCAACGTGTAGCAGAGGATATGGAATATACCGATCTACTTGATTTGGCTGCTGACCGTGCCGACCCCGCCGAAAGAATGGTTTATGTTGCCGCTTTTGCTGCTTCCGAATATTCTTCGACCATCGACCGTGTCGCAAAACCTTTCAACCCTCTTCTTGGAGAGACCTATGAGTATGTCCGTCCAGATAAAAACTACCGCTTTATGGTCGAGCAAGTCTCCCACCATCCCCCTATCGGTGCCGCATGGGCTGAGGCCGAGAAATGGGATTACTGGGGCGAATCTGCCGTTCGAAGTAAATTCTATGGAAAGAGCTTTGATATCAACCCGCTTGGCACATGGTTCCTTCGTCTCCGAACCCCAGACGGTAAAGAGGAATTGTACACGTGGAAAAAGGTCACGACATCCGTCATCGGTATTATCACAGGTTCCCCAACAGTCGACAACTATGGTCTTATGGAAATTAAGAATTGGACCACTGGAGATACATGTCAGCTTGACTTCAAAGCACGAGGTTGGCGTGTATCGACTGCGTATGAGGTTAAGGGACGAGTCTTCAACCCTGATAGCATTCAAGTATGGAGCATTGGTGGCCGATGGAATGACAAGATCTACGCCCGTCTCTCCCCGGGTCAGGACCTCGCAGTAGACCCACCTCCTACCAACGGCGGTGGCTCAAACCCTGCTTTCTTGGTTTGGGAGAACCACCCGCGCCCACCAGCACCTTTCAATCTCACCCCGTTCAGCATAACCCTCAACGCAATTCCTGATAATCTCAAACCCGTACTCTGCCCTACCGATACACGTCTCCGACCGGATCAAAGAGCAATGGAAGAGGGAGAATATGACTTTGCGGCCACGGAGAAGAACAGGTTGGAGGAGAAGCAGAGAGCAAAGCGGAGAGATAGGGAGCAGAGTGGTGAAGAGTGGAAACCAAGATGGTTCGAGAAGGCAGTCTGCGAGGTCACTGGTGAGGAGTACTGGAAGGCGAAGGGTGATTACTGGGGTATGAGACACAGCGGCGAGTGGAAGGACGTTGAGGATATTTTCTAAGTGTACTTATTGGGCTAAGTTGGCTTTTGTCTTTTTTTCTGTTCCTCTACTTTGTGTTTCCTTTTTTTTCTTTTGTAGAGGGTGTTCGGTAAAAACTTTAAGCGCCTCGCTCTCGTTTATTGGGAATTGCGAGCGCATAAATTAGTTAGTTCTGAGGAGTGATATTCCGAATAGTATGGTCTTCCTCGACAGGATCAGGAAGTTAGTATTTCTAGCAATTAGTTGGCTTTTATTTGTCAATAACCTATAAAAAATGGATGCTGTTATTAGAGTCAATTCCTAAAATGCACAATCATTACCGAGTGATATCTCATGATTAAGAACCTGTTTATTATCTCAATTTGAACAACAATAATTCCAACAGTTACATATATCTACAGCCGCCTGCAAAAATTATTACTCTCCTCATTCCTTTTGGTAAAGCGGTATCCTAACAATATCAAAAGGTAAATGCAGGTTTGCGATCCCGTTTTGAAAATTCGCAACAAGCATGTCATCCCCATCAAATGCCGCAGTGGAGGGCCCGTGCAGCAAGTCGCTTGTGAGAACCCCCACCGGGTTTGCCTCAAGGTATGGGTACTCGATCTTAACGACATCGATAAAGATCCCGAGTTCGTAGCCTGAGTTAACGGAATAAAGGGTATCGCCCCGGAGAAGGAGACCGTCGACTTTACCAACCTACTCGTTTTTTTTTTGCTTGTTAGAAGCCTTTCAATTACTAGAGGAGGTGGGGAGTGCATACCGTTCTGCCACCCAGGTCAATTAGTGATACCTCCTTGGTCTTCAAGGAGACACGGTAAATAGCCCTCCCTTCCCAACTTCCAACAATAAGGAATTCCTGGTCCTCGGTCACCACTATTCCGTTCGCGACGGGGACGCCGGCCCCGTAGATGTAAGGAATATCTACGCTGATATCTTTGTAGATCTTCAGTTCCTGCACCGCCTCTTTTGCGGCGAGCTGGTCGGGGGTTATGTAGAGCAAATATGGCTGGGAAGAATCGGTGATATACACGGTTCCATCGTCTGCAATGGCGAGGTCGTTCAAGCCGCTCCCGTTGTAGGACACGGTAAACGTATAGATAAGCTCGCGGGTAGGAATATCGTAGACGAAAAGCGATCCACTTGTGTAGCCGGCAACGTAGAGGCGATCCTGGTGGTCGGCTTTGATGCCGGCAAGGGCTGGGCTGGGGGTTGTAGGAACCCACACCTCCATTTGAGGGTTGTAGACTGAGCCACGGTAGATGGAACCTGTAGTAACGGACCCGGCGTAGAAGTAGGGGGAGTTGGGCTGGCGGGCTACGCCTTCGGGGTAGGTATTGTTTCCGGGGAGGACGTAGGAGGTGATTTCAGAGTGAGGCTTAGGACGAGGGGCTGCGAGAGCCACAATTGGGGAGAGCGCGAGAAGGAGGAGGGTGAAGTTCACGTTGGTTGAAAACATTTTGACTTTGGGTTTGCTTAATACTGTTGAATACTGAGTCTTTTCTTGTTGTTATTGTGGATGGTGCCCTTATTTCCAGTGCTTTAAGGCTCACTATATAGACGTCCAGGACGTAGGTCTGCGAGGTGTCCTGAACAATATCTCGGACTTATTTCATCGTAAATACGAACGTACTGGCTTATTGAAGCCAAAACATCGTTGTCCCTTACCAATCAACACTGTATAGCATAGCTACATGTACTTTCATATATCGATCTCTTCCTAATGTATATATTGATAGATTAGGATATTGACTGCTCAAAATAGGCTGTAGAATCGTCTAAAGGAGTGAATTGATTGATTATAAGATGATTATCCAAAGTGGATATCGTCTTCCCCTTATAGTAACCGAAAATATCTGCATAAGGAAAAGTGACGTCTACAAAGAGAAAACAAAGAGATAAAGAAATAGCTGATTCGTCAGCTTCTTTATATGGAGACATTCCAGGATGTATGACTGCCTGCATCCGTACCTGGCAGCTGCTAAGCCTTCGAGTTGTAGTGGGGGCCTGAAACCTTAACTTGGCTAATAAATCCTTTACCCCTGTAAAGCTAGTACAAACAAAGTATCACCGCTTAAAAACTCAACTCTTCTTGATGTGTATTTCACCATCCTGCAACTACATGTGCTCATGTAGAGCAATTAAGATACGATTGGTGATTGGTTAACTTAAAGTACGTTGGGTATTAGATACAAATGCGTGCTTATGCTTTTCGCTAACTTTAACGTGATCAGGGTCCTAGCGATATATCCCTGATCAATCCTTCTGGTCTGTTCCACCCGCTGACCAAGCCAGACAATTGATGTACTATCGCGCGATATTAATATCGGTATGGTCGCCGAATTGCTTGAATAAAGTAAAACAGGAAAGGAAAAACCTTGATCCGACCCCAGCCATAGCTAGCTGCAGTATTTCTCACGCAACGAAGGGTCCTAAATAGGTCATGATCTCCAAAATGATCGAGTGACCTTATGTGAATCTACTATCTACTATTCTACTATTCTACTATGTACTAGATTACATCCATTTGCACCCGCGCTTGAAAGCTGATTGGCCAGGAGTGAGAAACCCTAACCCAGCATGGCAACCAGCCCACCCAAATCAAATGCCCCCAGTACCGGGGTTGGAAGGATGGGGGAGTTGGAGTGGGGGCCGTAGGCCCCAATAACAGCTGTAGAGGCCCAGGGCATAACTGTAAAATCTACTAGAGATATATTGAGGGACTGTTGGAGCAGATAAACCTGAGGGGGCGGGGGGCCGAAGGTCCCCCGTCTCCCAAAACTGGAGGTTCAAAATTGGGTATATCAGGGCAGAGTTCCAAAAGTACATGTATGTACCTACAACTCGCGGTCGCGAGTTGGCCCACTCCTGGTTTCATAGTACTGTGAAAGGCACGAGTCATGCCTCGAACAAAGCTACAGTTAAACCTATCAGAGGGATAAATCGGCTTGGATTCGTCGCTCCTGCACAAGCCCAAGAATGGAGAGTATATCAAAAGACACCGTGGAGGACACCCTAGAATACTGTGGAGATGGTATGGCAGTCATTACAACAAGAACCGTCGATGAAACATCCTCGCTCCCTCTACGTGAATCTAAAGAATTCGGAAAAGTATGAAACTACAAAACAAACACAAAACTCTTTTCATTACTCCCTTTTACTCAACCTTCGCCACCGGCTTCGAGACAACTTTCGCCTTCAGTACCACTGCAACATTGTCATCTCTTCTCACCCCATCTCTATCAAAGTCCATCCTTAGTACCGCTGGGAATAGCTGCACCCTCACTTCTGCTTCAGTTTCCGCCCCATCTTCCCTTTCCTCCGCATCTGCTGCCGCATCTTCCATGATGTACGTATCATACTCCTCCCCAGGAGCGACTGGCCATAAATCAAAGACTGCTTGCTGTTGCGCAACTTCGAGGGCTAGCTTCGCAGTCTTCTCCACAAGTCCATGGAGTGATTTTGTGCGCAGCTCCGCCTTAGAAGTCTTAGCACACAGAGGAGCAAAAAGCGCGGAAAGGTCGTTCGTGTGAGTTTCTACTGCTGTGGCGAAAGCAGAAAGGACATCGGGGTGCTTGCACAGCATGTCAACGGTTTTTGAGCGCCATAAGTGCTTTTGAAGCTCTGGTTTTTAGCATAGATATTAGCTGTTGTCCTAGGTGGGTGATCTCTGGATGCTTACCGGTCCCCTCTATGGTATCGTACAAGATTGCGAATGGCTCCTGCAGATCACCGAAACACAGATATCTAATCGACTGGAATACATCTCTATTCAACATCCATACTACCATCGCGGAGATTGCGTCTAACTGCGCTCTTGACTTCTTTACTGGTTCATCTTCATGAACGCACTCCTCAAAGGCGCTTTTCAAGTCTCCCTCTAGCCCAGCCAATCTATCCTCAGCTCCGCCTCTAAAATGTCTAAACACCCACTGCTGCACTCCGTTTACTAACTCTGAGAACTCTGTAGCAAAATAGTCATCGTCCCGCGTAGTCCCTTGTCTAGCATCTTCTTTCGGCCCGTTGCGTGATATTGTCTCGGTCAGCTTATTTACTTGCCGTTCATATTTCCTGACGGCCTGTTCAGCGATGTGTGTGGACCTTTTCATCTCTGCCTGCTCGGCGCGCAGGTGGACAAGTTCATTCTCGCCGTTGAAGATATGGCGGTTTAAAGCAATGTTACGGGCATGAAGCTGTTTGTTATCCTGGTCGAGTCGCTCGAAGACAGGGAACCATTTTTGTTCCAATATTCTATTAACACCAGCATCGACAGCTTTTTTGCGATCTTCATTCAGACGTTGCAGTTGAAGCTTAAGATCAGCATTTTCGCGCGTTAGATGTGCGATTTGGTTCGTAGATGTTAGGAGGCGTGTTTGCAGTGTCTTGATCGCTGGGTCTGGGGGGCTGCTAGTGACCTGAAGTTTGGAGATCTAGGGCTAGCTAAGCTTCAAATTTTTTCTCTGAAAGCGGCGCTGGTAGTACGTACCTGTTCGACTAATTTAAGATCATCGTCAGATAGCCCCTTGTTCTCCTCCGCTGCATATTTTGACGTCCACCCGTACATACCCCGAAAAGCTGCAGCCATGTTGTCGAAAGTGAATTACCAGATGTCAACAAACTACCTCGAAGTAACAACAGAGATGGTACTATCAAGTGTTGAGGAGAGTACGAGCTCTTTTACTCTAAGATTCTGGCGTCCTTTGTGGGGGGACGGGTGCGCAGGCTATCCTTATCAATACTAATCCTCAAAGCCAAATGTTGGGTAAATACCACATCTAGGCAGACGCGATAATAATATTTATTTGTCTGCCTATCGGCGTCCGGTTATGTAGGAGCAGCAATAATTGTGGAGGCTATGTTTCAAACACCTCCTCGGTATATTTACACAGTGGCTTTCTAGGCTGCAATATGACTCTACTCTGCCCCGGCGTACTCCACTGCAAACGCATTCCCGCATCCTCGTATCCCCCCTCTCTGATGAGTCTTACATTTAGAATGCGGGGGTTGATAATTTATCTCAAGACGGTTTAGCCTGTAGATTAACGAACCCACATAAAACCCGGTAAGGTTGAGGCTCAGAGCCAGTTTCCGTTGCCTAGTGCCTTGGCATAATGTGCTTTTTTGATCTAAATCTTTAATATATTCATTGATTCACTCTGAGATTCCTATTTGTTGGGAACTATCTCGATCTTTAGGTAGGATTCACCAGTGACTACATCTGTGCTTTTAATGCCCCCCCAATTGCAAGTATCAAGAACCTCAATTCGTGTAATGTTATCCCCAAAACAAATTATTCCGAAAGGAACTAACTACGTACTCAAATTGCAATTGTCTCAAACTCTGCATGCATCTCCACCCTACGCGCGGAATATTCCCCCACATTTTTTTCTTGACATGTCAGAATCTAAATGCCTGTGTAACCCTAACCCAGCTGATACCATTGGACATTGCTGCTGGTACAGCCTTGACAAGGCAACCACAACGAGTGAAGATCAGTAAGCTCAGCTTGAAGAACATTCATGTACGGATATTTACGATAAGAGCCCTTTGTGTGACTCATGTCGGAAAGATGTAATGTTTCATGCTGTGGCACAAACAGGCTGCCACTTACTGGCTGGAAAAATGGGGCTGACTATCATCATCCAAAAACACTGGTGATCAAGTGCAGATTGGTTATATTTATAAAGGTCCCCCAAGGTTCTAATTACTCCCCTTCTTTCACTTCTGTGGATTAGTAGATCGGTCTACCTAGAAGGTGCTCACGAAACTTACCTTTTTCTTCCTTTACTTTTTCGCATTTAAACGTCCAAAGATACATTTAAACTACATACATACTTTGAGAATCGATTCCATTTATATATCTCGAAATGACTAAGCTTCACTCGCTCAAAGTCGGTATCGACTTTGGAACAACCTACTCCGGTGTATCCTGGGTACTTCCCTCCGTCACTCCAATATAAAAGGTCAAGCATTAACATTTTCAGGCTCACACCGCGACACCCGATGAAATCAACGTTATTCAACGCTGGCCAGCTGGCGGTAACCGTAACTCTGAAAAAGTGCCCACCGAAATCGCTTACAATTCCGACGGGACAAGCTTCAAATGGGGATTTGAACTCCCCCTTGAGGCCGAGAAGCTCGTCTGGATAAAGCTGCTCCTCGACCCCAGCAAGTACGACAGCGAATCTGCCGATTCACCAATTAAGAAGACCAAGCACCTTATCCCCGCAGGTAAGGAGCCTGTAGATGTCGTAGCCGACTATCTCGGCGCATTGAAGCGCCACACGGTCGACACGCTCGAGAGGAACTTCGGGAAGGAGTTCCTGGAAGCGACGCCGGTTGACTGGGTCATGACTGTGCCAGCGGTTTGGAGTGACGCCGCGAAGGCGATGACATTAAAGGCTGCGGAGACAGCTGGGTTGGGAGAAGGGACGAAGATTAGGATGATCAGTGAGCCTGATGCAGCTGCCGTGTGCACACTTAGAGATATTCAGCCAAACAATCTTAGGGTTGATGATACATTTATTGTAGTTGATTGTGGTGGTGGTACAGTGGTATGTCATGGTTTCTATTCTTTTAGCCTTTTGAGCGGGCAACGGGACTGACTGGTGTGTCAATGATTCCAGGATCTTATTTCTTACCAAATTACTGCGCTCAGGCCTACGCTTGAGGTAAAGGAGTGTGCGGTTGGTACTGGTGGCATGTGCGGATCCACGTATATCAACGCAAACTTCGAGAACTTTGTGCGCAAGCGGATCGGCGACGATGTCTTCAATGCCATGAAGCCGAAGGGCCGTATCGTGATGTTGAAGCATTTCGATGAGTTCCTGAAGCGCACATTCAGTGATGAGGACGAGGATGAGGACGAAGATATTTTCTCCTGCCCCATTCCAGGTGTTCCAGATAATGAAGAGGCGGGTGTAGAGGATGGCTTCTTCATCCTCACAAGAGATGAGATGAAGGGAATCTTTGACCCCGTTATCTCCCAGATTGTCGGGTTGGTACAGAAGCAGATGGATGCTGTTGAGAGCGGTGATGACGGATTCGACGTCTCCGCAATCCTACTAGTCGGAGGCTTCGGTGCAAGTGAGTACCTTAGGCAGCGATTAGTGAAGGATCTCAAGAGCACCCGTAACCCTGACGCCGATATCGAGATTCTGCAGCCCACAAACGCATGGAGTGCGGTGGTACGTGGTGCTGTGTTGCGTGGACTGGAGGGCGGCATTGTCAGAAGCCGCCACGCGAGGAGAAACTATGGTGTCAACTGCACTCAGGCCTTTGATCCCGATGTCCATGAAGAGTCTGAGAAATACTTCAGCTCGTTCGATGGTACAGCCAGAGTGCGTAATCGTGCGTTTTGGTACATCAAGAAGGGTGATGAGGTCAGTGAAGATAAACCGATCAGTTTCCCGTTCTATAACAGGTGGAAGACGCATTGGAGTGATGAAATGGTGTTTGAGGATGATTTGGTGGCGAGTGATCTTGATGATGCGCCAGTCAAGACCGATACCTCAGGTAAGTAATCCCAGCGCTCGAGGTCAAGAGGTAATTTTCTCAATGATGCTAACTATGTGGCTTAGATACGTACTTGGTGTGTAAACTGACGTCGACTCTCCCGGCCTCAATACCGAAGGAGATTTTTCCAAAACGGAGGAGTCCGCATGGGTTCGAGTACTACGATATCAATTACAATCTCATCATGACGGTAGAGAGTGCAACGCTAACCTTCGAGTTTGAATTTGAGGGGAAGACCTATGGCAGCGTTAGTGCAAAGTACTATTAGTTTTTATTCCAAGCCATATATACATGTAGCTGGACGGCAGCCAGTTTTAGACTGTCAATTGTAGCATACTTTCCCCTTTTTCCTTTGAGTTTTCTTTCCCCCCACTCTCGATTTAGCATGATATAGTTCGGTTGTTTATTAAAAGTTCGGCAAATTGAATCACTGCGTGTATTTATTGCTCATATAAAATGATTACACTTATGGTGGGGGGTTTCGGCGCCAGAATTGTAGATAGGATACTGGGAGCCACGCGTACACTTGAACGAAACCCCTACCTCTAGCTCTAGAAAAGGAGTAAATGCATGAGGCTAAAGGCAAGTATCATAAAGTAATCTCACTAATACACATCTTTGACGGTCTCTGAACATTAGTGTAGTCATTGAGCATTAAGAATTTAAAATCGGAATTCGGCACTCTCGTATGCTCGGCCTCTCATTGAGCCCACCATCCACCACTTACTACATATGTAGCCTACGGGGGGTCAAGTTGGAACGGCCAGGGTATCCTTTACACCATAACTGCTGTGGCTGGGCGTTCCAACTTCACCCCGTACGTTTGTAACTACACCACCTGCACCTATTCCTAGCACACGCAGTACATCTCTCAAACTGATATTAAATGTCTCTTAATGGATTAAATCCACCGTCCCTTCTGCCACCTAGGCCACACGGTTGACATTTCATGAATAACACACTTCAGATAACAACAAAGGCCCGCATAGCGGCCTACAGAGTAAACATGCGACAACGCGTGAGTCTCCAAAACCTCCCTTATATAGGGTGTTAAGGGCTCATGGCTTGATTTATTAAGTAAACCTGGTAGTAGCATTTTGTCCAGACTGTGTCTCTCTGCTAAGGGTTTCGGTGTAAAGGGGTGCAAGTATTTGGAAGTGTGTCTACGTGCCTTTAACCGACGTTATAGAGCATTCACTATGGATATGGGGGGCCAGAGCTCCAGGTTGCAGAATGTAGAGACGAGATAGCGGATGCAGACAGAGTTGAGTGGAGAAGAGTTGTTCGAAGGATACGATGGGAAGGGAGAGAAAAGATGGGAAGGTTTATAAATCGTATGGTGCGAAACAGAAGATTCCTTCTCCATAGTAGCTACGGTGAGATGCTCAACTCACACCTCAAAGGGGGCGAAATCGGAGAGAAGGAAGGCAGGAGAGTGAAGAGGAAGAGTTATGGGACCTCCAACGAGGGTGGGGCTGGCTGGAAGATAAGTGAAGGATGGGGAGATTAAATAAGTTGGACACTAGGAAGTAAGAAAGAGAAAGGGAAATTGTTGAATTGTGAAGCTGCATGAAGATACATGGAGTCTAACTTTTAGTCCTGTTTGCTTGCATTTGCTTTCCCTGTATTGACCCTGAATCCGATCCACCCGAATTCGCTCCAAATTGTTGAGAAAAATATGTGGTTTGGCGGCAATAGGAGGCAGGGGAGTGTTAGATACTGTAACAGTCCTATAGACTGCATCTTAATGGTTTTACAACAACAATCAATTCACGCGCGATCACTCGGCCTTGGCACCAATTAATGAGTAGAGGCTGCATTGAAACCGTCTCAACTGCTGGACTAGTACAAAATATCCCGAGTGGTGGGACAAACAGCTGTTATCCGGTGCCAAGAGTACTCCCGTCTCCAGAAGAAGTAAAAAGAAGAAAATTAGCGGACACGAGCGTAGTCTTAATCCCGCGGGTTATCAAACAGCACACCCTCTACACCACCTCCTCCATCGACACAGCAGGCATGAACACTAACTCTCCCTGTTGAAGTTACACTGGCAAGTCCCTAGCACCTAGGTGATGGAATACAAAATATGCACCAATTAACGACAACATCGTAGAGCAGAGGTGCGTCATAACTCGAGCTTTGTCTTAGACACCCAAATCAGGGGAATAGGAACAGTGTACTAACTTATTGAGCAGAAACCAATAATCTCATTATCGCAAAACACGGTCATGCCCTCGCCGTACTTCGACTACTGCTGATTAAGAAGATTGCAATGGCATTATATCACATAGGCTACATCATCACATACATAGTCTAATCATCACACACCGTTTGGAAAATCAATGGTTTCATTGACTTCCCACAGAGTACTCAAGCTATAATACAGCAGAGAAAAATCCCAAGGAATGAAAGCCCAGACCCCGAAAAGAAAAAAAAACCGCCCAACAAAGGAAAGAAAAAAAAAATTGACCAGTACCGCTTCTATCTAAGCAAAAGCGCCCACAAACGCCATGCCAAACGCACCTGCAAACACCAAAAAGAACGCCGTAATTCTCCTCTTTCCTTTGAGCACATTCCAGCTCTCATCGCTCAAAAAGTCCTCCGCGAGTAATTCCACTAAACCTGCAAACACCAACAGGCCCGATGAGATAGCGTTCATGACACCGACCATGAGAAGACCTGTCTCGCTCTCTGGTCTGTATAGAGTGTGTGTCGCGAGCCCAATTGCTTGACCGATTGGTGTAGTAAGGCCATACGCCAGTGCCATCATCCACGGTTGTAATGCCCCCGGTTGCCACTCCAGGACAGCAATTCTACTTCCAAGCGCAAGGCCTTCGAACGTCTGGTGGAAGACGATAGCAACAAGGAGAACGATGAACCCGGGGCCACCGGTGACGCTGAGTGCCATTCCGATAAAAACACTGTGAAACAGGATCCCCATCTCGAGGAGCCCGACTTGGAGAAGTGCCTTCTTGTGGATCTGCTGGGGGGTCAAGTTCCCATTAATTCCATGGACCTGTTTCGGTTGGGCGGCTTCGATGGGCGAGGCGGGCTCCTTCTTCTCATCAACATCGAAATCGTCATCATTTTCTTCCTCCTCCTCATCGACCGCGCACTCATCCACTCGTGCAACAGTTTCTGACGAGCTCCTACGGTTATGGTTTCCACCCGTCTTCTGCTGCTGCTGTTCATTCCCAATATCACTGTACATCGACAATCCCTGGCTGTATGAATGACATCTCGACCTTCTTCTTCCTGCCATCCCAAACCCGACCTCACCGACACCACCGGCCCCGCCAATCTCCTCGTCCCCCTGACGTCCCCTCCCCACCCCCGCCGCACTCCTCCGCTTATTGGCCGCTTTCCTCTCATCCTTGCACTGCTCAGTGCACCCTAGCTCGAGAGTTGCCTCATGATGGTCTGACCCCGAGAACCCATCCTTACACAACCCACGTGTGAACAGCATCTCGATGATTGTAACGAAAAAGACGGCGCCCATGGCAATCGCACCAGGAATAGCCGGGTACTTTTGGTTCCAGAACTCGGGAAGGCAAGGGTCATTGAGCGAGATGAAGGCGGTCGGGAGGAGGTGCACGAATGCTGTTGCGATGAGAACGCCTGTACCGAAGTGGCGGGCACCGAAGAGGAAGGAGGGGGGGATGCGGAGCCAAGGGACACGTTTTGCGATAATTGGGAATGCACATGCTAATTAATCAATTGGGCACCGTTAGTTGTCAATGATCGGGCCATGAGCGGGAAAAGGGGGGTAGCAACACACCAAGTGAGCTCTGTGCTAAAACTACAAATAGGGCCATCACATGCAGGCCCACATTATATTCTTCATCTTGCGAACGGCCGGCGCCGCAGACGGAGGAGGAACGTGTTACGAGCACTTTATCTGGATCGCCGCGGAATGTCAGTGGGTTTGTTCATATGATCTGGAAGGCTATGCAGCTCGTTTCGCTCATACCAGCAGATTCTGGGCCCCCTGTAAGGAAATCCATATTGACGTAGTTGAAGCCGTTGCGGATGCTTCTAAAAACAGATTTTCCAGGGGAAAAAGCAGTTTCGCAATAACGTGGCGAACAACAGTTTGGCTGACGATTGGATTGTTTCTAGTATACGAATGATATATTGGAGTAATCGAGGAGGTATAGTGAGGGGATGAGTCCTGCGCTGCAGCTATCCCGGCTGACTATATTGAGTGGAAGATGGAGGCTCGATTCTGAATCTGGATTGATAGTAGATCTCGTGTGTGAATCACCAACTCCAGTTGACTAGGTAGAATAGTGAAAACAGATAACAGGTGGTGACGCGGGTGATATCCTTCAGAGTGAAAACGGGGGGGAAGGAGAAGCAGTATATATTGCCTCCAATATGAGTAACATAAACAGCAAGCTTATTTGTCGTCAGCTTCATATCATCCCCATCTCCTACCCCAGCCAAAGAACTTTTTTGTTGCCGCACATGATCCAAAAAGAACCCTGTTGGACCATCTGTAGTGGAGGAGGGCTTTCCCATAATCGGACCTTCTCGGAGCTTCACTTCTCACCTCCTTACCCGATTCATCACTTTACAACGGGGAAAATAAAATATGCTCGCCCTCACAAAACCGCTAATAGCAGTAGGTTCCGAAGCGATCTGAATTTTCTCAACACAGCAGCAAACGACGAACGTAACGCAACGCGCGCTTCCCCTGCTTGCAGTGCAGCAATGTCAGTGACGGACTGATTCTAGGGGAATTGATTTGACGGGCAAGCACCCTCACATGTGGAGCATAGGGAGAGCCAGTCAACTCTACTCGACGAGTCCGGATTGAGGTTGATTTAGAGTTTTTTGCTTTTGCGAATTGCTTTTCACTAACACTCGAGCCGACTGCTGACTGGGATGGCTGTATCAAATGTGCATTTTCCATTTATTCCCTTCCATCAATCAATCCCATTTTTTCTTCTACCTCCTTCCTTTAGATGGAAGCAACAGTTTTAGTCGCGGGTTTCACGCTTAATTTTCCTCTTCCCCAAAATTAAAAATACCTCCCAGAAAGGGGAGGGAGAAAAAAAAAAAAAAAACCTGTGCCCGCAAACTTGTGTGGAATGCCCTCGAAACTTAGGGTACGCGGGGCTTTAGTCCCGTAAGTTAGGTGATCAAACAAGATACGTGAGGCCCTGATGTCACTTCTTCCACCCATCTAATCAAGTAACATCCGCCGTATCCAGATGAAACCAAGCCAGACCAAACCAAACCAGAGCAGAGAGAGCAGAGAGAGCAGAGAAGAGCAGGGCAAGCCCAGCCCCATCCCGGACCGTCCCGTGCGGTAACCTCGGGAGTGGTCTCAAACTCCCAAATTTTCGATTTTTTTTCTTCCCCTTCTCCCCGCACCCGTTTAAAAAAAAAAAAAAATCAAAAAAAAAAAAAAGTACTTGCTGGGATGATGAGGGCGCTGCACAGACAGCTGCTGAGACGAAAGCTTTGAACCTCACGATTCGCAAACAGCATATGTATGACCAGGAAGGCCACCGATGTCGGCGCCAGGTGGAACGTAGCAGGCGAAGAATAACTACACATCAATACATAATCCAACACCAAACCCAGACCGCATGTACGGCCTACGCTTAGGTCAGTTATCGACTCTGCTAGTACAAGCAGCAATACTTTTTATACGCAGTGTAGAAAAATGGATCATGCTCAGACGGAAAAGTGCATACTGAGACGTCGCAAGGGAGACAGGCACAGTTTTTTTTGCTTTTGCTTTTGCTCCATGTTACTTGCATACTTTCATCTACGATCACCCTGTAGCCACGATCAACTCACACAGTTACAGTTACTCTACCACGGCACGTGAAGGTTTGATGTGCAACGAGAGCGTGTTGTCTGCCGTCTGCTGTCTTCGTTGCTCGGATTACAATACAATGTATGTACTCCATCTAGAGACACTGCCAGATATGAAGCTGATTCCAACACCCGCCACCCCAAACCAATGCTTTACCCGCAGTTCTCAAAATACCTACTACTGTAGTACTACATGTAGGCACTCACCAATTCTACAAGGATGATGAGTGCTTGCACATCCGCCTTCGCTCTGTAACGCAACCAACCCACAGAAAGTCTCGCCTAGCATCAAAATCATCCCCCTCCCCCCCTCCTCCCTTCCCCTAAAGCCCTCCGATCCCCACTCTTGTCCCTGGGAATACGATCCCTATAATTGATATCCTTCTCTTGCATAGGTACATCTAGATACCTCGTTAAATGGTATTTACCTCCTCCAACTGGTCCTCCTACCCACCCAACAAATGGGCATGTATATATAATTGTAGACATACCTTTACATCCTCATTCGGTAGCCTCGAGACCGAATCTCCGAGTCCACCCGACTGGTCAGACCCGGCCAGTAGTGAAAGGCATGTAGAGTGCAATATGTATGCGGCTTTCCGACTATTTATCTCTCCATACCGCATACCACACAAAGATAAGCTTAATCTAGGTGCCTTTCCCCCCCACTCACTCTCTCTCTACCTCTTCCTCTCTCAAAACAAAATGCGCGCAAAAGACAAAACCCTGTCGTTCGCCGCAGATCATATTCGGTCCATTCCGAGTTGTGTGGTGTGTCGCTTACTATACATTGCATACATACTACATACATTACATGATAGAAGACACCATGAAAGCTGCACTTTATGCCCACGGATGGATGGACAGTGGGTAAAGATTCAACCGGTGGTAGAGCTGCGGGGAATGGAAGAGCGGGGGGAGTCGGAGCGGGTATAGTATAGGCGGAGTGGATATATTACTGTAGAGGCGGGTGGTGGGGGGGATTGACGATGACTGGCGTAGGTAGGTGAGTAGATTTTCTCCAAACGTAGATACTCTAAAGTACAAGGCCTGGTCAAGGTACTCTAGGTACGTACCCATGCTAGGCGGGGTACGGCATCGTAGGGAAAAAATGGGAAAATTCAACGTCAGCTAAGTAGTGTAGCCCAACAGCTAGATGCACATGTACATGTACATGTATGTAAACCTACTTACTAGACCCGTAGTACGCACTTGTTCACCACCAGACTGCCCGGTAATTACTAACCTCCACCTGCAAGCTTTACACGTCGCACGAAACGCGGATGAAACTGTTTCTTCTTATGCATATGCGTACCTATATATTGTCTAGTTAAGAATAGTAGCACTAGATTAGTAGCATAGGCAGTTTTCGACTGTTATGCGGCGGCCTGTGGGGCGGGTAGTTAGTGTAGTAGGGCAAGATGTGCGCCCCCCCTTCACAGATAGTCACTCGGCCGTTTTGCCTCCTTGCACTTGGCGTGACATAATGTTTGACCGGCGGGCCAAGGCGGTGTTGGGGCCCGAGTTCTAGACCATCTCAGACGAAGACTAGGACTAGGGCCAGGGACGAGGGGATAATTGTGTTGTCTATCTGTCCATAGCTGTCTTGAGAAGAGTTTCAAGCCTTTCTCTTACCCACCTATTGTCTATAGGTGTGATAGAGTTTCCCGTCCTTGTTGCGGTTATGTTAGATCCGCGCGTTTAAGAATCCCTTTGGGTATAATCTCATGTAGTTGGTGTTTCTGTCGGATGGAAGTGCATATCAAGCTCCACTTTTGGTAGAAACAAGATTTGCTGTTTGGAACTTACCTATGCGCCAAAACAGGACTTAGGCCCACCGTCACAAGTACATGGTAGCCAAAAGTTACCCCTAATTCCGGAGCATGGCAAACGGGTACGTAGATACCCCCGGGCCCGGGACGTTGACCGCCGGACAACGCCCCCTCATTGAAGGTCTCATCTGAGTGTGGAATCAAGAAATGATACGGCGGTCGGTTTCGGTCCCTCACTGCTGGGCCCATTCATCGCGGTTCGTCTCGAGTTATGTCTGACGTCTTGACTCCTTGCTCGGCGTGCTAAAGAAGGGGTCTACAGAGCGTTCGAGCGTGTTGATTAGGGGGTAAGAGAACTATTGAGTATGGATGGCTTATTATCGATCTAGAACCTCAGTAGAGGGTATAGTTTAAAAGGCAAGACTCTTAGGTAATGTCAGGTGTATTTCAGTAGTGCACTCCCCTTGACTTTTATAGCTATCGATAAAGTCATTATTAATATTGAACTTCCTGAATAGAATAATTCGAGAACAAGTTGACCGAGTAAGTATTATATATACCTTGAGCAAGTCAGCCTGTTGGCGAAGCAACCTGACTGGGGCGGCCTCTCTACGAAACGGGAAATTTCGCCACCTGGATAGAATATATATATCTCTTTGTAGGTTCAGCTTACGATTCGTGGCAGATTCGAGGTATCAGTACATAGTTGAAGAGCTTCAAAGTTAGATTGGAAACTAAGCGGGTACATACAGCCACTGTCTGGGTTGGGCTAGGCTCGCGCAGCGCCTCGAGTTTGCACTGCTCCAAGGTATTGAGCGAGATGTCCCTAGTGGGCATACCACCAACTCCTTGAGACCCTAACTTCTAATACTATCTGAGCCGGTGTTTACCAGAGAAAAGGCGCCGTCTTGATCACTCTAACGAGAAGTACTACCAATCAGCTGCCAGAGAGCGTCCAAAATGGAGAAAACCCCCAGTGACCTTACCTTTGGCATCTTTCCAATCCCAGGGCCTAAAGTCAATGCATCCCGTAACCCTCTCACCGCTATCAGGGACCAAAGGGTTTAGGGATGGTTCTCAGCTGTAGGATCTGGCGGAAAGACAAAGTTCGATGAGATTTGCAGTCGGAGTATGCGGGAACTGGTGCTTGTATGGTTGCCAAGATTGGAGTTCAGCCGCCCCCCAACCTGCACAACCCTAAGAACGCTCCTGCTAGGCAGTACAACCACGTTCTAATAACGGTCCCATTCACAACCCCTGCACTAGAAATAACAGAACCATTTACAATGTTCACCATAGTCCCTAGCTACATCACGGACCTCTCTCCCGGTGTATCGAGATAAAGAGACTTTACGTGGATTTTAAGCGCTATCTTACCACCCCCATACGACCTCTTCTCCTATGCAGCCCCCGCTGCCCCCCCCCCCCCAAGGTCCAATGCCTAGTAGAGTGAGCATATATAAGTGTACTCAACCTTCCAACATCCCATCCACAACCGCCCCCACACATATTTGACTTTCCCTCCGAAATAGAACCTGATTTACTACACGCTATAGAGAATTTAGGCGGTGAATAAATATAAGCAATGATATTCTCATTAACCCCTCCTTGCCCTGGATAAAAAGTAGTTATAACAACTAAGGTATGGTACGACGTGTCTTAATGACTTAGTCTGCGTAACATAACCGCCGTAACAACCTCAACTCTTAACAGATAACTAACTAATCGAGCCCTATAGAGAAGCTCCCCTAAAACGCACAACCTCAGCACGCTTCTGCACCGAACACCTACTCCAGGGCTACCTAACACAAAACATCTCTACCAATCTTCTCTCCTACGTGACAAGTAACTTCGAGCCTACCAAGGCCCTATTCCCTACCGCAACCCTACAGCCTTTAGCATCGCCAGATGTCATAGCACTGAACTGTAGATGTCCATGGTTGAAAACGCCCTCTCTCTTAATCTCTGTCACATCATGGAAGTCTACAGTGACTATGTCCTCAGGGTTTTATTCGGCTTGAGCGATAGTGCATCATCAAATATCACTGACGCCAAGACCTGGTACTTATCGAGTGACCCTTTGTGATTCAAGTCTTTGATTGATTGATACTTCATACATGCATGCAGCCCGAAGGTGATTCAAGTCTTTGACCCGCTAGCCGTAGCTAGGATTAGTTAGTGTAACTTCTTTGAGCACTGTGTAGAGGATTGGCTGGTCTGCGAATCCAACTAGTTAAAACGACAGAGCTGAGTATATGGTATTAAACTAGATAGTTGTAAAGTTGTAGCGATGAAGATCGAGTGATTGCGCAAAAAAAAAAAAAAAATATAAAGAGGCGTGAGAAAAGGGAAACGCGCGAAATATGAAAATAGAAATGAGAAATGAATTTTAGTCACTTTAAGAGAGTTCTTAGCCCGGAAAACCTGATAGCTTACAATCTGCTAGTTACCCATCCGCACAGAGGGTTAACCCATACCCTAATGTAATGTTAAATCTTCATAGTTAACCATCACCAGTTCACTCCTATGGGACTCGATACGGTCGGTCATCATTTCTTCCTCTTGGCTGTTCTGCCAACCTCCTCCTTCTTTCTGCTTAACAACTCTGCCAAGCCTCTTCCATCTCCGAGCTCAAGGCCATTCATTTCCACAGGGGCTTCCTCCGTTCTCTTCCAAAGCTCCCTAGAATGTTCTCCCATATTCTTCAACCCCTTGTCAAAAAGTGCGTCCTTCCACATTTCCACAATATTCTCCGAGTCTTCGTCAAGCTGAAACTTGCCGTCCGCGGATATGCGAGTCTCTGGAAACACAAACCCGTATATTCTGCAAAGAGGGCTTGGGCGAAGGTATTGCTTGTTATCTTCTCGCTTACGCTTTTTGTTCGAATCAGCAGGAGCGGCTGGGGGGGCTAGAAGCTTCTCAAAGCAGTGAAGGCAAAAGAACTCGCCGTGACCGTGGAGGCGGATATGTCGGGGGCTAGTGAGCAAGATTTGATAATCCGGCAACCTTTTGATCTCTTTGCTGGTGTCCTCCTCTTGGATCTCCCTGGTGATGATTTCCCCTTCCTCTCTATCCTCTGGTATACCATCGAGCTCAAAGGCGAGATTCTTTTTGCAAGGAGTTTTAATCTTCTCTACGGTCGTCCATCCTGGTGGCTCAAAGCTAATTCTTATCTCTCCGTTGTCCCAGACTCTCCCGCACCCAGGGTATCCACAACAAATCCTCACCTCATGATCTTTATTTCCTCTTAAACTCCTTGAAGAGCCCTCACTGGTAAACGCCTCTGAATACTGAACCCAGACCTGGTACCTCGCTCTCAGGCATTCTTTTACCCATGCTGCCTTTTGCAGAAGCTCCGCTTCCATTCCTGAGGCATCCTTAATTGCAAGAGCTTCTTTCAGTTCGTCCAGAATATCTTCGCGAGCCCATGAACGGAAGATCCCAACTGCCTCTCTGGCTGCTTCAAGGCGTATGTCACTTAGATCTTTCTGTGGTAGGGGAGATGGGAAAGGTGGAGGAGATGATCGCTGCGTAGATGCATTACCATTCTCGGGACTCGTGGCCGGAGAAGGCGAACCCTTGGAGTCCTGGTCAGGGTTGGAGGAGTATCCCTCTTGCTGAGATTCTGGAGTTGACTCTTTAGCCCGGGTGGACTCAACTGTGACACCCAGAGAGGCTCCGAGACTGCCCGAATCGTTGAGGCCTTGTAGAAAATCTTTGGATTTTGGTAGAGTGAGAGTGATGATATGGGAGCGTTTTGTTGAGGCCGGTGTGGGGTGGAGATACCCAGGATCCATGGTGATGGTTTTGATGCAAATTGTAGATCTTAAACGCCTCGAGACGCTCAAGTGAGGTTTGGGGGCTAAGGCGGACTAAGATAGGAGCTTGTTCGTGTTTGTCTGGTTGGCTATCTAGCAGTTGGTGGTTGAGGGGAATGAGCAGCTGCAGATCAAGAAGGGTATACCTCTACAGTTTGTGACTATTGCGTTCAGTGTAAGTGGAGAGCGAGGGGTGGGGTGCGAGGTGCGAGGTGGGAGGTGGGAGGCCAGTGGGAGGTGGAAGATGAAGGTAGAGGATTCAATTCCAACTTTTACATGGCCGGATTTTTCGTGTAATGTATTCTCACTCACCGATAACCGCTTTCTTCGCAATTCAATCAATAACAAAAGGGACAGCACGTAGGCTCCCACATGAATGTCTTGGGCGCACGATACTCTTGGGTGTAGAATTGTATTAATTCTGTATAGGCTGTTCCACTATAATGGTATATACATGTAGTTCAAGGCAATGCTACGTAGAAGTTACGTTGAGGCGTGAGTTAACCCTACAGATTTAGCAGGTCACGCCTGAAAATTCATGTACATATGGTTCCACAAAACGGGGTAAGTAGTTTGTTGACTTAGGTGATAAAGGTTTTTTTTTTTTTGTTTAATTCATTAATTGTATGCGGCCTTACAGCTAGCTATGACAATAGGTGATAACGTTGATTCTTTAACGCAAATCTAAATTTAAAGGTGCCACCCCCTATGTACTTCCGCTCACAAATCCACAATGTAGTGGCTCCTAATCTACACTTTTATCCCCGTTATTGTCATAGATGTATATACGCATCGTGACTACATGCATGTACTTCATGTACTATACTATCGATCATAGAATGCTGATTAAAAATAAGCTTTAAGGCTATCCTCTGAGTAATTAACTTACAAGCTTGTGCATTCAAGCTTGAGACTCTCTTTGGGTTTGAGCCCATGAGGAAACCTCTAGCGAACTGTGAAACGAGGCCCTAGTAGTACATTGTGAAAAAATGGGATGAAATCACTACGATAGGCCTAGAGATTTAGTGACGAGTAATGAATTAAACCGCCATCGGAGAAAGAATACTGTACAGCGGTGGGTAATAAGTCATCGGACGGAACGCCACCAGAATGCGCGTTTGCAGGCAAAATTGTGGCTAGGGCATCCGATGACTTATTACCCACCGCTGTACCAATAGTACCGTATTCTTACCCATTCCTAGCGTAGTAACGGGAATACCGTAGTGATCCCGCCCCTCTTTTTGGTACTGTACTTCTTTGGTCGGCGAATTAAATAAACCCCATAAAACAAGTTTTCAAATTTCATAGTCCTGACTTTAAAAAACTAATTCTGGCAGTTCTATACATGTTGCGACTGTGACGGCTATGTCGATCGACTATCAGGCCCGAAACCAACAGAACTTTCTTTCTCCTTAATTAACTAGAAATTGGGTAGTTGCACAAGTAAATATATCGTCATATGACCATGTCTCGTATGTTTCTACTAATTAAGCTCACGTCGAGAACTATAAAGCCTTCTCTCACCAACTGTCACTCGCACTAATATGTACTGCCAAGTACCCGGGCCTTTGTTTCGTTTCACTCATATAAAGGCAAAACCAACCAACTATTAGCAAAGCTACCACATGTAACACAATAAACAAAATGGATCTAGCTTTGGAGAATTGAGACCTACCATATTCGCACGGGCCACATATAAAATGACGATTATTCCCATATAGGGCCGCAAGCTATTTTCAAGCGAACATTCTCTCAACTCTTTTTTTTTTCAATTCCCTGGAGGATTTCGTCTTGATACACTCTTTTCAAGTACTCGTGCGCAGGTCGTACTGATATAAAATTCACCAATACCAATCAGAAGTATACTTTGCCATCACGCATCCATCCACCGTTCAATACGAACAAAAACCAGCATCCCAGCTAATACCCAACTAAGAAAAAATCAAAGTTATCACAAAATGTCTGCCAGAACAATTGACCAATTTGACCAGCTAATTCTACCGAACAGTCCAGTTACCCCAGGAACCAAACGTTTCATCGATTCCTTCTTTGCCAACTTCGAGGATACGATGAACGCCGATATTCATCAGAGTGGTGTGCAAGACTCCCAAGAGTTTAACATGGATGTGTTTGGGGACGACCAGTCATTCGCTGGAATGCTTGATAACTTTGATTTCCAGGGGGGGGAAGAGCTGCAATTGCCTGCTGGGCAGGATGTGCAGCTTGACGAGTTCAACTTTGGCGGGATCCAAGGTATGGAGTTTGATATTAACCAAGTAGCAGCAAACTCTGGATATGCATCAATCAGTGTTGATGACTCGCATATCGATCCTGAATTGCGGATGCTTGATGAGTCGAGCTGTCCAACTGCAATCACGCCGGTAAAACTACAACTTTATACTCCTGATTCTATTATCTACCCAAAGAAACCATTAGATATCTATGAATCTATTACATTGTCCTCTTTGCCGGAAGACGGGTTCCACAATATGCAGCATCGGTCATCAGACCCCAAAAATTCTTCAACTGCCATTGAAATTGGATCCCCCTGTACGACTCCAACCCTAGCCTACCCCACCATAGACCCTACAAACTATTTCCTTTCTACTACCTCTGCCCCCCGTATTCGTATTAATGGTTCCTACACAATTGCTCATACGAAATCCACGACCGACTTTACATACTCCACCTACTCGCCCCTCCCCACCTGGCATGCCCCGGGCCTCCCTTCTTCGGGAATAACCTACAACTCTATTGGATTCCTTGAGAAGTCAATTTCGTTCACTCCCGCAACTCTCACTTCGTTCCTCCGCTATCATCCCCTCGGCACTGCTCTTGTCCTGAGAGTTGAGAAACACCCATACGAGGCCAAAAATCGATATATCTCCTCTTCAGCTCCCCACGACAGAAAAGCAAACAAAAGCGGGTCAAAGCCAAAATACACCTCCTGTCGTGCTAAAGATTGTGCTCTCGGTGGTATCCTCAAAGTTGGCGAGTACCGTGTCGCTATCGACGAAGTCTCGGGGAGATTTAAAGAATCTGACGAACGCGATAATGACCCTTATTTCGCCAGCTGCTTCCTTCATCTCCAATGCTTTGAATCTCTTACTAATATTGTCCCCATTCTTGCTACTAGAACTATGATCCCAGACAATCGCAGTAACTTCATTAAAGAACCTCCAGCTGGGAAAAAAATGAAGAATAATAACAAGATGGCGCTCTGTAGTAAAGAGCTCACTGCATTCCAAACATGGCGGGCCAACAGTAACCCCAGACAGCCACAGGCACAGGGGAAAGACACGCTGCTTGCTGCCCTGTGGCTCTCGAATGTTAAGAAATCTCGTGCCAAATGTCTACATCGTGCACCACCAGGAGTTACCCAAGAAAGTATAGACAAGCAGTTGTCTACTCGAGCATTGTGGGGAGGTCGCAGGGCAACCGGTGTGACCGTGGCTGAAATGAACAGATTAGAAGAAGCGGGCCGCTGCGATTTACTTATTGCACCGAGAAATGGAATTTCCAAGAAGATGGGCATGGGGATTACTGGTGCGACCGCTGTGCGCTTTCTAGGGAAGAAAGGAAATGGGCAACCAGACAACAGGAAAGCAGACAATAGAAAAAGAAAAAGAGAGAGAGAGCCTACACCTGATTCTTCACCTGATCCAAAGAGGAGGGCAGTGACTTTACAATCACCCCCGCAAAAGAAAGGTCGTGAACCACCAATAAACATGAGGATTCATATCCTCTCTTCGCCTAATACAAACGGGAGACTTCCGTTGTCCCCCATACTGGGATATTCGCCCTCGTTGGCTACATTCGACTTACTTGCTACTGCACCGATGACCCCCTTGAGGAGAAGTGCAAGGGGGAAGAGTGACCCTTTCTCGATGTCACCATCAACGCCAACAAGAAGGAGCCCAAGAAATGTGAGCTTCGATATTACACCGGTAACACCAACCAGGAGTGGCTTAAGAAAGAATAGCTACTCTTTACCGATGACACCAACAAGGAAAAGTCCTAGAAATAAGAAGAAGGTGAATTATGCTGAGGTCAATGAAGTGAAAAAGAATGAGAACGATTACTATGGCGAGAAGAACGAAGAGCTATTTGGGCTAGACCTAGATATGGATTTCGATGAGTATATGCAGTTTTAATCTCAATTACGGGGCCCTGAGGAGTTTCGAATTAGGATGGTAAGTATTTTGTTTGTCAGTGAATTTTGTTTTATTTCTCTTATATTCTCCTTGGTATTTGCGGGATTCAGAGCTCGATAGTTACTAAATCCATGAGGCGAATTATCAACTCATATCCAACCTATTCGCAAGCGCACCACTTCCTAAATATAGAATGATAGAGAGCCCCTGTGGCGCTTACTTAGAACTAGTTTCGGTTTTGTTTTCTTTCTTTCCCTTTCCCTATGTTTCTATTGATTATGCCTCAACGGAGCGTGTTTTGTTCTTTGTTATAGCATTTTGTTTGTATTAGTTTAGCGCATAGAAGTTATGTCCCACACCACCCGTCCTGGTGAGAACCAATTTCATGAAATAGGTATCCTCGCTTTCAGAACAAGTTGAGTAATAGAAGTCCGCGATCCCCGATAAACACCTTATATTATGGCCTTTACTAGACTTTGTACCTTTCCCCATTGATAGTAGCGTCATCCTCTTATTTTCAGAGCTATTGAGAGCACCTAAACAGAGGTTAAGACGCCCAAATCCCTTTATGTAACCAAAACTCTGTTATCTAAAAAGTCTGCATCATGCTTAAACGCCATGGAACTTTTCAGGGTAATACTGACACATCATAATCCCAAAGGACAAGGTCAGACCTAGGCTCGTACCCAGCAAGCTGCTCGTCTGCTCGTAGGGGATGGGTACGAGACTAGGTCAGACCTACCTCTTCGTGTTTGGTCACGTGGACTAAATCTCTGTTTCAAAATTTATCTGTTTGCGCCGTGCAAACAGGACCTTTTTCTGGGGTGGTTTCTGAATGGCATCTTAGGCCCAATCAGATATAAGCTAACCTAGTGCGAAGACATCACTTTTTACTGTTTCTGGCTTGGGGGCAATACATAGCTCCAGAGCTCGACCCTCAACACATCTGTTACATGCAGTTACTTAACCGGACCTGGAGCGGCCAAGGGGGGCGGCCAAACATTAGTAAAGGAAGAAGGCAACCCTGCCGGTTATAAGCTTTACGGATCAGCAATTCTTTACATCGCATCGGGCTGGAGAGGCTAACCTCTAATGCCCTCTTGTGAAATTATTCTATACGTTTACAAGTGACCTACTCGGGATATTAATGAGCCTTTGTTACTGTGACTATTGGAGACTTAAGGGGGCCAGGGCCCAGAATCTTGGATTTGCATTATCAATAACCATTCAAGCGATTCTTCAGAGAGATGTTGAACGCCGTCAGGTAAGGTCAGGCACCGTAAGTTTTATTGTGTGAGAGGGTTTGGTGGTTCTTGAGACAACTATCGGTGCACGTACGCATAGTTGACCGGCTCAGTGACGACACAGTAAGCTCTATTCATTACGGATCTATCTTACAAATGTTAACTATCAACAGGTACAGTTTCCAAGCTTCTACATCCTTCTTACTTCAATTGTGACCAACCCACATGCTGTTCACCAACTCCTCTCATGGTTTCTTTTTCATTGGTATCGGCATAGTGGGCAAAAAATCCTATGAACATACACACTCACTCCTATCGCTCTCGCTCTTATTTGAGAGATAGCATCAGTAGCCTGGGCGTCCCTGGCGGTAGCTATCTGCTTATTCACTAATGTGGTCCCCAAAAGCCATTTTACTTCATTCCACGAGGTGCTCTAAGCGGGTCTTGGAGGCCCCCCCCCCCTTTCCTCACCCTAACTCCTCATAAACTCATGATGTTGCAAACATGGGGTTGCTAAACCATTCAATAGTGCTTAACACAGGTCAGCATATAATGTCCGCTTCTAGCCCCTACAGCATACTTCTAAGTTATCTTAGTGCTGTTTACGGGCTGAGTGAGCCCGTATTGTTGGTTCGATTTTGTGGATACCCTTTACGCTCATAGGGCAGTTTTTGGCCATGACTGCAACTTGACTCGACCCATACACGTTACGTTTCCAAATCACTGGCGCCAGCTACAACCAAAATGAAACTGGGGGGAAGTATATTATTATCAATTATCTTTCAAATTAGAGATCACAGAGTATCACTCGATATTTCACCCACCTGCTAGAATTTTCGAATATACAGCCCCTTCATAAACCGTCACTCGCACTCGGTTCCACCCATCAATTATTTTAACGCGCGCGCAAAACTACACTTTATGTAGTTATTATTTATTTGCGGTGGGAACCTCCGAAGCCTTGCATAAATTGCAACACAGGGTAACCCAGTTGCTGCGGCTCATGCAACAACCGTGTCCTATCAATTTTTAGCAGTTAATGATTTTATTTATACACTTCACCTATCAAGTAAAGATACATTGCTACTCTTATGAAAACAAGGCGTAAAGGGGGAGTGGATGATGACGAATTTCAAAATGGCACCACCTTGTCGCAGACTCGAAACGAACGCAAACGAGCGTTTAGAAAAGTGTCAATTACACGCCACCAGTGGGTATCCCTAGTACCGAGTATGTACCCGGGTCGGGTAAGAAGAACTTTAACGGTAACAACCTCTAATTCGCTACTGGCAAAAAACTACACCAAATTAGGCCCCTGCTTTGCAGCTTGCATTTTCTGGTTCTCATTACCTGACTCGAGTACATAGGTTTACTAACGTTCATATGTGTACCGGAGGATCGGGAACCGTAACGGGTCAAACTCCTTCCTGGCCCACGGAGCTGGAACGACGTCGTTAAGCGTTTGTTCTTCGAGGGGGGGATGGGTATACCAATACAGCGACAAACTTCCATTAACGGGACATATTATTGTTACGAGGACGACTCCTTACCGTAGCTTCTCCACAAGCACAATTCTCCTTCTCTATCCCTGCCGACCGACGAACATCCAGAAGAATGTCTATCCCTGAGCTCCGATACGGTGGAACATGTCGATAGTAGCCTTTATCAGGATCTTCCCCGGGCCCGCACCCTGTACGATTACCTGTAAGTAAGGGGAACGTGTTTCATAGGCATCGCTATTCCGCTCGGCTTGTATCAGCGAACGCCAAAGGACCAACGGTTTTCCGTAAGTCGTAGATAACATTTATGACACAGTCTAACTAGTGGAGCATCGAAATAGCTGACTAAGCGTATCGAGCCAGTGATTGTACAGTCGGTAACACGACGCTACTAATACAGCCAAAATAATAAAAAGAGGGCTAACTCAAAGCCTCTAATTAATACAGTAAACTCTCTAGAATCGGAAATAATTTTGCTGCTGCAGTGTCACTAAGCGCGTGGCACACAGCCTCTCTCCTTCCGAGCGAGCGGGGTGGTGAGTGGGTAAGAGTCCGGGTTGGCCAAAACAACCATAAAATAAGCTGCGAAGGTTCAGGGTGAAAAAAAGGCTAACTTTCACATACCTACATGTATATGTGAGGGGGATCCAGGGGTGAAAGGAAGGGAAGAACCCCCCCCTGGTAAAAGTGTTTGAGGTTTCCTTCCTTATAAGGGGGGGTACTCGCCCAGATTTTTTTCCAAGAGAAGCCCAGTAACGTTATCTACATACACGCTCGCTCGCCCGCTCAAAATAATAATATAAAAAAAAGATGGATTATAGATGCGCTCGGATGGCAAGCCTACTGGGAGTGTTTCTTGGGTTTTTGGCGCCAGCGGATGCGTTGCCACTACATTCTTTACTACTGGCACGAAGCCCAGCACCGGCCAGAGGTGTCGGCGGCGCTGCTGCTGTTAGCAGCACAACTGGCCAGACTGATAGTCAATCATTGTAAGTTGCTAACAGTACTTCTGTTTTTCCATCACTCTCTCTACAATTACAGATTTGTTAATACATATACCCCTATAATATAGCACCGACAACATAGGCCGTCTAATCGGCATTGCCATCGGAGCATTCGTCCTTGTCGTCATAATCATCCTCTCCATCTTCACATACCGCAACAAAAAGGCAAAGAAGCGACGATTGAAGTTGGCAGCGATGCAGAGCGGTCAGACAACCGCTAGCACGTTTAGCTCAGAATATGTGGCCGCCGCGCGCCCGGAAAACGCGAAACTGATGGATGGGAAATACGATTCGGACATGACCCAGGTATACTATTCCAGCCCGGGAGGGAGGGGAGCCGTAGATACGCAGCACAAGGACTCGTATGTGAAGCCATAGCAACATTTGGCAGGGGGGATATTTTTTGTATTTTTTCCTTTTTCTTTTCTGGAGTTTTGGGATATATGGGCGTTCTTTTTTACAAGGGGTTTTTCTTTTTTCTGTCTACGGCTTCTCGTTTTGGACAACCATTTTCTTTTCCTTTGTTTTTTTGTGGTTCTCTGCATATTTTAATACGACATTATTATCATCATTATATTGCTAGAGTACTAGGGTACATACATACCAAAAATATTCTTAGACACGATGCTTAATCCAAGTAATTTTGTCTTACTCACGAGGGCTGTAAAGTTATGTATGTAGTAGTAAGTACCATGTATCACCGCGGACCACAAGTCCAGCCAGCCTGGTGAGTATGTCTAAGGTTGGTAAGTATAATTAAGTTGATCGGGGGGGGTCAGCCAGTCTGTGCCATAGACGTGCATACACAATCCAATCCCCCACTCCACAAGCCACAACAACAAACCTGGACCTCACGCAATAGATGGGGGCGGCCCCTACTTACCCACCTCATAACCACATTCCTCTCCTCTCCTCTCACTCGAGTCTCACGCGCTGGATGCGGTGTGCCGTCCCTATACCTATAGATATCTCCCCCCTATGACGACAAAACGGCCGGCCGGTCGGTCGGCCGGTCGGCGGTGTTGATACGAGTGCTGTAGCTATGCACGCCGCCGGTAACTAACCACGGTAGAGTATGTGTGTGTGTGTGTGAGAGTACCTATGGGATAACCGAGCGCGGTGCGGAGTGTTAACCCGGGCCTTAATTCTGAAGTGATCATTCCTATTGCCTTGTAGGAGCCTGGGTGGCGAAGGGGCATCTACCTCCGCCCATAGGTACATGTAAGTAATAGCTAAAGATTGGGAAGGGATTGGGGGGGGGGGGGGTGTGGAGATTAAGGTTGGGGTTAATTACACTATACTCTATCTACTTAGTTTTACCTACTCTACGTAGGAGCTGCTCAGCTCAATGGTACCGACGACTCCCCCCCCCCCCTCCCCCGTGCGTGCGTGCATGCATGGCCAGCAGCAGCAAGCAGTAAACGAGATTCGTTTCATCATGGAGCGATTTGCCACGCCATATCCTAAGACAGACACAGCAACCTTCCTTCCCCCGGCCGGGCCGATAGTATTGAGATTTGGGGGGGGTATGTACTTGCCAAATTCTCAAGCTTGGGACGAATGATGGCCCTTGGTTGAATATTCTCGTCTTGTCTTGTCTTACCATGTATGTTATGTAGGTACCATGTATGAAATGTCCCCGCAGCTGACAAGGTGGTGGTGGGGGATTTCTCTTCTGATAGCACCGCTTGCGAACGGACGGACGAACGAACGAACGAACGAGCGAACGGTCCGTATCTCCAGTATGTAGGAACAGGTCTCTCATGAATCATGGCCACCACCACCACCAACCACATCGAGGAAAAACTAAGCACTCTACCCAAGATGTCACCTCACGCTACCTACACACTTTAGGGTAGCTCTACCACCTGCTTGATCTGAAACCCACGCCTCCTGGTGGGTCGGCCCTCTCACGGACTGCCATGCCATCATCACCATCACCATCATCTTGTCGGCGAATGGGGCCCTGCCAAGCAAGCCAGAAAGCTGCAAAGTGCAAATTAGGTGCTGCTGCTGCCAAGAGATAAGATTGTGGCTGATTAGATGGAGGTGTCAATGATAGCGGTGGGCCAGCGATCATTGACGGTCGCACGGGTTATGGTCGAGGGACTGGCTTAAGGGACCGCTGATTGCTATCTTTTATAGCGAGAGCGTCTATCACTGTTGAGAGTCGACTGTAGATGCTGTGGGTGGAAACCGATAATATTACCCCTAAGTATACCAAAAAGAAAAACGAAAAAGGATAAAAAATAAAGGCTACAAGAATAAAAATATCCACAAAACTCAGAAACAATGCTCGAAAAGAATAATAATAGTGAACAAAAATATCCACAAAAAGAGTAGTAAGAATAGTAATGGAAAAAAAAGAGAGAGGAGATATATTCCTAAAACTATGGGGGAAAAAACTATCAGAAAAACAAAAGTCACAACACAAAAGACTATAACCCCAGCCCCTCCCTCTCCAAAAACGCCTCCAAAAACGCCCTGGCACTCGACACTCCCTCCACCCTCCTATTCACCCGTTGCCTCACCTCCTGCATCTCGACCTCCACCTCCATCCCATCCTCATCCTCATCCCCATCCCTATGCTCATCCTCATCCTCATCCCCATCCTCATCCTCATCCTCATCCTCATCCTCATCATACGCCACCCTCCCCCCCTGCCACCTCGCCTTCGCATGTCTCGGCAGTGGTGGTAACGCTGGCGATGAGGCATTGGAGGACCCGGTGGGCGAAGGCGTCCTATTCCTGCGGTGGAGGGAAGCTGCAGCCTTCCTGACTCGATAGGCTTGAATCCTCTGGTCGAGCTCTGAGGTGGGTGAAGGGGGAGTGATAGGACGTGCTGTCTTCCGAGGAGATGTTGGTGGTGGTGGCGCTGGCGGGGGTGCTGGGGGTGATGCTGGGGGCGGGCTTTGGGTCCGTGGGGGGGATGGAATGGTTGGTGGTGATGAGGTTGGTGCTAGAGGCTGTGTTAGTATCATTGGTCGGTTGTGGGTGGGGTGGGG
Source organism: Morchella sp. 2016-72 (assembly GCA_024713865.1). Taxonomy (NCBI): domain Eukaryota; kingdom Fungi; phylum Ascomycota; class Pezizomycetes; order Pezizales; family Morchellaceae; genus Morchella; species Morchella sp. 2016-72. Next base: position 1,032,735 of record JAMJEY010000003.1, read on the forward strand.
TGTGGGTTATTACCTGTATAGAAATCCCCACCGCCAATGATCACACTGGCGGCGCCGGCAGCACCCTTGGCGCCCTCTCCCGCATCCCCGTTAGTGTTAGTATTTGCCCTATCATTAGTACCAGTACCAGCGAGACCAGCGGCCACGCCAGCCGTGCTCTGGGAGTGGGAGTGGGAGTGATTGATAACATGTTGATTATATTGAATTTCCGGCCTATTATTCACAGTTTGTTGGCGGGTGTCCACCTCCTGGTCCACCGCCTTTTCCTTTTCCTTTCCTTTCCCCTTGCCCTCCTCTTTCCCCCGCCTCTGCTGCTGCCTCGCTTTCAGCTTTTTACTCCAGCGCTCCTCCAGATCTCTCCGTCGCCTCCACTCCTTCGCCGCCAGCAGGCGCTTCACCAGCCCGACACGGCGATCGAGCTGCGCCCGCTCCAGCAGCTTCATCTCCATACGCCAGCGCGCGAGCCGAGTCGCGTCCCGGATTTGAATTCCAGTCCGCCCGTGGTAGTGGTGGTGGTGTTGGTGGTAGCCCTGCCCTCCGCTGCTGTTCAAATTATCAGAATTGCTATGATTGTTGGTGCTATTACAACTAGTAGTGTTCTCTCCAGATCCAAAGGGTATGACGCCATCACAAGATGAATCTTTACCATTCTCTTTGCTGCTGTTGTTCTTTAGCCTCTCGGCTTCTTCCTCGCGCTCCTTTCTACAGAGCTCCTCCTCCTCGAAGCGCAGCTGCTTGAGGCGTTCCTGGCGCGCGCATTCCTCGTTGTACGCAATTGCCTCCAGCTCCTCCTTCGAGAGCTCCTCCTCGGACTCGTCAGGTGGGGCGGCAGTCGACGCGCTGAAGCTGACGGTCTTTGTCCTTTGTGGCTTCGGCGAGAAGCGCGTGGCCTGTTCGTAGCGGCGCTTAAAGAGGATATCGGGGTCGGTTAGTTTCTCTGGGACAGGGGGGATGAGCCTGATCTTCTTGATTTCGACGGGGTCAAATGGGGCGGGGATGGTGAATGTGGGCTTGTTAAAGAAGATGGGGTTGTTAATAGTGTTAGTCATAGTGTTAGTGATGTTAGTGTTAGTAGTAGCAGTAGCAGGGGCCTTCATGGATGGTTTGCGGGCGCTGGCAATCTTGCGAAAGACGGGGGCGGCGCCGCTGCGGATCTTCTTGGCGTTGTTTTCGTCGGCGTCAGCGTCGGCGTCGGCGGCGGTACGCTTGCGGCCGTGACGGAGGATGCTTTCTTTTTCTTTGACCACCACTTTGACTTGGCGTACGCAGAGCCATCTTTGCTCAACCTGCCGGCGCTTGCGTTCAAGGTCCATTTTCTTGAGTTTTTCGGTGAGGACGACATTTCCTGTAGATTCGATGCCGTCGATAAACCTTTTGGCGGCCAGATCTTGGGCGGTGTACTTCTCCTGTAGGGTGGTAAAGATTAACATCCTCATGGCTTCGGTGGGATGTTCAAGATTCTCGGGATCACCGAGACGGGCAATATGGCGAAGTCTTGGGTCATCATTAGGAATTGTCCAGGGGGTTCCGTCTTCTTTAAGACCACTAGCTGGTGGTTCATTGAAAAGCCAATCCCAGCGTGATTCCTGACACCACCTTCTAAATACTGGGTCGCTGTTTGTAGCTGTGATTTCTCTAAGTTCTGCTTGGGTATATGGAATAACAGATTTGTGATGACTCAAACATGGCACATCTTCTCCTTCGGCAATCTCTCTTGTATAAACCCTTCCGGCCCATGACATGCCTCTGCAGAGCACGCACTTCCCGTCCTTCTGCTGCAGACGGCTCTCAGAGGAAACCTTTGGGCCGCCCCTGGCACTCAAGGCCTCCCAATCAATAGGCTCGGGGTACACAAGAGCAGGAACGGACATCCTAAGTCTCTCAACAAATCCGTCGTTGCTATGGGCTTCAATAAGTGTTTTCCAAGCCTTTGGGTTGGTATCGCGCATATCGTATAACTGGCTAATAATATTTGTGGGGAGCTCATAATTGGCCAAAGCAGCCCTAAAATCCCCACGTGACCATCCAAACTTATGGAGGTGGTCAACCCATGGCTGAAATTCATCTTTTCTAAAGTTCATCTTAAACTCGTCTTTCTTGGTCATTTGTTTCTTCTTTTCTTTGGGGGTATTGAATACAAACGCCGGGGTATTAGGAGCGGCATTTGCACGGGCACCGGTGGGAGTGTTGGAGTCGTCTTCAAATCTAACTTTACGCTTGAGGGCGGGTGTATTTGGCATTTTTCGGCGGTTTGTTTTAGCTGCAGCTGGTGAAGAAAACTTTGGCGCTTGTGCTGGATGACGGATAGTGCGTCGCTGCTTGCGAACAATTCCCCTACAGAACACAATTAGTGTCAACCTTCAAAAACAGAATCAAATTAACATACGGAGTAGCTCCAACCATATGTGGCGGCAGAGCCAGCATACTTTGCATCCCAGTTGTCTCGTGATCCGATTCCTCCTCCGATTCCTCCTCCTCATTATCATCCTCCGCAGTCTCGCTATCACTATCAAACACCTTATTTTTGACTCTCTTCCTAACAACCGGCTTCTTCTTTGCCTTCATCCTAATCTTCCTCTCCATCGGTGTCAACCCCGCTTCACCCATCTTCCTCGCAATGATATTCTTCACGCCATCGCCAACAGCCCACAGGACCTTCCCGGCATATACAAATGTCGTGCCCACGATCCTCGCCACGCCGCTCGTCGCATGAAACGCCGTCGCCATCGTTGCCAGTGCAAAGCTCTCAGTGGGCGTCATCTCCAGCTGCTGCTGGAACAATATGCGCTCCCGCTCCTTCTCCTCCGCCTCCTGCCATATTGGCTTCCGTGTTGTTCCCAGCAGCTGGTCGCGGTAAGCGCTAGTGCCGGGGGACGTGTCGAAGGCTGCTTGCACGGGGATGGTGGCCCAGTTTGGCTGGAAGCCGTAATCGATCTCATCTTGCCCAAAGTTGTGCATTCGTGAAGTCCCCGAGGGGGTGTTGTAGAAGATTGATGATGACGCCATTGGGTTTCGGGGCATGTATGTGGGGGGGGGGAAAATAGCTTTGTGTGTGTGGGGGGGGGGGTGTGGTAGTGGGTGGTGGTGGTGGTGTGGTGGGGGACTGATTTTAGGAGAAACACACACGCGAATTGAGGCTTGTGATTGTGAGAAGATTAATATGTGGACACTGACTCAGGCAGTGTGGGGGTCTGTAACGAGATGTGGAGATGTGGAAAGAGAGTGTTGTGGTTGATGATTGATGATTGATGGTTGATGATGGGTGGTGGTGGTGGTGGTGGTGGTGGTGGTGAGAGGAAAGGGCCAGGAAGGAAGGAAGTCGCGATCCGCGCGACTGGACTGTCGTTGAATAATTTAGCGTGTGGATACATAATGAATACGGAATAGCCGACAGACTGCACAGACTGCACCCTTGCTTGATCAATCCAAATGGGGGATAAATTTATAAACTAGGAGCGAGCGCGCTTTCTTGGCACTAGCTCGTCATATCATCAATCTGAAGAATTACTATCGCACATGTCTGATCACGGATTGCTAAAGTACATGTAGCCCACTGTGCGTTGGTATCAATAGAATGTTTACACGACATGATGAGCTAGAATTGGGTGTTGTTTATGTCAAACATGTCTGTTGTCACTGTAGTGTTTCTGGACAGTAACGTGCAGGTTACATGTATTCTAGTTGGTGGTGGGTAGCGGGTCGATCCCGTCAGAGCCTCCACGAGCCTCAACTGACAGGAAAACTAATTTTTGCCCTAGCTACATGTACGTAGAAGTCGATACAAGGGAGAAATTGACTCGATCTTACCTCTTACCTGCATGTAAACCAGTCCAAAACCTCCAGATAGATGCAGGGGACGGCCAGTAATCGTCCAGTACTCAGTCATGAATACATGTATATAAATACATGTACCTACGGTTGCTACACTCAGATCTACGAATTGGATTCGACATTGAACGATGACCTCATTTGCAATTGGGCCTCTCTCTCCGCCTAGGGTGTTGGTAGCCTCTAGCTGGCTATGTGATGAAGGAAATCTACATAATGCCTCTCATATAATAATATCCCTTCTATCATTCCTCTATCTCTACTGAGCCAACGTCGGTGGCACCTTTTCTACCACCGTCATCCACATCCCCACATGCATAATCCCCTCCTCCACCCACTCTCCCATCCCTTCATCCACCACAAACCCCCTCGCCGCCCACCACCTACTCACCGTCGTCTGTCCATGCACCAAACATCTCCCATCCCAGTCCCCATCCACCGGTCCCCCATCGCTCCCAATCGGCCCCATCTCCGCCGGATTCGCCCTTGCATACTCGACCGCCGTCTCGACCAGCAGCCTTCCCACGCCCCGCCCACGATACTCCTTCAGTGTCGCCATGCGCCCCAGCTTTATATATCCACGGTGCTCGTGCGGCGGCACCACGCGGATGGTGGCGACGGGGGTGGTCCCCTCGTAGGCGACCCAGTGCAGGGAGCGTAGGTCATCGTCGTCGCGCTCGTTCTCGGCAGGTACGTTCTGTTCGTCGACGAAGACGGGGAGACGGATCTTCATGGCGTCGTCAAAGAGGGTGCTCTTGTCGCCGCGCTTAGGGCCAATGATCGTTATTTCGGTCATGGTGTTTCTTCTGCTGACGGTCTTGAGGGTTCGGCCAGGGAGGAGGTGTGTGGCCCTTTTTTAAGGTTGCGACGGTGCACTAGTGGGGGAAGGAGGGGGTGGATGTGAGTAATACCTAGTAAGTTATCTATCTACCTGCCTAACGTGTTAGTTCTGCCCGGCCCATTCCGGATCCCGATTACAATCTAGGGTATGACTCCACTTTGGCCGGTGGGGCTTTTTTGATAGTACTGTAGGTATGGTATTCATGACAAGTCACTCGGGTTCCGGGGTTAAGTTGTTATTGTACATAGTAAAAAGATCCGCTTCGAGAGCCGGATGGTCCAGCTGATGAGAGTCAACCAAAACTAAATATCACAGAATTACAATACCGTCCTCTACACACTTTACTCTGAAGAATTACGTTCACAGACCACAGTGTTCAGTCCCCAAGAGGCCCGCTACCGCTATCACACCGAGCAAAGCCAGGGCAGCCCGTCTTTGGTTGTTTAAAGCTTTGGCGGCGGTGGTTTAAAAACACCTTATGGATGTGATCTTTCGCTTGAGCACATCAATGCTTACTATATACCAACTGGAAGCTTTACAAGATCCGACGCTTGAAGCTACGAAGGAGGAATATACACCTAGAACATGCGACCCATCAGCTCCTGTAAGTTTATCTAGCTTGTGGGGGGCAATAACGAGTGATTGCCTATGAACCTCCTGATCTACCTCCATTGTAGGGGTAGAGGGTGTTAAAGTAAATTTACACACATCGGATCCACCTATGGAGTCGCTGCTGATCCACCACCCAGAAGTGCCCTCAGGCTTCTTGCTCGAACTCGGTCTTTGGACTCGTGGGCGAGTTGTATATATGGCGTTCATGTATAGGTTCTTTATTTCTAAATATTACCAGGCGCCATATGATTGGTTTAGTTCTGGTAAGTATAGAAGAATGTGATGGTTGGATTGCCACTAGATAGTGGTGGTCGGTAGAGGTTCTTCCTGACAGTTCGGGTTCTTAGTTACCCTAACAATGAGCAACGCATCGCACTCTATTAGATCATCGGTTTTAGACTTAAGCCGCGGGGGCTTTCTATAGCTACAGAACATAGCTTACGCATTGAGAAAACGTTCGCCATACCAGCCAACTTGGCAACCACACTTTGCCATACCATCCACCAACCGTGCCATGCCAGTACTGAGTGGAACCTTCACAAATTGAGGTAAGTTGGAGCCAAGCCCCTATTAGGATATTTTACTAATTGGTCTAGTACCAAAATGCTCGCTACTGCCTCTGGTTTGGGCTGGCTACAGGCAGCGGACTGGTCCCATCCAGGTAGTGAATTGATCCCCATCCAAGCAGTGGGCTGGTCCCTATCCAGGCAGGCTGACCCTACAGGTAGCGGGCTACTTCTGTCCATAGTAGCGAGCTGGTTTCCATCCAGGCAGCGGGCTGTTCTCCATTCAGGCAACGGGCTATTCTCTATCCAGGCAGCGGGTTGGTCTCTATTCAAGCAGCGGGCTGGTCCTTATTCAGGCAGCGGGTTGGTCTCTATTCAAGCAGCGGGCTGGTCCTTATTCAGGCAGGTTGGCCCTACAGGCAGCAAGCTGCTTCTGTTTATAGTAGCGAGCTGGTTTCCATCCAGGCAGTGGGCTGTTCTCCATCCACTGGCAGGCAGCGGAATGGTTTCTATTCAGGCAGCGGGTTGGTTTCTATCCAGGCAGGTTGGCGCATGCAGCGTCTGCTTCTATTTATGGTGAGTGAGATGGTTTCCATCTGGTAGCGGACCGTTCTCCATACAGGCGGGTTGGTTTCATACACGCAGTGCTTTTACTCATAAGAATAGCTGGTCTTCAAACAGATAACATGCTCCATCGTTTTCTGCGTTGGATAGTCCAATCGGCTCATCCCTAATCACTGCTTTTCAATATTTACATATACGTTTAATAGAAATCGCTCTACATTACAGACCGCTTATTACACCATACTCCCACATCTCCGACATGACGGCTACCTTTACCCCTGGCCTACCTGAGCCTTCATTATTGAAGACTCATACGCAAGTCGTTTCTTCATTCACGCTCGACGAATCCTTCGGCGCTCACCCATACGCGCCTCTCACGATATAAAGACATCAGACACGATTCAAGATCTCAACTAACTCTTCTAACGATGGTGTTAGGTTTTCTAAATAGATCCTCCGCACTAAAAGAAAGAAATTGAACACGATCTGGATCTTTACCGATAGACTTGATACATGAGAGACGCCCACGCGTATACCGCTTGCTTTAAACGCCCGCGCAGGTTTTTAACAATAAATCAACTGAATATGTCTTGGTATTCGCTTGAGTTACAATACCCCGTGTTGGTGATGCCATCCGGACTTCATTTTTCAATGACCATTGTTTACTTTCTTGCAACTTTTGCATACAGTAATCAGTATGTAATTGCTCGTCACGCTCCAGTAACTCATTTGCTTGAGATAGCCGTTTGAATCTCGCCCACAGATAACTCCAAATCTCGTTTAAAAGATCCAGAATCGATAACTCTCTATCACCTTTTAGAACGCGGTTCATTGATTCAACAATGTTTGAAGTTTTTGTCCATAAGACGCCAAACAGGCCGTTACCCAGAAACTGACTTCGATCTCAGATAGGTAATCTGCAGCAGCGGGATAAACAGCGCGCAATTCCTCCATTCGCATATTGAATTGGACAGCTGTTTTGGAGTTTGCAATTGGCCAAAAATGGGCCACAACGCATCCGTAACGCTTGCAGAAGTTTGATTTCAAATGGAAACAACAGATAAGACGCGTAACATTTGCACCCAATACCTCCTCTGCCGCAAGTAAACCTTTATCGCGATCGCTGATTACAGTCGCTGCCATCACTTGCGGGATTGACTGTTTGAGGTTGTTCAAAAACCAAACCCACGAGGATTTGTTTTCACTTTCTACTACTGCCTAAGCAAGTATAAGCACGTTGTTGTTCGCGTCTATACCTACAGCCAGTAATAAGGTTTGGACAAAACGGGCCTTTAGAAATGTCCCATCAAGTGCGACAAACTTTCGCATTTGTATAAAGGAGGCTTGTGATTGCAACGGAGAAATAAATACGCGTTGAAAACAATTATCGTCTGTGGTATGTAGGGCTGTATGTAAGAGGGGATGTCGGCTATGTAGGAGGTGAAGATAAGATGGAATTTTCGTATATTGCTCGCGTTGATGATCTAAACGGTCTTGTATTAAAAAACACCGGATAATTCTTGCTGCTTGCTCGTTGACTTGCACTCCGTAGTGCATAAGCATACTCTCGACTATTTCGCGTGTTTTCGCAGAACAAACAAATGTTCCTAAGACAACCCTTCGTAGCTCGCTGTGTTTGCAATCCGATTTTGACCATTTTCTCCACCCACACAAGTGTGTCGGGGAACTATTATTTTGACTTGAATTTCCCCCTCCCTATTAAGGGATGAATAAACTCTCAAAGGACAACCACCTCTTCCCCTATCCCTACATCTATAGTCGGCACGGGTGCGATCCTTAACCGGTACATCAAATAAAAACTGTGAAGCAATTGACCAATCCTCAATTATATTTTTCATTTCCTCCCAGGAGAGGAAGACACGGCCTTGCTGAATTGGAAATTCCATTGTTTTAAAGAAGCGAGTAGGAAAGGATAGGTAGCGGATGGTGTTGCTTTGGATAGTAATCATTTTTTTCCGCTAATATATACATAATTATTGTTTGTTTATTTGTTTGTTATTGGGTTCTACTTCTAGTAACAAGGCGTTGATGGAGGAACCATGACCATAGCGAGTATAAGACATACAGGTTGTGGAGAAATACAAAGGTTTCACTCAATACTGGCATGGCACGGTTGGTGGATGGTATGGCAAAGTGTGGTTGCCAAGTTGGCTGGTATGGCGAACGTTTTCTCCTTACGCATTATACTACGCGTATATCAGGAAAGAGATGGCTGGAAAGATACTAAAGTACATATTGTACCCGAAGCCGCCGTTTTTATTTTTATAGGTCACAATGGGACTTAATTAATGGTAGAATAGCTATAGAGCATTGTCCCGTTATCGATTTTTAATGGCTATCAGTGAAGATCAATTCGCATTGGTATGGTAAGGTTGTTTATTTAACGCTAGCTATTCCTATTTCCACGCTTCTAAACGACGGCCAATCCCAACGACTTTGCCTCAGAATCAATCAGGTCATCCAGTGTCTCTTCCAGCGGCGCACCTTTTGGTGCCCATCCCAAGACCTTCCTCGCCCTTGAAGCCCTTCCTCGTGAGTTAGTTCCCCAAATAACACATCCGAACGGATGGATCTTTTTGATCTCATCATCATTCAGCGAGGCGACCTCGTCATTCTTGATGTATCCCTTGAACTTGGCCTTTTCGGCAATCTTCTTCGCCAAATCCCCCCAGAGCTATTCGAGGTTAGCGCTATACGATCTGTAAAATGTGGGGAAGTGGGGGCCACAAACATGTTCTCCGTTCTCGGCAAAGTAATAACCCTCGTTGCCCCAAGTAGCCTTCTTACCGCCTGCGGCGGCGTCTTCTGTGAGGAGGAGGTAAAGTTGCGACAAGTCGTCGATGTGCACATTGTTCCAATAACTCTTCCCCGCGTTCACCTGGAATGTTTCACCACGCTGCAGGGTGAACTTAGTAAGCCCCGGGACCTGGTTCGAGCGGGTGTTCCCCGCTGTGCCAGCACCCACACCATAGATTGTGGGTGGGCACACAATCGCCGTCTTGACATTATCCGAATTGGCTTCCAGGATGATAGTGTCAACATCCCTGTGCACATGTCCCTCGATCGGGAACGATGTGATCTCCTTGATAGATTCAATATCGTCGTAGATCTTCTCGTCCGCCGTCTGCCCAAACTCGCCCTTGCTAATGTCTGGCAGGATTGCAGAGCCGGACGTGTGGATAAGGAAGACAGGGGTGCTCTTCTTCTTCAGACCGGCGGAGATGGATTTGGCAGCGGGGACGTGGTCGCAGTCAGCAAAGTGTAGGATGATGTCGGCCTTCTCAGTCTCAGATTCGATGACGGATCCTGAGTCGAGGTCGCCATTGACAGTCTTGAGGTTGGGGTATTTGGCAACTAGGGATGCGGCTTTCTGCGGGCTGCGTACAAGAGCGGTGATTTCGTAGTCGGGGTGGGCATTGATGATAGCATCAAGAGCGGCACCTCCAATGTAGCCAGAGGCTCCAGTGCTAGGAGGGGTGTTAACGATGAATTGGGGGCGGATTGGTGGAATTGGGAAGGCTTACGCAAAGATCTTGGGGGCCATTATGAGTGAAGTGATTATGTTACGGCAGAGGCTTTTATTGATTGGTGATAACAAGCTAGAGTAACTATAGTGGATATGGGTGAGGGTGAAGATGGAGGTGTCTCGTACCCCGAGTGCGGGGCCATATTTATACTCAATTCGGCGTCATATTCATTTCCTTTGATATCACTACTCCAGATTGTGAGCATCATCACACCACCCCTCATTCCCGCATAGACGCGGATAGTAGTGATATGCACAAGTAGGACCTTATTATGGAAGGCCGTTTTACTAATTCACTGAATGCAGCTCCTCCGGGTGGGCCCGTGCATGTTTAACAAGGCCATTGGTTGTAGAGTCGCTCACGGGTGTGTGGCGACCACGGGTACGTGGGAATTTTTACTTTGTTTCCTTCCACAGGACAGCTAAACTTATAAAAACAAGTAAATGCGAAATAGCGTATGAGGTTTGGGTAGTTCATGGTCTTGAATTATGAATTTTTGCAAATTGATTTTGGTACTCACCATGTTGAGACAGAAAGATCCCCACGTACCCGTGGTCACCACATACCCGTGAGCGAGTCTATCGATCACGACTTAACAAGCTCTAGAAGTTACTAAGAGCTTCATTGTGAGTTAGTAATCAAGCTAAGATTGCTCCCCAGCCGTTTCGTTAAGCTTTTTTTTTTGTATGTGCGTGTTTACAAATCAAACCACCGCGCATAAATTCCTATATCCGAGATGGGGACTGTCAAACAGGTTTTTTTGTGGAAATTGTGCAAGACAGTTAATCCCTTGCAACATCTTGGTGGTTGTGCAACAATCACGCATCATCACTCGAGCGCTAATGCAATGACTACATGCATCACAAAAGTTGAAACACTTCTGTTTCTGCTCGCTCCAATCGGCCTCACTACAAGTTTAGCCCCCACCTAATCGGCCCTATGCCGTTGACATTTAGGCCCTCAAGATCTGGCTTAGGCCGGCTACCGTGCAGGTTTAAAGCAAAGCAGGCCGGTACGACAGTATTAGCAGGCAAACAGGGGTTATGTGCCTCTTGAATAGGGTCTATGTGCTTACAGAACGTCAAAAAATATAGGTGGGAGGAAAGAAGAAAGATATAAAGGACTGGGTAAAATAAATATCGGCAAGAGAATAAATCTCTACCTATATTCGTTTGGGCGTGACAAATGTGACATGACTATTATAGAGGCTGTTCGCACGTAAATAAAAAAAAAAAAAAAAAAAAAAGGGACACATTACAGTAGGTAGATTCACGGTTTACGTGTACCCTATGGCTCTCCAAAATAAGTGGCCTGAACTATTAAGAGCCTGTCTGTACCTACCCCAAGCCTCTCGGCTCCCCCTGAGTAGATACATGTACATTAAGTACATGTACATCATACATGTATCTTAATACAATCATCATTGTATTGAACTTTTAAACACTTTAAACACAATGAGGAATAGTTTTGCTTTGATCAGGCAGAGTAATGTGTGACCTCACTATGTATTTTCTCGCCTCAAACAATTTCACAAGCCTCACTAGACTGCACATCTAGTCATTGTTAAATTCAGTAGGAGAATTCTGCGTTTGCTTGTGTCTCAGGAACGGTTTCGAAAGCGACTGTACAAGACAATTCAAGACCAACGAATTGGTCATACACTATCACTCGATCGCGGACCAACTTCTAAAATGCCAAACAAACACCCCTCGGTAATCCATCAGTCAACTAGAAAGAGTTCTTTATCTCACCACTTCGGATTAAATGTATTCAACTGGTGTTAACACCAGGCCCAGGCCAAACAAGAGACACCGGAAACCCAACATCGCCACAGAAAAGGGAACAAGAGAAAACTAATACCTAAAATAACAATGTTAAAAATATATCACTTCTTGGCCTCTCACAACTTACACCCTAACGCTCGCCTTCACGACAACACCCCATCCTTTCGCGCCGATCTTCTCTATACATGGCAATACACAAAAGAGGACGCCTCTCCCCTCACTTTCGAGAGCCCCATTATCTTTCTCCTGTTCGCCCGAAAAGCCCAGGTTTCTCGTATCGCAAGGTATCATCGTATTGTTCACGAAACGTGCTCCACGACTCGGGAAGGAACACCGCCAGTTGCCTCTATCAATACCAATACGGAAAGCATGCGATATGAGTGCCTCCAGCAAGCGGAATGACTCCTCGCAGTGCTTCTGGTCTCCAGGGCGGGACATGAGAGGTAGGATGAATGTATGGATCTTTGTTGCAAGGGTCGTAGACTTGGAATTGAATCTTTCTGGGTCGTTTGGGGAGGCTGGGTAACTGTTAACAAATCGCACAGGAAAATTCGTGGTTTAAACTCACCTAGTAGCTCCTCCCCCATTTCCTCGTCTCTGAACACATACAAACAGACATATCTCACCACAATCCCTGCCACAATCAGTAGCTTGGTGTGCGTATCCCGCAACATTCTCGCATCGCCCACGATATCCCTGACCGTCTCTGCCAGCTCCAGTGGTATATCTATATCCGTGGCAAACTTGTAGAATCCCTTCCCGAAGTTATGAATCTCACGGAAGAGCATCCCAAACTCCTCCTTGAAGAAGCTATCAGGTTTTCCAACCTCATTTGCCGCTACTCGTCCCTGGGCGGTGGGTAGTTGGTGAGGAGGCGCAGAATGAATAGGTGCTTGTAAAGAAACCGGGGCGGGTGGTTGACGCGAATTGAGGACCTCAAGTGTGTGGATGTAACTGCGTAGTCTTTTATTCTCGGCAGCTTTGGCACGTAGGTCCTCTTGACATTCACGCAAGTTTCCAGCGAGTGAACTGGCATGGAAGGATGTTTCAAGTAGCTCATTCTGCAATCTTGCTACCGCAGTCGGATCTACATGAGGGGCATGTGTAGGGGTACATGGCCGAGCCTGGATTGGCGTGAAGGGTTCCGAGGTTGCAGAAAAGCGAAAGTTAGCACCCATGGTGCTACCGTTAGTAGTATTATCAGCGACGACCTCGGAAGGTGGATTGAAGGTAGGATTGCTAGATGCCGAGGGAGATTCTAGCCCACAGAGAGATGAAGGAAGTAGGAAAGGGAAGCCGTAAATCTCCTAGGGATGGATGGTGGCGTTAGTTTTAGAGGTGTTGAGTGAGCCCCCCTTTGGGAATGAGTGAGATCTTGTGATTGTGACAGGGGGGTATGTGTGTACATGTCAATTGACACCCCTATAAAGCTTTACTTACCCTATGGCGAACCTCCGGCTTAGGAACGATGACCCTCGATGACCGCTCGGCCCCGATCACGCCCTTCTCTACTGCATGTTAGTACTTCCAGATCCAAGCTGTCCACAGAGAGTTTTATTGGGCTCACTGCTTGGAATCATGACTTGATTTATCTTATCAATTAACCCTTGTCTTGGCGACCGCGCCCTCAAACACAAAAAAAAGTAGCGATGACCGCAGGTATAAATGAATGTCAAGGCAAAGAGAAGCGAGGCAAGGCAACGGGAAATAGCACTTTCAAAGACGACAAGAATAAAAACGGGGTCCACGACGACCTCTATAAGAGCCTCGACAAAACAAACGCAAACATAGAAAGCCCAGAGCCTAATTAACTCAGCAGACCGATGTTTACTGTGGTGTTTCCCAAAACAGAAAGACTCCCCAAGGATACACGTAGATAAATACTATGCTAGATGGATAAAATATCACGTCAAACAACCTACCAACAGCAGCAGCATTGACTACCAATAATAATGAAGGATAGAAAGTTAAAAGGATTGAATGACGGGTAGTAGATAAACCCTGCAGCCACCATCCTTTTGGTATATAGCTGAGGACGCACGGGAACAATGGTTGGCTGCGGTTACTTGGTTGGTTCGCCCGGCACGCGTACGGGATGCAGAAGTTGAGATGGAAACTGCAGATGTTGACAAACCTACATGTATCTGCTATGAAAAACCGAGCGAGATTTCATGATGCAACTAGCTATGATTGGGTAGAGTGCCTCCTCCCTCATGTGTGAACAAGGGAAATGGACCACAGTCCCGGGACCGGGGAACAAAGGTGCTACTAATTTCAGTAGGGCTGTGACTGACACATTCTTTCCATTGACCCGGATGGTCATACAGGATAACGTGGGCCGGTAGGATATATACTTCGAGCGAGATCTCGTGATGCTGCCCTGCCGACAAACTTGAGTTGATACGCAGTTATTTTTCTTTTCCAACAGTATTGGACCCGTGACTACGCGTAGCCAGGCAGCTACCTCTCTTTGTGACCTGATCGTCTGTTGTACCCATTTCATTAAATTACTCTACAGCCTAACTGCTTGTCTGTATAATCACAGGTAAAAAAAAAAAAATGATAATAATGGTAAAAAAAGGCGTGAGTGGTAAGGTGTAGCCCAATGAAAAACAACATCACTCCAGTTTAGAAGAGTTTCTGCAGAACAATCATATGGATATGGTGCCCTACTTTTGGTTCTTTTTTCTTTTTCTTTCTTTTTGCTGCATTCATATCCCGACAAAACAAAAAAGATGTAACTAAAAGGAAAAGATGAAAATACTATCCACCCACGGTCAAAAGTACCTAGAGTAATAAGAAAGGAAAACCCATAGATCATCAAATAGGAGATGGTAGCGAAGCAAATAGCAACACGTACCGTCTATCTCATCATATTGAGTCCCTGACCTGCTATCTCATACCTCAATTTTTAACGTTTGCTAACCCCCTGCCCGCCACTGTCTGTCTGCTTAAATTGCTTTGCTGGCGTTCGATCGCCCGAACAAACTCGAATACACAGCGTCGACAACCGGGCTGGCAGAGATTCTTCTTCCACCGAAAAATCTCCCGTTAAGTCCTTGAATGGCTTTCTCGCCTCCTTGAACCTTTTCAAACTTAATATAGATCTCGCCCTGACTATTGGGGTCTAGGGAGATATGAACAACATGGCCGTATTTGCCTTCACATTCCGTCTTTACGTCGTCTTCTAATTCTTTAATCCACGCATCACCAGTCTCCCTGTCATAATGTTATTTTCAAATATTCAGAAGGGAAGAGAAAAGGGAATATCTTACTCGGTGGGGTCAAACATATTCTTCAATACAACACACCTACTTGCCATGGGAACATCAAGGGGGAGAGATTTGTGACCAGCAATCACTTTCTCAGGTAGTTTCTGTTTTTGCCTCACGGGCATCTCTTTTCCGTTGCTTCCGTTTGTATGTGGCTTATCCGATGTGGGAGCCGGATCGTCCTGTCTCGCAAGTTTGCGCATGAGCAAGTCCCTACTATAATTGTTAAAGTTTACTCCAGCGACATCGGTATCATCGAGAGCGCTAGCACCAGCTCCACCGGCTTTATCGTCAGCGCGACCAACTCGGTCATTACCCCCACGGCCACGGTTTTCGAATGCAGAGCCCTGGAAGCCCTGATAGCCTGAGAAACGCTGAAGCATCTGCGCGGTAGATTCAGGTGTAAACTTATCGTTTCCGAGACCGACACGGATAGGACGACCAGCAAGGTCGAAACCGTTCATCTTCTCAAGTGCTTCTCTCGCCTGATTAGGATCACGATACCTACATGTAAGCACGTAATATCAGTATGGATATATTTAAAAGTTTGCACAATTAGGGTGCTAACTGCACAAAACCATAACCCCTGCTTCGACCACTCTCCTCCTTCTGGAGTTGGACGAACTCTAGTTCTCCAAACGGTTCAAAGACGTGCTGCAAGTCGCTCTCCGTGATACTAAAGTGAATATTTCCAACATAAAGTCTGTGGAAAGGTACTTGATTCGCTGTATTCTGTTCTGCGGCACTGACTCGGGCCTGCCGGTTTTTTTCTGCCTCTGTAAGCTGCGCGATGATTGGGATACCGAGAAGTTTCTGCCCGGTCAATTGGATTGCCTTAGGCACGGATGCTTCATCCTTGAATTCTACGTAACCAACACTAAAACACTATCAGCAAGGGGGGGGAAAAACTCTCAAACTTCTCTTTTATAAGTGTTATACGCACCCTTTAGATCTACCGCTAACTCTGTCTTTAACGATCTGGGCTTCCTTGACTGGGCCAACCTTCTCAAAGAATGTAATCAGCTCCTTGGTCCTAAGTCTCGCAGCCAACTGTTGAACAAAAACAGTTCGACGATCACGCTCGTCTTCGGTCAACTGAGGTGAACGTGATCTAAACCATCTATTAATAAAATAAAATAAAAATTGCAAGTAGTGTACGTTTTGTTGAATTTACCTAGTTCTCCTATTCCCCGCACGTCTTCTCGGACTTCTAGATCTGCGGTCAAGGCGGTCACGTCTCCCTCCATCATAATAATCGTTCTCACGGCGATCACGGTCGCGTCTCGAAGAGTACCTATCATCATCCCGTTCACGGGACCGGTGCCTGTAGCGCGATGAGGAGTAATCATAATCATCACGTTCGTCGTAATAGGAATCCCTACGGCCAGTGCGACGTCTATTAAAAGGGACGGTCAGAGTAAGTACGTGATTGCCGATATTATTTCTTGATAGGGGAGGGGGTTCAAGTTTGGGTGCTTACCTATCACTGTCTCTACTTGCTCTTCGCTCACGATGGCGCTCGCTCCTTGGGCTTCTGTCGTCGCCCCTATGATCGCGATCCCTGTCGTCCCTATCACGTCTTGATGAAGACGACTTGACGCTTCCACCGCCGTTCCGATCTGGTTTCGGAGAAGAAAGGGCACTGTTTTGATGATCTGGCTGCTTAGGTTTATTGCTCTCTGAGGCTTCGAGGAGGGCTTCTACGTCTAGTCCCGACATGTTTATCTATTTCCCTTGATCTTTTCGTAGATCTATTGATGGGGGCGATTCTCTTGGGGGGGTTATTCACTGGAACACGAGGGCAAAGACAAAGGTGTTAGGTAATTCCCCTGTGAGCGGGCAGAAGGAGAAAGCGGTGAACTCGAACCCTTTTCTTCAAACAATCTTTGTAGCCGATATGTAGATAGGGATGTCACTGATAGTCGGTGAGAGGTTTCGTTGTGCGTTGTTAAACTACTATGGTAGTAAGTGATGAGTGTGATGAAAGATGTTGAACGGGAAAGAAGGCGATCAAGATGCTGGCTGGCAGACAGGGGTTGAGCAGGGGGGGGGAGTCGAGGCGAAAACTTCAAAAAAAAAAAAAACTATGATATAGCGATATCTAGGAAAAATATAGACTATAGAATCTCCATTATGATCAGAATTTATCTATGTGATATGAAATAATCTCAGGGGACTTCTCATCCTTTCATGTATATTGAGTTTTTATCATTTGTGTAACAGATGACCTTAGTAATTTGATCAGATAAGGGTGCAAGAGCGCTTAGTCTTAACGGTTTACTAAAAAGCAGTCCCAGGCCACAATCAGATTAAGATCTGTCTGCCAAGACACTTACCACACACTCGATCAGATCCACCAAAAAAAGATCTCCACCAAACAACTTGACAATTACCCTTCACGATCACGACAATCCGAGAGACCATTGCGGCTACTAGAGTTTTCTGTACGTCAGATAATAACTCTTCCCCCAGTGTTCGGTATTTCAAAATCACCCCGACATTTTTTTGCTAATTTTCGAAAATCTATAGAAGGAAGCATACTACTCCAGCAAACATGTCTGACAACGGTGAAGTTGAGGTCGCCCCGGCCAATTACTCTGTCCTTCCCAAGGAGGTTACCGACGAGATTGGTAGCACCAAGCTCTTCAACAAGTGGAGCTATGAAGATGTTGAGATCAGGGATATCTCGTTGACGTAGGGCTCCCTTCCGACTGCTTTCTTCGGGCCGCGGGGGGAAATCCTATTGGTGTAAATGGGTGGATGGGGCTGCGGTGGGGAATATAAAGTTTAAATGGGCAGAGGGGGGGTACCATGGAAGGGATTTATGGAACGGGGCGAAGGATAAAACAAATGGCGGGCCTTTGAACCGGATGGAAAGCTGACATGAATGTCAATAAACAGCGACTATATGAACATCCGCAACCCAGTATACCTGTCTCACTCCGCCGGCCGCTACGCCGTAAAACGCTTCCGCAAGGCTCAGTGCCCCATCATTGAGCGTCTTACCAACTCCTTGATGATGAACGGTCGCAACAACGGAAAGAAGCTCCAGGCTGTCCGTATCGTTGACCATGCCTTCTCTATTATCCACCTCATGACCGACCAGAACCCAATTCAGGTCGCTGTCGATGCTATTGTCAACTGTGGCCCCCGTGAAGACTCAACCCGTATTGGTTCCGCTGGTACCGTCAGGAGGCAGGCTGTCGATGTTTCTCCTCTCAGGAGGGTCAACCAGGCTATCGCTCTGCTGACCATTGGAGCGAGAGAGGCATCTTTCCGGAACGTTAAGAGCATTGCTGAGTGCTTGGCTGAAGAACTTATCAATGCTGCTAAGGGATCATCCAACTCTTACGCCATCAAGAAGAAGGACGAACTCGAGCGGTAAGCGAAAAAAAAATCCTTGAATACCCCATCAGTATTTTAATCTGACTTTTTCCCACCTCATAGTGTCGCCAAATCTAACCGTTAAGGGATTACTTGGTGTGGTGTTCGGGGATGGAGTTGGTCAAAACAAAAAAAATCGAAATCAAGTCGGGCAGGCAGGAATATCAAAAGGCGAAATCATATCAAAATGTGCTCCTTTCTTCATATCCCCTGCTTTAGTACCGGTACAGTTGGGTCACCTGTACTGATACAGTTGAAACAAAAAATAAAGCCTTTCTCTTTCTCTTGGGTTGTCAATATGCGGGTTTTTTTTTTGTAGGTCGCGGTTCTGTGTTTATATTTAAGTGACTATTCTTTCTCTTTTCGTTCTATGCATGGATGCGATAATTGCCAAGTTTGAGAGTAAATTGTGCTTGCCCTCTCTGGCCGCCCTAACCCCTAGCATCTTCCGGATCTACGTAGTTCTGGGTGAGTGGTAACCTTAGAATAGTCGGCCTTAATTGGCTTTCTGGGGCCTACTAAAGAGGAGACCGTTCTATCTTCAAGGAGACTGGTAGTATCTTCCAACTGTAGTACCTTTATAGACATCAACTCCTAGTTGGTGTTGCGAGCTGCTCCGTATCCATGGTTAGGGCTCAAAAAGCTCTACCGCAAGTTATAACCAAGAGATATAGTAGGTATATAGCTAACTCTGGTGATTTGAAGCTAAGTATGTGCCCGCTCGGATAGACAACGATATCATGCATCTACATGTATCAAGATTGCGTCATGGTTTATGACTCGAATCAACAAGACCCTGTAGTCTTGGCATCGTCACCAATGTACCGAATGTGAGCCTCAAAACCACATCCACAATACCATACATTTTTGGAGACCACCACCGCTCAGGAATGGACCCCCAAGCTGTTACTGTTAAGATTTCCCATTACTCCCCCCTATATGGTTACTCTAACATCGAGTTTAGGAATCCACCCGCCGTATTGTCCCTAAGTTCTCGAGTTTCAAGCCATTAAAAGAGGACTCACCACCAGCCTCTCTAGCACTAAAGGAAGAAAAGAAAAGCAGCGAACAAGAATATCATGAGCACCGAAGCCGTAGAGAGCATCAGAAGAACCGTTCAAGGAGCAGGGGAAGGAGAGGAGACAGGAAGAAGGACAAGAATAGGAAACGGGACCCCGACGAAAGACGTCGTGACCATGACCGAGAAAAGGATAGGAACCGAGATCAGGGCAGTAGCCGAGAATATCATCGCCACCATCATTCCAAATCTGCCACAGCTATAACAGCTCAAAAGACACGCTCACCTTCCCCGGACTCATGGGACGCGCCGAAGAAACAATATTACCTTGATACACGTGGTGACCCTTCGAACGTTACTTATGGCACTATATATCGCTATGAAATCCCTGACTACCGTCGCCATGGGTCTGGGTGTGTGATAGGGCTAAGTTCGGATATCCGAATTGATAGAGAAAAGGGAGATGGGAAAGGGCTTGTCCTGACATCGAAAAAAGATATGGCATTCTCCGGAGGGGGTAAGAGCTCAAGGTATGCCTATGCTAGGAGTGATAATGGTGGTGTGAAAATGTTGCGAATTAAAAAGGATGGCGGGAGCGATGATAAGGCATTTGAGATGGGATTAGACTTTGTCCCAATTTCGTCAAAATTGAAGGGGAAAAAGAGGAAAGGACACTCGGGTATCGAAAGTGAAAGCTCGGAGGAAGAGGACAATCATTATCGGTCGCTCGAGGGGCTAAAAAAGGCTGGCATTAAACCGGAGGATCAGGATCTGGAGTATGCATCTTCCACAGACTCGGATAATGATTTTGTCACTTCCAGTGAATGGGTTGATCGCAGGCGGAACGGCGAACTCATCAAGAGGGTCGATGCAAACCCTCAGAATGTCGATATTTGGATGGAATATGTAAATCACCAAGACACACTTCTTAATAGTAACGGACGAAAACCAAAACTGGCCGAGAGAAGAAGCACTGCAGAAGTCAAACTAGATATTCTGACTAAGGCATTAGAAAGGTGCCCGGGGGATGAAAGGCTGTTGGTAAAATACATGGATGTCGCTGAAGTCATTTGGGACCCCCAAAGACTGCTTTTAAAATGGAAGCAAATACTCAAAGAAAATCCCGCGATTATAGGGTTGTGGACAAAGTATATCAATTTTCGTCAAACAGACTTTCAGAGTTTTACCTACCCAGAGGGCATAAAATCCTTCACTGAATGTCTTGTTGTACTTCGTTCAGCAGTTTTTCGCTTAGGGAAGGACAACACGAGGTTATCGGACAAGGAGAAGCTTGAAGAAATAATCCTTTACGTGTTCCTACGAACAGTCTTATTCATGCGTGAAGCTGGATATGTGGAACTTGCCGTCGCGTCTTTCCAGTGCATGATGGAGCTAAATGTTTTTAATCCACTAACTGTACCACCACCAGATTCCGAAGTTGATCATGAGCAGCTGCTTGGAAAGCTCGAAGAGTTCTGGGACAGCGAAGTTATACGCATCGGGGAACCAGGTGCTAAAGGCTGGGCAGAGTATGTAAATTCAGGCGGTAGTGGCGATGTCCCAGAACCTCGAGAAGAAAGGCTTTTCTCAGGGCCATTAGATCAACGGGACATATTTGGTTCATGGATGGATGACGAAGAAGAGAGATTGGCGTTGTCCATGATGCCCGCAAGAACAACTGACGAGGTAGAGGAAGATGATCCCTATCGCGTTATACTCTTTTCAGATTTTAAGGCTTTCATGTTCTATTTTTCGGTCGATGCAGTACGGCGGAAGATTATTGACGCATTCCTGGTTTTTTCGAGCCTAACGCCGGCGAGACCAATTTCCTCAAACTCTTCAGGCGTAACAGACACATTTTTGAGGAATGATATGGCTTCCATGGAAGATTGGTACCTAGATGAGTGGTTTTGGCCAAAGGGCGTGGATGAAGCTGTAGATTCAAAAACAGCAGCCTATTTAGAGGGACTGTCGATAGAGCCGGAAAGAAAGAGTGGCCTATCGAAAGGCAACTCATTTGGGTTTGGACTCAAAAATTATCCGACTGGGCAAACCTCCCTTTTTTCGTGGGACTCTATTAACTGGGGCCAAAGCGTCAAAGAGCTGGATGTAGCATTTGTGGGGAGGACTTTGAAGATGCTTATTGACGGTTTTGAGGACGAAAAACTGGCGGTCTATTATCTAGCTTGGATATCACGGAATCGACCTGAGAGGTAAACATTTTCCTGACTATATCTATTATAGGAAGCTGACACAAAAAAGTGCTAGAAAGGTCGCAAAAGCTTTATTAAAAAAGTTCAGGACTAGTTTGCTTCTTTGGAATGGTTTTGCTCAGGTTGAATGGCAGGACGGGAAGGTCGATGCCGCACGGAGTATCTTCATGACTACACTGGGAATGAGCCAAGGTTTTCCGGAAGCAAATAGGCGGGATGCAATCTTTCTGTGGAGAACCTGGGCGTGGAAAGAGCTAGATGACCCGCCACAAACTATTCGCGTCATTCTCTCCATAGAATTAGGGAAGCTGCTTCCAGAAGACCAAAATATTTTTAACCCGGAAAATATACAACCGGCATTGCTGTTAAAGACTAGAAGGGTGAGTACATCAGACCCATTTGCTGAAAATTACTAACATTTTTTTGGCGTCATAGTACTTAGACTACCAGCAGAATATCATGATGTCAATGGGGCACGTTTATCATGCAGTTGTATACAACGAGGTCCAAGCTCTTCTTCAGTATCTTTCTCATGATCAGGACATATCTACCACATTGTCAATTTTTGATACATTCATAGTAGAGCTTGAACATCGGGGCCTTACCGGACCACAATCGGTGGTACATGAGCTCTGTCTTATAGCAAAAGCGCAGATGTTGTATTACCATGCAACGACGGCGAGGATGTTTAAAATGAAAATTATGAGAGATTTTTTAGAGCATGCGGTTAGGCTGTTCCCAAATAACACCATTTTCATGGGGTTGTATGCCTGGAATGAGGGAAAGACAAAGATTGAAAACAGGGTCAGAACTTTAGTGAGAGACGTGGTGCTGGAGGAAGGGAAAGAGACTGTTTTTGGGTGGGTTTTTGCTATCTGGGCAGAGCTGAGAATGACAGGAATCGGTGGAGGATATAGCCCGCATGCAGTAAGATCACTGTTTGAGCAGGCAGTAGAGTGTAATCGGTGTGTTTTTCCCTTGATCCTGCTCACTCTCGAATAATAGGCTGACCCATCATTTGAACAGAACTAAATCCAGTATCGGGCTATGGATGACCTATGTCAACTTCGAAATACGAGAAAAAGAGCCAAGGAGAGCCAAAGAAGCGTTGTTTAGGGGACTTCAATGCTGCCCGTGGTCAAAAAGTTAGTAATAAGAGTTCTGCCTTGAAGTATTGTGCTGACGAAATCGTAGATCTGGTGCTTTTAGCATTCAGGAAGTTACGCCAAGTATTAGAGTTTGAGGAGATGCGAAAGATCTTGTCTATAATTTCGTCGGAAAAGGAGTTGAGGGTACATGATGTAACGGAATTAGAAGACATGATTGGGCAGATGACTGAGGTCCAACGGGAACGGCTTGGAGGAGTAGGAAAACCGCGCTTTCTCGATATACCTGATGATGTTTCTGAAGACGAGCATATGGAGGATTGATAGATCAGTTGTTGATTATGTGGTTTAGATACGCTCATACATGTACATGTACCTATATGTATGTACTTTGTAATTGGTATCTAATATTGGGGGCCTGGAAAAATAATCACGTGCAATTCAAAGGTTTGAATTCGACTATATACTCGCTATCCTCCATAAGAACCTGAAAATGCAAGTGACAGTTACAAGGATCATTTGTATGTAGTGGCGCCGTTCTCCCATAGAAATTATCCCTGCCTTTTCACCTGCATTTTCAGGTTCTTATGGAGGATAGCGAGTACATACCTGACCCACAGCGGGTACTGCCGCACGTATGAATGAATACTCACACCTTTCGACATTTACCACATCCCACCGTACGGTTAGTCTCATACCCAGACAGTAGCGTTGATCCTCAGCACAAACACACTACAGTTCGCTCAGTGTATACTGTCTCCGCTCCACGCAACCCCACTTCCCTTCTGATACAACCCCCATCGTCGCTCCTTTGGGCGAACATAGAGTGAGACCTCACGAACGCTTAAGCTTCTGCATTTTCGTCTGACTTCTCAAACCTTACCATTGGCTAAAACGACCACAAGGTTTGATTCTATGGCCATGGTCACCACGGAGATACGCATCTCGCTCGAACAATACTCGGAAAAAGCGGTCAATAAAATTCCTATTTGTGATGAATACTTAAAAAAGTAAGAGATATTACCCGTTTATGAAAGGACCTAGATGATGTAACTGTAGCTCCCGTTCATAATAGGGTCGAAACCGAAACAAACACTCGTATTGAGTATGAAAAGAAGGACAATGCTCTTTTCATTCATGGTCGGCCCAAGGATGTCAAAAGGGCGTATACTAAGATTCATGAGTTATTCAACTATCTCAGCAACCCCAAAACGGGCGCGCCCATCGTTGATGAAGTTGCTGAAGAGGAAGTAAGGCTTCTGGGCAAGGAATTCACAAATGGCGTTGTTTTCCGTAGGTTTGATGACGGAAACATCTTGCAGGAGAATATGCCCAACGCTTATGTCCTAGACCCCGTTCATATAAACGAGTTTAGGAATGAGGGGGGCGGGGTCGGCAAGCGCAGCATGTGGGATATGAAGAGTTTTGTTGAGTGGGAATTTGCTCCTGAAGTCATCCGTGAGACTAGTAGAGTTTTTGTGGCTCAATTAAGACGACTGGCCCCGGGAGCAGAGGACTATTTTAAGTTGGAGGTACCAATTACTTGTTTGTCCATGAGATGATGTTTATACTCACGAATGTGTACAGTTGAGTATTGGAAAAGTCATATTTTACGAAAACACCGACAATTATCCACTCGATGGCACAAAACTTCCTATCAACAATTTCTGTCACCTCAAACAAACTGTATCTTATTTCCGCAAATATCTTGATACATGCCTTATCGAACATTTGGGGGCCACTTTACCCAAACTCAGATATAATAGGGAAGGAAACACTTTTAAAACCGTCAAGATTCAGCATATCGTGGGACATAAAGATGGGAATTCCTACACAAATATCTGGTCGCTTGATATACTTAAGGGAGAGGGGGATGGTGATAGTAAGTCACCTTCTCTAATCTTGAGGTGAAAGTTGCTGATGATATCAGAAAAAGCAAGATCTCTTGAACTCGACAAAATACGCATACTTAAAAAGAGTCCATTTTCGGTCACAATTCACAACCCAGCCAAGATATTTGATTTCAAACTTTCAATCGTTGCCAACGCCCGCGAATGTGCCGATACTGCCGAAGGCATGCATAAAACTAAGGAGCGCATTAGTCGGAGTTACAGGTATTCGAGCAAGAGAGGCCTTTTGGTCAATTCTGCGGTTGCGCTTGAGCATGGGTATAAGCCTTTAGTCCTTGCAGAGTCCAGGACTTTCAAAGAAACAACCTGGATGCGTGGAAATATTAAAGTAACTATCCTTGAAGTGGAAGACGGGCCTGAAAACACCTTTGAAGTTAAATTACAAAATAATTGCTTGAAAGATCATGTACTCAGGAGTCTTAGGGAGATCCCATTAGACTATGTTATCGCGGCCGTGAAGGAACTCTCTGAGGCTGTAGAAGAAATTAGGGACGAGCTCAATACCTTCTCTAAGTCGGAACACCCAACGGATTACTCGTCTAAACCGATTAAAAAGATAGTGGACAGATCTATATATCCTGAGCGAGAAGCGAGAGAGACGTTCGGCGGTGTTGATTTAGGGAAGAAGTTGCAAAATACATCTCACCAAGCAAAATACACGGCTCCCCCCGAACATACTCTTAATATAACCACGCCTAAAAGGTTCAATCATAGCCTCCAGACGAACCCAACCTGGAGCCCTTCACTTGGCGGTCCCCCAATGTTGGGTGCTATTAGGACACATACCACGTGGGAAGGAGGTCTTGTAAGGGATGGACCTGATTTGAAAACTCCAGCCCTTACACCTACCAAGGTGTACCCTCAGACATATTCATCAACTCCCGACGAATCAATGAAGCTTAATCTTCTCGGCGGATATGACGATATAATTGGCCCTAGTCCAGCGCTATCAAGATCCATAAGTAGTAGCGCAATACATCAAGCACAACCCCGTGGTTTCACATCATATAATACTCAATATACTACAGGGGCACTAGACACAGGTTCATATCTTGGTGGTTCTTATTCTACCAGGCCACCCGATCGACAACAAAGGTTTTCTGGCGCCTTAGACTGCATGGCCGATGCTAGAATAAGTAGAGGACACTCTAAAGGCGTCAGCCATTCATCAACGGATGAGAAGATGGACCCGTACGGCACGAAGCAAACCGATTTTTTCGGCAGCATTCAATCCTCAACGGATGGTTGTGAGCAATTGGTTTCATGGAGCCCCAATAAATACCATCATGATGATGGGTGCTTGAGCGAGGATCTGCTTTTGGATTAGGATCTATGGTGAATTCTTGGGCCGTCTGGGAACAGTTGTAATATCCTAGCTCCCTACATAAGAGTGGGCAAAATTTGAAACAGTTCTGTGCAACGCTTTACGATAGAGGCGACTTATGACGTAAAGTTATTTCTTTACTAAAAATGTAACATCCCTAGTCACCAATAAATCGTGCATTCAAAGTGGGGGATGGGTACTACATGTAGTTCAGGCAAGTAGAGTAATACATACATTCAAGGCAGGAAATCCATACCAAGCTCAAGCTCCTTCTTGCTTATACTTTTGGCAGCATTTACGAAACTAGACAATAATGTTGCTCTACGAATATATACATGCTACAGAGTCCAAATTAAGACGGCTCCACGGATCATGAGCTCTGAATCGGCTAGCGATAATGTTTTATTTGTATCATTGGCTGACTTTTGTAAGTAGCCTTGCAAGGAAAGAGCCTTTATGCCCGCATAACCCCCTTCAAATTTACTCCAATGCAATACGATTATCATAATTAATTTTGGACTTCCAAGGCATGGAAAAGTCATAGTGATATTTGGTGGTGTCTAGGGGTTTGTCAGGTATGTTTCATTGATTTAATATAAGGCCTGCCTACATATAGTCTTATGGTCACATGTAATTAATTCTCATACGGTATCAAAAATAATCCAAAAAAAAAAAAAAGTAATCCTGCAAGTCGAGTGATACTTCATGACACTACTGCAATCAGATAAGGGTGGACATCTTTTCCTCCGATTTACTCTTGGCAATAGTCAAGCCAATCATTATGGTAGATGTGATCACGTGACCAAAGAACTTTAACATCGCGAGTAAACTCTAGCACTTTCAGCCCATCCTCAAACATCGGTGGACTGCACAACTTTATATCCAGCTTTAGAACTTTGTTATAAGATTTATGTCTTTGACCTAGTTCTAGACCTTTCGTCGAAATCTCAACCACCTCCCAACCGACCACTCGTGCTGAATAAATGCACGAAATCATCACCCTACAACTAGGGCACCAAGCTAACTACTTAGGAGCTCACTTCTGGAACACGCAGGTAAGCCTATCTCCTTGAAAGGTCGGGTAGCACAGTAGCTGATGTCCACGATATCCTCTAGGAATCATATTTCACGTACACCGAGGATGAGACTCCCAGCCCCATTGATCATGACGTCCACTTTCGCGCTGGTATCGGGGCTGGTTGTGTGGAAACATATACTCCAAGAGCCTTGATCTACGATCTAAAAGGTATATGGTCGCAACATAGGTAGTTGAGTTGTTTGGTTTGGTTCTCGCTGACTCTTTTGAAATAGGTGGATTTGGGTCCATGCGAAAGATAAATGCTCTTTATGATCAAATGGAGGAAGCTACAGGTGGAATTCCTCCAGGACTATGGTGGGTACATGTGTTAAGCTATTTCTACAAAATGAATCTCGAGCGCTAAGGTTTCTTGCGTGTATTAGGGATCGCGGGACAACTATACAAAGAGAGACCCCCATCGAACCAATTGAGTACCAGAGGAGCCTCGAAGCTGTGAGCGTCTAGATCTTGCTCTCCGAAACTCCTCACACGTATTCACAGTTGTGAGGTGCTATGTTTAGGGAATTCCCGCTCCCGAGCTAGACACGTCATCAATCCGTTACTGGAGTGACTTCAATAGAGTATATTACCATCCACGCTCATCAATTCAAATCAATGAGTATGAGCTCGATTCAAAGGTTGTACCTTTCAAGGGTTTCGGCCTAGGAAAGGCTCTTTTTCATAATTTGCACATGGAACACGACTTGATCGATAGGGACTTTAGGTTATTTGCAGAGGAGTGTGATCAGATGCAGGGTATACAAATTATGACATCCACCGACGATGCTTGGGGTGGGTTTGCCTCAGAATATGCTGCTGCTCTAAGAGACGAGTACTCTAAAACCTCCATTGTGACCTGGGGATTGGAAGGTAGAGATAAGGTTCCTAGGGTAAGTTTTCCAGTTTGTTACCAATTTTACCATAGCCGTCGTCAGAGTTGTTGTTTGTGAGAGTTTATGCTGGAACAATCGCCTCACCTCGTATTCCTAGATTAAACAGTCAAGGCTGACTGTCAATAGGAACAAGAGATCAAGCGGACAGTTGACCTCGCGTACTCTTTATCAGGGATAGTCCCTTTGACATCTCTTTATGTTCCTCTCCGGGCCCCACCTCCTAAAGTTCCACCCTACCTCATAATGGACAATTCCTCAAAATGGCATGTGAGCGGGTTATTATCAGTAGCACTTGAGACCTGTATTTTACCCACTCGTATTCGTGATAGCAGTAGTGCTGGCAGATTGGGGAGCTTAGGAGATATGACTGCCCTACTCAATGTCAGTGGGAGTCAGAAGATTGCTAGCTTTACTATGTCTATCGACAATATGGAAGATCAAAAATCGGACGGTGCGCCATTGCCAACAGCACCTAACTCACGGCGGGACCCGGCACCAAAAATCGAACTCTCATGGGATTCGAGTAGTACCAGGATTAGACGAAAAAGAATTGATGGTGATGGACACATCTTTGCGGAAGCGGAAGTTAGGAGAGGATTCAACGAGGGACAGGTTATGGAAGAGACGGCAGCTACTTCTAGGAAAACTAGATCAGCACATGATAGGCGTGACGTTATTCTCGGAAGGTGAGGTTCTTTTTCTTTTCTTTTCTTCTTCCCCAAATGTTTTCTTTGTTCTTTTTTTTTTGTCCACAATGCTCCCTCAACTGAGCCGCTTCGTTTCCCTGCCTTCATTCTTATCTTACTCCTGTGTTATATCGTGCTGTGCATGTAACCTCTTAGAGGCGGTGGGATGTGCGTTCAGGCTACATCACCAACGTGCATGTCAGCGCACAATCACTGCCAATCCCTACAGCAGCAAGTTTCTTCCAGGCCCTTCAAGGATCATTTACATCTCACACTATAACGCAACCACTAACGGTGATGTAGTTACTTTACGCAGTTTACATACCCAATAATTGACAGTTTCCCCGCCATATTTTCTGGGTGTGTCCTTGACGGCTCAGTCCTTGGCAGGCCTTGCCTTGGCAGGATCAGCACCAAGCTCTCAACATCATCTAAAGTAATCTCGCGACTGAAAAACGTCAAAGATCTCGTGTCACGAGTAGTTAGTGTTGATGAAAGAGAAGCTCTTTTAAACGATCTAGGGGAATTCGCGGAAGCTTATGAGGAGGGGTACAACAGCGGGTCTGATGATGACGATGATTAGTTAGGGTCCCTACACATAATTTAAATCTCGCAAAGAGGCTCGCCTATGTGATAAAAGCTTGTTGTGTGGGGCAGAATTGTTAAAGCCTATATATAGTAATTAGGTGCTGTCTACCCTTGTGATGAGGGCTTTCGCAATACTAATCACTATCGATATTTCTCATGATTGGCTGCATTTCAGCCTGGACGATTGAATCTAATAAAGATTTTGCTGAATAACGATTGCTACCAGTCAGATACCATTGGGTAATGAGGTGATATTTACTTTTGTTACACCGCAAGGTTCAGGGCCAATTAAGCGGGTGAGAAAGTCACTTTTAGACGATAAGAAGAAACCTGTTAACCATAGAGTGGAAGATGTGGGTGGAATGTGGACTGGCATTTTTCTTGTTGCCAAACGGGCCCTAAGCTTACCCGTCTTGGGCACTCTAGGGCAAACCACAACTACATCCCCTACGAGCAGACGAGCAGCTTTGGGTACGAGCCTACTCTAGAGACGAGCCAGAGCGCATACCTATGCACATACCTACATGTACTTAACATGTATGCACATATAGGCTGCCCGTAGGGAATGGGTATGGGGCTAGCACATATCTAAAGTTGCTATCCGTCCTTCAAACCAGTAACTGAGACATCGCCAAGTCTCAACTGTAGGTACAGTATGTCAGTCAGTAGAGTATGTTCCACCGGGATCCACCCTGTGCCTCCCTCGCTTGATCTATTCTTTTTTTAGGAACGCACCTTTCTTTTCCAGAATGGAACCCTGCAACCAATGACGCTTATTACCATCCCACCAAAAATACAGATGTATCCGTAAGACGTTCCCATATCAATCCATGCATGTCATGCACGTCGATCGGGAAGGGTAGGGGAAGAAAACCGATTTTGGGCAAGGTAGTATTGCATCCGGCCCGGCGCTGAGACAGTAAGACAAGACAACTGGATGACACCGCCGCCCATGCCCCCGAAAACATGCAAAAAAAACCTCATCCTTGTTTGTAGATTTCCTATTCAGTAGTGAGCGGATGAGAGAGTGCATACATACCTGCTGGAATATGCTGGAATATGTCTCCAGATAAAAGAAGCTGACGAATCAGCGCAAAATCTTTGTTTCTTTATCTTCCTTTATTCGGTCTCATTCTTTCCTTATCGGGATGATGCTTTCTTTTATTTTCTCTTTATGGACGTCTCTTTCCGTATACAAATATTTTCTTTGTTTCGTTTCTATAAAATAAGGACGACATCCACTTTGGATAATCATCAATAATCATTCTCAATTTAGTACTGTCCATTCCCAAATCAGCAACACCTACCATAGTAAGTAACTTTACTTTGGGGGCCCTTTTAGGATACCAGAACTTTTTTTGAACTCAAAATAGACTTGATCCTCTACGCCCGTCAGCAAAGGATGTGCTGGCAACTACCGCAGCACTCGACTTGGGCCACCCCCCGCCGCTTTGGGGGGTTCCCACAAATCCATTGAGGCAGTCCTTAGTTCGCGATCAAGGCGAATGAGCGAACGCTAGATGCTTGCCATGAAATGAATTCAATCAAGCTCATGTATTTTGTTGTTGCTGTTACCAAGATCGTAAGTCGATCATTTTTTCTGCCAAATTCGGGTGAGACACTGCTTCTTTGTTTTTCTATATCTGACATTAAATCTACTAGTATGTTCACTTCTCAATTGGTAGTTCCAGACCTACTTATTTGGTTAAAACGCCTAGAGGGGTACCATACTCGTATCCCTATATGCAGGATATATTATATTTACATGCCAGACGGCTGTAATGATGCGGGGCCGCAGCATAGCAAGCCTGAGGTTCGGGTCAAGCCTACATGTGGAGGTTGTCTCACCGGGTTTTCCAAATCAGGTGTCTACAGGCTTAGCCTCCCAGTCACTCGATATCTGCTCTATGGATCATCTTTCTACTCATGATAGTATAAAGAACCTGTGACTCCTCGGTCATATTTCTCTTCACCATCTCTTCCTTATCGTTTGTCGTCAAGTCATTCGCTGTCGAAAAATATCTTTCTACACAAACACTCGCTTTTGTGTTCGATATCTCCCTCGCTATTTACTTAGTCCGACTTGCATCGTTAGTCGAGTCGAAGAATATAAAAGCATATACTTCAACCTCAATTGAGAACGGAAGGATATATTGAACCAAACAAAATGATTAACTCAGTTCGTGTTATCAGCTTGCTTGCCCTCGCGGCAGTTGGAGCAATTGCAGGAGATGATGGAGATCATGGTGGATATCATGGTGGATATGGAGGCGGAGGTGGAGAGGGAGGGGGTTGGGATCATTATACAACCCCGGATTATGAGATTAGTACTTCGACTTCCTGCACGACTACCACCAGCTCTACCTACTATCCACCAACTTCAAGCTCGACGTCTTGTACCACTTCTACGAGCTCGGAATACTACCCTCCTCCGCCTCCGCCTTCCTCCTCTTCGTGGACCTCAATTTACACGCCTCCTCCGCCTTCCTCCTCTTCGTGGACCTCAATTTACACGCCTCCTCCTCCTTCGTCCTCTTCATCCTCCTGGACCTCAGTTTACACACCACCACCGCCTCCTCCTCCATCTTCGTCGACTTCAACCTCTTGCACTACATCAACTTCAGTCTATACACCACCCCCACCACCCCCTTCAACCTCTTCAACCTCTTCCACATCTTCATTATACACACCACCACCTCCGAGTTCGTGGTCGAGCTCTTCATTGAGTTCTTCGTCTTCGCACTCCCATCCTCCTCCCCCTCCGACAACCTCGACCTCATGTACTACAACTAGTACCACCCCACCGCCGCCCCCACCGTCCTCGACTTCGACATCGTGCACAACGTCGACTACTTCTTCCCCGTCGTCGTCTTGGTCGTCTTCTACTACAGTTTACACTCCTCCTCCTCCTCCACCATCCTCATGGTCGTCCTCGACAATTTACACTCCTCCACCGCCTCCCCCGAGTTCAACTCCATGCACGACAAGCTCCACGACTACATTACCACCACCTCCGGCATGGAACACCACATCTCACTCGCACCCTCCCACCCCTCCAACGTCGACTCCTTTCACCACATCTCACTCGCACCCTCCCACCCCTCCAACGTCGACTCCTTTCACCACATCTCACTCGCACCCTCCCACCCCTCCAACGTCGACCTCTTTCACCACATCTCACTCGCACCCTCCCACCCCTCCAACGTCGACCCCTTGCACCACAAGCTCGACAACTGTTCCTCCACTATCAGTCTCTACTCCATGCACTACCTCCACGCCCGTTACTTCAAAGACGACGATCACTTACACCACGATTTCGACACTCACAACGTGTATACCGGTCACTAAGACATACACCAGTGAGAGCAGTACCTATACTTCCGTCACATCAATCACCAAGACACTTACGAACACCATCACTTCAACTTACTGCCCATCAACATCTACCCCTCCTGCGCTCACCACCACAATCTGGGTCCCCCCTCCATACACGCACACTAAGCCTGATACCAGTACTTTCACAACAACCACTTATATTGTGACCAAGCCATGTGCTGCTTGTACCCCGGTGACCAGCTACTACACCACCACAACCTGTGTCACATATAGCCCGGTACCACCAACTTACACTGTGCCAACTGTTGTGACTAGCAGTTTTACGGTGGTTGTTCCTCCAGTAGTGACTAGCAGTGTTCCCCCTGTGTCAGGCACTGTCGTAACTGTCTCTACGCCTTCAGGCAATACGACTGTCCCTACTTCTTTAGTTCCTACCGCTCCAGTTACTACTCCCTCTAGGTAAGTTAAAAATTTCATGTAACATTGATCATTGACACGAATGACACTAACAAGCATGTTTAGCACCGCACCACCTCTTTCTACTGGCGCTGCGGGAATTAATAGGCCCGGCATGATTGGCTTCGTTGCTGTTGTTGCTGGGCTGATCGCTTTGATTTAATTTTAATTTAGCTTTGGCTTTTTCCTTTTGATTTTTTCGTTTCGTTTTGTATTATCATTTTGGGTCATGTCATTCCTTTATTTCTTTAATTATGACTACTATGGAGCTTTGGATATGGGATCATTCATTTGGGATTAGAGCTACGGACCGGGTTATTTGGATTATACATGGTGTATGCACTTATACGAGACATTCCTTTAGATATGGTTAATAAATATTTTTGGTGGAAATTGTTTTTATGGATGGCTCCCTCCGTTGTAGCTCTATGACACCTACCGATTAACATGTGAAGCAGTCATCATAAGGTTCTTGTCCTTAGAGGAATAGGGCGCTGGGAACTTGCGTTCAAATTAGGCTATCCATACTATCTACGCTTGAGAACGATCCTCAAGATGGCCGTCTTAGTTCCCGTGCTTAGTGCAGCCTCTCTTCGGCTTATTCTCAAAGTAATATTATCTGTTTCATGTCAACTATCACACGCTTGTTGTGAGATTAGTGTTGTTTTGATAAGAGAATTGCACGTAAGCTTTGCACTTGTTGTGTTCACCCAGAAATGTCGTGCAGTTGATGATCACGCGTGCTAGAGAGGGAATGTAAGGTTTGATATCCTTAGTGAATATCTAAGAGATCACCAGGCAGAAAGTTTATATGTGTGTGTATGTGTGTGTGTGTGCCCTATTACATGTATCTTGTCACGCGTGTCGCAAATTGGTGGAAGTATACGTATGATATCAGCAATCCTATCACCAGCATCTTGCTTCAGCCCAGCGACAGCTTATGGAGTGCATTTTCAATACTTAACAAATCGCCCATGTGCCATGTGCCAGCTTTTGCCTAGGAATCATATAGGGTGTTGGCGCACCCTATGGTGCCGGTCGTGATAAACCTACACCATCCGCGTTCAAAACCTCCCTTACGCCAAACATATCACACCCCCAAAATATAAGATAGAAATAACCAATCGGTAGGGAATCGCTAGGGCTACAGAATGGTCATTTTGGTTTCTCATTCTTCCAAACTCCTGAGGCACTGGTTTACAAATTTGGGTGTGCTGGGTCTAATGGCGGATCCCAATACCACATCCAAAACCATGGCTTTGGTAATTTTATTTACTTGAAAACACATATATTGTATGTAAAAAAAGATGTTTTCGTCCAAAAACCACCTTAGATGTCCAAATAAAATCGTTTTTTGACCTAGGTTTACCGCGACCGGCACCACCACGACGGTGTTCCTTCCGGCTATCTGATAAGTTGCCAGGCCAATTTGCAACGAGGCACTTAAACCCTTTCTAGTAACCGTGATATAAACAGAAACCGAAATATTGTTGCAAATTGTCATAAAGGTCTGATGTTTAGGAGAGTGAGTGCTGGCACATAACGTGACATAACCCTAGCCTGTGCCAGGCGTGATTGGCTCATGCCAGGGCAGTAAACTGCTTAGTTGGATATTCTATCCTTAACAATGCTGGCGCAGAAGCCTGAGTGTTCCAACACGACGGTGTTCCTTATATACACAGGGGCTTTCCCCCCGTACCCCGTTAAGATAAATAAATTAGGAAATTAATGGAATACATAGATCTGATGGATTAGATAAATGTCACGTGAATTCACTCGTTAACAATAGACATTAGAATTAATTATTAATTACATGTCCTCCACTCACGTGACTTCAACCAAACGACTGAACAGCTCGTATTCACCTACGGTCCTCACATTAGCCAGGACAGCCTGCTGGAAATGCCAGCGCAACAGCTGGTCGATTGGCCTATGAGGATCGTCACGGAACCGTTGGTCAAGATGTTTCCCAGCTATGTCCTTCGAATCCCTGCGGAAACAGACGATCTTATACTCATCCTAGCAAAAATCAGCCATTAATCATGGTTCGGGACGGACACAGCCATACGTCAGGGTTGATGGACACATTGTACTTATCAAACAGGACATGAATGTCAGATCTGAGCAGTATGCCATTCTGGAGCGAGTTGATGGATTCTCCGTCAGTCGACTCGATGCTTATCAAGCTACCGAAGTTGTTCGCGTTCCAGTGGTGCAGGTAGGCCAACGGAAAGATGTGGGCAGCCTCGAAGCCACCCCATTCTCCAAGATCGATATTGATCGCCTCTTCCCCAGTAATGACGCACCGACGATCCCGGTCGCGGACGGCTTTCCTAAAGGATGCAACTCGAGTATCAGTACCCGGAGAAATGGTACGGGTAAGGCAAGTCTCATTGTTGATCGAGATGGAACCTGTTATAACTCAGCATCTGCTTCACTTCACCATCTGTTGTAGATGTGGAGGAAACCCACCATCAGTGACAACGTAGTAATCACCAGGCTCCAGCGGAGTATTATCACGATCAAGCTGGCTGCGGCGTGCATCTTGTAGGTGGTAGGTGCTACTAAGGAGAGGATGATATCCACCATCGAGTAGAGGTTGGCGTTTGTCACGCCGTTGGTAAGAATGAGGCCCCCGAGAACCTCTGTAGGATTGCTTGCATCGTAGATGTGGACGTTGCGTCCCGCTGAGCGATTAATAGACATGTTGATCGTAAAAAGGGTGGGGGGACCACTCCCTATCTGATAGACGGTCAGTCCGAATGCTTAAACCCTTTCTAGTAACCGTGCTATAAAAAGCGCACAGAATTGAAAAAGTGTCAGACTTATTGAGCGTTATATTCATCACGTTGCCATAAAGGGTTTAAGTGTCTCGGGTTGTATGTAATTTGGACCGTCTATCAGATAGTATAAAGACGTTGCGTAAAGAGAAAAGGAAAGGAAAGAAAGTACAGCCACGTCCAACAAGTTCATGCGGTTTCGCCCGGGTCAACCACGAGCGACACCCCCGAATATCAACGAATCAATTGACAAGTTATTTGATAGAGAATACATAGTAGTGTTTAATTAGATATGTGACTACCATTTTGTGTGTCCTCCATTTGCTGCCAAACATGCCTCAATTCTTTTTTGGTAAGGAATCCACCAACTTATCTAACTTTGCCTGAGGAATTGCCTCCCACTCCTCCTGAGCTGCAATAAAAAGTTCATCTTCACTATGGGGCCTTCTCTGGGTATAACTCCATCTCTTTCTTAGGGCTGCTTTGAGCATTTTCCATCCGTTTTCAATAGCATTGAAATCTAGGAAGGCGGTGAGACTTGAGAGATCGAGCGAGTGATGTCTTATGGTTTATGGATAAACCCGCAGTCTCAATAAAATATTCCGCGCCAATAATAGTCCATAGACAAATAATAAAAAGTAATGGCCTCCTTTAAGCATACACCATAAATAAGGAGTTGTATTGTATTATGCCTATGACTTGGCGAGATATTATGTCGGTGATAATTTGAGGCCGCTTTCGCGTCTCTGAAGACAGCCCAAGTAAGAAAAGGACAAAAAGTTATGCTCCAGTAGAGATTTGAACTCCAGATCTTCGCATTACAAGTGCGACGCCTTACCCCTTGGCCACAAGAGCTTGACATGACAACGCGCTTAAAACAGCTTAATAAAGAATTTTTGATTGGTGGTTCCTGCCAAGGCCCTGCTTTTTACCGAGGCACAACGACGAACCTGACTGAACCTGACTGAACCTGACTGAATGTAAATACTAGCGAAGCTCTGCCAGTTGTTAAGCTGACTGCGTTCGGGAACATACCGGGACAGATTCTATGCCATACTTTGGCCTTGATAGTTAGTGGCAAAGCCCGAAAGGGTCAACACTTTTACCTTCACACCCGATCACTCGTCCTAATATTTGCGGTGCCTCCTTCCAAATATATTACCCTAGAATAAAATAGATGAGTTTCTGCTTCGTACTCTAACCAACCTCTCGAGGGCCGATATAGTGTCCCCCTTATCGCCCATTGGTCTGGTATCTTCCCACATTTTGTACGCAGCCACAGCTGCAGGCTCGCCTGCCCCCGGTCTCTCTCTTATATATAGATGGCGGCTGTCTACCAGAGGTTGGAGTAGAGTTTCGAACCTCAGGACAGCCCTCATTACACGTATCCTACCATCATCCGACTTAACTAACAAGGATCAATCCCCGGTGGCGATAAAAAAAAACCTTTTCATCTGCAAAAATTATATGCAGTATCTCTGATATAAAAGGTGCTACCGCAGCATGAGCTGGGCGTCGAAAGTTGCAATTCTCGATAGATGCACAGTAACCAGATTTCGAGGCAAGTCCAAAAAAGCTAATTTGCCGGCTGTACTTTCTCTCGTGCTCCTACTAGACTGTTGGCTAGTCTCCCTTATCAAGATCATTGCAAGGGTTGGTTTATACTTAAAGACGATACCAATAGCTTTCAGACCACATACGATTAATCAATGAAACTAAAAAAAAAGAATGGGGCAGTTAGTTAAACCACAATAGCTCATTCGTTTCCCTGTCCCACAGCAGGTATCTAGAAGAATGTGTGAGGTTGGTGGTGAAAATAGAGGCCCTTCATTACCTAAAAGAGTGGGTGACAGAGTATGAGGGCAAGGGGGACAACTGTGTGTGCGGGGCGGGAAACGATTGAAAATAGGCAGACGAAATACACCCGAGATGGCTCCTCGCCAGGATAGAAAGCGAGAAGTACTTATGGCCTAGACGGGGTGAACTCGGAGTTTGATCAAGAAAAAGTGGCGGTAGGTCATTAATTGTATGTTGCGTCGATGGTTGCATGTCGTTGGCGGTGAGGTCTTGTATTGACTGGGTAACTTCTCGACGCCAAACCCACAACCCCCACAAACCCACAAAACCGCAAAGCCACAAAATAAGTAGGCTCCCTACCATACACTCTACAACAGCCCTTCACCACAAGACTTGTTTACAAAGAATATACGCCCTATAAGGATATGACTGTCCGACCTTCGGAGTCTGTAAAGCAATTGAAGGATAGTTTCCTATAGAGATATCCTGACCCTGGGTATGAGGCTGTATGAGTCTCCTACCACCACGAACCCTAAGTTGCTATAACCAATCCCCCCCCCCCAAAAAAAAAAAAAAAAAAAAAAAAAAAAAAAGAAAAAAAAGAAAAAAGCCATACACCCTCCCAAATAACAACGATAATTGGCCTTAGAAAACCGAACCTGAGCCTTCCACATAAGGATAAACTCTCATAAGAATACCGGTCTGGGTAGCATCTTTATAGCCAGAGACTCCTGGACCCTAATCATTCCAGCCAACCAACAACCCCCTATTCTATAAAATGAAAAAACTCAGGTCATCCACTCCTCCGGAACTCCCCTCCCCCATATTAAACTCAGGGCCTATATCTATTCAGGCTTGCGGTTGGTCCTGTAGCTATACTGCCTACCTCAATCCATTTGGGGCCTTGGGGCCTCTGGCGCTGATCATCCGCCCAAACACCAAATCTCACTCGTCCAAAAAAGTCATCAGCAACTAGCCCCACATCTGGGACTCAGCCCCCGTCTCTGTCTCCGCCTGCATATCTGCCGCCCTTCTCTCCACTAAAGCCCCTCGCTAAATCTAATCCAGGGTCTACTCTCCTTCGTGGCTAGTGAGATGGCCTTACGTTCTGCGCTGATGGGCTGCTATGGTGGAAAGCGCCCCATCTCTCTTGCAAAACCCAACACCGCTTTCAGTAGTATGCGCTGTAGGAACGGGTAGCTAAAGAGACTCAAAAGAGGGCCAAGCAGCCAAGTGAAGAAATTACAAACATCTCATCAACCCCCCCCCCCCCCCCACGCTAGGTAGACGACCACCTATAACGCACTTACCCCCACTTTAAACTCTGCAGGCATTCTATTAGGTTTATAAGACGAAAGTACTAGTAAAAAAAAATAAGGTACGCGCCCTAGATTCGTCGGTACGCACTTTCTCCGGGAGCAGACGCGGAACGGTGAGCCTACAATTTTATTAAGGTATCCGACCCAAAGTTGATCCTTTAAGAGAGGGTTGGTCCGGGGCTGTTCCTTACCCCTAGGAAAGGAGATCCACTTGCAAACATTGGCCTGGTCCATGTATTTTTTGGCCTGGTAAAGGTTCTGGAATCCCACCCTTCTCCAGTTAGTATCTAGCGGGAGTGACCGAGGTATCCAACTTCACTCAACCCCAAATAATACTGAGGATGCACCTCACAGCAAAAAAAAAAAACTACAGAGACTAGCAGCTAGGTAAGAGTCAGAAGGGGAAACAACGCACCGCGCACTGTGCAGCGGAAGCGGAGAGAAATAAAAGCAAGTATATACACTCACTTCCCCTAACACATATCTCATGCCTAGAGGGAAACATGTATCTGCAACCCAGGCATCATTTGCATCCACAGATCATCTACCGAGTCCCGCAAAAAAACACTGGTTGAGTAAAAGCCCGACCTAACAACGGCCCATAAAGTCATGAGGATTCGCTCGCTCCTATTCATAGCCGTTCGTTGAAAATGTGATGGGAAGGTAGGCTCTTCTTTACCCATGAGCTACATCATTTCCAGAGGCTGTTCGCGGTAAAAGATCCATTATCTAAAGAGTCCCGGTCTGGTATTTGCCTCTTCTTTTCCTAGAGGGCCTCTCTATCCTAAAGCTACTCCCTTTTTTCTCTGGGAGAAGAGATTCGGAAACTGGTATAGCCTGGTAAAACCCCCATAATGCTTCAAGGTATCTAGGATGGCAACCGGGGATGCCGTCTCCACCTGCACCAAGGGGTTTTATAGATGCCCCGGAAACTAACTGCGCACCTGCAGAGATTAACATGTGGGACTCCAGATTAACTTAAAAACTCACCTGGGCCTGGACATCTCATATAACCTCCCACTTCAAAGGATGCTCTCGCAATAAAACCAAAGAGCCTACTCTACTCATCAGCATAGACACAAGCCAGCAGCTCAGTAGCGAGAGAGAGATCGAAATCAGCACTCTGCTTGCTTCAAGAGGGGGGTATGGTGTTTGTAGCTTGTGCACAGGAATTTATTTCTGTGATCTGGTTATCCTTTAATTTGTAGGGGCCGCACCCCTCCCAAATAGACTGTGGACTAGTGCGCAGGCTTAAGCAGCACGGATACCTAGCTAGGAAGGGCCCAAATTACTGGTGCGGAATTACCAGGAGTGGAGGTTGAGTGGCTTGGATGGTGGCGTTGGTGGTGGGGTAGCTACATGTAGTTTGTTTATTAGTGAAGTCGATGGCTATGGGGTATGATGGCTATAGAATGGTGGTGCGATGCGGTAGGATAGGGTGGGACTTAGGGAGATACGTGTAGGGTAGGGCTTCTTGTCGGCTGGGTAACTGCCCGCTCCCAAACCGCCACACACAAACCTAAAACCTAAAACCTACACACAACCGCAATCCCGTAGTCCACCCGCATACTGTGGGCCACCACCATCATCGTAGTTTACAGGCATCTACTCCACAGATGTTGCCGCCGAGGGAGGTCGGAATACTGTAAGTCCCATTGCACGGAGGACCCCCACCGATCGACCTACCCAGAGAGCTAGAGCATCAAGGGCCTCGCTCGACTATAGGGATTATTCCAACGAGTGGGCACAAAGCTTGGCGAGAGGGGAGTTTTTTGAGGCTTCTAGAGGTGAGTTTTTCGACCCTGTACATAAGACCAGCACCAGAAGAAGAAGCAAGAAAGAGGGGCACTGTTGCCTCGACACAGTACGGCCGCGGGCCACTTCTCTAATTCGACAAGAGAGGTGCATTTCCCATACTACGTGGGGATGCTGCTTCAACACAATATAAGATACTAGGGGGGTGGGACTCGACGTAAATGTAAGTGTATGGGGGCTACAACAACAATAGGTCGATTCTCTGCCTACTCTACTGGTAGGGGTAGACTCGAAGGAAGTATAGGTGGGAGGCGTGCTTGGGCATCAAGGTCACCCGTCTCTCAGCCATACATCACACCGCACCGAGTGACACCAAATGAAGATCGATCGTCCCTGGAATGTGGTTCTTGCCTGACTGGCGTCGCCAGTCTAAGTGGGCGGATGTGGGCAGGTGTGGGCGAATATATAAATATGTGTGTGTACTTGGCTGGAATGTAGATCTTCGGTTTCGAAGATATATGAGAGGGCTCCTATCCGTGGAAGTAAGGCCCGTGATCAACGCATCAAGAAACCCTCCCCAAATAACCCTTACCCATAGTCCCACCCACCCGCCCGAGTGACTTTCCATGACTCACCAAGGCTGCCGCGCGGCACTCCCCGCAACCGCAACCCACAACCAAAACCACAACCCACAACTTACAAACCTCCCAAACGAAACACAAAGAGGCCCAGCCAACCAAGGAATTATCATATGTATTATCGCGCATCCACGCAATCGATCCCCACTGTTAACTCCGTGTGCTGACGACACGCTCCACGACGACGACGACATTGTCGGGGGACACAGCCACAATATGCATAAATAGAAGTCTTGGGGAGGGGCGAGAGAGGAGAGGGGAGAGGGGAAGGAGGTTTCTCTCGCTACGTTAAGGTACGGACCGGTGCTGTGCAGGAATAAATGCATTTGGGCTATCGCCCGAAGAGAGTGTAGCTGTAGATATGGAGGGGATCCTCCTATCCAAGTAATCCTCATTATCCCCGCAGCGCATCACATCAGCACACGCAGGGCACTCACTCAAGTATCATAGACAAGGGTTGAGAACCCAATTGCCCCATACATAAATACCTATAGGCAGGTACTACATGTGCTTTGAAGTAGAGAGGATTCACTGCTGCAAGTCTCACTCCTCTTCTTCTCCGATTAGAATATAATTATCATATATCAATCTATCATTCTCACCGTCTGTGCTTCATTGCAACACCACCCCACCCTTTACTTGTTACGCGTCACCCCGGTCCCCCAACGACACTTTAATTCGGGCTACTAACTACTTACATCCAACAACAACACGATTCATAACCAACATCTATCCACTCGTCCTCTTTCTTCCTTTCTCTCTCTCTCTCTCTCTCTCCCTCTCTTCCCCTCTCTCCGTCGATACTCTCTTACTCCCTATATCTACCATCTACAGCTTTATCATCACCACCACCATCATCATCATCATCATCATCACAGAGTAGATAGCACATAGCAGAATACAGTAGAGAGCACCACAGCAGCCATGAAGCGTTTAATGACCTCTTTCAAACGCAGCAACAGTAGTAGTAAGGCCCCCCCCCTCCCCTCAATACCCCCCCACCCTAGCCACAGCACCTCTAACACTACCCCCACCCCTCAGGCCGCC
Source organism: Morchella sp. 2016-72 (assembly GCA_024713865.1). Classification (NCBI taxonomy): domain Eukaryota; kingdom Fungi; phylum Ascomycota; class Pezizomycetes; order Pezizales; family Morchellaceae; genus Morchella; species Morchella sp. 2016-72. The sequence continues at coordinate 1,075,018 of JAMJEY010000003.1, forward strand.
GCTCTCCAACCCCCGACCACCCCTCACCCAACGACACCCCCGAGGCCGCGATCCTAAAATCTCTCTCCCTCTTCATCTCCTCCGGTGGGCCCACCTCTACAGCTGGCTCCGAAGTCCTCCACCTCCCCACCATCGTCGATAGCGCTGAATCCTCGCCCACCGCCTGCGCCGCCGCTGCCTCAGCCATCCGCAAACACCTCGACCCCAAACACAACGCTACCCACCCACACAAGCAGTACAACGCCATCATGATTCTGCGCATCCTCAGCGATAATCCCGGACGTACCTTCACCCGCAACCTCGCTGACCCAAAGTTTGTCAACACCGTCAAGGACCTTCTCCGCCGCGGCACAGACCCAAGCGTCCGTCAGATCCTCGGAGAAACACTTGAGTACTGGGAGGGTGCCAAGAGCGATGACGAGGGCCTCGCCGCGCTCCGCGAGGTCTGGCTTAAGGAAAAGCGCTCCATGAACTACGCTGCCATGCTGACCCCCGCGGCCGTCGGCGGTAGCGGCGACACTACTATCCCCTACGCCCCTGAAACGCGCAATCACCGCTCGTCGCGGGCCCAGCCCTCCTCGCAGTACCACCACCACCAGGGCCTCCCCAGCATGCTCGAGCTCACCGCACGCATCTCCGAAGCGCGCACCTCCGCCTCGCTCCTTGAGCAAGTACTACAGTCTACCCCGCCCGCTGAGGTCTCCACCAACGAGCTCGTCAAGGAATTTGCGGACCGCTGTCGCACAGCAGCCCGCTCGATCGTCAGCTACATCCAGGCGACGGAGGACGAGGACACGATGACGACGCTGATTGAGACGAACGATCTGCTGGGACTGGCGTTGGAGCGGTATAAAGAGCTTATGGCGGCGTCACAGGCGCGCCCGCCGGCGCCGCAGCTGCAGGTGTCGGAGGAGGCGAGAATCGTGGATGTGGGCGGCGACGCGTGGAGTGCCTATGCGGCGGAGCATACGGGGTCGCCGACATCACCGGCGGAAGGCGTGTCAAGGAGTCATAGTGTTAATAGGGAGGCGGGAACGGAAACGGGAGCGGGTGGGCAGCAGGTGTTGAAGAGGAGGACGCCGCCGCCCCCGCCGACGGTGCCACGGAGATCGGAGAGTCCAGTGTCACCGATTGTGAGTTTATTACCCTGAGATATATATGTCCATACCAGGATCATTGCTAACATCATATCTAGAGCCCGGACCCGCCAATAAGTTACCGCTACTAGGCCAGCCATAGTATCCCGAGCTAGCTAGCTACCTTTTTCCGGGAGTGCTCAACCTTCTCCTCTTTTTTTTCTCTTTTTTTCTTTTCTTTTATATTTTTCTTTTCTACAGGGGCGGGATTTTTGTACAGAAGCGGGGTTGTATTTTTCTTTTTTTTTTTGGTTGGGGGTTGCGCTCGCTTTTTATAAATTACAGGACCAAATGTTACGAGTCGTTCAAGTATGTCGGCGCTGAGACGAGATGAAGATGGAGATGGGAGATGGGCAGAGAAGTAGGAAACAAATAATTTCCCTTCTTTTTTTTATTCTCCTTTTTATTTTTTATTGTCATTTTCATGAAGAGGGGGGGGGTTGAGATACCAAAGATGTTAATTGGAGATTTTCAAAAAAATTAAAACGTGGATAGTGCGATTTTCAAAAAAAAAAAAAAAGGTTTAAAGGCGACAACGACATCTCAAGAGACGAGACCATGGCAGGTACTCGTGACGTGCAGGGCGGGGGAGGGGTGGGTGGGGGTGGGGGTGGAGGAGTGGGAAAAACCGAGTGAACATCCATGACCTTGATCCGAGCAAGTAAACCTGGAGTGGGCGGCCACAAAAATCAATTCCTCAAGCTCCACCACCACCACCACCACCACATCAATGTCAATGCCAATGTCAATGGACTCAAAAGAGCCACACAACAAGGTAGGAAATCTATCTCTATCCATTTTTTCCCCCTCCCCATTCCCGCGCGCTTTTCCCGAGTCTAGCTACTTACATACTTGAGTAGCTACCTGTAATGCAATAAAAGGATGTAAAGAAGAAAAAATAAAAACAGTAAAAAGACACCATCTACCGCAATACCTGACCATATGACCCACATACCGTCAATTCTACCCACCCACCCCATCTTGACGCCTGATGATGATTCCTGAAACAACATCCTCCGCCAGAGAGAGCAAAAAGAAGAAATGAAAAGAAAAGAAAAGAAAACAATATAATACGCACCCCATTTTGAGTTAACGCCCACTCCCCCAAGGACCCGCCCACCCCTCCAAGGGGGGGAAAGAAGGATATAATTTTTTCGTAACCGTAAGCAATTCCCAAACAGAGTTATAAAAAAAAAAAAAAAAAAAAAAAAGAATCCTCTACCATACGCCGGAACCGACAAACAAAACCCAGAACCAAAGGAAACTATAAACAATGCCCTGCCCCCGGACTCCTTCTCCGGACGCCGACGCCGAAACGCCCCCATATATATATATAATGTAACCCAGAACTCACACTCTCTCTCCGCTCCCCCTTCAGAACATTTCTGTGCTCGACCAGCCCTTGGCCGGGGGCCCGTCCGCGTCGTATTCGGTACAGCTGCTGTACCCGCTCGATATTGTGGACGAGGACATTGAGGAGCTTGTGGACACGACGGAGGCCGTGCTGTCTTGCCGCTCCCGGACGACGCGGTACGACAGCTTGTCCGCGACGGAGGAGGGCAGCGGCGTGCGCGGGGTCATTGAGAGGCGGCCAAGCGAGGAGAGGGCATATGCGGCTGGTGTTTTTGTGGCACGGTAGTAAGAGGAGGACATTGAGGTGGTGGTTCGGGATGCCATGGTTTGCACGGAGGGTATGTATAAGGGTCTCGTGAGAAGGTGTTAGTTTTTTGGGGGAAAAAAAGCTGGGGGGATTGGGAAGGGTTATATACACACCTGTCCCAGTGAAAGGGAAGAAAAAAATCTTGCCTTGTTTTTTTGTATTGCTGCGGGGGAGAGAATTTGCAGGATGCGGAGGAGGTGGGGGGTTAAGAAGCAATTATATATTCTGAATTGGGCCAATGAGAGAGGGTTCTAATACTACTGAGTTAGAAGAGAAAGCTACACAAGGATCTGGGGGGGTATAAATACTTTTAGATCTCAAGCAACGCAAGGGATGGAGCTCTAAAGAAATGTTAGAAAGGGGTGATAGCGGATCAGGAGCCAAAATAATTACTCACTTCGGGGGGGAGGGAGGGTGGGGAAGGAAGTCTTGACCAGCTGAAAATTCGTTTCGGGAATGTAAATGCAAAGGGTGGGCACGTGAGGTTATGTCGTGTGAGTTGTAGGCTGTCGTGTGAGTAGAAAGGTAAAGTAGCTAACTGTATACGCTGCCGGGGATGCTACAATGTAGGAGTAGATCTGCAGCTATTGGGGATAGTGGTCGATGCTGTAACAGTGAGAGGAAGCTCTGAGAAGTAGGCTATCTTATATATATAATCGACAATTGGACTGGCTTCAGTTAAATACATGTACTTTTCCAAAATGATTTATGTATTCTCTGACATGTGAAAGCACACACACTAGAATACAGCTCTGAACTGCTGGTACGGTACGTACCAGCAGTGAGTGTCCTATGATGTATGCACGATTCCGATCCGAGTGTTACCAAATCCAACCATCTAACCATCCCCCACACCCCCCCCCCTCCCCCCACACATACAGGGGGTAAGGTACCTACCGCTGTACCTACTGTATTGAACATACCCCATTGGCTGGTTACGCGGTGTTTCTCGATTATCGCGAATTGACCGAAAGCTTAGTTCTTTACCGAGTGAACCGAGAATAGAGAAAAAAAAAAGGTGTTGTTCCGTTATGAATAGTAGTTGAGACTTGCAGGTCTTAGCTTTCATGTATTAATAGCTACTAGGGGGAACTCTCTACTCTGGATTATGCTCCGACAGTGCCAAGGCTTAAAATATATAATAGGTTCATGCAAGAACCCCTGTTCCTCTGGGAGACGAGTAATTGGCATAGAGTAATGCAGGTTATTATAGGGGCTCAAGTGTTTGAAAACCGAAAATCATAACCGTATATAACGACCAAAGTTATAATGTTTAAAATGGGATAGCACTCTGGACCTGTGATAGTAACTGCCCTTAGCTCCTGGACAGCGTCCTTTGCAACTCCCCCCACCGTGTTTTCAACTCATTGATTTCGTTCGTTACTGCTAGTGCCACGTAGGTTGACAATGTATAGAGGGCAAACAAATCTAAATGCTCCATGGCACAAATTATTGGTATTGTATTGTGTGCGCATCTTTTAGTTAAGTACTTGGCACAGCATGGAAAATGTTTTGGCTGGCGGATACTTTAATATAGAGTTCCTGCTCGGGAGTGACACGAAACAAGGCACCTAACGAAGGCGGCAGGGGTAGGGATCTTATGCCCACGCTGCCAGTTTCAAGGTGGAGGGGAGACCAAGATAAACCTTTTTTAGGAATACGATAAGTTAACTATATGTACTTACATATATATCCCCCTACTTCCGCTATGGGTTTTTGGTGGTGAATAGTTTCGAGTGATACTGCATGATTATCAATGACATCAACCTCTCCGAACCCAGCCTAAACCATTCATTACTCTACTCCGACTCTACAAACCCATAGGAAAATTTAAAAGTGATTGAATGCCCTTCTACATTGAAACAAAGGCCGGACCCTAGATTTGGTGATTCATAGCACACGAGGGAAAGCACTGGTGGAACATAGAACCCCGTATTGCTCCTTCCTTACCCGGCTCTACATATAACAAGCAATTTTACATACAAAGGAGAATCCCCATCAATCTGATTCTCAGAGCAGGGCATGTTCCTTTCTTCCGTATGTCTAGCAACCAACCAACCCATTGCCAGCCAGCCCAGCACCATACACAAGGAGACAGTAACTCGTACAATAATCCGTCAGGATAAGGGCGGGTAAGTAGGGAGGGAAGAAAGTAGAGGAACATATGGAGGCCACTAGAAGGAAATTAACAATAAAGTGCAATAGCGATAACCCCCACCCGCCAAGCCCGTCCGCCCAGTCCCAGTCCTAAAATTTCCCGATTTCTACAGCAGGTCCAACGTACTCCTTCGAGGTCTCACATCTAAGTCGACCTTTATTCCGTTCCGTTTCCATTCGCCGCGGCTCTACACCTTGAGCTCCAGAAAAGATATATAAGAAAAATATCAATGACAAAAGAAAATTCGTTCCCAAAACAACAAACCCCCAGTTCTTTTATGTCAAAAGGAAAAGAAAATATATAGTCCGGCAGGCAAGGCCCTGGATTAAGATAAATGAAATGAAATGAGACATTAAAAGAAAGGGGCACCGGACCCCAATCACCGTCTCGTGCCCTCCAGTCTCCCCATCCCATCATCATCCTCACTGTAACTATCCGAATCCTCTGCTAGATCCGTTAACCCCACCGCACTCTCTTCATCATCCCTTCCCAATAGCCTTGCGCCGATGCTGCTCCTGGCCCCCCCAACATCAGACCTCCGCAGCTGCATGCTTCGTCGTACCTGAAGCCCGGTGATGCCATCCGTCGGTACACCTTCATCATAGCTTGTTGAAACTCGCCCATTCGCTAAAATCCGTTTTCCATTCGGGTCTGTCCGAGATATATTGAGAAGATATACGCCACTGAAGATAATTAGGAAACCACAAAGAAGCGAGATGGTGTTGACAGGATCGGTTGTGTTGAAACCCTGAAAAAGGATAAACGAAGCAACCAGGGTGGCAGTTGTAAAGGTAACGTAGTAGAGAGGTGTAACTCTAGGGAGCAGGAGAGACATTAGCCTTAATTGATACCATTATGCGTGAAATCTCAAAAGAGTAGTGGTGATTATACAGAGAACTCGAGAACTGTGTCAAAGCCTTATTAAAGTAGTTCATCTGCGTGAGAATGCAGACTACCACAACTATAACAAATACATAGGTACTGGGATGTGTAAACTGGTTCTCTGACTTGTCGCCGGCGAAGGTCAATTTAACAGCGATTCCGAAGGCTTTTGAGCTCATGACGGTCAATGAGCCGACAGTTCCACAGATTGAGATGTAGATAAGTGGGTTCTTCTTCCCGTATTTTGGAGATACAACGTAAATCATTACTGATGAGAAAATAATGACCAGTACGCAATAGAGCAAAAAGCCTATTATAAGACCAACCTGATTAGATGCATGAACTGGACCATACGGAGTGTAGAAGCAGAGCTATGGAAGGAAGAAAGGTCCGTACCTGGCTGAATTGCGTAGTTCAGGATTTCATCGATGGTAGTGATCTCCTTGTCTGGGGGCGCGTGAAGCACAATGATCACACTGCCGATCAGGCAAATTGCACATCCCAGCTTCCCCAAGACTCCCAATTCCTCTTTGAGGAAATACGTGCCCAATACTGCACTATTGCGCCATGGAGGCCTCCGTTAGCCAAACTTAATTTCCTCAGATATTGTTCAGTATTAGCTTATCGCGCAACGCACCCAACTAATACACTCAATGCGCCCAGAGGCGTTACCAAGATTGCCGGTGCAAACGCGTATGCAGCAAAATTCGCAATCTCTCCAAGAATCACTATTCGTTGGGAGAAGGCAGTAGGTCAGTAAAAAAAAAAAATTTAAGATACCGCGCAGCCCAACATGGCTCGGCGTTTCCCCTCAAACTTAGATCCCTTACTAGTCACCATCCCAACCCACCATATGGGATTCTTTAGATATGTAAAACCCTCCCCTTCGAACCCCGTTCGATCCGCCGTGTCTATCAGTCCCTAGAACCGCCGAGGCTGAGGTTAGCGATGACCGAGAACACCCCCACATTAGGGAGTGGGAGACGGATATCCGCCGTGAGAGGGTACTTTTTTTGTTAATATAAAACTGGTCCCTGCCACAACCAAGAAACATAATTAGACACAATATTTCCCCACAAAATTAGCCTGGGTGGAAAGAGCCAAACAAACCTATAGCCATGCTAGAGGTTATAGCTAAAAGCAACCCAATGTATCTACAAGGCGTCATGACAAGAAACAGTCAGCTTTCCCCGCCTTAAAATGACGATATAGTAAATGATGATGGAATGCGCACTTCTCCTCCATTTTGGGGGTCGAACTCCAGAATCTCCTAAATCCTCCTTTCTATGCGCAGTGGATCCAGAGACCTCCGAAGAAATGTAGTATATGATGAAATCTAATATTTGGCCCCCTCCTTAGCTAGCTTCGGGTGAGGCTCCGCAGTTGTATCTTTAGAAGGAAAAGAAAGTGAGTAAACGAGCGAATTGAATCCAGGGTCGCGTGAATGAATGAGAAACGGTGAAGTAATAATGAGTGTGTGTAGGAGAGCGCGCTGATGTGGTTGTTGAGAATCGTATGGGGGTGGTCTGTTATCGCGATTGAATCTGAAGGGCCACGCGGCAGGAGTCTAAGACCAGGCAAAGTGGAAGTTTGCTGGAGGAGAATAAGCCTAGTGCCGGGGTGTTCAAACGGGTAAGTCCTAATTTGGGTAGGAGCACAGCGCGCGTATGGCAGAGAAACAGATGCAACTTCTTAAAGATGCACTCGGAGGGGTTTGGTAGAAAGGCACAGACAATGCCTTTGAAAACTTTAGGGTGGAAAGGTGCACAGGACGCTCACTCACCAGTGGAAGAGGACAGGCCAGGGCAAGTCCGCTGTATGTAATACCTACGTGCGCGAGATCTCCAGGGGGTGTGTGTAAGGGTAAGTATGTATGGGTGGGGAGGGGGTCTAGAGACGTATGAAGGGGGGAAATTCCAGCGGAAAGACGTCTGTCTAACTTAGCAGTAGTAGCCCGTAGCTGTCCTTGCGTTGCGGGGGGTAGGTAGCTATCTGTATCTCGAGGCTGTACATAGGGGAGAGAGATGTGGCGGATGCCTTGAGGTATGTAGTTTACAGAACGATACCTAGGAGTACAAGCCTCGGAAATCTGGCTTTTTTTTTTTTCTCTCTCTCTCTTTACTTGGCCCAGATACAACACATGAGAGGTTCGGATAACGATGCAGCGAGAGTAATAGAGCACCTCTACTCGCGTAATTGATCCTATTTTTAACGGCCCAGTCTAGGGGAACGGGGGCCTCGGTGCACACGCCGAATTCAACCCTTCCCCAACGGAAGAACCTACATACTTACATGTAAATACATAGAGTACAGTAGAAGTTGGACTTCCAACCTCAGATCTCAAACTTTATTATTTATAGAGTTCTTCCATCGCATTTCTGTCAACTCAACTCGGTTCTGGCACTTTTTGAAACACCGCCTCCCCGTTAACCCTCCAGCTGGTTCTGATCCGATGGTACGGAAACAGTACGGAAACAAGCTGGAACGAGTTGGAAAATGTTGAGGAGAACGCAGGGACCACCAGGCCGTTTGCTTTCCTTCTGGCCCATTTCCCACACCAGCGTTTCACACACCCCTCCTGAAATCCCCCCCGCGCGTAATTTTTCCGCCCTGAGCTCTCAGAGCCCCTCCATAGACGACCTATCGGTCCCGTGGCCGATTAGCGAACTTGGCGGGTCTTCTCCCCACGTGATAATATCCCCCTGGCATGTACCCGAGGGTATCTAAATCTCCACGTCATGCGAAATTAATTACGACGGCGGGGGAGTTTTTTCTTTTAAATTGTTTTGCTCTTCATCTAGGAAACTGCCTGTAAGACCTAGGAACTATGGTAGATTAGTAATGATTAAAGGGGTGTTGTTTCGGCTGTTACATTTTCTTGGGAAAAAACAAAATGCTGCCAATACCGGTACCATAGATACACGCACACACTTGCCTGATTAATCTCGCCAAAAAGATAATATCAAGAAAGGAGTAGATACATGTATGTGTATGTTTACCGAAGAAAATATGGTTGCTATATGGAGTTAATTCACCCTGATAGGGAAGTTCAGAGATAATATGGTCTGTAGCTAGAGATACATATAATACATGTATTTTGGGAATAATCCCTCTAACTTTGGACCCCAAACAAAATACATGTAATATCGATTTGAGACGGAATATTGTAAGTGTTCTACATGAAGAAGACCCGTTTATCTGTCGGTCACAGCGCCGAAATTTCAGCCCTCAGCCTTTTTAGCCCGCTCAATTGATCGTCGAGATGCACATTCAGCCTCTTTATCCCGTATACATGTACTTAGGCAAAGAACCGATTATTAGATAATACAAAACCGACTAGCGTGAATAAGTACATGTACATGTATGTAAGTCTCATTAAAGGGAGCATATAAGGCTACATGTACTCCGGGGGTCCTTAAAATGGTGCAACGAGCCCAATATTCTGGTGTCGCGACCACCATCAAAGCCAGATCCAGTCAATTTTTTCCATTTGTATTTCCATTTACTATTATTATATAGCTCCGCTTAATGCAACTCGACATATATAAATCATTTCCCAACTTTTGGACATGGTGGCCAGTAGCTGCGAAATTAGTGTTTTTTTGTTGCCGTTGCATCACTTTGAGGACCCCTGGGGTACATGTATTTTGTTCATCCCGTAGTGGCTAAGGGAAAGGTGGTAAACACTGTTATACATGTAGTTTCCCTCGTCTAATCTGATAAGATGAACTAAATCTATAAGCAGAGAGATGTCGGTGAATGTGTTACCTAACCAATGGTTGGGCTTTATCCCCTTACATGGAGACGATTCTCGGATCTGATTGGATGACAAGCTCCGACAGCATTACAATTAGATTCAGACATGTACTTAATACAGATAGTGTCCCCGGTTTAAGAGAATGTGGGGTGGAAAAGGCAAATAGTACATTCACTGGCTATCACTCGGTCTTGGCGCGACTGAACAAAGATGCACTTTACTCATTGGAAACTATCGTAAGTATAAATACATGTAAGTACATGTATGTATATGTATTGACCCCCTAAGTCTTTAAAACATGTATACTAGATCATCCTAAGGGCGTAATTTATGGCTATTCCATTTCCGGGTACTAGTAGTGATCATCATGAAGGTGTTTCGGAAGAATGCCATCGCCCGAAGTCAAAGAAACGCTATAAAACCTGTAGAGCCTTCCGAAGAGATATTTGGTTGCGCTAGTGAGCTACAGCCGTACGTGCATGTAGTAATCTTCTACCAGGCAGGTGGCTCAGTCGCTCCATACATATGGAAGAGACCCTACCTGTTGTAAGCCCTTCGCAATACAAGTAGTCTTCGGTGGCCAAGGTGAACGCCATTTCACAATAGGCCGACGTCCTCCTCAAGTTACTCTATTCTAGCCTTTTCTGGGGTCAACCGACAATCAAACACTCCTTCGAATATCGGTAAAGGTCAAAAAAGGTTCTTTCAACAAAGGCCCTCTAAAATTCATTACATAAATAATTGGTTTCGAATTATTGCTCATTAATTACTAAACACATAGACCTCCCCCATTACTCTATATCAACCCAAAAGCCTTCATCTTTAGCCTTAGCTAGGTCCGAAGCAAACTATATACGACAAAATAAGTCCTCAGTAGCCATTGTTAGATACTAGGAAAATGAAGTTGACTTACCCTAATTAGGCCGACAATAAAGGTCACGGAGCATGCATTACTCCAAAGCCGCCGGTAAATCCGCCTATAATCCAGGACCAATACTGAAACTATCGAAACATCAATACATCCTTCTAGCGAGCGGTATTAACCCTAATGTTAATACAACCCCACTCAAGGATATATTGATTGCTTCCATAGGTTCAGCGTTGCTGCCGGACTGTAGGCAAACCCACCAAGTGGCGGGAATTTCAGCTTTTCCGTGATTGTATGCTGTAAAAGGTCCAGACATCTCGCGCTTGTCAAACTCAAGACTCCAGAGCCCATAGTTCAAGTTCCCTGGCTAGGTTCGCTGGCCGAGACAAGAAACGCCCTACGGTTCCACTTGCCTTGGAAGGCTTAGCGAACTCACTAGTAAAGGGTCTACAATGCACAGTCCTTCAACTGGCGCATGCCTAAGAATCTCCTCTCAACCTTCTGCCTCTGCCCCACGAAATCTTTGCCTGGTGGTAATCGGTAATTGCTCCGTGTCTAGGCCAGGTATAAGTGCCTGCGAAAAGGGCCTTCTGTTTATCCGCGTGGTTTTTACCTTGTCGAACTCGAAGGAAGCCTTGCTTTTGAGTCCTAAGACAGTAAAATTTAGGTTAGGATTTTCTTCAAATACTAATCAAAATTTTTGGAATACTTGCTGTCCATCCCATTCCGACCGCCAGTACAAGATGTCGAAGGGGAGATTGTACCAAAGAGAACTCTTTAGATAAGTGGAAAAGATCACACTTCCCTAGAAGAACAACGATCCCAGAAATTTTGTTTTATTTTTTTTATTTTATTTTTCGTTATCCACCCTTTATAGTCATCATAGTCAATTTCTAAATCTATAATTACGATGGGACGGTATACGTACCACTGGGATGTTATTCGGAAAGTCTATTATCAGCGGTGAGAAACACCTATGCGGTGTGTGCCAGGAACCGACCCAGGTACTTGAATAGACACTGCATGTACCCGAGGAATGGGTGTGATGGGTAGCTGTTGCAGCAAGAAGCGAGTTCCCCAGCTGGGAGAGGAGTCAGGTATGATATTGGCGGGGCAATCATACATGTAGCTAATATGCATGCACGTTATAATATCCACTGAAGAGCTATATTTGTGCAAGAAACTCCAATATAATATTATATAGCTACTCGTTGTAGCTTTCAACAACTTGATGAGTCCCGATAACAAGCAGAAAGCATGCTATCTTATATCCAGGAAACCGACGTCGATGTTCACTATTCGTCAAGGTTTCTTTCGCAAAAAGGAGGAAAAATTCGTGTGGGTCGGCTGAGTGACTCCCCGTTCAAGGGGAAAAGAAGGGGGAGTTTTGCGCAGTTATAATATGATCTGTGGGAGGTTGAGACAGCCAGGAGCTGGCAAAAAGTACCAGACAAAACCTGACTGCCCCAACCGTGGGAAGAAATATGGGGTATCAGTAAAGGGCTCTAAATACGACAGAGGTGCGGGGTTTTATAGTATTGGCGTCTATGTATAATAATGTACCTACATGGTATCCTCATCATGGCTTAGGTGTTAGGGTAAATTCGGTAGCGAGATGACAGCTGTGCATACATACATATGCGGAATGCAGGGGGAAGTTGCTTAACCATAAATGAACACCAGACCAGGGTGCATGTACCCAATAAAATGTATTTGACGGTGATCTCCTGAAGTGTGGCTTGCACCTGATTATGAATCACCTATAATCACTCGAAATACAAAATCGTTAATTATGTTGACTGTTGCTGCTACTGATTTATTAAGTAACTACATGTATATATATAAATACATGTAGTCGGTCTTAGAGATCCTAATAGATTTACCTGATTGGTTTTTCGGCTACATGTTTGTGTTTTATGGAAAGATATTAACGGAGAGCCGTGGCGAAATTATTCTTTAGTGTATAAAATCAAGTAAAGCGTGGTCCTCATCGCCCTCTTAGGGTTTTAGCGAATGACTTTTTCTCCCGGGACTTGTGGTAAAAGTGTGCTGAGATAAGGAAAAGTACATGTAACTTTTGATACCGAAGTAAATAAAATCTTTACAGAGAAAAAAAGAGAAGAAAACAGAACCCCATCCAGATAATTGTACACTATATAGGTATGCTGAAAAATCTTACGATATAAATTAAGGGGAAAGCCCAGCTACCCGCTGAATTATGAGGCTGCCAATAACATCCCTAACATCCCTTTAGTTTGGCAGGCCATCTTCGAATTTTCTACCTCGTTGTTCACACGTTCATGTAGCTTCTTTACCAACCCGTCAAACTCGGGGGATTGACCAAGAGCATGGGAATACATGTCTACAGCCATTAGTCGTTTTCACGGCCCTCCCTTGGGAGGAAACTTACCAAGAATCAGCAACGCAACATCTACAATAACCTCCACATATCGCGGATCAGTGATATACTTGACCAGCCATTTCAGGACTGGCTGTAAACTTATCTCATCCCTATTTGCTAGTGCAGCCCTTGTCGCGTTCCGATAACGCAGCTCATTGAGCAATGTAAAGGTCGTTAACGGAAGTGTATCTGGAACCAAAACCGCGTCTAGCGCATCCCCATATCTTCCCTTCCGCAATGTCTTCTCCCACGATCTCTCTTTCTTGCCCCTATGGCCTAAATCGGCAATTATGTCCGCCCCTCCCCCCTTGTAGTCCATTCCTCTAAGTCTTCTCTTGAGGGCACCACTCTTCTCCTTCTTTCCACCTCTTCCGGTAATTGGATCTATTCCTGCGGCAATCATGTCGAATATTTTGTCTTGATCTGTAACTTTTGCCTTGTCCTTGCCACTGCTGCGCGTTCGGATGGAGAGCAACCCGCCGACCATACCAACTGCAAGATGTTTTTCATCTGGTGAGACGCCAACTGAGAGAACTGGGGCGGGGTACTTAATCCCGTGGACCACCTTCCAGGATGTAGGATCATAGATCTTCACATGCCCATCGAGACCAGCGGTAAGGACTCGGCGCCCAGCAGATGATGATGAGACAGCCATTGATGTTACTGTCTTCTGGTGATTTTGGAGAACTGTGAGAGGCTTTGCGGCGACGATATCCCAGACCTGGACAATAGGACCTGAACCAACGAGAACTGTAGTCGCGCCCGGCATTGGGAGAAGCGCATCAATTGCTGAAGGGTGAGAGAGCGTCATGACACTTCCAGACGCTTGTCGGGGGTCCCACAAGCGCGCGGTACCATCGTAAGATCCAGATACGATGAGTGGGGTGGTGTTTGTGGGAAGGAAGGCTGCATTACGTACATAATCGGCGTGACCGAGGAAGGTACTAGTTGGTTTCCCAGAAGGAAGATCCCAAAGACGTACTGTGGTGTCATCGGACGCAGATAAAAGAGTGGTCAGGCTGCTGGGCGAAAACTTTGTTACCTGGACGGGTTGCTTGTGTTCACTCCATGTTTTGAGAATAGCCCTTGAAGAAAGATTGAAAACTTGAATCAACCCAGTTGCGTCTCCGGCTACGAGAATTTTCCCGTCAGATCGGACATTTCCAGAGTATGCGACGTCTTTAAACCTCGAGATGGTCTTGGAAACAGATCTGGTCTTGGAGGAGAATAGCTTTACTAATGTTGAGGAAGTGATGGCGAAGTCATGCGGCGCAAGGGGTGAGAAGTGAATTGAGGAAACGGAGGCATGTTCATGGATTAGTAGTGGGGACTTGAAGGAAAGCCAATACCGCTGTTCGGGGGTGGTGGAGGCGGGGAGCGCTGGGAGTTTTGTAGGTTGGATTCGGACTACAGGAGTGGCCATTGAGAGTCTTGGTAGGAGCAGCCCAAAGCTGTAGAATATTTTTCGGTATTAAGGATTTACTTGGGTCGATCGGTGCTATGGGGAAAGAGTGGTGGTGAAGTGAAGATTCTGTGCTTGTGTTGTGGTTGGGATAAATTTTGTGGGGCTCCGATCTTATCAATCTCATCAGTAAGGCAAGGGCCCAATGATCTCTCACCCATACACCCCTGCAAGTACTCTAATTAGTAGAGACACCTTCACGGGGTACGTATGGTTCTCACGGGGAGTATGTGCGATGCCTAAAAACATTAGAATTGGCCATAGCGAGTATAAGGAATATTGACAAGTAAGTAAGAACTTGGTTGATTTTTTTCTGGCGTTGCAGCATGCCCGTGGGGGGTGTGTTGCCTGCGCACACTCGGGGAGCTGCGCACAATATAATAGGTGTGCGCATAGGTAGATACACCTGCTCACTGCTTTATAGAACCCTACAAGTGCCCTTTCCTTTCTTTGAATCCGCCGCAGCATTTATTTAGCGCACCAAACGACCATAACCCTAAGAACACTAACACTACTGGCTGGGACCTAGAGCCTAGAGAATATTACGCCCAGGAATTTCCATCCGCTACTTGATACTCTCCAGGTACCCCTAACATAAAGGGAACTCTCCTAGAGGTGATTTTGGGGGGATTAGCGCCTGGTGGAAGGACTCGCTAAAAGATTTGCTATTTTCTAGGCAGCCCAATAAATTGGGTGCTCTCTGGCGTACATCTCCAGACCTACCGACGCACAGCACCTTTTTACAATGCGTTCTAAAAGGCATTGTGTTCAAAACATTATCTCGAGACCATGCTGGTGACAAACCACCCTCTAAAGGTGCTGTTCGCGAGTTGGAAGTCATAAGACTACATGTATTAGGTGTTTAGGGTGCCACATATATTTCCAATAGACGCCAGGTTCTAACCTATTCATTAAGTGTATAGTACGCCGAATATCTCTGCAGGCAGAGTTTTTTATATGGCCACATTGCCCAAGAAATACAGGGCGAAATCCTGACCACGAGGCAGAAAATATCGTACCAATCTGGACCAATTAAGCCTTCGCTCCACCATTAACTACTTGCTGCGAGAGTGTTGTAACCGCACAAATTTGGTGGAAAGCTATTCTCGCCACAAGTATAAGCTCTTGCCAACCCTTATTACTTCAAGAACTCGCTAATACTGTACTTCTTGCATGTATAATAATACTTAATCACATCTTAAGCGGCGACACCCTCACCCACTAACTTAACCCTTAGGTTGTGCGTCCCTTGTGTCGCGCGTTGCTGATAAGCTATTAGCAAAGGCCTCTCTATAGTGATCAGCTCGTAACGCCCCACCCAACGCCCTTAGACGCCCGCCCAATCCCTACACAGAAGGGGGGAATAGAATAACGTTTTTGACCCAGTACTGCGTCAGACCTAGAAGTGTGTCGTATGGCAACCAAAACAGACATAAACCCTTCGAAGACCCCATAATCACCAGATTAGAGGAATTCATTTATTAAAAAATCTGGTACTAAAATCTTAAGAGGTGGTGGAGATAGCTTTGGTAACAGAAATCCCCATACAAATTTGTGTGGGGTTGACACTCTTCTAGGTCTGACACGGTACCCGGTCTAAACGTTAGCCGTGGAGCGATAAGGATGTTCTAGACTCATTAGTTTAGAAAGGGACGCCCATTACCATCTGATGCGGGCTTTGCTGTTTACAGGGTTCGCCGACGTATTATTGCCTTGCTACGATCGGGCCGAGGTGGTTGCGCTTCGGGGCACTCGGACACGTAGAAGATTAGGGATTCCAGTGTGGTTTACGGGAGTTTATGAGATCTATTATTTGATAAGGGTGATAATAAGATCTGTTTCTTCTTGGAGGGTTAGAATTTTACTGACAGACTAAGGGTTAAGTATATATGAGGACATCAGAACGATTACGAAGTTATAAACACCTTGGACTGTCTTGAGAGCGCCACTTCCTAGAATCTCGAGGCATAATATCTCCTTGTGGACAACACTACAAGGCTAAAGCTGGGGCTGAGCTCATGAATCCCTCCACCGGTTGCATTGTGCGTACTCAAAATGCTCGAATTCGTATGGCTAACCCCCTCCTATTATGTCGCTATTTTAATGATGTGCAAAACCTAGAGGAGGAATTATTTGACAGGCCTTAGCCGTCGTAAACCCACCCATTTGTGGACGCTCGTCTCAAGTTGAATCCTAGAACCAAAGAAACTTGCTCTTTGCCTGGCGTCCTCAAGGAAGTACTTATAAACGCAAGGAGAATGCCAGGCGTAACATTAATCCACGATACTTCAAAAACAATCTTCCCGCATCATCAGCCATATGTGTGCATGTCATTTGGATCTTTAAAATGTCGTTTGGTTTTTCTGTCGGAGACATTATAGCAGTAGGGAAACTTGCGTACGATCTTTCTATGTCTCTCGGTGGGGGTGCAAAAGAGGAGTACAGAACAATCTGCAGTTCTCTCGAGTCCCTTTCTCGATCACTTGACATAGCGACGAGTGTTTACGGTATTCTCTTCGACAGTACTTTACCTGACAAACATACTCCCTCCGACAGCAATATTCCTCTTGACGGCGACGGTGTTTACCTCAATGGTAATGCTTTCGCCGCCAGCAACACTTCCATCGACAAAAGCATTGCCCTCGATCATAAAATAATTAAGGGTATCAAGGCCGAACTTGAGGCCCTCAAGGAAATACTAAAGGGCTATGAACCCACCATCGGAAAATACGAACAGAGTCTTAATAAAAAGCACCGTAGGATCAAGGATATTTGGCGGATATTGAAGTGGAGCTTGAATCACGAGGGCACTGCGAAGGAGCTTGAGGCAAAGTTGCTTTTCCATACTAATACCTTCCAGTCATACGTTTTGCAAGTGATACAGTAAGTTGGCCCTTCTTTCATGCAGATTACTACTGGGTAGTTATACTGATATCCCTCAGTCGAGACGTTTCCAAAGCAGAAGAGCACATAAAGGAAGGTTTTGATAAAATTAAGGAGTTTGAGGGTTCAGTTGATGGGTCGTTTGATAAAGTTAAGGGCTCGGTTGACGAACTTAAAGGCTCGGTAAATGACGTTAAGGGTTCAGTCAACGAAGTTAAGGACTCGGTCAACGAAGTTAAGGACTCGGTCAACGAAGCTGAGGGCTCGGCCACTGAAGCACTCCTTGGAATAACTTGCCTCGTTACGACTGGTAAATCATCCTTCCTGGGTATTTTTATGCCTATTTAATCATCTTGATTTAACTCTCTGTAGCTTTGTTGTACATGTTATTCCTAGGGATTTTACTCGCTGCGCATTCCATCATGGGTATTGACTTGGCGGTGAGTGCCGGAATTAGTGGGGGGCTCCCTTCCCGGAGGGAGCGAAGGAGGTAATTTTTTTCTTTTCTTTTAGTGTTTTTCAGGTTATAACTAACTTTTCCTTAGGACGTTATCAAGCCTAGATGTAGGTATACTACATCTATATACATTTACGATTACCTTTTTCTTTAATACAGCCGTGTCCGGCCATACATGTAGTTTTTCGGATGTCGCGAACGAACGAACCAACGGACCAACGGACGGGGCAAGGAAAGACTATATAGAGCTAGATAATAGATATCATAGAGGGTTACAATAGCTCTCCTCCTATCCTCACTCCTATAACCTTTGGTTCTGGGATTTGTGGTTATCGTGGGGTTGCGGGGTCATGGTTCGTGGTTCGTGGTTTGGGTTCGTCGTTGCAGCGCGACATTATGAGACACGGCCGTACATGACTAGTGGGCATATATATACAGATTTCGAAATTTAGAATTGGGGGCTATTTGGGAACATTTTCTATTAATAAAGGTTCTACTCAGGTGTGTTTTTCAGAAGCATATCACTCATAACGGGTCAAAAGTAGTTTTTTTTATTTATATATCTTGTGACGCCAATATTATGTACTAGGGGGTAGGGGAAAGTCTCCAGAACTGCGGCCATGGTTGCAACAGGCCATAGTTCTGGAGACTTACCCCTACACCCGTAGTACTTAAGTATCAATGTCTATATATAGGCGGCAGTTATTTCACTATTGGTGGGAAATGATTGAACGTTCTACCAATCTTTGCCAACATGAGAAGGTACGGACTTGAAACAAGGGACCTAGCAAAGTTGGTAGCTTTAACAGTGTATGGGGGGCACAAGGACTGAAATTCAGTGCTTATACCAATATTGTAGTACATATGTGTACTTTTGACATACATATCCAGTTCCACCCGGCTGTTCAGGTTTTCTAACCACAAAAACGCTCGTATCAATTAATATATAGGTATATACCCAGTTATGTACAGATCATTCAAAATACTTATTTAGGACTCGCACTAATACCGTACCTGCATGGCCGATGTGATGGGGAAAGGGTTTTAGAATACAAAAAAGTAGTTTAGTTACATGTAGTTAGTCTCGTGCCCATCTTCTGTTTTGGTGTGGTTGGTGTTTCAGTATTTTTTATATTAGTCCACGCCGCTAAAAGAAACACCGACTAGGTAGGTCTAGGAACGAGACTAACATGTGGCACGAATCTAGCTTAAGTATGAACGTTCGACCCCCAGACCTCAACCATCACCGATACGGCAACGCCAACTCCAATGATAAAGAGACTAAATTTATATCTACCGACTGCCTACCAGATAAAAACTAAATGATTCGAGCCGCTACACCCCCAAACCATCCTCTAACCGCTTTGAAACATAAGACCTCAACAGATTGTAAACACACAGAAGACCTCCGATTTCAACCCAAAGAAAGCAAAGGAGAAAAAAAAAAAGCAATCAAGACATGAACAAACATTAAGGTACTGGATACTTTGATTTACCAAACGCGAGCTCCCTGCAATATCCTACGTGCACCAACCCGAGAAAAAACCAATATTAGGGCGGTCCATTGATCCTCGGCGAAAGGAAATAGGATATCTCCCTCAGGCACTACTAGCCAAATACGTAAAGTGAATCTTTTTTTTTAACTAGAAAAAAGCAAACAGAAGGAAAAAAACGAAGAAAAAGAAAGGTATATAACGAGCGGCGTTGGAGGGCATTAGTAGTGTGCATAAGGTTAGAAAAGGCAGTGTTTCCTTTCTGTAAACTGCAAGAATCCTCACTATCAAGGAAGCGGAGGGGGGAAGAGGGCTAAGACAAAAAAAAAAAGAGGGGGGGGGGGGTGTAAGATTAGAACATAGGACGGGGGAGGAGGAAGGGAGGGGATATAAGTACTTTGTGAAGACTTACTCTAGGCTCAATCCAGCGATTTTTTTCAACAAGAAGCCCTTAGATCCCAGTGACATACCTTTTAAACTTCCCGACAGATTACCTTCGAACTATTTGCGTACCACAAATTCTCGAGACATGAATCCAACCAAGCCCATAGATCAGATCAGTCTCTTCCCTTGAGACGGTATACCATGCCCAAACTCCAAGAGTTTCAATGAAAATTTGCACAGTGTGCAAGCCACCATAATAACTCTAGTGTTTAGCCATGAGATAGAGAATCCCAAAAGACCGAGTCGACAAACATTCCCCATAAAAACAACACAGAACGCCCATTCCCTCAAAACACAAGACAACACCAGAACTTTTAGACACCCCAGTAACGCCCCCAAGAAACCCGTTGGGTCAGGTTTAATGGAACGTTTACAAGAACTACTCCCGTCATGTTGTGTTGCCGGCTAGACGGAATGCGGGGGCGCGTAGAGAGAAAACAGGGAAAAAAAGCACAATAACGTACACGGAAATAGCGAAAGGAATGGCGAAGGCAGAACAGTATACGAGCCGGAAGTACCGCTTACAGAGCGCGGACGCGTTTAGCTGCTATGGGTGGTGTTAGCATCTGGCGTAAACTTCCAATCCATTATGCAAAGTGCCACAAACCTTGATTCTCATCATCACTCTCGTAACCGGTTGATATCGAATCGTCCTCGCGCATTCTCTTTTGATCCCCGGGGGATTTCGCGAGCTGAGAAGACTTCTCTTCTGGTTTTTCTTGCACAAGCTCTGCTTCATCCTCATAATCAATTAGTTGCTCCTCTTCAACCTCTTTAATAATTGTTGAGGTCTTTTCTAAAAGATTAACGGCATAAGCGGGCGACTGTGAGCTCTCCTTTATAGGAACACCAAAATCATTATCTGGAGCTGTCTCGGTGTCGTTGGCACTTCCGAATTCGTTTTGATCGTAAGCAGCCAAACTTCCATCATAGCTTTCTTCAGGATATTCGATGGGATATCCGTTCGCATCTTGAGCTGAATATTCTGGTCCACCCTCGTAATTATCATAAGCACCATCGACCACATATGTCTCATGTGTCTCAGTACTTCCAGAGATTTCATTTCCTTCTTCATCCAGATAGGCGTTCTGCTCATCGGTAGGGTAATTGGCAGCATACTCAAAGCCTTCTTGGTACTCTGCGTTTTCACCCCCAATTTCATTGTCATACTCTCCATCTTCCAATTCGAGCAAGTCTTGGTCGTTGTATTCGTATCCGTCATACTCATTTTGTTGATCAACATACTCATACTGACCTTCGACGCCCTCATCTCCTTGGAACACTGGGATTGAAGATGGAATTTTAGCAGTAGCGGAATCATCCTGATTCTCCTGGGTATTATCTTCCTTGATTTCAGGTAAGTCTTGGGATTGAGCTGTTTGATGATCCGATGCATCACTAGCCCGACGAGCAGGGGATTCTGCTTTTTGATCTTGACTTTCTATAATTATATTATCGTTAGCAAAATGACCGTAATAATTGAACCTAGGAAACCCTCGTTGATACAAAGGGAAAAGGGCCAAGAGAGGTATACATACCATGGGCATGTGGGGGGGAGTCAGGCTGGACAGGAGATTTATGTTCTGCGGAAGAATAGTGAGGAGAGCCATGGGAGGTTGCTTGATCTGGGGGAGAACCATGAGACGATGATTGTGGGGACCCTTGAACCGGGGAAGAATGCTGGGATAGCTCTTTGGACTCAGTAGGTTGACGCCCAAGATCAACTGTAGCATCTTCGGCGGTTTCATTGTCCTCTTCATATTCGATCAGCTCCTCGTCATCTTTCTCGGAGGCTGGTTTCTCGGAAGGAGTGTCCTGGATCTCTTCAGGCTGCTGAGCCTCTTGCGAAGGCGCATTTGAAATTTCCTCTATGGTTACCTCGGTCTTCTTTGCGAACTGTACAAAGACTGAAGTGCCCTGGGAACCTTTATCGTCCGCCATACCTGGAGACTTCGGCGGCTCGGAAGCCAGAGGGGACCTAGGTGGGGATTTAATGTCACTAGTTTTTAAGTCCACCTCAGCTGCCCCATCGTGGTCTTTTTCAGCCTCATCATTTTCAGCCTCTTCTTTCTCGTCGTTACCGTATTCGAGATCAAAATCATCATCGTCATCAATTTCCTCTTCCACTTTCATCGTCTCCGTGGAGGGTTCAGCCTTTGGCTCATTTACCTTCATAACATTTTCCTCGGTACCTTTTTCAACGACCGGCGCAACTAGATTTGAGTAAACCTCTTGGGAAACCTTCTGTTCGGGTGCTGGACCCTCTTCTTCTTCTTCTTCCTCGAGAAGTCTATCATCGTCGCTATTATTATACTCTACCTCTTGGTTCTCTTCATGCTCGGGCTGGGCACTTTCTTCTGCTACGTCCTCATTATGTTCATCGTCATGTTTCATGTAGCTATCCTCAATGTCCTCAACGGTAGACTCGATGATGCCAAGAGCCTGAGAAAACCCAATACCCTGGTTTGCGGCTTCTGCAAGGGAGGCAATGCGGCTTGCAATAGTTGGGCGAGTACCCAGGTTTATCTGTAGAGGTTCAGGAGTCTCAACGCCATCCTGTTGATGGAGTTGTACGTGGAGATTGAGGATGTCTTGGAGAGAAAAGGTACTGCAAGATTTATTATCCTACAAGGAATTAGTCTACGCACTTGCAGAAAGGAAAGGGGGAAAAAAAGCTTAAACTTACTTCACTAATTGAAACTCCATAACCCTCAATCTCCATAACCAACTCTACATCCTTTCCAACTACGCCTTCCAGAACATTTCGAAGCTCTTGAAACAACTGATCGACTCCCTTCTCGCAAAAATCGTGGTCTTGAATCAGGAACTCGAGATCATTTATCGGACTACCAATGGACCCATCCTCGGCAACAGGAGGAGGTGGGGGGAAAAGACTCAAACGATTTTCTCCAAATTGTACTATTATAGGGTGGGGACTATATTGGGCGAATCCAGCAGCAGTTGCAGGGTCCTCGGTAGAGGTACTAATTTCAGCACCAGCCTCTTCAGCGTGGTTGCCAACAGCAGTTTCCTCTTCATTCTCAAATTCTCGCTGATCCTCTAATAAGTTCGGCTCATGAGCTAGAGTAGTGGACGTATTTTCACTCCAATTACCATGGTGATGGAAATCATTATCTAACTCAGTCGAGTCGTGTCCCTGTACATCTCCCGATAGGTGGTCTGGACCTGTGTATGTCTCTTCTGTGGCTTTAGCGGGAGACTGGGCACGTGGAGTCTCTTCATCCTTATTAGGATCTGCTGGCACCTCGGCATCAGATTTTGAGGGCTGGACCTCAGCACTTGCTACTTGTTCTGGAACCTCTACATTATCTGTTGGCACGTCCTCGTAGAGCGAGTGATCCGGCACCGATGGAAGCTCCTGAGTAGTAAATTGTGTATCGTGGGGCATAGAGGACTCCTGATGACTGAAAGAAAAAAGCGGAATATCCGCACTGGCCTGCACACTTGGGAGTCTAGCGGTATCTTGCGATGCTTCCGGAAGATCACTACTTCCGTGACTGCTAAGTAAAGCTGGTTGTGGGACTGAGTATGAGATTTCTTCCTCTCCGTCAATCATGAGATCATCGTTATCAAACGATACACTTTGAGGCTGTGTATTATCGACGTAGTCGTCTTCCATGGCATTATTCACATCGTCGACCTCGATCCCCTCTGGGCTAGAATATGAGTCAATGTCGATATCGAAATCGATATCTTTCCGGTCGGTTTCCGAGTCTACCATCTCATCATCCGTGTTGAAGTTGGGCGCCCGATCTGGCACGGGTTCGGCAAGGTAATGCTCATCTGTCTGCATGGTTGTTCGATGCTGCTGTCTAAGGTCTTGAAAAGAGTATGTTGTTTCCGGAGTTTCCGGATTGTCTGAAAGATCAAGAAGATCCGAGAACGGTGTGGAGGGGGCTAATAGAGAAGCAGGAATATATGGAACTGACAAGCTCATGAATAAGTGACCCACTATTTTTTTTTTTTTTTTTTTTTACGTTGTTGTGAGGGCTGCTGTGCAGCAGCGTATTTCCTTCGTTCAGTTCAGAAAAAAGCCTTTGTAAACGCCGTGACGACGTTGCTACGTGTACTAAATGGTTGGGCCTGGATTACGACTGCGTTTCGGTTGGTGATGTCAGAGTTGTAAGTTGTAAGTTGTAAGTTGTAAGCTAAATAGTTAGTAGATCAATCGGATCGAGAAGGCGTCACGGTGCTAGATGTTGATAAGATTTGTCGCTCGGCTGTTTGTTTTTGAAGTTGACAGGACTATTGTTTTCGGGGGGAGGGGGAGAATGTTGGCGATGGTGGTGGTGGTGGTGGTGGTGATAGTGGTGGTAGTGGTGAAAGTGATGAGCCAGCTGGGGGGCGTGAGAGAAGAAGACCTGGACGACTGTGGCGTGGCAGGCCGAACAAAGGGTATTGGTTTCGCGTATTGCAGATGGGCCAACCCACGGCAAACTTGTCGAAGGGATAAAAAGTCTTGAAGGACCTGTTCACTGGAAAGATTCTATCAGGCCAACTACATGTAGTCATAGGAGGGAGGGAAAAAAAAAAAAAGGAAGGGAGCGCGCTCGGACGAGGATGGTTTAAGACCTTGAGGGGGGACCACCTCTACTTACCCTGATTTAGGCCAACCACTTCTATGCATACACCACCACTACCACCGCCATCACTACCACCAAAACCAACTTTTACGCGACCGACCGACCGACCGTCACGACGACGACGAACGGTGTTCCCACGGAAAACCCCTTAATCCTTGCAGAAAATTTTTTCCTCCTCCTTGATTACACTAACCTTGAAATCTCATCTCCACCAACCAACGATTGAATGCACGTTGTTCCTCCTCCTCGGGCCATCACCATCATTCTACACCACCACAACAACCTCTCTCTCCGTAATAAACTAAATCACAAATGATCACTCGTAACGACACGAATTCTGGGACTGTCAGTCAGTCAGTCAGTCACAGCACAACCAGGTGTTTTTACTTTCTGCAGATGAAAAAAAAAAAACATGAAACACCCCAGTTATACAAGTCACAGAATATCACTCGCCACCCACGCCCGCAGCAAGGTCTAGAGCCAGCCCATCCAGTGAAGCAACCCCACGAGTTGGTTCAAACAAAAAAGATAACCCCCCAGAAAGCAACCCACCACCACGGTACGGGGGCTTTATTCCTGGCTGCCTGAGGGTCAATTGGGGACTCTCTATAATAATTCGTTTTTTCTTTCTATCGGGTAAGGGGGAGGAGGCCTGATGATAGCTAGCTACATACGTACCCGGCGCGGGAGAAAAGGAAAAAAAAAAAAAAAAGAGACCTATCACTTTCGGCAAATACAATCAATATATACCTACAGTTGTACCTACATACGGACCCGTCCATAACTACATAGGAAGACGTCAGTCTCTCTCTCTCTCTCATGTGCGGTATGCATAAGGATGGAGGAAAAGGGGGTAAGCCGCTGTTGCACCGCACCCGCACCAAGCGACACCGAGTATCCACGGGATAACCGCCAACTCCCATCACAGGACATCACTCGAGCGCCAAGAACTCTTTACTTTTTTTACACAGCTTTGTATGGCGATATAATTATATTCATTCTAATCATAAGAAAGCCTCTATGGCTATGTACGCGTATGTACTTATTATAATATAAATACAACCGCCGCCGCTCCATCGTACCAATACTACTAACACTACTAATACTGCTGCGTCTGATATCCCATTAACCATCACCGCCCTCACGGCCATACCTGGGCTCATCTAAGCTCATCTAAACACACAAAAACACATACAAAAAAAAACACAAAAAAAAAACAATATAAGGGGGAGGGCTCGCAAACCAAACCAGAAACCCACCCTTCTAAGCCCACACCGACTTCCTGAGCGAATACCCCCACTGCTCCAACAGCCCCGTGCTCTTCTTCGCCTCCGCCAACCCAATGACATCCCCCCTCACCACAAGCCCCTTCTCCCCGTCGTCGTCGTCCTCCTGCTGCTGCCGCTTCCCCCCTCTCTTCAGCAGCTCGTTCCTCGCCGCCTCGATCTCGCTGCACACGTTCCTGACCAACTCGACCTCGTTCCCAGGGCCCCCCGGCAGCGCTTTGAACGCCATGGACTTTGGATGTGCCGTGGAGGAGGAGGAGGAGGTGCCCTTCGTAAACATGCTCTTCATGGAGCGCGTGTTGACCCTGACGATGCTGCCGCCGGCGGACGACGGCCGGTAGGTCAGTATGAAGCCGACGTTGCGTTTCTCGTCAGTGGAGGCGTGTGCGAGCGTGGAGATTATGTATGTTCCTACCCGCCCGCCAGTCACTGTCAGTACATGTTCAAGACTCTAGAGTAAGAGAGGGGGGTCAACGTACCCCACTGGACACCCACAACATCCGCCAGCTCCACACGCTCAAACTCGCTGACCTTCTCCAGCGCAAAGTCGAATCCGCACCTATACAGCGCGCGGTCCGTGACGAGCAGCACAACCTCCCTGAACGGGAAGGTCCTGAGCGTTCCCGCCTCGGCCGGGGCGAGCATGGTCCACCCGCCCCTAACGACCTCGCTCTCGTCCTCGACAACGATCCTGCTCGAAACCTCGACCGCGTTCTGGCGGAGTCGGTCCATGCCGACGGCTGGGTCGGCGCTCATGAGCTCGGCCTCAAACTCGTCAAACACGCGCGCCGTCACGCTGCCCAGCAGGAAGTCGATCGCGGCCTGCGTGAAGAAGTCGCTGACAATGTTGGTGAAGTAGCGGCTGAGCGTCAGCCCAAAGTCCGTCAGGGCTCCGCGGTAGTTGCGCTTGCGCGTGCGTGTAAAGTCGCCCTTGAGCGCGGCCGTGGAGGCGTACTGCTTCGAGATTGCGTCGCCGTTGTCGGCCCAGAGCCGGTTGAACCAGGCCTCGTCCGCGCCGTCGACGGCGGCGCCGAGTGCCGCAAGGTTCTTGGAGAGGGCGGCGCGCGCGGCGGCGCTCTGAACGACGTTGGTGCGGTCGAGGCAGTCCATGCAGTTTGTTCTCAGCACGCCGGTCTGGCGGCGGTTGACCCTGTTGTCCGCGGCCTCCTCTTCCTCCTCCTCGTCGTAGTAGCCGAATGCCTCGAGGACGGGGGCGAGCTCGTCGAGCAGGAGCTTGACGTTGTCGAAGCGCATGCCGCGGCACTCGTGGTGGAAGTCGAACCAGCTGAAGCCGACGGGCCTGTTGTTCTGCTCCGCCATGGTCTTGATGGCGGCCTGGTACTTTTCGCCGACGATTGCCTCGTTGCCATGTTTCTCAACGAGGCTGACGGCGTGGACGGCGCCGTAGCGGTCGCACGCGGCCTTGAAGTGCTCGCTGAAGGCGGTGGCGTTGGCGGACCCTGAGCGCAGAAGGATGGGCTTGGGCTTGAGCGCGTAAGGGCTCTGCTGGAAGTAGAGGGGGATGGAGCCGCGGATCTGGAGGTACGAGAAAACGCGGGTCCACTCGGGGTCGCTGAGGAGCTGCTCGGTCTCGACGCTGTTGGCGACGTTGCCGTTGTCGTCGACGCCGCGGCGGAGGTAGCGGAGGCCCGCGCGGCGGATCGAGCGCCGCGAGATGAGGGTGAGGAGGAGGTTTTTCTGGGACGGGACTATGGACTCGAAGGTTGTGGATTGGTCGGAGGTGGGTTGATCGGAGGTGGATTGATCGGGGATGGGTTGATCGGAGGTGGGAGGGGGTGTTTCGGAGGTGGTCGTGGCCGTGAAGGGGAGCTGCCCGACGAAGCCTTGCATTAAGGGCAAGATAAACGCATTCTGGCTGGCGTCTATAAACGGCTTCTGCAGGTGATGATTCCAAAAGAACTACGCAGTGTCAATGATAGTTCTGTATATAAATCAGAAAGGGGGGAATAACTCACCAACGGATCCACAAGCTTCCACAACGGCAAACTCCCACTCTTAGGGTGCCTCTGCGTGCTCCAGCTCCTGGTGATATCCCAATCATAGCTAAAGTAGAAGCTCCTCGACCCGCCCAGCAGCAACCTCGTCGTGTTCAGCAACTTTGGCGTCAAATTATGCGCCACATCCTCCTTGACGGCCTCCATGGCCTCCTCAACCTCCTCCTCCCCCTCCCCCTTCTTGTTCTTACTATCACTCGCGCCGTCCACGCCCGCCTCCTCACCACCGTTATTCGGCGCCGGCCGATTCTCCGGCTTCCGGATATCCACGCCCTCCCGGTCCTCAACCGCATGCCCCACATCCACCTTCCGCGGCCGCGCCGGCCCCGGCGACAGCCCCTCGGCCCTCCGCCGCTCCTCCGCCCACCCGCGCTTACTGAACCACTTCTCTGCGAAGCGCCCGTAGAGGCCCTTCCTGCCGATGACGTCCTCGCCAATGCTGCTCCTCTCTGCGCTCGACCTCCGCGATGCCGTAATGTCGTCCTGCAGCTCCTCCTCCTCCTCACCCGACGACGACGACGACGACGACCACGAGCCGTCCGTGTCCCCGCCCTTTGTGCGCGTGCGCGTGCGCGCGATGTAGGCGTCGGCGTCGTGCTGCGACGACAGGGGGATCAGCGCGACGTCGGTGACGACGTAGATTGGGTGGCGGCCGCGGATGGTGGCCACCTGCTCGCGCGAGGTGATGGCGACCAGGAAGGAGGACGTTGGCGAGATGTTGAGGAGGCCTGGGGGGTGGTTTTGTTAGTGCGAGTGATGGGGTGTGATTGGGTATATGAGAGAAGGGGGACATACCTGCGATGCCATGAGCTTCCAGGCTGTTGTTGTTGTTGGTGGTGTAGCTCGATGATTTTGGGACGATGGTGTTTTGGGGCTTGGAGCCATCGTGAGGGAGGATCTGCTTGCTCTTCCAGTCGATCTTGACGCTCTGGGGGGGTTTTGTGGTGTTGTGGGTGCTGTGGTTGTGGATTGGTGAGAGGATGAGGCCGTCGATGGCGGCCACGATTAGTATTTTGCGGGCGAGGGTTGGCATTGCAGAGGCAGCAGCAGCAGCAGCAGTTTGTACGACTGCTGCGAAGAGAACTCTTGTGGGATGCACGTTTTTTTTCTCTTTCTATCTTTATTTTTGTTTATTTTTGGTTATTTGTGGGTGGCTGGGGTTGTTGTTGGTTATGTATGCAAGTGAGTTTAAAATATTATATGCATGTGAGCGAGAGAGAGAGGATGATGGTGGTGATGATGATGAAGGAGAAGAGGGAGATGATGCTGATGTTGATGTTGATGTTTGGGTCAGGTCGGTCCTCTTTCGTCTCCAGATCTCGGGTCAGAAAGGGGTTTTTTGGGGGATCAGCTGGCACTGTCTAGATAGATCTGTAGGTACTTTGTTATGTATGTAGTGGAGTAGAGTCTGTGAATTAGACGAATCTAGAGTACTACTGGCTATTTATTTTAATTGCAAGCTGCGGCGAAGGTGCCTGTAAATTTCCCATCCTTCCTTGATTGAAAGGGGAGGGGGCTGTTTTATCTCTCTCTCATCTTTGGGGGTTATTTTTTCTCATGCTCCTGGTTTTTTCTGGGATCGGCAGTGGATCTATTTAATTAGTAGTTTTCTCTATTGCTGGTTAATTGTGTCGATGTGACGTGAGAGGCTGAGGTGTTGTTGGGACAGCATGTGGGGGGGGATCCTGGTTGGCTGGGGTGGTGGAATTAACGGGGATGCGATGTCGTTGGGTGGGACAGAAGAGACCCGGTGTAGAATCAGACACTCGGGTACTGCAGGAACGTGGGACAGGGTAATTGTGGGTACTTTGTCATGGAGTATGTTTATAGACGTAGAGAGAAGGGATATACTTGTAACAAGAGATTCTACATATCAAATGAAGCAGATACAGTAGACAAAGCTGTAGTATCTGGAGGAGATGATGTATGTAGATGTATGTACCCTGATGGAGGCACTCTATCGGGCTGCATGTATGGAATCTGCTCTCCCTTGTCTTTGCTGCGTTGTGAGAGTGTGCGTGTGTGCTTTTGGCGTGTGCTGCAGCCCTGTAACACACGCAGTAACTCGCCCACTGATTGATTGATCGATTGATTGATTATGTAGAGGACACGAGGCCACCTCTACACACACACACCGACATAAACTCTACTCTCACTCACATTCACACTCACTCACACTCAACCACAATCACAATCACAACATCAGGATTATACATCTATATCTATCCATCTCTCTATCATCACACAAACGATCCCCCCCCCCCCTGTCTCTCTACATCTCACAAGTATCACACTCACCCCAGTAGTAGTAGTAGTAGTAGTAGCTGTCGTTACTACAACAATGTCAGGCTCATCAGGCACCACAGACATTGCCCAGCTGTCCTCGTCACAGCGTGAAGCTCTCGAGCAGTTCACAGCAGTCACGGCTCAGGCTCCCCCAGAGGCCATTCCCATCCTACAACGGTCACAATGGAACGTCCAGGTACTTACTTACTCACCTTACCAGAAAAAAAAAAAAAAAAAAAAAAAAAAAACCCCACCCACTCCCCTCCCCTCCCCATCACTAACAGCTCTCCAGATAGCAATCGCAAAGTTCTTTGATGGCGAGACTGCAGACCCTGTCGCCGAAGCTTTGGCCGCACAGGCAGCAGCTCCTCCTCCTCCTCCTCCCCCCGCCCGAACAACATCTAGTACTCTCGCTACTCCTCCTAATGCCTTAACCAGAAATCGGTCAGGCATCACCCCCGCCCCCCGAGTAGTGCCCCAGCCCACTTCGGTATCACAGCGGCCGCCGTTACTCCTGGCACTAATCATCTTCCCCTTCTCGATGCTTTGGCGTGTTGGGAATTCATTCCTCACGCTCTTCTATACGCTCTTCCCCTTCCTTGCACGGTTCCGTCCTGCCACCCGTACCCCTCGTGCCCGTCGTGCGCAGACCCCACGAGACACCGCCGCCCGCTTCATTCGCCTTTTCGAGGAGGAGTATGGTGCCGACACTGGACTTACCTTCTATGAGGGCGGTTATGCCCAAGCCCTCGAACTCGCAAAGAAGGAGCTCCGTTTCCTCCTTGTCGTTCTACAGTCCGACGAGCACGATGACACAACCTCGTTCAACCGCGATACCCTCACAAACCCGGAGGTCGTCCGTTTCATCAACGACCACAGGATCATTCTGTGGGCGGGAAGTGTCCAGGACTCTGAGGCCTACCAAGTCTCTACAGCGCTGGCCTGCACAAAGTTCCCTTTCGCGGCGTTGATCGCGCTGACTCCCGCATCGGGCTCCAATTCCCAAGGAATGTCTGTTGTCACCCGCTGCGCAGGACCCACACTCCCGGCAGCACTCATAACCAAGATGACCACCGCCATCAACACCCATGCCGAGTCCCTTGACCGCCTCCGTGCCCAACGCGCAATGCATGAAGCCGACCGCGCCATCCGCGAGCAACAAAACAGCGCCTACGAAGCCTCCCTCGCCGCGGACAGAGAGCGCGCCCGCGCTCGCAAAGAGGCCGCAGAAGCCACCGCCCGCGAGGCTGCCGCAGCACGCAAGGCCGCAGAAGCCGCAGAGGAGCTAGAGCGCAATCGTCAGGCGTGGCGCAAGTGGCGGGCAGCACAGCTCCCGGAGGAGCCGGCGGCGGGGCCTGAGACGGCACGCGTGCAGATCCGTATGGGCGACGGGGGAAGGATTGTGAGGCGTTTTAGGGCGACCGCGGACGTAGAGGAGGTGTATGCATTTGTGGATTGCCTGGGTGTAGAGGTGGACGAGAAGGTCGATGAGCCTCCAGAGGGGTATAGCCATGAGTGGGGGTTCAGGCTGGTTAGTCTTATGCCGAGGAGAGTGTTGGAGGTGAATGGGAAGGTGAGGGACGGGATGTTGTGGCCGAGCGCGAACTTGGTGGTGGAGAGCTTGGATGATGATGAAAGTGATGAGGAAGAGTGAATAGTA
The DNA here is from genome assembly GCA_024713865.1 of Morchella sp. 2016-72. NCBI lineage: Eukaryota > Fungi > Ascomycota > Pezizomycetes > Pezizales > Morchellaceae > Morchella > Morchella sp. 2016-72. Next base: position 1,106,470 of record JAMJEY010000003.1, read on the forward strand.
GGCAAGTAAGTGTAATTGTAGTATATTTAGTTAAGTGGGGACCTGCTCGGTGGGAATTTGAGATATTTTTTGTCTTATTTTTTTTTCTTTTTACTTTTCCTTTGGTTTGGTGCATGTTGCGGATGCTGGGACTTTTTTGATTTTCGTTACGAGGTGATTAGGTCTATAGAGCGTGCATCGTTTCTTTTGTTGGGTAGGGTGGACGGGGTGGGGGTGTATAGTATGTAGAATCAAAAGATTGTCTTTTGGGCTCTGGCACTGACTGAGCTCCCAGCTGTGCAGTGTGTGTAGAGCACAGTACATGTAGTGTCTGCACATCACATCCCGTACATGTATCTCTGGGCTGGATGGGAAAGGCCATATCGATCCCTCCAAACACCTAGGGCGTGAAACGACGTTGTCGGGGGGGGGGTGCTTGGCGTGGGTTTTTGTGGCCGTTTGATCATTGACCGTTGGCGGTCCTACGTGGGTATATACATGTACAGTGGGGATACATGTGGGGGGGGGGGCTAGCTGCATACTATACTTGTGGCTTGCGATTGTAGTGGTTGGTTTTACATAGTTGTGCGGGGTGGACTGTGGAGGTGGTGCTGAGAGGGGGTTGAGGAGGTGGAATTGTGGGGTTGACCAGCCGGGGGGGGGGGTTAGTTTCGGGAGGTGGGCATGGTCAGGGTGGCTGTTGCGTGTACTTGTAGGTGGCGGCGTAGCATACATGTTCTGACTGGACTCATCTTATATACATGTAGTGCTAGGGTCCTCTACGGGTGCTAGGGGGGCGGGATGTAAAAGTGTCCTACATGTACTTACGAGTAGTGGGTCGGCCATATATAGCACGTACATCCCATATAAGCTACTGCTACAAAGTACATATTCCACCGCACGACTGACGGCCTGGGTTAAGCAAAATTAAACATCACTTTGATACATGTATCGAGATATTGAGTCTGGGCAGCGAATATAGTTCTTGGCTAATGCAGACAACAGCGGCCCAGCTAGACGACTTCCCCGGCTCGCAGTAAACACATGCAAGTACATGTAGTCTCGGAGCCGGGCGACGAGTGATTCCCCATGAAGAGTGGGACAGTTCGGTGTGGCATGGTCGCTATGGCAACCACCACCGCAGTGTTTGGAACAGATCGATTGATGCACATGACATCCACCCACTTGATCTCTTTATCTAGGCATTTGCACCCCGTGGGAGGAGAGGGAGATCCTGCTTCTGAATACTTAAGCACCTTCAATAAGTACTTACCGCCTCCACAGTGCAGATCAGATTAGATAAGCTATTATCTATCTACTCTCTCCCACCCCACCCTCCCCCCCCAAAGCAATTGCCCCCCACCACCACACGACCATGGGCGACGCCACCCCCGACCCCACCGGCTTCCCAGTCCTGTACAAGAAGGCCCTCCCCTTCCCCGCCCGCGCGGGGCTGTCCGCCTGGAGCCCCCGCCTGGACCTCATCGCCTTCGTCACCACGAACGAGAACGTGCTCCTCTACCGCATGAACGGGCAGCGCGTCTGGGGGTTTGCCAACCGGCGCGACAGGGGCGGCGGCGAGACGCACATTGAGCGGCTGCAGTGGCGCCCGGACGGTGAGTCCCCCTGGTGTGTGTGGGGGGCGGGAGGGTCTGTTGGCTAATGTGTTGTTGTTGTTGTTGTTGTTGATAGGGAAGATGCTGGCGCTCGGGTACGCTGACGGGTCTACGAGGATATACGATGTCAACAACGGCAAGCAGATACACAGGCTCACGTCCGAGGCTGCGAGCTTCGCTAGGGTGACGTGTATTGGCTGGGTCGATAACCACTCGCAGGCGCAGGCGGGAATGGCGCCTGAGGCGCGGTCGGCGGATTGTACGCCGCAGGCGCTGTTTGATATGGATGTGGGGCAGATGCTCCCGCGGTTGAGCGTGTTGCCGTCGTCTTCTGGAGCGTGGGGAGTCCTTTGTGCTTTGGGGGTGGGACGGGATGGCTAATGAGGTTTGCGAGTTACACAGGGATAGCACGTTTACTTCGAAGGTCACGCTTGATGCGCTGATCAATTCCGTTACGAAAAGTGGGGAGGGGAATAATTTGGATGTGCTGTTGATTGGGGAGGAGGGCGGGAAGATCCTCCTAAAGTATGTGAATTACTCTTCACAAAGCTTAATGGTGCTAATGTCATCTTCAATAGTGTGTTTGATTCATTCCTGATAGGCACTATGGAGCTTTCATCCTTGTCCCACCAGCTTAAACCTCAATCAAAGGTACGCAATCCCCTCCAAATTATCCCCCCGTTCATCAACATTCTAACCATGAGCTAGCTTCTACATCACACAGCTTCTTCGGACCTGTCCACCCATTCGCTATTAATACTAGAACCACAAACTAATAATATATTATTTGCAACCATGGATATCCTTTTTATCCAACAGTTTGGCCAGTATTTATTTCAGTTAGCCTCAACATCGACCAGGGTCCAGGCGCTTCTGAGGTATATCCAGGAGGCCGTAGTTGCACTAGAAACAGAATTTAAAACCATGAATGACCTGGCTCAACGGTATGTTAGCATCATCAACGAGGATGTCCAGAAGCTAGGAAGTGATGTATCTTTGGAATTCTTTGAGTTACTGGTGACCGGAGTCCCAAGCGAAGTGTTGCGGGAATGGTTGGTAGATGTTTTGACAGAAAGGGTAAGGTGGCACGTGCCCCCACCCCCCCCGGGGGAAATGATCGAAAATCCATTAACCCTAAGCAGGGCCAAAAACGGTGGGAAAAGAGCTCGGTGAATGGCTACGAGACCCTCCGAAGGCTTGTTCATGAGAACCTCCTTCCTACATGTGAGAGGCTGACGGTGCTCTTTTGCCGCTTACGGGGGTTAGCTAGGTGGTGCGTGTTGTTTCGGCCCCGGGTTTAACCCTAGAAGCTTGAAGCTAACAGCGTTTAGGAAGGAAAGAGGTAGTCCCCTGGGACTTGATCCGGACGATTTTACTCGTTGCCTAGACGTTGTCTCGGGTCTCACGGTTTTTGCCCATGAATTCCTCTTGAAGCTAAACAAGGAGCTTGAGCACTTTGCCGCGTTTGGTTCCTGGCTACGGCATACACTGGATGAGCTTTCAACCGTCATCAACATAGATGACAAGCCAGCTGAAGATCCGCAGATCGATACGTTGAGGGTTTCCGAATATATCAGCCAATATCTGAAGCAATCGTCCCTGCAGCCATTTTTCCTTCGAGAAGGGAAAGTGAGGCTCAGCGAGTACAAAAAGAGGGGTGAAAGCGTGTTTGAGCTTTACGCAAAAAACACCGATAAGGATCAGCAGGCCCCTCCAGGGTTTATGGAGCTGGCAAATTACCTGGAGGAGCTTTGCAAGACGGTCTTTGCCAAGCCACAGCAGGCGATGAGGCAGCAGCTACGGGTCGGGAAGCCCGTGACAATCGCAGATAGAGATCCTGGCAAAATGGACATTAGGATGGTGCTGGAAGGTGAAAATCCGGTGGCTTATATAGCGCTCTATGACGTCGAGAAGCCCACAAATGGCCGTAAGTACAAAAAACCATAACCAGCTCTCTTTTGAGCTTTAATAACAATTGTCCCTTCCCACCCTTGTAGTTATCCTTGTCCGATGCCAGATTTCTGTGGACGGGTCCCTGAGTACGGTATCGAAAATCGGTTGCGCCAAAGTTCTCTTCCCGCAGCCAGAGTCCAAGCTGGTTGATCTTCATTTTGTCGATTCAAGCGCAATCATCTTGGTGCTTGCTGATAAAAGTAATTATAGATATTCTAATTCCAAGTTTCGTTGTTTTTGTTGTTGTTGGCTGACGGTTTAGGCGGTCGTAATTCTGAGATGGTGTCGATCGAATATGATATCATAACCTATGATGAGAACTACGATCATGAAGATCTGGCCGAAAGCGTATTTTCATATGCAGAGGCACTGCAAGGGGAAGAGATGGTCGTCGTGACTAGGCGCCAGTTTGATTCCGGGTTTATACCAGTGCAGCTCACCATCAATGGAAGTAAAGGTAGACGGGTTGGGTGTGTGATAGCGGAAGATAGGATGAGATACATCGTGTTTGATCTGGACGGTCAAGAGGAGGAGGAAGATGAAGAGGAGGAAGAGGGGGGGGAAGAGGAGGAGATGACAGTTGGTGAGGGGAAAACCAACCCATGAATGACGACATTGATATATTTATATATCTTGAAACGAAACGCAGGAAAGTTGATGGGGTTGGGTTACGGGTGTACAAAAAATACCCACTGGGGGAGTCTTTGGGCGGCGTTCTTATTTGGAGCAAAAAGTAAACAACCGGGAAAAGTGGGACGTTAAGGATAATGCATGCATAGAATTTAGTCAGGGACCCCTGCCTGCAGCACTGTGCCTTTGTTTTTTTTTGTTGTTGTTCAGTTAATCCAATTAACCTACATCATGTACCCCTCTAGAATACCCACCCACATAGATGCAGTTCATACAGACGTCGGATAACCACACCTGCCTAGTTTAAAGAAACCTTAGGCCAACCATCACTTTTGGTCAAAATTACTAGTTGCAGGGATCTTTTTTGCTGGGTGGGCAAACAGCATTTCTCGAAATTGATGCTTGGCCTAAAATCTCTAATATCAATGTCGACAATTTAATCTTTAATTGCATGTATGCATATGTTCAATAAAGTTGGGCTGCACTGTGGCTCCAACTAAATCGTTGGTCATATATTCTCGAATGACTCTCTCCCTCTCTATATGCCAGGGCAAGCATAAAATAACTGCAATAATACGAGTCATGATGCAGTCAAAAAAACATCCTTTCGTGATTACACATTATGGGTAGGATGTTTGGCGTGTAGAAAGTGTGCCTCAGTTATTTTATCTGTAGCTGGATTGGAAAGAAGTTCGGTGACGAGACGGGAGAGAAGGCGAGAGATAACTACGTGTGTCGCCACGAAGCAATAGTAATGTTGCATACAGCCAGGTACATTGACGATGCAGGAAAGTCCATGCCTCACGATCTGTCCTTTCCATAGTTCACATGATACAGTGGCTTTTTTTTCCCCTCTCCTGTAGAGAAGTATGGTAGAGACCCTCCGTATGCACTCTGTACCTTTGGCTCTACTCAAGTTAAATATCTCTGTAAATAGGGTATCATTATTTCATAAAGGGCCATTTTTGGTGGTGGCAGTGGTCAGATTCTCTTTGTCTCTTCAAGAGTCGTTGAACCACTTCTCTCAGCTTCTTTAGTTTTCGCGGATGACTCATCAAAGAGCGGGGTTATCATTGGCTGGATGCTTTGTGCCTACAACCCCCCTCTAGCCCCATGAGGAGCTCAGAGGGGTGAACCCATCCCTGTGGGGCATAGATAATGCCTCTTGGAATTTCCGTCAAAAAGAGCCCCTCCTTCCTCACCACTTGTAATCAAAAAAAAATCAATCCCCCTTCCTTTTCCCTGCCTTTAATCCTACGCTATCCAGTGAGGAGAAACATCCACACACTTCAGCTTCTTAGAGTAGAGGATCTAAAACATAGAAAAGAAAAAACCAAAACAAAACACAAAAAAGAGGTTCGTTGCTGCCTACCAAGCACTGTTCCCCACCTTGATATTGCCAGTAGCCTCCCCCACCTCCCCCCCCCTCTTTTTACACTTGATTTCATTTCACCTGAAAGGAAAGAAAAAGAGTCCCCCTGATTCCACTCTTGCTCCGGTAAATCAGGAATTACAGTCTCTTGTTGTATTCAACGCGGTGTAACGTCGCAATTACTCCCCTAAGGCAGTTGTTGTTGCCCGCGTCAAACCTTTGACACTGAACTTTTCCATAGGAGACAGCCTCGTGCTTCTTTCAGTAGACTCCACGACCGCCTCCACCTCTCCCTTCTCCCACTTGTTTCTTCTACCCACAACCATCATCATCCACAAAATTTCCCCATCACCACCGATTCTCGACGCCTTGAGTCTTTAATTTTAAACGACGTCGGTTTAAACTACATACTCATCGCCATCTCATCTCGTAAAGTCAACCGCAACCATGAACGTATCTGAGGTGTTGGCAAATACCTTATCTGGGGGTGAGTTGTTTATCCTGTTCCCCTTCCAATTTCTGTTCTAGAAATTGATATCCATCTTTTAGATAATGCTATCCGTAATGCTGCCGTAGAGCAGCTTTCGACCGCTGCTGCCCAACATTTTGTGCGTTGCCCCTCGTTTGGTTATCCCGATTCCCCTACTTGAGCGGGAACTGACTTGGTTTGTAGCCCGAGTATCTGCAAATGCTCTCGGCGGAACTCGCAAATGAAGAGACCGCTTCATATATCCGTGCTTCTGCTGGTATCGCTCTGAAGAACGCCCTCACCGCTAAAGAGCGGACACGTTTGCTAGAAGTACAGCAGAAATGGCTCACTCAGGTCGACCCAACCATCAAGACCCAAGTCCGGGAAAGCTCTCTTCGAACGTTAGCCTCGCCCGATAGAGGCGCGGGACAGTCAGCTGCGCAGTTCATTGCGGCCATCGCGGCCATCGAACTTCCCCGAAATCAGTGGCCGGATTTGATGCCAACTCTTGTCCGAAATGTCGGCGAAGGATCTGACCACCTTAAGCAGTCATCGTTGACCACCATTGGTTATATCTGTGAATCAGAGGAGCAGGAGCTCCGGGAAAGTCTGAGCCAGCACTCCAATGCAATCCTCACTGCTGTCGTACAGGGTGCTCGGAAGGAGGAGCCTAACGCCGACGTCAGGTTTTCGGCCATGGTTGCGTTAGGTGATTCACTAGAGTTTGTTCGAACCAACTTTGAGAATGAGGGCGAAAGGAACTATATCATGCAGGTTATCTGTGAGGCCACACAAAGCCCCGATTACAGGATTACTCAAGCAGCATTTGGGTGCTTGAATAGGATAATGAGTCTTTACTACGACAAGATGAAGTTCTATATGGAGAAGGCTCTGTTTGGGTTGACAATTGTGGGGATGAAGCACGAGGAGGAGGAGGTTTCAAAATTGGCTATCGAATTTTGGTGCACGGTTTGCGAGGAAGAGACCGCTATTGAAGATGACAACCAACAGGTAGACCCAAGTAACCCCCCACTTGAACCGCACTTTCAAGACCCTAACGGTGAGCGTACAGTTTCAAGCGGAAGGAATGACCGAGCTTAGGCCATTTTTCCATTTTGCGCGTATTGCCACTCCAGAAGTTGTTCCAGTATTATTGGAGCTCCTCACAAAGCAGGATGAGGATGCAGCAGACGATGAATATAATGTCTCCCGTGCAGCATACCAATGTCTTCAGCTTTACTCCTCGTGTGTCGGGGGCCTGGTAATCAACCATGTTTTGCAGTTCGTGGAGGCCAACCTACGTCACGAAAACTGGAGGTTAAGGGATGCCGCTGTTTCAGCTTTTGGCGCAATCATGGAAGGACCAGAATTCAAGCAACTTGACCCTCTGGTCAAGCAGGCTCTACCCTTACTTGTAGGAATGATGGACGATAAAGTTTTGATGGTAAAGGATTCTGCGGCCTATGCTCTTGGAAGAATTTGCGAATGCTGCGGGCAATCTATCGATCCCCAACTTCACCTACCAAGCTTGATCCAGGCATTATTTTCTGGCCTGAAGGATAGTCCAAAAATGGCTAGCTCCTGCTGCTGGGCTTTGATGAACTTGGCGGATAGATTCGGTATTGAGAGCGAGTCTGAAGAGAATTCATTGTCCAAATATTTCAAGGACAGTGTCAGCGCCCTATTGGCCGCAACTGAAAGGTAGAACCAGATACACATTCTAAATCTTGGGGTTGAGGCTAAATAAACGTCTATAGGGCCGACGCCGATAACCAGCTTAGAACCGCTTGTTACGAAGTTCTCAATTCATTTGTTGCCAATGTTGGGCAAGATGAGCTGACCTCTATTGCCCAGTTGTGCACTGTAATTATGGAGAGACTAGAAAAAACCATTGCTTTGAGGGGCCAAATCGTCAGCACGGATGACCGCATCACTTTGGAGGAGATGCAGACCAGCTTGGCCGTTGTATTGATGGTATGTTTGCCCCAGTACTTTTTAATAGCTCTCAATATCCTCGTATTAATTTGTGACACAGACTATTATTCAACGCTTGGACAAAGAGATCAAGCCTCAGGCAGATAGCATTATGCAGATCCTTTTGCAGATTCTCTCCACCTTACCGCCAAACTCATCCGTCCCTGATGCCATATTTGGGGCTGTTGGAGCTATGGCCAATGCTTTGGAAGAGGACTTTACCAAGTACATGGATGCATTTACGCCTTTCTTGTACAATGCTCTTGCCAACCAAGAAGAACAACAGTTGTGCTCAATGGCCATTGGACTCGTCGGTGACATTGCTCGCTCAATAAACGACAAAGCAGCGCCTTACTGCGACCACTTTATGAATTATTTACTCAACAACCTCCAGGTATTTATTTTCTACTATTTTTTTGCTCACGATGAGTGATGCTAATATGAACATAGAGCAACACTCTCAGCCAGCAGTTCAAGCCGGCAATTCTCCAGTGCTTTGGCGACATTGCACAAGCAATTGGGGGTCACTTTGAGACATATCTACAAGTTGTCATGGGTGTTCTTCAACAAGCGTCTTCCATTACTGCAACTAATGATAGTAACTACGAAATGGTCGAGTATGTTATCTCGCTGCGGGAGGGAATCATGGATGCGTACGACGGCATCATCATTGCTCTGAAGGCTGGTGACAAGAGTGAGTTCTCGGGTCCCACGCCTACTTTAAGCGTTGGAATTGCACTAACATGCCCTTAGCACCTCTCCTTGCCCCTTACGTCCAGCATATATTTGGGTTCTTGTCATCGGTAAATGCCGACCCAAACAAGACTGATGGTTTGATGAGATCTGGAATGGGTGTTCTTGGGTAAGTTATAACGGCTTTGGACTTCCTTAACGCATAAGCTTACTTTCAATAGTGATTTGGCGGATGCCTTCCCCAATGGCGAGATTGCTCAGTACTTCCGTGCCGATTGGATCAATTCCATGATTAAGGAAGTACGACAAAACCGTGAGTTTAGTGCTAGGACACTTGAAACTGCTCGATGGACAAGGGAACAGGTGAAGCGTCAGCAGGCACAAGCTTCCTAGATGTTAAAAATCTCTCTGCTGCTAAGGTTAGAACGAAAGATGGAAGGGGGAAGAAGAAAATATTTTCCGAGTCTCCTAGACGAAGTGGTTCATTCAATCAGTCGGTTCAAATCTGGGCATTACCTTTGGTTTTTTACTTCTCTTTTGTTTTCCAACTCGGGGTCCTTGGGGGAGTTTGTTGTTTCTCTTGTCCTCTCCATATCACTTGGTTTTTCTTGTTTTCCTTTTTGTTAGTTGCTCTTTCCTGGTGGTTACGGTTGTTAATGAAAAAAGGGCATGTGTGAATGTCTGACTACAGGGTCTAAAGGATATACCTATACTTGATGGATCCTAGTTTGAACTACACTATGTTTCTATTCCTATTTTATTTTCATTTCTTCCTCTTGTTTTCATTTAGATGGATCGGTTGAAGACGGGCCTGTCTTGTGGTTTCTTTTTGCCCTGCATTGGTTTTCCTCCTGCCCTCCCCTCTCCCTCCCCACCCCTCCCTGCACCAGTACCCATAAACTACCCATAAACTCTTATACATGACCGTATTTCCCTCATTGTCCTTACATCATATGATATATGATCTTCATGTCAAATTATTGTCCCCTATCCCATGCCTCATGCCTCATGTCTCCCCATACCATCCTCACATGAATCCACCTCCCTTATTTGTGCCTGTACCCATTTGTAACTGTTAATTAGCGCTTTTATTCCTCCCCCCCCCGCACCCACTTTTCGGGATTGATTCCGGAAAGAATTCTGAAATCGTGATCGCTTGGATAGCCGCAATGTATCAACACTTTGTAAATCTTTTAAAAGATCTTACATCCCGTGGCATGTATTTCTTACAATCACGCTCTGGCATTCCTACCATCACTCTATCCGCAAATCATGTACGCCATCATGTATGTACTCTCTACCATGTAGATCCAGCTAGCTGTAGGCTAAGTGGCCTGTGTGGATCATGAATTATCACTCGAACAGCCTCACTTCTTGCCGGTGATTGTAGGTACAGGGATATATAAAGGACTTTGTTGATTTGTTGCTGGGTGCCTTGTATGCTTTTAATATTTGGAATATTGTGCCATCCGGAGGTGTCGGTACCACTGATCCAATAACGACTACATATCCTCCTAAGCCTAGGAACCGCTACATGTAGTTAGCTAGCAATTGAGGGCTATCTCAACCCTTAATTCCCCCAGATCCCCGTTGAGAATCTACCAAATTTCTCCGATGTCGAATACGCTATATAAATATGCGGTTTCCCCTGTAAAGGACATGCAATAGCCCGGCCATAAAACTTCGATCTTAATCTCTAGGCGCTTATGGAGAGCTTGTTTGTAGGATGGTATGCATGACCTGGGGCTATTGGAACCATGCATCTAAACGTGGTCCAAGAAAAGTGTAAATCCTTAGGTCTTAGGATATATAAAGTTAAAGGAAAGTCTAGATGTACTTAATGCGGGTGTGTAAGTTAAGCTCTTTTTCTTCAATGTACCAACGGTTGTGGTGTACACTGGACCGTATTGACTTGGGTATCACAACCTAAAGCTGTTTAAGTGCATCGTCGGATGCCCTGTGTGATGCCCTAAGGCTTTAGTACTTAAATGTAGGCAGTGGGGTTTGAATTGGAACTCTTCTTTATGCTTCGATCCCCCCGTAGAATAGAGACGCGTTTAGATAGTTTTAAGGCGAACAACAACTTCCAGGTCTGAGCTCGAAGATGGTGGGATATATGTAAGTTCGATCTTTCCCAGCCCTACATCCCGAGACATCCACCCTTCGGCTTAATGCGCATCTTGAACAGATATGAATTACAACTATTAGTGCATACGTACCCTAATATCCTATCATAGAACGGACGGGTTAACGGTCAAACGGAGGTTTCGAAAATGGTGAAGGGTAATCGTCACCAGTCTTATATATGTTATGTATACAGGATATAAAGCGCCTTGCCTATATCCACGTCATGTAAGCGATTGTTTGATACGACTCATAGGGAATTCGAAAAGGAAAAGGAGAAGGAGAAGGGTTAGTACAAACAGAATTGTGCCTAAAGAAAGCCAATTTAACCACAGGGAGAAATAAAGGCCATGGGAATTCGGACTGCGGTAAAGTAAAATAATAGGAAGTGTTTTGGCTCTGGTTGTGAGAACATCTATATGTACATGTAGGTACATATAAAAGAGGGGAACAACCTGAATATACTTGTATAAAATTGAACAAGATTGTTTATAAACCAGCCGAGCAATAATGTACCACTAAAGTGATCGGAGTAGCTACATCCAGATGAACTGCATGTACATGCACATGTATGTATCTGTACGGATAATACGAGCGAGCTCCCTAGATTTAGGCACTGATGGTGACGGTGCACAACGGTAGACCAAAACCCATCAGATTGTGTTAAGATCCAAAGAGGGATAAAAGAAAATTGTAGATCTTGAGAAGGAAGATCAGGTACAGGATGGGCTGTGTGTAACGTGGGGTACAAGCCACTAAACTTGATAGGTTATTCCCAGATCGAGGCTAGATGCACCCCTCCTTCCGAGTAAGCCCTTCGCCGCCTCTACATACTTCTTCTTCTCCTCGAGCGCTCCCCTCCTATTCTGTCCGAGAACAGCCTCCTGCTGCATCCCCAGCATCCCACCCATCGCTACACAAGTCTGTCCTCCAGGGCGATTTGCGATACCTGTCTTTGAGATACCTAAGTAGGTGACTAGAGAGATACATCCCTTCCCCTCCATAACCACGCACACACTCAGCTTTCCCGATAAACAAGAAGAGCTTCTATATAACAAATATCCCTCAACTGTACCTGAATCTCCTTTAACAGCTGTATCCTCCGATCCTCAAATCATCCTACCAAAAGAAACACTTAAGAGGCGGAGAAACCTGTACTCCCGTGCTGTGGAGGCTCTAATCGGTGAGAGGTACATAGACTCATCGCAGATAGAGAGAGAAGGAAAAGCAAGGATCAACCGAGGCGAACCTCCGGAATTTGTTCAATTTCCCTTCCATGGTATCCGCTCAGAATTATTAATCCTTGAGCAGCGGGAAAGATAATAAATAATAGTAAATTTGTTGCTATAATCTATTGTTGATATATTCCTGCATGGGATACTGTTCTTTCCCGGATATCCATAGCCCACAACAACTTCCACGATGACCGAACGACCGTCAACGGCGACGGGCAGCAACCGCAATTTCAACCAGGCATTGACCTCTCCATTGAGGCCAAATACGAGTGGCGGCCCTGGAATCTCTGTAACTGGTGCTTCGCCGACGGGATCAAGAACTCCACCTCCGAATGAGAACCGCCGGTCCATCAGTGGTGCTTCGTCTTCACCTCGACCAAAAGCGAAAGGTTCGCTACTCCAATCCACGAAATTTGATTGTATGGATATCCACTGGTCCTGACACAAAGCAGAATCTACCAATACATTTTGTCGAAATATCACAATCTACGGTTATTGTCGTTACCAAGATAAGGGTGAGAGGTCAAAAGGTTGTGGGTGTTCTGGAACCAGTCACTAAGATCATCTTAGGTTGCGCATTCAACCACGACCCACATTCGCAAAAACAGCAAGCTGGCACCGGGCGAGGGAAATTCAATGTGGACTCGCCCTCTTTCACTCCGGCGACGCCTCCTAAGAAGACAATCTCTCCAAATATTGCGGACGCTGCACCTTTCACCCCCAAACACAGTGCTGGTAATACACTGAGCAGGGCAAACTCCACTGCATCGCGAGCTGACGTGCTAGGAGTTGCGACACCCCCGGTTGTGTCTCAATTTCATGACCCTAACAACGGGTGGGTAATTTACAAGCTCGGAGGCTTTCCTCTCTACTTTTCTCGACGGCTAATGTGAAATAGTTACCCAATATCCCACACAGTTGATCATCAGCAGAATTATCAGTTACAGCATGGCTTTGATCCCATAGGGTTGGCGGAAAATGTATACTCGCCTACGAAATCACGGCGCAGGGCTAACAAAATGAAGAACGCTACAACAAGTGCAATAAATGCATATGAGTACCCCTCGGTTTCACAACCTGTGAATCCTTATGCGCAGACGAGCGACATGTTTTTTCCACAAACACAGTCATATACACCTCCGGTTATACACCCTCTTTGCTATCTTTTGCCACCACTAAATTCACAAGGGAGGTTTTGTTAACTCTATCATCCATTTTAAAGCTCCCTTACCACCGTTATGCTCCTTTGGCCCCATTTCCCCAAAAGCTTTTAGCATTTCAGAGGAACATTCACGGATTCTTTATGTCCGATAACCTCAGAGAAGAGCTCCAGAGGAAAGCGGAAGTTACGTTGCAGTCTTTACCAAGTAATTCAGTCCTTTCGGTTTTTTTCCTTCTACCTTCTATTCTTCTCTCTCTTTTTTTTTTTTTTTCCTTTTCTTTTTTTTTTTTGCGTGTTGGCCAGGGTGGATGATTGACATGGAAATCTCTCGCGTCCCGATAAGGTGTTTCCTCGCTCCTCCCCCCTTCTGTGGAGGAGTTTCACTCCCTGGTGCCACTAGATACCTCAAACCAAAAGAATATAAACGTGTTTGGATATCCAAGCTGGGTTTATAAAGCATTCTCAAATGAAGATGCCAACCCGTATGCGCTTCGGAGAGTTGAGGGTAAGCCGTTCCCAAACCTTCATTTGATTCGAACGGCCCTGACAGCTGACATATCAATCTATAGGGTTTCGTTTATCCAACGAAGCCGACATCAGGATAATCCAAAGATGGAAGAAGGTTTTGAGCGCAAATATCGTTACGATTCATAACGCTTGGACTACCACAAAATTTGGAGACAGCTGTAAGTCAACCTTAATCTTCTTTCGGCTCATTACGTCCGACGAGCTTGTGAGCGTTCATGCCTAAGTTTTGTCTCGTAGCTATCATCTTCGTCTATGATTATCATCCTTTGTCTAAGACGCTGGCTGAGACTCATTTTGGGCCAAGTCCAAGATACACTACCACTCGGCATTCTGTTGGGCCCATAGTTCCAGAACAAGTATTATGGAGCTATATCGTACAGATTTCTTCAGCACTGAAAGTCATTCATAGCGCAGGCCTGGCAGCGAGGGTAATTGAAGGGTCAAAAATATTGGTTACAAGCAAGATGAGGTACTCAAATCAGTTTTAAAACAATTGGGATGGTATTGACAAATCTTGATAGAATACGCTTGAATTGTTGCGGTGTCTTGGACGTGCTTCATCCAGAAACCATAAAAACTCAAGACATGGTTCGTGAAGCTCAGCTTGAGGACCTAACCCAACTAGGTCGACTCATGCTTTTCGTTGCTTGCAATACTCCAACGGCGCTTCAAAACTTCCAGAAAAATATGGAGTATATTGGTAGACATTACTCCATGCAATTGCGGGACAGCATCTACTGTCTTGCAACAGGTGCAACGAAGTCTGTGGAAGAGTTCATCAAGTCGATTGCCAACCAGGCGTTCCAGAATTTTGATAGTGCTCTGCATTATGAAGACTCGCTCGAGTCAGAGCTTTCAAGAGAACTTGAGAACGGTCGGCTGGTCCGACTTTTGTGCAAGTTCGGCTTTATCAATGAGAGGCCTGAGTTCGATCATGACCCAAGATGGAGTGAAACTGGTGATCGCTACTACTTGAAGCTATTCAGGGACTATGTCTTTCATTCAGTTGACGAGGCAGGTCAACCAGTGATAGATATTGCACACGTGTTGAGCTGCCTGAATAAGTTAGATGCTGGTGTAGACGAGAGAATTATGTTAGTCTCTCGGGACAGCATGAACTGTTTTGTCGTGAATTATAAGGAGGTATGTTTAATGCTTTGCTTTGTTTGCTAGAGCTGACATAATGCAGCTGAAACGACAAGTCGAAACATGTTTCCAGGATCTCAACAAAAATGGCAGACGGTAAAACAGCCCTCCTATGCACTAGGTATATGGATCTATTTAGTAGAGAGAGGAGAAATATACCCAGACTAGAGGCTTTCAGGGCGAGACTCATGTGCAAAGATCGACATTGCTATTAGTTGCGTGAGTATGGGTTTTGATTTCTTTACTTACATTTATATTCGCGTGTTCATTAAATCGGATGTCGTTGTAACCATATGCTTACAAAAAAATCCCTACCTTTTAATGAACGCGCGAGTATGCATTCGTAGAGAATGGTGGTTATTGGGGGTTGGAACGTAATATTGTATTGGGAACAAAAGTCTGAAATGTAACCTAGTATCTCTTTTTTTTTTTCCTTTGGCGGTTTCAATGCTGAGAGTATAGTTTCATTCCTTATACGTTATTTAGTAATAGGAACACCCGAACAAGGTAAGGTTCGAGGAGAGCCTCCAAGAGTTTCTGTAAGAATTGGGATATCCTTTGTAGTTAAGGAAGAGTAGTCTCCCGCCAAACGCAAGTGTGGGTTGGGGTGGTTAGAGTTCACTTATAGTTACACTAACTCGGCACCCAGTAGAAGGCCCCCTCTCGAAAGCTTGGGAAACGGGGGACGAGGGAACGGGGGAAACTGGTTGGTGCGAGATTAAAAGAAGAAGTGGAAATATAGAAATATTTATACTCTAATGCCGCCGCGGATCGCTTCATGCTGGATCACTCGTGGCGTCTGTGATCTTGTAAGCCCTTAGTGACGTTATTAGACCCGCGTCTGAATTTGCGCTGCGGAGCAATCGGGTTGACAGTCTACCCCAAACAGTGATATTATGCAGCTTCTCTACCTCAAGACAAACTATCATTGGAAGTTAGACACAACCCTTGTCAAACTCCTAACGTATGCAAAACTCCCCCACGACCTTCGGATAAGGAATCAACACCTCACAAAGTCAAGCACGTTAAAGGTAGCAAATCAAATGAAGGCCCTGGTACATACAATAGACTCGTCCATCAGGATGCACGCGCATATGCAGGAACCGGGTTTTGAATTGAAGGTTACATCCAATCATCTTCGACTCAAGTATGACACGTTAACGCATGTGCCTGCAGCTAGCACCGAGCTTGTATCATGTCTTTAGAGTACTACATGAACTAAGGGACGTTCAACCAGTGTACGAACTCAAGATGAGATGTTTAGGGCAGCCAAACATTTACGTGCACGACTTTTTCGCCTTTGTCCTCCTCTCGGAAATTAGCATTATATTATGCTCCCCATGCGCCGTTTATGTGTAAATAGGATGCTGGCATTCATGTAAATACATAGTATTGACGGTACAGCTTCTGTTGGGCTTTTTCTACTTTGAAGGTAAGAAAAGTCAAGTATCGTTTGGGGGGGGGTTGATACGACTTCTATTCTCTAATGCTAATCCAGGCTATATAAAGACAGTACCTCAAGCCTCAGTTGCCTTCATTCTTTAATTCATAAGACATAGCAAATTCCTCTATACTCACGATAGTAATAAAACCATCATGCTTTTTCAACGATTTTTCAGCCAACTCTCACTTTCCGCTCTGCTATTGGGGGTACAGCTCGTCGCCTCACATTCATGGGTAGGAAAACCTGACCCGAGATCATTTCCTATTTTCTCAACCTGCTAACTTCGGTTTTCGTATATAGCTCCAGTACGTTGAAAACGAGAGGACTGGGGAAATAGGGTACCCCCGAAACTTTAGTACGCCCCAATATATTAGCCCCCCCCCCCCCAGACCTAGTTACATATCAAGAACCTAACAACCAGTCCAACAGTCATAGTTGACCCGCTAGCGGACAAGCATGGGGTTAACCTTATGGAGTCGAGGGAGTCACCCATTTGTAATGAGTTCCAAAGAGAGGCAGTGAACTTGAGAGATACACCTCGCCTCAAGGCATCTCCGGGAGACAAAGTAATCGCCTGGCATCGCGAGAATGGGCACGTATCGAACCCGTACACTGCTGGAAAGGCTGGCCGAACATACTGGTACGGCACAACACAGCAAAGCAAGCAGACAACCTTGGGGGATGTCTTAGGATGGTCAACCGATGGCGGAGCCCAAGGAGCACTTGTAGGTACTTCGAAATATGATGACGGACAATGTGCGGAGCCCAACGATACAAAGATCTCAAAAGAGAGGGGGGTCGGCCCATATGGTAAAAATAAGGACTGCCGAGACGATGGCTTCGTTATTCCTAAATATGTTCAAGTTGGGAGTACATATACGGCGTACTGGGTCTGGGACTATAGTGATAAATATGGACCGGATTCTGGCCACTTTGAGGTGATTTTAGTCTCTGCTGGTTTTCCTTTCTGGTATGGCGCTAATAGTAGTTACCATACAGTATTATTCCCACTGCGTTGATATCGATATCGTTGCAGAAAAGAGCGAACCAAAGATTCGTGGAGTGGGCCGATACAATAACCCCTCACGCGCTCGCGACCTTAGTGCTGAGGCTTAAAGAAGGTCACTATATATACCTTTATTTCATTTCTATTTTCTTGTTATTATATTAGACCTTTCTAGGCATACTCAGGCAGTAACTTCCCTATATTTATATGTTATTTACGGGATGGAGTTTTTCTTTCTTTCTTTTTTACCCCCTTTTTCCTTTCCTTATTCGTTTTATGTAAAGTAAATGATCTCTACGGCTAGATGTATGTTATCGAGTGACGAGCCATGAACCTTGGTTGATACTGTGATTATCACTCGGCTATACCTACTACATAACCTACCCCCTACATAGAAACTGTTTTGGAACCTAGCCGAGAAGTGTGATTCTCAGATTAGTTTGCTTAAGCTTTCCCCGGCTTATACACAGCCAGACAACCGCTTCCCGGCAGTTTGGAAACACCAAACATAACCGAGAGGTAGTAAACGCAAAAGTCCAGTTGCGCTTTATTGGTGCAATCTCTAACGCAGACCCCTCCTTCGGTGTGATGGTACTGTGATAGCATACAAGTCCTGTGGAGCAAGAAAATATCAAAAGGAAAAAAACGCCAACCCTGTAATTATCATAGAAAAATTTTGCCCCTGCAATTTAATGATTCCCGTGCTTCTATCTCTAGCTCTCTTGTAGGAAGGGGTTTTCGATCTGCTCACTGCCGTCGATTGGAGAGATAAGTGTCAACATGGGACCTCTCGCAACGATGAGGCCAAGTTCACGTGTGTGCTCGTTTCCATCCTCGTCTACTCAAGTCATAACTTTTAGCACCAATACCTTAAACATCAAGTGTCGTAGCCACCGAACATACCTCGCAAGTTCTCCTTTACGTCGTCCAGTACCAGGTTCATGAGCTGGTCGTAGCCCTTCAGAATTCCGACAACTACACCAGCAGTCAGCTATCCAATGCCACTCAAGCAGCACCACACAACAAAGGGTCTTACCCTCTCTCCCGCCGTTGAATTTAACGGTGATGGCCTTGTCCATGAACTTGGCCAGGTCAAGAATAGCCTCGCGAGGCTTCCGCTCCTGTTGCTGGTCCCGGTTGTTATATGAGCCTTGGTTTCCACCACCACGACCGCCGCCTCGACCGCCGCCGCCACCGCCTGGGCCGCCACGTCCTCCTCGAAAGCCACCGCGTTGTCTGTTGTCCATTCTGAGAAGTTGAGAGTGGGATTGGTTACTTGGATTCGGATTGGCGGGGTATGGGTATGCTGTAATTGGGACGGAGGGGTGTTGAAGGAGGGCCTTATGTTACCCTGCTTTGGTACTTGGGCAATGAGTGTCAACGATCAGCTCTCGCATTTGTAGTATGTACTCTCATACGAATTAAGTTCACGATTGCTAACACCCAACTTTTCGGTAGCAGGGTTATGTCCGGACCAATAACCGCGGTAGCAATCCCGCGCATTTGGGTTGCTAAATAAATCCAATTATGACCCCGTATATTTCCTCTGGTTTCTAAATTTTGGTTGTTACCAGACACAAAGATGTAGTAAAAATAGATAAGATTGGATTTTCTCATCTTATCACTTGGCATTCTCTTGGCAAACATCCTTTGTCATTCTACGGTCGCAACCTCGCTTAAACTATGTACATCACATCTAATCACTTAGCATAGAGCGAATGCACAGCTAAGAAAATGTAGTCGCACGCAAAGAAGGGGCTCCAGTCTTCCTCGGCTTGATAATTCCTATACTATATTAGCTATAAGATCTCCAACCGGACACTCCTCGTCTAGGCACTCTCCGCCAAACGAACAAACATTCAGGACCCTCGAAGCGAGTCAGTATTGCGGGTCTCTATACACCCTCCACTGCAATACCCACTGCAATACCTAGGTAATTCTTTAACTGTGTTCTCCGAACGGCCACCGTCCCTACAGTAGGTAGACCGTAGCTCTTGAGCAGACGGTTCAGCTCAGCCGAGTTAGCTCTATCAATGTCGGCCAGTGTCACGGGAAAGCCTTGAGTCTTGAGAGGAATCAACTGGTTATCAGTCCTGACGGCCACAGTGTTGTTCGTAAACCGTGCGATGGCGTTGTAGCCTCTGTGTTTCAACCAGAAAAAATACGGGATAGATACCTCCTGGTAATCTTAACCGAAGAGAGACGGAGAGAGAAAATCGATCGTCAAACACTTACGCTGCATCAAGTCTGCTCTCTATGCGGTCGAGGCGTTGTCTAATGAAGTACCCTCTCGCCCCTACCTTCGTGCCGTGGCCGGGTAACCCTCAGTGCAGTTGCCGGGTGGTTTGGCCTCTGTGCCAGTTCCCAACTTTACTACGTGCCTGTATTCTACAGTCTTAACAAATGTCCCATGTGCTATGTGCCAGGGTAGCTACATGAATCCTACCACAACGAATTATCTCTATGTGCTGATGGACGACACGTTTCACATATGTATGATCTATGAGGACAATTAAGGGTGAGTTTTCGAGATTAGTGATTACATGTATTAGTGAGGGGCTAGCTAAATTATGTATTTATCCAGTGGATCTTATTCCATGATTGTCGTACGCCACACCGTATAGATACATGTACTTCAGCTATCCTGTTATCTACATGTACTTAATAAACATTCCCAAGAAGTACATGTAGTGGTGTTCTTCCCGCCTTACACAACAAAGGCTTCTACTAATAAGATTTTCACGGGTCAAGTGGGTAAATTGTTCAATAGGCTGTATATGAAGGTACTGAAGCATAGGTTTCAAGTTCAGTACAATTGTTGAAACATATACAAAGTTTTCAAGACTTATCGAGAGGGTATGATTTGCCTTACTGTGGACAGCAAAACCGAGGCTGTGCTAACTACATGTACATGTAACCGCTAGGCACGAAGGGTTGAAACACTGAGTTCACATACATATATGCATATGCACAATATGTACATGTATGTACAGTCGATCTGAAACCTACTCGGCCCCCAATATTCGACATCTCAGTTATCACAGTATCACAGGAGAAATGCAAATTTTGTTTGGGCCTAAGGTTGATATAATACCCTTCTACCATCTTGAAGCATGTACGCACGTAGAATTAAAGAAAAAACTTAATAAAAAGTCCTCTCTCTTTTAATCTCTATCGGAATTGACCACCGCGTTTATCGAGACCAGTCCAAGCCCTCAAACCTGGAGCTCTTCCTCCTGAAGAGAGAACTAAGAAATTTAAATCAAATCACCAAAGAAAAAAAGAAAGAAAAAAAGGAAGGAGAAAACCACAAACCAAAACTAAACCAGATTTTTAAACCCCCCCCCCCTTGCCTCCTAGGCTAGGCTAAGGGGGGGGGGAGGGAAAAAGTAAGGAAATAAACCCAAATAACGCCGTAGATAAAAATGATACGCAAAAGAAAAACTCCATATTAAACCAATGCTAGATGCCAAAAAAAAAAAAAAAAGGGAAACAGTCGCCAAGGCCTAGAACTAAGCCACCGATCGCCCATCCCAATCATCGGCATCCGCATCATCCTCCATAGACATAATGGACACAACATCCCACTCGCCCTCCCCATCCGTTGGTGCCAAAGGAACCATTTCCCAGTCTCGGTCCACCTCGATCCCCGGGAACGGGTCTGCCGCAGTCTCCTCTGGGGGTGTATCATATAGGATTCCCATCTCATACAGCTTCTGTTTGCGCATCTGTCAGTTCTGGTTCTTCTTGTTCTCGGAGGTGGTAGCCAAACATACAGCATCTGGGGCCGCTAGATCTAGGTCTATCGCGGCAGTGGTTGCATTGTACTCATCGTAGAACCACGCCAGGTTCGGCTCGTCCTTGAGGTCACTGTAAACCTGTGCATCGAGAATCTCTGCTTCGTAGCTCTCAGAGAGGAGGCGCTGGGTGTTGTATTTTGTGACACCGCGGCCGCGGCGGCCAAACTTGCTAACGTAGGCACGATTGACACCCATTGCTTAAAAGTTTCTTTGTTGCTGAGGGGGTAATTAAGGGTATTTGAAGTAAATTAAAGAGATGAAAAAGGGAAGGGAAAAAAAAAAAATCAGGCAGGTCCTTTTTGTGTAGGATCCTGAGTTGTAATGATCGTTCGTATTCTTTGGTGGCCTTCTAACCTTCGAGCGGCCCTGCCCATATTTTATATTCACAAAACTCGCCATGAGTCACACACGCACACATACGCTAGATGTGCACTCACCACCCACTCCTTTAATTGCGTCAAAGTCAAAATTAAAGGTGCGCCAGGGGGCGGAAGCAATACACACCGACTATTGCGCAAATACTATACTAGGTAGCCACCGCGCGCGCGCGCGCCATAGCCTGGGGATCTTGTGCGACTGCGGTCCAAGTCCCTCGGGATAAGCGAATAACTGTTTCTCGATAGCTGATAAGCCTAATCCATTATTGCAACAGAATGACTCACCCCAAGAAAGAAAAGGAGCCCAGTCACTCGTGAGACTTCTTCGACTCATTCTCTATAATGATCCAAACAATTGAGTCGTAGGGGTTATCCCCTAGGTGTTTCTCTGTTTGCTGCGCCGGCCACGGGGGCTTAGTCCAGCGAGTGATCTTCTGTGATCGAGCCCCGAGGGAAGAAGATATGGATGATCTTATCAGCACCCTCTCTCTGTCTTGAGGGATTTGATATCAATGCTATCCTGGGCGTCAGAGTCTGTCATTTCTGATACAGCGGTTCAGCTACTTGAGAAGAGCTCATGGCTCCCCCACTTCTACGCTCGAGCCCGTTGGGGCCAACATTTTGTACATCTAAGGCAACCTTCACTTGATAACGCCTCTTGTACAGTCTAATGGTATGTATACATCCTCTTGTTTCTCCCCACTATCAAACATAAAGATAACTGTCCCGCCTCTAATTTTAGCTACAAACATAGATGATCATAGCTATCTAAATCTTCGAGTCAATTTCCTTCCCTGTATGATCGACACGGAAGCCCCCGCCGCGGCCAAAAGAGTTACATTCTTCACGATAAACTTGCGTTATCAATTTCAAAAGAACAGAATCCCTCGCCGGTCGATTACAAAAGAAAAGACGAAGGAGAAGAAGAAAGAAAAAGAGGAAGAAGGGAAGATTAGGTAGGAAAAGCTCTCCCTATCAGTCCTACGATATGTGCTTTTCATGTCACGTGCCGTCTTTTATTTTACTTTTTCAATTCATCGTCCAAAAAAAATAGCCAACAAAAAAATAGCCAACAAAAAAGTTCGCACAAGTGCTACATCTTTTGCCGCCCACGGCCACACCAGGAGTCGAACGAAGGCACAACGGTTTTGGTAAATTAAGCTTAGATTGCTTACCGCTTGACCAGTCCTCGTCCCGATGACCCTAGAAAACTTTTTCCGCACTTTCCACGAGGGTTTCTGAAAATGGCCGAGCTAGCTTGGCAATTGGGTACCAATCGGGTCAGCCCGGCGGCCGTTAAAGTTTCCTGCCTGAGCCTGAGCCTGCAGCCAACAAAAAGTCCTGCTAACTGCTCCACTCCGAGGCCGGGGAAAGCTCTACATGCAACTACGTACATATGTATGTAGCTAGCTAATTATAGCCAGTGTTCCAGCGTGTAGGCCAGAGCACCTAGGCCTAGGGAGAAAGAAGAAGCTTACCATCTACCGGCCTCACTCACTCCTAGGTATGCCCTTCACCTATACATTTGTAAATCTGCCATTCTCTCCCAATTCTGTTTACAATTCCTTCTTGCTACACAAGCTGCCCCCCTAGCCCCCACTCTCAGCGCTTACCACATAGTCACCGGTTTGGCGGGTATGGGGGGCCTAGTATGATTAATTGCTAGCTAGCTATAGCTAGCCAACCATATATCCGCAAACCCTCGATCGAGCTTCTCGGGGCATATATGTCCCGCACATATACACACCAAACTACACCACACAGAAGCTTTCACATGTGCTCCGCAACATAAATACAGAGCTCAGACCGGGGCTTCCCGACCCCTCATGAGTCGATCAGTTGAGGTTTAATCAATCATAAGATTTTTTTTTTTTTTGGGGGTGGTCTTGCTTTGTTCCACTATACTGCCTGCCCCCACCGCAAGGCCCAGATGCAGATAGGCATCCGGCTATCTCTTCCACGGCTTTTTGATCCACGGGTCAAGTAGGGGTGGAGTGAGGTGGAGTAAATCAATTTACGAGAATTCAATCATTGGCCCCCGCTAGTTATGTAGTAGCAATTCTTGGCAGCTCTGGTCCACTTGCAGGATCCGGATCCGGGAGTGGATACTAGCCTACCAATTAGTCTAGAATCACAGAATATCACTCACTCACACCACCATCACCACCACCACCGTCTTAGGACCTCAATCCTATGCACAACAGTCATTCTCAATTCACTACCTACTCTACTCAATTTTATTCTATTCTACTCTACTCTAGCCTACTCAACTCTACTCTAATTCCACTCTTTAAACTCCCACCTCTCCCCTGCCGTCCAAAACCCTACCTCCCCCCAATCCCACCCCCCCACGCCCCTAAAATTAAAACTCACCACCAGCCTCGCCGCCCTCGTATTAATAAAGTCCCACACAACCACTCCCAACGTTCCTCCCCTCAGCTCCACATACTCCTCCCTCCACGCTGGAAACGCCCCGTCCCACCTCGTCTCCCACGCCGTCCTCAAGAAAAACTGTACGCGGTTGTTGATACCCCACTCTTCGTTCGTTGCCACGTTCCGGGGCACACAGAAAAGCGATGCGCCCGAGAGGTAGTTTACCAGCAGCGGGAGGTTCCGAGAATCCGAGGGAGAGGGTGAGGAGGAAGACAGGTCGAGAAAGGCGTTGAAGAAGGAAACCCACTCCCGCCAGAAGCCGACAATAAGATCCCACTTCTTCCTTATGACGTCTAGATACGTGTACAACTGGTAGTGATCCTGGATCTTTACGCGCGCCTCGTCAGCGTACGGCAGACCAAGCACATAGCTTGCACCCACTGCATCATAGTCCCTTAATACCACCACACGCCCCCGCACCTCCCCCAGCAGCGGTAAGTGGCGGCTCTCATCAACAGGGTACCACAGGAGCGTCCCCAGCATATCCTTCGTGTCCTCACAGGCATCAATATACCACTCGAGCGTCCGCACGAACGTGCGTGTATTCCGCTGTGCGTGGCCCTCGTCCTTCAGGCGCATGATGACCGCCTCAGTCGCGCCCGGCCCCGTCAAAAATGCGTGGAGCGTGTGTACGACGAATGTGAAATTCGTGCCGAGGTACACGACGCCGTGGTGCATCTCGAATGTGTTGCGGAAGTGACGGGCGCGGATGTCGAGGAAGCGGACACCGGCGTGGAGCTGCTGGTGCAGCGTCCCGGTTTGCGTGGTGGTGAACTTTGGAAGGCGGTTGGCACGGTAGGCCATGGTGTCGTGGGTGCCAGGTATGGAGAGCGTGTTGAGGAGTGTGTGCGGTGGAAGGTGCGACATCCAGTCGCTCATGTTCATGGGCTTGGTGGGTGGCGGGAGGCGCGGGGGTGAGAACTTGTGATGCACTTCGTGCAGATAGGGGAAGGGGGAGCTTGGGGGGAGGCAGAGAAGGATAAGAATTAGGGTTAGGATGAGGGAGCTGTGTAAATTCTTCATTGTTCATGACGGACTTACTGGTAAGTTTTGTGGGATGTAGTATGCTTCTGGAGAGGTGGCTCTTTGTGGACAGGTATGTGATATCAAAGTCCTAGGTGCTTTCTTAAGCATCACCAAGTATGCGATAAAAGTGATCAAATACTTGTAGGTATGGGTATCGGAATCCTGGTGATATCTTCACGAGATACAATAGAGTTCTCTCCGACTCGACTAGTGGTAAGTTGGACAATTATTATATTACTAACAAGCCTATCTAGTAGCCTTAAGTAAAAACAAGTACAATGCCGCTTATTGTTAACAGTAAACGAACTACAAAATCAGTATCTGCTTCTCTAAAGGGGTTGAAAAAACTACTCACATAAAAACAAAACAAAAAAGTCCAATCATTACCAGTCATACCCATTACATTGACTCTGGCTCTGGCCCTGATTCTGATTCAGGCCCTGACTTTGACTAATCAATGCCAGCATCTCAGTGCCCGTGGGCGCCATAGTCAAGTTCTCGTTGCCATTTTCGAGAATGAGGATATCATCCTCAATTCTAACACCGCCCACATCCCAGTACCTGTCTAGAACTTTTTTGTTGATATATCTTCCGTGAATAGGATGTGCCAAGTACGGCAGGATAATGAATTCGCAAAAGTATCTACTATTTGTTAGTAGTATTACCAAAATATAAACGCGGACCCACTTACATTCCCGGCTCTACGGTAATGACCATACGGGGCTGCAAAGTCCTTCTTACGGCCGTCTTATAAAGCCCCCTGCCCACTCTCGGAGTCGGTAGCGCTGGCGCCATAGAAGAACCGGTTCCCTCAACCTTCCAGTTGACATCTGGGGTTCCCTCTACATCATGGGTATCCAGCCCAAGGAAATGCCCCAGCCCATGCGGGAAAAATGCCTTGCTAGTTCCTGCCCTAAATATTTCCTCCTCCGTGCCATTATGCAAAATCCCCAACTGCATTAGCCCCTTCACCGCAATGCGGTGTGCAAGTGTATGCGTATCCCGCCAATCCACGCCCTTGACGGTGCGCTTAATGCACTCGCGCTGCATTGTCTCCACAATCGTATACACATCCTTTGCCTCCCTCGACCACTTCCCCGAGATCGGGAACGTCCTCGTCACATCACTCGCATACCCCTCCCACTCCGCACCCGCATCCAGAAGCACCAACTGCCGCCCCTTCAGTGGCTCATCATTCTTTACGTAATGCAACGTCGCCGCGTTCCTCCCAGACCCGACAATCGGATCGTAGGCCTGAGTCTTTGCCTGCCGCGAGACGCACTGCTGTAAGAATATGCCCTCGAGCTCAGCTTCATTCTTGGCAGTACGGACGGCAGCCATGACGGCGCGGTGGGCAGCGGCCGAGATAGCGTTGGCCTTACGCAGCAGCGCGATCTCGTAGTCGTCTTTGTAGACACGCGCGTTGTCGATTGCAGGCTGTAGGTGGCGGTTGTTGATGCTGTTTTCAGGGACAGTCGTGGGGATGAGGGACTGCTGCGTGTGTAGGATGTATAGGGGGGAGTGTGGGGCGGTGAGGTGATAGCTAAGGATATCCTCGGCGATGGCGGTCGAGTGCAAGACCTCGTCGACGTCGTATCTGTAGGCGGGTAGTTAGTATCACCGGTGGGGAGGCGGGAACGGGGGGTGTGGACTTGTAGATGCAGTCTTCGAGTGACGGCGGTAGCCCGGACCACAGCACCTGGCTGGGATTGAAGGGCGGGATATAGCTGTTGCAGAGACTGGATTAGTTTCATTGTTCGTGAGTGCAGGCCTGTGGTTCTTACAGTGTCAATTTGTCATCCTGGATGGAGTAGGTGAGGTAGCAATCAGGAATGTCTGACACGCCGGAGAGATACAGGAAGTAGCGTCTCTGGCGGAACTTTACAGCCTCGTCGGAATCCTCGAACAGAACTGTTGGTGTACCTTCGAGATAAATCAGGCCGTCCTTAACCTGAAGCTCTTTGGCGATGTTCCGCGCGTGCTGTTTGGCTGTGAGGGGGTGGGGGTGGAGTTGTTAGCTACGTGCTATTGGGTTATCTAAAAGGCGAGCTCAGGTGGGGTTTGTTATATGTAGTTACCTGGGTATTTCTCCATTGGGGACGAGGCAGAAATTGAGATACTCAGGCTCTCCACGGAGAGGTCAGACGTCGAGTGGGCGGTTGTGGACGAGGAAATAGTTGTTGTAGTGCTGAAGGCAGACATCTCACAGCTTATGTATTCTCTACCCACACACTTGAATACAGGGAGAAGCACAGAGCACTGACTGGCAGCTAGTGATGGGGCGAATGGGATGAATGCACAGGAGGGGGAAGGAAGGAGAGGGGGGCCTAGAGAGAGACACAGGGGATGTGATGGGGAGTTGTATCGTGTGTTGTTGGTGTTGGGGGTGTGAAGTTCCTCCCCTCCCCTGGGTCTCTCTCTAGGCCTCCTTCCCCCTCCCCGGCCGGGCCATTGATCACAGTTCGGGAGTCCCGGCCGACGCGACACAGATGGGAATGGGCACGTGAACATGCGATATGGAGTGCATCGCCAAGAAAGGGTCTGCAAAGAGCTCGATTAACATTCTCATTGGCCGGAGTAGAGAAACTATGTGAGAAGCCTGTTTTGGATGCACATCAACTACTAGATGTGATTGTGGGTACTGCTGTAGAGTTTATCAGCCTGTTTAGAGCACTGGGGGCAGGATTAATAAACTAAGGTAGTGCGCGATGAATCATGAAATATCACTCAGTATGTATAGATACAACCATTTTTCTCAGCAGGTTTTGGTGGGGAAGTATAGCGAGGGGCTCCTATTCTATGTACAATGAGAAGGTCGCTAATTGTAATAGGGTGTAGCGAAAAGTGATCAGGATTATCTGATAAGTGAATATATGTTTATCAGCTAAGCGTTGATTCCAACGGTGGGGTTAATTGGGGACAGTTGTGGTAGGAAAGTCAAGCCTGGGTTTTTAGACTCGCAAAACGGGCTTCCAAACACTAAATTGGCTTTCCTGGAACCGGGTTTTCACCAGAACGGAGTTTTTGGAGGTTCTAGGGTTAGCGGGCCCTAAACAATATCACCTTCTTCGCCGTGGCTAGAAAACATTTCTGTTAGTTGAGCCGCATATATCAGGCACATGACATGCATGCGTAGCACCCCCGAACACCTCCACTCCAGGCTCATCTTGGTACATGTAATCGCAGCACCCTCTTCCAGCCTTGCATCTTGCAACTGGCACCGCTCCATTGCCCTCGATTGCTCCCCTGTATACACAAAACAACAAGCATCGATATATCTCGGGTAGATCCTACATTCATCTACTTCATGCACATGATATAAACTCAGTGTGGACATATACGAATCTACGCTAGCCTTCATAAATTATCACTCGACGCCGAGACACCCTTAGGGTTCCTGCCCCGCTCTACGACATGCTACCAAATTGTATGTTCCTGCCTTCGTACTCTAACCTAAATCCTGGTATTACCTCTCCTTTGCCCCTCACATTACCAAATCATCTAGTATCAACCTGTCTAGTTAATGAGTTGGGATTTTTTATTTCCTTATGTAGGAAGGAAGTTGATCTGGTTTTAGTTGCGTCTTTGGATGCGGAGCGCTACCACCAACCAACAGCGACATAGAGCCGAGACAAGCTTTCTACAGGCAGATCCGGGGCTGTCTTAACTCGGTTCTCTGGGCGCGCTACTCCAGATAAGGGAGTGGTGTACGATTTTACATACACTCCTTTACATCAATCAGTTGACAGTCAATATCGTTGGAGGAAGCCAAAACACTCCACGCCAATGAATACCCCACACCAATAATATCCATTCCACCACTACCACCACCACATCATACGAGGAAGTGCATGAAAGCTGCTTCACAGGAACGTCAGACTGCTGGTTCTTCGAGCAGGCGAGGACAGAACCACATACAAGTACCTAGGAACCCCTAGGTAAAAGGCCTTGCAATCTAAATTCATCATGAGAAGCGGTTTGGTGTTAATGCCGGAAATTTAATGTACGGTAATTACTCCTGGCTTAAAGGAAGTCATCAATGGGCCTACAGGCAAGAACTAAGGCAGGCCTTAAATTGCAACTTCGGGGCCCTGATTCCAAATTTGGCCTCAGTGAAGCTGCTAGCTGTGGGAAAGCGAACCATCTATAAAAACTTGGGCTTGAAAAGTACAGCAATGCATATCTGAGCCTTAATTTTGGGGAAGCCTTAGCCCTGTGAAATGTGTAATGATCACGCCATACGATGCCTCTATCCCTTGATGATCAGAGCCCCCCCCCCCCCGGGCCTTACCTGCTATGTGGTGAGCTCTGTACCTTACATGGCTAGTAGATTCATGTATATTTACTAAGATATTCTCAGTGTAGCTTTTAAGGATTGAACAGGCGACATTTGATGATTTTAAAGTGAAACATCGAATCGAGCATACTTTGGCGTCCAGAAGCTTACCCCTCAATCCAAAACTCCTCAGATATAGTCAAAAAGCAGGTTTATATGGGGCAAACCTCAAATTCAAGCTTCTATGATATTGCGGGGAAGATAAGTATGACTTCGAGAAGCTTCTGCCCCCAGCATTAGGTTTTCCAGACATACTCTAAAATAAAACCAACGTCTCAAGCGGAAATCTGCATACGTCTAAAATATATCCTAGGCTTGGCTTATATCTATCCTAGGCTATTAATCCTAGTTACCCATCATCATGAACCTCTCAAATCACTATTTGGTCCTACTAATAGCAATACCAACCCGTAAATCTGCGCAAGGAAATATGCCGAGCCATAAAGCGGCGCTGTTGGCCGTACTGATCATTTCTCATGCGACTGGTCTCCGGTAGGGCCCTAGGTTGACTTTTATGGCACTGAGATGGGCTGGCAAAGGTTCAACGCTTAACCACACCACCTTGCCTGTTTTCCGGTCCTGTTTTCAATTAATGGGGGTTCGCTGATCTCCGTTCGAATAAGCAACCGCTGTAACAAAAAAACGGCAATAAAGTTAATCTATCAAAATGGGGGAAACCGAATTCCCTATATGCGCCTCCCTCGCCTACCAAGCAGGATGAGGAGAGCGGCCTAATGTAGCACACGTAAGTACATCTTACTGTACCTGAAGAAAGCACAAGTGTGGGGTGAAGGCGCGAAAAACGGACAGCCGCGTGAATAATCCTATTGTCTGGCGCCAAATTGGTGAGAGTCTCTGTATGACTGTACTACATCCTTCTAGGCTCTAGCTCTGTGCTCATTTTCTCGGGTGCGCGCGGCTCGTTTAGTCAACCATGTGGTGTGTGCTATCTTCGGATCTCATCTGCAAAGATGTGTGCATGCAAGATAGATTCGGCAGGGGGTTGAGATGTTGGTAAACGCCCCATCGGGCCAGATTGTGGCGTAGTTAAAAGGGTCTGGTAGAAAATACCACGGCAAAAGAGGTGGGGCCTGCGCGTGGTGGAATGTAATTGATCCAGACGGTTGGCACTAGGCTGTACGGCGCGTAGTTTACTGGGGGTTATTTGGGAATATATTGTGATCATGCAAGTAAACCTGGGTTTCAAAGACGCTTGAATGACTTCCCGATATTTCGGGGAGTATGGAGATGCTTCACTTGATCCTTATTTTGTCAAATTTGTCCTGGGTGGGCTGGCGCCTCAGTAACATCATGTGCAGCGGGTCAATGATCCGGTTAACAAACATTGCATATTTTATAGCATTTTTTTCTCTCAGTCTCTAAAACACTCAACCAAATTGCCTAGTAGAGGAAAAGTCTTTCCTGAGCATCCTTCACAACCCAATCTAATCCTTCTTGGAGGTTTTTGCCTGTCATAGCGCTGCAAGGCAGTATTGTCCATTTGTGCGTCTTGATTTCATCAAGTTTGAGACCCTTCCCGCTCAAAACGGTTAGTGTATATGAGGGTAACAACGCCTCTTTTGGCTTCTAATATTCCCACACTGGGTTTTTCTAAGCTCACCTCCCGGATTTCATCATGAGTCATGCACCCAGCAACGTCTGTCTTGTTTGCAAAAACTAATAAACTTGCTCCAAGTAATCGCTGTATATGATTTTAAAGCACTTGTTATTAGCTTCATATTCTATATCCGTTTTGGTTGGTGCCTTCGAGACAAATTTCTAAGGCATAGACAAGGCAATCCAGAGAAAAACAAGATCTATACCTCTTCCTGGAGAAGTCCGTGAAGTTCAGTGGCACAGTCTTCGAGTCTGAATCTATCAGTGGCATCTACGACCCAGATCAAGGAGTCGGTCTTTTCAAAATAGTTTCGCCAGTAGCTGCGGAGGGTCCTCTGACCGCCAACATCCCCTAATAAGGTGCTCATGATGTGTTAGTGATGTTATAAAAGGGTTTCCGGTCTTTCTTTGGGGTTCGGATATCAAAGCCCCAATCATTGCTTTTTATTATATGTATTTTTGTTTGTGCTACTCACAAATATTTAACTTGTAACTACAAGTATCATTAGCTTCGAACTTAATATGAGGCGCAGTATTATCACTCTCTGAGGGCTGAGGGCACAAAAAGAAAAAACGCTAGCTGGATAAATCATACGAAATAGTAGAGAGCTTTATTTTTTACCCTTTGTAATCAATAGTTTTGATGATGAAACCTAATGTCGGGCTCACGGTGTTGACGTCTTCCTCCATGATGTGCTTCACGATAGTTGTCTTCCCCGCGTTATCCAAGCCCAGCATCAATACCCGCATTTCCTTGTCCTTTAACTGTGCCTTCCGGAGAATTGACAACATATTAGCCGCTTGTTACTATAGGTTCTGGGGTATTTCTATTTGTTGTAGTGGTGCGGGGGGACTTCCGAGAGAGTCTAGGTGTCGTCCGATGTTGGTAGATGGAGGTTAGCTGGTTTCATTCTCAGCCTCAACTGTCAATGCGCGCACGGACCAGAGCCATGGACCCTTAACTTCTGCCACTTTCCCACTCCCAACTTCTCACCACCACGCCACACAGTTACCGACGGTGAGCTTTAGCATCCAGATCCACGCCAACGGGACCCGATCTCTTACCACCGCCGTAAGGTCACAGCCACACGATCAGCATCAGCCTTATAGTTAGAGACAGAAAAGGCCTTCAACCTGATTATATATAATGTAAATCACCAACATCAGCAGAAGTGATGCTAGCTTTTGTCTTGCTTCATATTCATAGCTTATGATTCCTATGATGACTGCGGGGGATTGTCCAAGCCACTCTACAAACAGAAACTACACATAACAGGCAACAGGCAACGGGCAATTAATAATGACATAAATTAGGTCACCCGCTGTCAGCAACAGGAGACAATCCCAATCCCAATATCTAGCTCTTCGATTGTAAATAAGATGTATCTATATAACGAACAAAGGAGCTTATGAAAGGTTGTGCCACTTCATCGCATATCCCCATTCTAATTCCTATACTATGCTATGCTAGCGCTGTGTTATGCTATGCTATGTCTTCAATGCTATTATGCCTTGTTATGCCATGCTATGCCATGTTTAATGTCACTTTCTAGATCAATTGGCTGCGATCATTCTAGAAAGACCAAAAAGTACATGAAATTGACTCCTAAAATGTTTCCTACATGCACCTGTCTATCCCATCTAGAACATCTAAAAATATCTAAAAATACATGTACAAAAACATCGAAAACACTGAAAAAAAAAGTCTAAAAAAAGAAATCTAAACCATCTAAATCGTCAGTCCCAAACTCCAAAGAAAAATCTATAATCCGTCTATCCCAGTGCTGAACTGTCCATTTTTCGCCGCTCGTTGTGCGTTTTACTGCCGTCTTTGTTGCCCATTACCCGTTCTTCTCCTCTGGTACTAGTGGTTGGTGTGGTCAAGTACTTCTTGCACTGCCCTTCAGACACCCTCCTACATCCCGTGCCTCTTGACCCCTCCTCCTCCCCCCCCCCCCCTTGCGAACCCGAATTCTCTTGTGATCCTTTTCCGACCTCTATGATCCTATTCCTTCCCGATGCCCTGGCCTCAGGCATTGATCTTTGTTCGGTAAGACTTTGCAAAGGCTGTGCACCGCTTAGTTACAAGACTTGCAAACTGAAAGGCAGAAGAAGCAGAGACAAAACATGAGAATTAGAAGGGGAAAGAAATAGGAGAGAGAAATGAAGAAAGGAAATGAGAAAGGAAACTAAAGACTAGAATCTAGATCTAATTACCGGCTATTTGCTGCTGTATACTCTTCCATTGCCAATGCACGCCTGCGCTTAACCAGGCATTCGCATTCGACGACCCGTAGTTCAGCAAACCCTCTCCCGCGGCCAACCTATAATAATGTGCGACATTCGACGATCCTCTCTCAAGCACCCCCTGCTTGAAGCTTGCCAAATCTGTTGTCACAACGTGCACCTTTGACCTAGTAATTGCCTGCCAGTACTCTCCCAGCTGCCTCAAGGTGCAAGTGTCACCGGCTATATGGATCACATCAGGCAGAGTACTAGGTCTGTGTCTGGCTACGGACGCTATAGCCATAGCAACATCGCCAATTGATGTGAACGAGATCTTGGGCTCCGCACGCCCACCGCCGGGAACAACGGCATCTATATGCCTGTTTGGCAGATCGACGCCAAACCAAGAGCCAGACGGGATCACGTACTCCATGAGCATCCCACAGAATATTTGTACAGTTTTGATGCCATCTTCACGGGAGCGCTGGGATTGCTCTTGCTTGGATGATAGAGGCGATGGGAATGTGAACATTCGGTGATCAGGACCACTGCAAAGAAAAGTAACATAAGCATTACTGATCTGATCTTTTTTTATTACATGGGAGCGGGAGTGGGTTAATGCCCGGGATAGGTTTCGAGTTCGGGATAGACTTACAATTCGGATGGGATGTACAGCTTTGCACCACATCGGTAGGCGGCGTCGCCAAGGCTGATCCACGACCTTGGGTACACTTTATGCGCACCTATGTCAGCCTCACCATATATGGCGCATTTGGGAAATCGCTTGAGAAACGAAGTTTCAGAAATTTGAAACAGGAGGAATGAAGAATACATACTTCCAAGAAGGTTAATGACTACATCGACGTTTTCTAGGGCATCATCAAGGACCTCAGGGTCTTCGTAGTCAACACCAAGATATACGGCCTGGGCCCCAAGAGTTAGTAATCCTGAAAAATAAAAATAGAAGAACCAAGTATTTTTATTTTTATTCCTATTTCTTTCCAGGTGCAAAATGCATACCATTACAGCGGAGTGGATAGGGCCACGGAAACTGGAGGGATCTCTCATGAGAACTCTGATTGGCAGCTGAAAACTTGATGAAAATTGTGGTGATAGTAGAGCATCAAGAGTGGCCTGGCCTAAGGCACCATTCAGACCGGCGATGGCAACTACAGGTCTGTAAGATGAAGACATATTGAATATATAAAATTTTGAGCTACCGGAGCTTAGAATCAAGGAAGAAGGAAGAGAGATGAGGATTGATGTAATGTGAGTAATAAAAGGAGTGTTTGAGTACTGATTATGGGTGATAGTAGTAGTGAGTGTATATTCGATCTAACTCTTCTCTAGGTTTTGCAATTGTCTGTAGTTGGTAAAACAGGATGGGGTCCAAGTCGAGGGGTAAAGGGTTATATACAGCTCCTGGGCATCTGAAATGTATGTTTCTTCTAACATGTAGCTATAAAGATGTTTCATGGAAGCCTCCTCGCATTGAATACGCAGAACTTCCGCCGTAGGGCCACCTTCCAGGTGGTTTTGGATTCTAACCCTTTCCCTCTTCAAGGCTTGCTTTGCTGCCTCCCCCTTAGGCTGGGTCGCGTGAGGTTTGGTGATGACATATTAGTCGCTACTAGCTATGGCTAGCTCCTCCTACTCCGTGCAAAGAAATAAGGTACCGATGTTTGTTGGTTGGTTATGCCATTAAAAGCGGCCGGAGTAAGCCTCGGCACTACGAAACGGCACTAGCTATTGAGAAGCGAGATGAACCGAGAACGCGGGGCATACAACTTACTCTCCGGAGGTTGTAGCTAGCGAAGTTAGCTTGGAGTCTTTGTTTTCGGGAAAACTAAGCCTCTATGGAGAATTACTCACCCTACTTTGCTACGAGACTGGAGGAGCAAATAGATTCTCTACAAGGATTTTGGCTAGCAAGATAGAAGACTTGTGCGACTTCCTAGATCTAACCGCCTAGTGCTATACTAAAAACCTAGCTATGGTTATGATAATGCAATATACTGACTGACTGACATGACGAGCCTGGGCTCTTTCTCTCCTTCTCTAAGTGCAAATTACTGGGAGTAACAGTGTAGTAATACTTTAATATTTGCAGTGCGCTTTGTCATGTGTAGTTCTATCTACCAAATTTGGTAATGGGGATCTTAGTTGATGTTGTTTGAGATTAGTGGTGCAATGGGCGGGGTACCCACAACCATCTAACAAAGTATTGATTACGGCCCCAAAACGAGGTAACGCACCGAATTCAGTCATTGCGAACTAGTACTGAGTACATGTAAAACGCCGGGTTTATCGTTTATGACACCTAAGTATATCCATCATCATGCATTTACCTGACTCTCCATGAGGCTGTTCACCCGGTCTTTGTGGGGTAGGGCTTTATAACACATCGGATGGTGTTCAAGAAGCCTTGACAGGCACAATTTCCATCATCATCATCATGAAATAGCAGATATAACTGTCTTGGTCAGTAGCTAGCTCCCCTCCGGTACCTATTTGTAGTACGGGTGTGATTTCTAGAAAATATTTCCCACGTGGTTGGTAGAAAGGCGGCTTAGAAGTTAGGGGGGGGGGGATGTGGTCGGATGTTTCCATGCGTTATGTGGGACGTGCCGCACCGTTTGACTGGGTGGTAATCAACGAGTGCGAAGCTATGATACAAAGAGTACCGGGACAGGACATCTCCGCTTAACAACAGATCTTCGGTACAGCTCCATGGATCCGTCTCTCTCATCAGATCTGAAGTTGCTTATCCTCCCCCTGAGGCTCTTCATCTGCCCCTCTTCATCATCATCATGCCTCTCCCCATCATGCTTCCCATACACTCATTTTCCCTCGTTCCTCGTCCTCCTTATTCTCTCATCCTCCTCGCCCTCCTCTTCCCTTATTAGCATCACCGTAGACCTCACCCCCGCCCCCCCTCTTAACACCAAGTATCATAATAGAACCTTTTATGTGCATTGAGGGTATCATAGGCCCCTCTTTTCTCTTCCTTCCTTCCTTCTTTCCTTCACAGCGATGGGGAAAATTATTGTAGAAACAGAGGCCAGCCAATAGGGCTCGTATCATACTTCTACAATAAATTTCCCCATCGCTGTACCGTTCTTGGAGGGATGAATAGAAAGGCATGGGATGGCAGATCTCTTGTGTTGCTTCCCTTCGCTTAGGGCTAACCATGAAGATCCATCGGATCCTATTAAACCCTAGCCGTCCGATGATCCAGTATGTAGATGCAAACACACAGACATGATCACGTTTTTTTACTTGTCTGGTCGGACGTCGAATGAGGCGCAAGGCACCGGTAGTTATGCAAGGATTGCCAATGGCGTTTTTGATGCCAGCGATTTACCCTCATCTTCTCTGCCGGAGGGGGACGGTTCGGCAAGCCCGCTTTATGTAAAAGTTCCATGGTCGGTCCTTTTTTGGTTGCTGGCATGGTAAGAGCCTCGTATTTTTTTTCTCTTTTTCAGTCATTGACAAGGGAAAGGGGACTGGTTGCTAGAACCACCATCTCGGGAGATAGAGCTTGATGCCCCTCTTTCGTGGTGCGATCACCTCCTCAAGTCCCAAGTTTTTTTTCCCTCCCTTCTGCTTATTCACGATAACATGTTGGGCAAGCCCAGATGCTGATCGAAACGCATTAGAGCTCACGTTCGGTACTTACATCTACCGATGCTATCTCCCCCGCTAGCGGTTGGCGATGTTCTAGCTATCTTGAGTATTTACGTTTCTTGTACTTACTAGAAAAGATCATTAATGAGCCAATACTTATAGAAAGATGGTCTTATTTATCCTCTTAACTTCGATGATGGTCTTTTGTAGGACTTGACATGCCGACTTTCCCTATTTGATTTTTCAGGCTGCCTGTCACTCTACCACAAAGAGCTGGATGTCGTCATTGGGTTGTACCAAAATGAACAACTTGTCCACCCCTCGTAAACATTGAACCATTGACGAGTTAGACGCGCAATACTGGGATTCGGCGAAGGTACAACATGTAGAGTGACATGTCATGTCACCATGATACATGATACCTACGGTGATACCCACAGCCTTGAAGATGGGGATTAATGATTTGATTTGTTATCCCCCCACGAAAAAGCAAAAGTGGCTTTTGCTATTAAATATTGCTTGAGGTTATGGGTGGTAGGTGTGTAAACTTCGGTGTTGTTTAAAGAGTCAGCCAATCAATCGTATGGAAATTGGAGATATATGCCCATAATGGTACTAGCTAGTGCCTAGACTAACGGTGGCATCTTCTCAGATTCTCATACAAAAAAAATAATTCCTCTGAAGTTGGCACACCCGCCCTTTTGGCCTTCTCGCTCCATAACTGACCTCCCATACAAACTCCGACCCTCTATTATAGGGGGTCAGCGTTGACAGCTTGAGGGATACATCATGTAATGCGGTCAGCGGTGCAACTCAAATTGATACCCTGGTGTTTCTTGACTCTACTCCGCTCATCAATTGAAAATACACTTAGACGCCCTCCCCCTCCACCGGAACACCCCCCCTCAGCGGGACAACTAAACCTAAGAAGGGAAATATCGTTGTTGTAACTGGCCTCTTTACCTGTTTTACTAACCAAACATCAACCAATCAATATCTGTTCCAGTGAGGGGGAAGCTGTCTAATGCACATTATTTCCTACTTTGATCCGATTGCCGCAGTGTTTATTACTTACTGGCTGTATAACCCTCTAGGTGAGCAGTCTACAACCTCTAATCCTTGTGCCTGTCAGCCAAACAACCTCAAGAACTACTACATGTACGCACGCGCAGTCACATCTCGTTCGGACTTTCAGCTAGGTATCATGCCTGTCAATGTATTACCTATGGGCCCACCATGCTCCTCCGACTGCATACATGTATTTACTTAGATGTATATAGTAGTACCTTACCATACCCACTCAATTGATTGGCAGGAGGAGGGAGGATGCGTGGTGATCACAGTATCGCATTAAGATCGCCAACAATCGAGAATTACAGATACACTTCTCTATTCTCACTCCGAGATACCCCACCATCACCACCACCCTTCCGACACCACCAAAAAGCGCCCCCCCGCGAACGATATGTGCGGTGTGGTGCCCGGTACACGGGATGCGCGACACAATGCGATACGCAAGGTGGCGGGATGTTCTACAGTCCGAAGGTCACTAGACCATGTTGTTATTCTGTCAGATTCGACCTGGCTTGTGAATATAAATGGCGGGGTGAAACAGCGAAACAATTACCCCTCTGCTACTACATATATAGGCAGAGTACGTACGGTTACATTTCTCATTATAGTTTGCATACATATATCATCTTACATATCCCCTCCCGTTGTTCCTTCCTTCTTCGCCTCCATACTCTTACTCTTCGATACTGCATCTGTTCGTCTCCTTCCCAGGTTCCGTTACTCTCCGAGGGAGATCGGTAGTCCCTTGCAGCATCGATCTCAGCTAGCCACTTAGAAAAAGGAAAAGAAAAAAAAAAGACTTTATACACACCTGACAACACCTAATCCAATTGCCTTCCATCCAATTTACCCACTCGAGATAGGTCGGAATATCATTATAAGCTGTTACCTCCTGCAAAAATTCCTGATATGGACCCCCAGGCGTACTCGGAGTTTTACAGATACACCTCCGACCAAATCTCGGCACTTTCTTGGGATCCTATTACCAAAACCCATATTCCCTTCCGTGCATCCCTCAATCATAGGCACCACACATGGGCCAAAACACATTTCTCCAACCCCGAGCTCTACCTGCGGCCGCAATCAGTGCCTGAAATCAAACTCATCGTGACCCTCGCCCGCCAAAATGGTAAAAAGATTATTGTTGTTGGGTCTGGGCACTCGCCATCGGATCTGACATGTACATCGTCATGGATCGTGAACTTGGATGGTTTCTCGTCAGTGATAGCGGAACGGAAGGAAGAGATGCAGTTGGAACTTGAAGCAGGCATACGGCTGTATCAGCTAGCAGACGAGCTGGAAAAGCGCGGATGGGCTATGCCGAATCTGGGAAGCATCACGGCCCAGAGTGTTGCGGGTGCTATTGCGACAAATACACATGGGTCATCGCTAAGACATGGGACATTGGCCCAGGCAATCATTGGCATTACCCTCATGTTGGCAAGTGGTGAGAGTGTCAGGTGTAGTCCAACGGAGAATAGTGACCTCTATCATGCTGCGTTGGTGTCGCTGGGAGGTTTGGGTATCATTACGCATGTCACATTTCAGGCAGTTCCGGCCTATAACCTGAAATGGCATCAGGACATCATAAAGACCCCCAATATGCTCAAGGCGTGGAATAAGGATCTATGGACTCGGGAAGAGTTTGTTCGGGTGTGGTGGTTCCCGTATTCTGGGCGGTCTATAATCTGGCAGGCGGATAAGACCAAAGATCCATTGCGGGAGAGACCACCAAGTTGGTATGCAGCGAGTCTTGGACGATTTTCATACGAGTTTTTGCTGTATCTGGCAACTTGGGTGCCGCCGTTTATGCCGATTGTCGAGAGGTATGTGTTTTATATGCAGTATGGGTGGAGTGAGGGCGAGACCGGGAATGCAGTCCAGAAGAGCTATGAGGCGTTGACTATGGATTGCCTGTTCTCGCAATTCGTCAATGAGGTAAATATAATTCGTTCTTCCTATTTATATATGTTTCGATTGTTTTGAGAAGCCGCTTGGTTCAAGAGTGATTAAGGAAGAAGAGGAGCTGGCACATCAAGTGGGAGAACCGGAATTCTTTAGTTGATATGTGTGAGGGCTGGGAGACTGAACACATATATTGGGCATTGAGCTGGATGGAAGAACATGCAATTTTATTCCATTCCCGTCCGCATCACGTATTTGTTTCTTTTCTTATGCAGTCATCATTTATTCTTCTTCCAGGATGATCTCTTCTGACCCTTCACAGTGGGCCATCCCTCTAGAAAAGGGTCCAGAGGCAATAACTCGCCTACAAGCCTGGTTAACTGGAGACACGGAAAATGTCTCCGGAATTCCCTTCTCCTCCCGTGGCATCTTCGTCCATGCCCCCATCGAAGTCCGCGTTTCCGACACGACATTGCAGCCCGAAAAGCCATGGCTCGACCAATCCTA
Source organism: Morchella sp. 2016-72 (assembly GCA_024713865.1). NCBI lineage: Eukaryota > Fungi > Ascomycota > Pezizomycetes > Pezizales > Morchellaceae > Morchella > Morchella sp. 2016-72. Next base: position 1,146,729 of record JAMJEY010000003.1, read on the forward strand.
CCAATCGGGGCCCACCCTCTACCTAAATGCAACACTGTATAGACCATTCCTTCGGAACCCGCCCGAGTGGGAGAGGTACTACGAGGCGTTTGAATACCTCATGAAGGATCTTGGCGGCAAGCCCCATTGGGCAAAGAACTTTACGACAGCCACCAAAGAGGAGTTTGGGCAGATGTATCCGAAGCTGGGCGATTGGTGTAAGCTCAGGGAAGAGTTGGACCCGCAGGGAGTATTCCGAAGTGGGTGGTTGGAGAGGAATCTGCTTCCGGAGTAGACTGCCGGTGGTAGAAAGGGCGGAGGTTTTCATTGGAGTTCGCACAACTTGGTGGTCGTAGTAGGACTATTTCTAGATATTACATCTCTTTCTGCTTTTTTGAATTCAATTATTACTATTGGTGGCTGCTCATGTGGGTGGTTGGTTCATTGGCTTTTTTTTTTTTTTTAATTCGCACATCCCTTTCTGTGGGAATAGATGCGGAAACTCGAGTGGTCCGGGAGCTTCCTGCCTCTCACGACATATTCAGGTTGGCCAACCCCATACCATGATACACGTTGTATTCTATATTTCTCACTTATCTCTATACTTTCTTTTTCCTCCCCACCCTTCTATCCGCCCTGACGTCCAGCCTGTTAGTGATACCACAAGGGGAGTTTAGGGCTCTCCAAAGGATGGTCTTACTGGAGAACGAGTAAATAAATAAATTGTGTAGTTAGTAGCACTGCAAGGATGGAAAGGTTTCCTTTTTCTTTTTTTTTTCTTTTTTCTTTTTTCTTTTTCGTTCCCTCAGGGCTTGTTCCGGCCGGTACTTGATGCAAAGTTACACAAGCCACCTGTAAGTTGAGAGGAACATGCCGTTGACGGTTGAAGCCTTCGCTGCAGGCACAAAGGTCATGTGATCTGGCCTGATCTTCTACATATAAAAAGGAAAAAGTGGTAAAGGTATAATAAATAATAATATAAAAAAAGATGGTATTGAACTGCTATGAACACCACCCCACCCACCCCACCCCGCAATGCAATACAATATGTTTCAGGCGCCGGGTTTAGACTTTTGGATAAATGCAAAAACCGATGTATGAAGAACTCCTCTGTGCTAGGTATGATAGGAGGAAAATGAAAATGTCCAGAAGCAAAAGAAAGGGGGTAACATAAGAAAAACACTGTGTGTAATGCGCAAAGGTATGACAAGTATATCGAAATAAAAGAAATATAGCCCCCCAATGAAATGCCCAAGGAAGTGAAAGGTCCGACCCGCTCCCGCTGTCCCGTTCCCAACCTACTAAACCAAGACCGTTTAATTCGTTCAATCGTTGCCGTTTTTATTTTAGTTACGAGTAACTCTCTATTCAATACCTTTCATAGCTTCCATGGCCGCTGTCAAACCAACAAGCCGTAAACTGGGCTTCCTTGATGGTAGCCAACTTGTTGGGATCTTTGCATCCTCCCAATTTCTAAAAAGCACTTTAAACTCTCTGGGAGCGCCACCCACGATGACGCTGCTAACCGGAATAAATGGTCGATTATCTACAGTTGCTGCGAGGATAGCGTAATCTTGTGCGAACTGCAGTGCTGACTGGAATTCGGGCCTCTTAGATTGTGAGTTGGCGCCAAGAACACTGTACCAAATATTAGTCTCAGACCTAACCCCACAAAGCATTCTATTGTACAATGAACCCGGTGTAAAACATACATGTAAAGCTCAAAGAATGCATCCACAACGTAAATCTCTGACTGGTTCAGATCTGATTGACAATATGGTGAAACCTCGATCACCTTAACACAAAAAACATTATTAGCCCTATATTTGCACGGAATGGATTTTGTTTACCTTTGTATTAGACTCCAGATCAATCCTAAAGAGCCTAGTGTTGTACGAACTGTAGGCAGGCTTCAGGTGCCAATAGTCGGCGGAAGCCCGGTCCTCGCTGCTGCCATCCAGAATATCAAAGAACATTTCAGGTTCATTATTTTCGTCGATTTCTTGAAATTCGCCTTTAGACATTTCAGACGCTACGAGTTGCGCAACGCCAATCTCTTCAGTCGTGGAGCCTTTCCCTTTCCAGAGAAAGACTTGACCCTTAGCCGAAACAATGAAAGGGAATCCAGAGCAAAGACTCGATGCTTTGCAGTCGACCTCGTCTACAGCAATACTACCCATGAAGTGGCGCGCACAGAGTACAAAGGGATTCTCGGTTATCATTTTCGTGCGAGATCCACGTCTTGTGGTAACAACACCGCCAAGAGCTTGGAAAAAAGCGGATGTTTCACGTCCTTGCCTCAAACGAATCTGTCATAATTCAGTATGATTCATGATTTGATTCCAACAAAAGTCTTACCAGTTTCCCATCGTTTTCTCTTGCCAATTTTCGTGCAAAGAGAAGTGCATCTTCAACGGCAGGCTCTGAGACCTTGCCCCCACTCCAAAGATACACCTCTGTTCCCTTTGCCCCTAATCGAGTCTTGAATGTATGGATGCAGACATACATGCTTTCGTCGAATAACACATTTTCGTACTCTTGAGGAACAGGTTGCAACTTTCCGTACCCGGTAATCTCCGAAAGTTCAGTCTTCAAAGACTGAACTTCCTCAGTGGTATCTTTATGACCCGCCATCAAAATACCAGAAATATCCAAATTTAGTCTTGGTGTCTTGGTGGCTGGTCCTTTGAAGAATCCACCAAAAATTTGAGATGGTTCATCACGGCTTCTTGTAGTTTCGAGGGGTGCTAGTGAATCCCCATCCTCGTTTGAGTCCTCATCGCCTCTTGAAACAAACGATGATGTTCTCGAGATTGCTGGTGCTCCCCAGTTCTTAGCTTTGATCGAGGCTGGATCTTCATCTTCATCCAGCTCATTAATATTAGGGTTTGCCGAGGTATGGCGCGATAGCAAAACCCTCGAGGTGGTAGGTGATGAAAGCGAAGCTTCTGGTAGAAACAAAGATTTTTCACTTAAAGGGGATTTTGTACCCGATGACTGCTGTGTAAACATTTCCCTCAGACTTGAGGCTGATGCTGCCTTCAATAAAGGGGATTTAGCAGGCGTCGGTGGTTTAACTTTCTCGGTCTTTGGCACATCTTTAGGTGTCGAGGCAAACTGCGGATGTCCGGCGGACGTCTCGGTTTTAGGGCTAAGCTTTGGAACCAGATCAAATGGCCTATAAGGTGCAATAAGCCTAGGTGATATTTGCGGGGACTGTTGCTTTATTACTGGTGAAGAAGTCGCCTCCCTTGCTGAAGGCGTACTTCGGGGGGTTTCTTTGGCTGGTAGGTCTGGCCCTTCAGCTTTTGTTGGCGCCCTTCTTTTTGGGCCCCGTGCTCTTGCTTTTGTCATCTGCAACAAATGTCAGTTGACGGGAGGAAAAGGCAATACTTTCCACTAAGGTTGAAGATTTTACAATATTTTACAGTTACTTACATGCGTTAGTTGCTTGCCCCCGCTGGGCCCAGAGCCATCTTCTTGACTCCCAGTAATATTCCCCGATTCACTTCGGCCGGATGCCGGAGGGGGTCCCCTTTGAAGCAAGTTCGCTAGACCGGGATTAAATCTACTTGCCAACGATGAGCCCTTTTCTCCCTGTTCTAGTTTTCCTGGCGCCGAGTTTTGCTTAGCAGCAGAGAAACTTGATGGCCGAGGCCTTGTTACTATTGGTGGCTTTGGAGATTCGATGGGACGCGGTATTGGGCGCTCTGATTGTGTAAGAGAAGCTTTAGCAGAAAGAACCATTTCTTTGAGCGGATCTGGCGCCCTATTTTTCTGTGGGCCTGCAGTCGCCTGTAAATTGGCTTTCCCTGCTAGAATCCTGTCCTTCAATTCGTTGTTTGGCACATAGTTATTCGTTCTTGTGGATCTCAAACGTGTCATAGCATTGAGAAATGGCAGGTCTTCTTCTTTACCTGCAGCATCAGTCATTGAGCGAGGCTTAAGTCCAGCACGGAAATTGATGGTTTCTTTAGGTGGTGGGGGGGGTTTCTCAAAGACTGAGGTTCTGTTTGACATAGGGGAGTTAAAAACTGGCTTAGAGGAAGAAACCACAGGCTTTTCTCCAATTTCTGGTTTCAGTTTTACGGTATCTAAGCTACCGCTAGGTCGCAATACTGGAATGTCTGGAATACTAGACGGCCGCAATGGTGGGATATTTGGAATACTGAGGGGCTTTTTCAATCCGATGGTCGAAGGTTTAGGATTTGTGGGGGGACGAGGAGCCATTGGATCGGGGAATTTCTTTTCGATGATCTTAGCTGGCGGCTTCTCCTTCGGTGGAGTATACGGTTTCATCGGAGGGTTACTGTCTGTGCCTTTCTTCAAGGCACTTTCTAACCACGAAGATTTCGTTGGACTCCATCTTTTCTGATCAAACGTCTTCGTGGGCGACGCTGGTGGTGACATACTCCGTGGTGGGGGAGACAATTGAATATCGCCCGATGTACCAGGCGATGCCAGTCTCGGCTCACTTAAAGAACTACCTCGACTATGCTCGACTTGGCTGACCTGACTGAGTTGGCTTTCATCTTCTGTAGTCTCATCATCCTGCAAGTCCTCGCCCTCCACTTCCTCTTCATCTGCAGCCACGGCCGCGGCCTCTCTTAGATTGCCATAAGTGTGTCTATTTGAAGCCGTAGAGCTATTTCGCGAGAGTGAACCGAGCTGCTGAGAGTTGCTCCATCTTTTATTTATAGATCCCTCCCTTTTAAGCAGAGCACTTTGCACAAATCCCCCCAAACCTTTCGTCGGACTGGGTGTACGTTCCTTCCGTTCAGGTGAAATTCGGCCTTGACTGGGGCTCATTGCTGGGGGTCGGGTGAACCCATCCTCCGAAACAAATCCCCCACCCACCAGTGACGGATCAAAACGTGCAGAAATATTGCTTGTAAAAGAGTTCCCCCTAGTGTGACGAGAGATTCCGGGGCTAGATGTGGATGAAGTCAATTGACTCGTTGAGTGTAGAGAATCACTACGGCCGCGAAACGTTGATGTTGAAGACAACGTTTCGTTCGAGTCCCGCTTAGAAAGAGTTTTTCTATCTGCTTCGGGGGCTGAATCTTCTTCAAAGCCTAGCTTTCCAAGCATCCCTCCGAAGGATGAAGACATTCCTGGTAGAGCCATTTTTGCAGTGAGATCCATGCTTTCGTCTTGAGCTTTTCGCAGAGCACCAGATGTAGCACTCCGGTCAGATGTTTGTCGAAACCACAATGGGTCCTTCGAGCCAAGGTCCCGCGCAATCTGTGAACGACGTTTCTCCGGCTCTTCTTCGGACTGGGGCTCTTCCGGTTTGTATAATAAAGAAGTGGGCCTAGAGACAGATGAATGGAATGATTTAGGCCTTCGCTGCCAAGAAAGTGTCCGCGGTGCCTTTCCTTGCTCATTCCCCAATGTTTCTGTATCATTCAATGTGCTAGCGGAAAACCTCCCTGTCAGTTTGTCCATGGCAGATTCCACGGAATCTTCCCGTCTGCTACCCCCACTTGTATCCTCTGCAGTCCCTGGACGGGATAAAGACATCTCCAACACGCTCGACCTGAGACTTAGCGGTGCTGAAAGTGGGGAGTCCTTCTGAGGTGATAAAGACCTTGCGCGTTCTACCGTGGAGACTCAGCAAACACTTCCAAAAATTCTGGGAAAGGGGTATTCGGCTTTGGGCCGATCATGTAGGAACACCAACCATCTCTCCGGGCTCGCCTTGCTTCCCGCCCCGCTATAATTTCCTCCTCGAGCTTCCGGGCACGTTCCTCATCCTCACGGTCCCGTTTGTCCCCCAACTCCCGAATCCTTTGCAAAAACTCGTTTACACCATCACCATCTGATTCCATTTTTGACTCTATTATACTGCAGAAAGATAGCAAAAAAAGTAAAAAGGAAAGGGTTCACCGGCAAGACCGAGCTGCTGCTGCTGCTGATTGAGGGGTTATGTAACGCGTAACGGGGATGTCGGGGTTAAGGGAGTAGACAAGGGACGGGATGGGGGAGTGAATGATCGAAACAGAAGCAAAACAACGGCTATAGACGTCAGAGCGGGAGACGGTTTATTCGGGATCGGAATCAAAGGAGGAGGGGCTTTACAGTGGTCGTGGACCTGAAGGTCCTTGGCAGGCCCGCTGCCTATCATAATCTCACTTCACGTGACGTGTAACGGTTGAGCTTGGGCTAACCTGGGTTTCAACAACAATCGATTGCGCCAGGCTCGCACCCAGACCTTCTGAAACATGAAGAGAGGGCGGAGACGAGGATTCACTAATAAAAACGAATGTAAATCCTGAATCATACATGTACGGGTATGGATGGTACTTATAACTACATATATAATACGCACCCGCCCTAAGTTAAGAAGATCAGACTTGTATTATTGGGTCTCAACATCTATGCTTATAAGTTATAACATGCCCCGAGTTCTGCTGTTGAAACAATTGTACTAGATCACGTGATAACTTGCTTTACCCCTTTCCTAGAAGGTACAATACCTGTATGCATCTATGGCTGCCGCTGCCAGAGAGTTAAAGGTAACCAATTGAATACATGTATGTCTGCATTTGTGTAAATATCGCGAACCTTTCGATCACTAATCACCCCTAAAAAGAAAGAAGGAAGCGACCTATGATGCTCTACAGCCAACCCTTATACTAGGTGCCCATCCTCTTATTTGTCAGGCTCTTATTCGTTAGCTGTCCTGCTTGACGTATCTCGGATCTTACGCCTTGCGTGGCAGAATGTATCCTCATATTTCTGTCTCACATACATGTAATAAATGATTTAACAACAAACCGTATTTCCGTCACAATATATCACTCGCTAAATATCCCACAGAACATGTTGGTTTGGGGGGAAGTCAAAAAATATTTAGAGTCAGACAAGTACCTAGTATTGTTGTCCGGTATATATGTCACTACCATGAGGACACGGTATGTCTTAATTATTTCTTCATAAGGCCTGGCTATCTGGCGGATGTGTAAGACCTTTAGAGAATCTCTGACGCATAAATATCATGTCATCTCAATTTTAGGTGAGGATAAGCAGTTCGCCGCGTTTATTATACATATATACTATAAAGTTCGCACGTTTCTGCTCTATCTTGGTCAAAGGTTTTAGAATAAACCAAATGTATAGTACCAAAAGGAGGGGTGTCACTATAAGCAAGGCGGTAAGAGTATAATATTGGTACAGTATCCTTCCCCTAATTCCGGTTTAGTTTCCGTAGTCGTAATTTCACCCAATTTTTTCATATTGTATCCCTTGCGCCTGCGGTATTCTATGGATTTCAGTATGTAATCCTCTATTTTGGCTGTGATATCAACCGTGTTGATATAAGCGCCTGTTTTTTATACTTTATTTGGACCCTATCTCTTTCTTAAGAGGTCCCGAATATGCATGTATGAAGTATAAATAAATAAGGGGCTAGAGGTCTCGAATTAGCCCCCCCCCCCCCGGGACATTAGAGTAACAGCCTTTAAAACTTCTCTTCACCATCTCGTTGGGAGACAACCTGGGATCTCAATTTAGTCCGAATTTTACCTACATACTTCTTCAAAATCATCCGTTCCGGGGAGCCTTTTGTATACTTTATATCGAACATACTCCTTATAGTAGTAAACAGGCGATAACCCATTATTACTCCCATAAAGGAGCCCACACATACCGTGCTGCCCAAAAGTTCAGGTGGGGGTTTATCGGTGGTTTTCGGGGTCATCCCATTGGGGGACTGATGAGTTCTCAAAGTAAGATGACAGAATTGATTTAGTACATGCCCCGTGGGGCTCTTGAGAGAGAGTTTGAGAGATTCTTTTTAGGGTGCGTAAAGATAGTGAGGATATTGGTTAAAGGCTGAGTAGTAATCTTGAATGCCCTGAGTTTGATACTACATGTTGTACTACGGTTGTGGGGTAAGTCTGTAGACAGTGGCCGTGGTCTACAGACTTACCCGTAGTACGCCTCGAATATATGCATGAATGATGAAAATTGCGCGTTCATGATTGCGCAAATGTTCTTAAAACTCTAGATGTTCCGCACCAACTATAAATTGTATTACACGTAAGCTATTAAGACTCTAGAACTAACACACAAAATGAAGAATAGAGGAGCAACATGAAGAATATTGTCACTAGCAGTATATTGTAGGTGGCGTTTGGTATTTGTACTCTAGTTGTGCGCTTGCTGCAGGGGAGAATCCCTTGCCAATGACTCATCCTCCATTCAGGGACCACTCAGTAAATCTCGCCAATAGTAATCATACGAAACAGAGGTTGAAATAAAGTTAACGGAGAAATTCGCATCACGGACGCCTTTCTGCGGAAAAAAACTGAGTATCACAATGGGAGTATTTGCCTAGTACATTAAAGTCGGCTTGACAGCTTGTAGGAGGTACATACATACATGTATGCAGGCATGAGCAGTGCCGTGGACGGCACTTTTTAAATCTGAGCACCTAAACTTCATGTACGGGTCCAACCGACCACGGCACACCTTGTGGAGTGGTTGATTGGAAAAAGTGCACGTTTGTGCTGAACAGTTATTGCGGTCGAATCGGTGCTCATTTCATTCATCCCTTCATCGGGAGTTAGGATCATGGTAACGGGAATCTGATGAGAGAAGGCCAAGGAAGTACATGTATGTAGCAGTTGATTTTAAGGCGACTGATTACATGTAACCCTATATGTGATTTGCGTTTCGGTTCGTTCGGCTGCAACCGACCACATCATCATCATCATGGGAAAAAAGTGTCCAGTTCGCCGAAATATAGAACTCGCTGGCAATCAGGCAATCTGGGAATAATGCCCGATGGTGGCTCAAAGCGTACCTATTCTATTCTTTAGGAATAGGTTAGACTTTTCGGGGTAAGCAACACATTCATATGTTGGCATACAGTACATGTAATTACATGTAAGTTATTAGCTACTCCACCACTCTATGTATGTGTCTCTATAAACCACGCTCTGGCCAGTCACAGGCTCTGGAGGATACCGATTGGCTGTTTAATAGGTTCATCTTGCAATATCGTATGATACATGTAGTCAAGTGGTGCAGAGACTGGCTGGTAAATAGGAAGGAGCACAAGACTCGGCCTAGACTGCGCCGTGGGGTGAGATAAGAATGTCCAGGGCTCGTTCGTGAACCAGAAGTGAGAAATGATGAGAGGGCCGGGTGTTCTCTGGAGCAAAGTAGGTATTCTTATCTACCGTTATTCTCGGGGTCCTTTCAAACTCTTCTACTCTTCACCCTCAGGCTAACGTAAAGGTGCAAATATAAAATAATGCTGTACATATGGACTGCAGGTTCCACTGGAGGAACCTTCCGAGGAAATAACGAAGGAAAGGAATTCAGTTGGGGACCGGTGATGCAAAGTTCGTCTCGATTACTACTGCTGAGTTGGGCAGAGTACATGTTGATACCGACCACCCGAGTGAGAAAGAAAATTCCCGGAACTCCTTTCAATGCTTCAGATGTCCAATGGGAATCATTCCCCACCTCTGTCGACTCGGATATTTGCCAGCCAAATCCAACATGCAGCAGGGGCCAGAGGCAGTGCAACCACACTCAACATCTTGGCTTAAACCTTGTTCCATACTCTGCTTCAAAGTTGACCGAGGAGGTGACAACGGCGGAAAGCGGAAGATGTTCAGGATGCAAACGAGCCGTGTAGGATCTTGCACCTTATCCTCGGAGATTTTTCTTCTGGGTTCCTTCTCATCCGCCTTCGTTATTTTACTGGGGGTCTATATCTAGACAAACATACATATGTATACATGCCTAAATACTCTACGATATCCAGCAAGAATATCTCTTGTGTGTAGAATTGATGCCCCATTGTGTGAAACTGCATCACATATTACTTGTCTCTGTTGGTCGACGATCGTATCTTTCTTGAAGCTCATGGGAGGTCCTATTTTTTTTTATTTTTTTTTCTCGGAGCACGGCAGAACGGACGTGCGGGAACGCACCCACAGGCGGGATATACCGAGAATGCCGTTTCTCTGCGGCGCCTTTCCTTGGTATGTATGTATGCATCTTAAAGTTTGCAGCACACCCCGGCGTGTTTGTGATCCCCCCACCCAAAAACCCTCATGGGCCACGAGCACGAACGAGAAGCAACTCCTGTTTCTTTTTTTGTTTAATTTATATATGTACGATAGAGCACGCATAATAACTTCTTTTCGGGTGCATGAAGCGAAGACGAGTAGATTCAATATATTTCTCGACCGAGGTGCCCTTGCCACTCGTTCCCTCAAGGTAGGTACATGTACTCTACCTATTATAGTGCTGCTCACGATCTGGTGCATGATCCAATAAGTCGGTTAAGTAAGATGGAGCACACCCGTCACAGGGAAGGCCTTGTCCCCAGATAGAGTGTATTGGGATAAAATGACGCCAAATGCCTACATACATGCTCGTGTACATGCCTGCGACTGGCCGGTTGGCTCTAGTAAATGATATGACAACCCAGGCGAAGGGATACCAACCATGGAGCGAATGTTAAACGAAACTCCCCCCCTCCCCCCCAAAATAGCATCGTTTAAGATCCAGGTAGGGCTGTAACTGACGGATAAATGGGCTGAGTGCCCAAATTGGGTGTGTAACGTAAGAAACTTATCATGAGGGTTAGGGCTGGCCGGGAGATGATGCCATGCCAAAGACCCAAACATAAGAAATCAGATTACAGCTATTGAAGCTTGCCGAGATTTCCGTAGGATAGGATGAGATACGGTGCACTGCTGAGGGCTAAGTTACTCTTAATACTCAGACTGTCTGGTGTCCATAACAGCCCTGGTTTGAGGGTAGGTCAGCATTTCTGTAAAGTAATCCTAGCAGTTACAGGTTGTGGCCCAAAAGACTTTTTTGGGTCAAGCGCCGACGCTTACCGGTATCGTACTCTCTAGTGTTTGAAATCCCCGGATAATCAGGGCGATCAGCTAGTAATACATGTAGTTTTTGGTGCCTGGGCATGGGGTGCTCCGGTTAACTTCCGAGACCAAATTATTCAGCAATCTCTACCTATGCTCATTTCCTCGAAAACTTGACCTCACCCATTTTTGTGTGGGGAGAAAAAGAGGTCATGAAGAGTAGATAACAGGCTCATCCAAGACAGTAAAAGCAGGTAATCAAGAATGAAGACACATCCCAGTGTATCAGCCTTCTTTTTCTTGCATTTGTTGCCGGAGCCGGAGAGATGCCCTCACACAACACAACGGAAGCGCATCCGCATTTAACGTAACTCCCTGAGTTACCTTAAAATTGTGGCTTCTTCTGAGACAGAAACGGTTCTCGTGTCTTACCCGTGCCTGGGGCATGTCACTCTCCAGGGCGTAAGCATGGAGAATTCACTCCCCTCTCTTTTTACGTATATGCTGTGTTTGGTTTGCTGGTCTCGATACCAAACCAAGTACATGCTGTCCATCTTCTGGTTCTGATTGCTAACCAGGCTTGTTTGGCTCGTTTAACGCTCATTCCGCCGCTCACGTTGGGGGACCGCACATACATGTAAATTATGATATTAAATGGACCAGTCCTGATTATAGGGTCGGCAAACCAAAAGAAAACACCGCCGTAAGAACAATCAGGAAGTAGCCGGGCCTGTCACTCGGTACTCGGTAGCGATCATTAGAGGATTGTTGTATCTTTCGCCTCTCCACTCCACTCTATCTGCATTTGGCCCACCGATTTCACCCATCCATCCACATCTAAATGTGCCTACATACTCTACCCATACCTGCCGAATCCCAGTCCACGGTGCATCAAGTTCCCACACCCCACTTCTAGATTTTAACCCAAACATTAACTGAGTAGAGTGGGGTGAGGCGAAGTGGAGGTATCCATCGTAATTGGGGCAGCCGTTTGGATGAACCATCTGGGGAGGGAGGCTTATATTTGGGAGGGGGGGGGGGGAGTCGCAAAGACGATCCGAGCGAAGCATTTGCTCCACGGTACAGCAAGAGCGGAGCACCGGAGGACGTTGCTGGGACAAGCCACAACCTAAGCCGACGGGCTACCTCAACCCAGGGGATACTGCTTTTTCGGCTCTTGGTTGTATTGATTTTGTACTTACTCTTTTCCCTGCCCATGAAGCTTCTTCTGGCTGCAAGGCATTGGTGTTGTGCAAGTCTCGATTCGATCAACGCTGCCTGTTTTTGGCTGTCATCTCGCCTTCTTCACCCACTAAAGCTGCTATTCGTTTTCCCCCCGCTCCAGCGGTTCTCCCTGTCTGAATCCACAACGTAAAAAAGAAAGGAAAAGACAGAAAAGAAGTGAGAAAAAGTAAAGGGTAGAAGTAAGACAATACCAAAGGAAAAAAGTAAAGAAAAAAAATACACAGAGTGGAGAGCCCTAAAAGTCATCTTGTGTTCCCACTCAAAGAAATAACATCTTTTCTAAAGTCCCATCGCTCCCTCCCTTCTCCGGTCTCCAGTTGTGAAGTTGCTCCGTCTAATTACGTATCCACACAGCAGAAGCCCACCCCCCCCCCTGAGTCGGAACAGCTACCGAGTCGCTGCTGCTGCTCTCCGCCCGCCAACTGTGACCCCAAGACAGTTGGATCTGACTGCTGTTCAACAACACGAAGTCAGCTGAATGCACGCGGTCCTTTGCTACTCTCTCTCCTACTATTGAAAGAGTCCACATTCCCTCCTTACCAAGTATCTCGACTGCATCGCCCCCCCTCCCCGTAACAGACTTACCGATAACCACGCCTACTACAATAAAAAAAAGAAGACCGCAATCAACGGCTAGTGGCATTGGTCCGGGCATTTCTCTAACTGTAGGATTGTGAGCGTACTATGGAAGACAGGATGTCAATGCGACATCAACCATTTCAAGGGCAGCCATCTCTTCCTCACCCTCACTCCCAGGCAAATGGCATGCGTTTATATGACCCCGGCATGAACTCTTCATCAATTCCAGTCCATAATAATGGGCAAACACAGCATATGGGCCTCAACACCGGCCATGGAGTGTATCCGCAGTATAATCATTCGGCTTCAGTTTCTCCTGGTCCTTCTCGTGACGCTCAGATGCCATCACCATCCTCAGGTCCGCCGCACCATTCCTCGGGACAAAGCTTGAACGCCGCCCAGAAAAGAGCGTACCGACAGCGCAGAAAGGATCCCTCTTGCGATGCTTGTAGGGAGCGCAAGGTCAAGGTCGGTTTAAATCCCCGCAAATTTCTCTCTCTTATGGCCCAATGAAGCTAATGATTTCATGTCAGTGCGATGCTACTGATGTCAACAGCTGCTCTGAATGCGCCTCTCGAAACGTCAAGTGTCAATTTACAAAGGAAACAAATCGTCGCATGTCATCAATTAAGTACTGAGTCCGCTTGATAGATCATTTAACACAGCGTTGCTAACAACTGGGGAAGGCAAGTTCAGGACCTAGAAAAGCAACTCGCAGTAGCACGAGAGCAGATCCGAAAACTCCAGGCTACCAATGGGCATCTCAAAGAAAGTGCTGATTCAAACAATAATGATATCGTTTCCGACATATCGATCAATGTGCCAGATGTAAATTCGAGTCCACAAAGGCGGCCTCGGCCACCCATTATTCAAGATATGTCAATTAGGTCGCATATACGCAACTACAGCCGCGGCATTTTCAAGCCCCCTCCACCGTACAGACAAGTCGGAACTCAATCCAACTTTTCACCGCCTCTTCCTGAGCTCCCCCCTCAACCAATTGTGGATCATATCTTGGCGCAATATTATCAGACGATTCATTCAATCATCCCAATTCTTCATTGGCCACAGTTTGTGCAACGTTACGACGACGTACGGAAACGGGGAGACCTGTCAAATGTCCCACCTTCCTGGGCATCGACGTTGTTTGCTGTCTTTGCCTGCGGTCTGCTCTACACAGCAGACCCAGCAATTAAAGCAAAGTATCCTGATAACGGAAGGCAGTTTATTGCATGCTCCCGTCAACTAACCGACTTGTTCAATGATGAGTTTACCATCGACCACGCTCGGTCAGCACTGCTTACTAGCATATACCTTACCGAGCTGAATTGTAAATCAGCTGCTTGGACGTGGTTAGGTTCAACTGTGAGGATTGCTCAGGACATCGGATTGCACCGTGAGAGCGGCCCTTGGCCAGTTGTGGAGGGGGAAATGAGAAGGAGAGTTTGGTGGGGGATTTATGTCTGGGATCGGTAAATTCTCTGAGGCAGTGAGGTAGCGGTAGAAAAAATGGCTGACATAAACGAACAGATTGCTGTCAGTTGAACTTGGGAGGGTTCTACTTATCGAAGACACGGATTGTGATATCTCACTACCCTGTGCGCTTGATGATCACTTTATCTATGATTCTGGATTGTTAGTCCCTCCTGGCTCGCAACAACAGCCAGCAAACTTTCTCCTCACAACAATTCACGTGGTTCGCCTTATTAGCCCATTGTTGCGGTCCCTACAATCGCCGGTCGTCTCCACGCCAAATCTTGGGTGCTTCGACGCGCATTTCAAGACATGCTTATCAGCCTTCCCAGTCAACTGCCACCTCAATCACCCTCAACCTCTTGAACCACGACATCTATCTCCAATCTTCCACCTCCAAAATTGCCGACTTGTACTTCATCGTCATAATCTGTCCACTCTTTGTCCTCCAGAAGTTCGATCCGCGGCAATTGATGCATGTGTAATAGCAGCAAAGGACACCGTGAATTTCCTTTCACGCGCGTTGCAATTCGATAGGTTTGAGTCAGGTGCAGGTCCTCAGAATTTGATAGCGTCGTGTGCTACAACAATGCTCTGCACCCATATTTGGCGTTGCGCGTTATTCTTATGTTTTAGGGGACTCTTTACAGAGGCTTCAGTATGTGTTCAGGTCAGCAAAATAATTGGAGATGTACGTGAAGTAAACATTGCTTGCGGAAGAAATCTTTTTGGGTTTCTGCGAATGTTAAGTGAGAAGCTTGCGAATGGGGTGAATCTTGAGCAGGATGAAGGAATGATGGCATTGGTTTCTGGTGACGTCCAAGGAAGCACCGAGTCTTCATGGGTTTGGAACGGGAGCGAGACTGGCCAAGCACTCAATGGCACTTCTCCGCGTCACGACAACCCACACAATAACGGAAATGAGTATCCCGTGACGAACGGAAACGCAGAGATTACTACCGCGTTATCTCCAGAAGAATCAAGTGATTGGGGCGGGTGGGAGTACATTGAAAGAATGGTCCAAAATTTGAGCAACGAAAGGGTATCAAGGGAACATGCTCAACAACAGCAGCTTGCCCCAGGCCCGTGGAATGGGGTATCAGGCCGATCAACTCCAGTGCCGAATGCCTCATCATCACGTATCGCGATAGCAAATATCATCTAATTATCGCCTATAAGTCGCAATATAGAAAGGACTCAAAGGCCAGAAAATTCGCAAAAAAAAAAAAAAGGGGGGGCATTTGCTTTGGATCCAGGCATTGGGAGTTGGGAAGTTGGTGTCTGACGGCGCGTGGTGTATTGGAAGCGGTGTGGTCTGGGGTTGGTTGGCTAAATCGTGGTTTTCTTCTTCTCTTTTTCTTATATATTTGTCTAAATTTCAATGGGCAGACGGGAAGGCAGAAGAGTACTTTCGACTTTACTCTTTCCCTGATGTGATACCTTTTACGTTTCTCATAAATGCACCTTGTATCCTATTCCTTGTGTGTCTATGTCGATGTTGCGTTCTTTAGTTCTTATTCTTGATACATTTTTCTTATTAGCAGAGACCTGGGTGGTTGGTTTTTTCTCTCCCGAAAAGTATATGGTGGCTTTGACGGAGGTTAATCAGTCACCATATACTGTACATAACGGGACCTATGTTTCCTCTTGTTCGCTGGCCATGGGTTTTTTTCGACTGTTCTCGGACCTGATTATTGATTGTACTTAACTGATGTGCATGGATATGCATTAATACGTTGCCTGTTGTTTTTTTCCTTCCTCTCCCCCCCCCCCCTTTTTTTTTCTTTTCTTTCCTCTCTTTTTTTCCGCCTCGGATTTTAGTACTGTACTTTTAGATAGCACTTATCTTTCTCTATCTCTATCTCTATCTCCGTCTCCATCTCTATCTTTATATCCGATTGGTTATTTGGTTGGTAAGTATTGATCTATCGTCTAGGTGGTGGGCCGTCTCATTGTTTTTTCTTCCTTTTTGCTTCACGTTCTTGGGTGGCACTTTAGCTTTTCTTTCTCACATTGGATTAGGTCATGAGAAATGACAGTTTAGTTCGTAACTTGAGATTGCATACTCTATATGAGCTCGCTTTTTGGGAGTGTGCAGAGTGCGGGGTTGCTCTGTTGGGGAAGGGTGCAGGTCTCTGGATGGTGGTGGGAGTTTAAGCATTAGAAATTTCCGCGCTCTAGATTGGGAGTCGCATCATCTGAGTGACATTCTATGACTTCGGCTGATATTGTTGGCCTTAATTGTATGTGCCGTTATGTATTGGCAACAGATTCTATCGCTACATAGAGTATACAAGTACTTACATAAGTACATGTAACTATAAATCGTTTGAACAACATCCCATCTAGGTAGAAACAACTTCAATCTAGCCTTTATCTCTGGGGCCCGAGTTTCCCGGCCCATCTCTTCTAAAACGCCCACCGTACATATCTTGCGTACATATACAGCACTTAGCCGATTTGCTGTTAGACATCGAGGTCCTTCATCCATTGTTCGATCTCCACCTTGCTTGTTCACGCATCATCACTCGTGGCTTCTATAGATGAATTACACGTTTGCGGAGCTACACCTGTGGAGATTGTTCCAGCAGTGTTGGCCGGGACACCAGCTGCTGCAGCAGATGGGATGTTAGAGTTCCCAGCTTAATTTTAATAGTGTACGCGATTAAATGAACTAACCTTGAGACTCCGGAGGGTACACCGCAGACAACACTGCAGGACCATGCGTTAAAGGATTGTTCCCTCGTCAGACCTTCAGCAAGCTTACCCCAAGGACATGAACGGTGCCTATAGGTATGGTGGTCCGGTGCTAAACAGCATAGATGGGGCTGGGGCAGACCCCGGGTAGTTGAGAAGCCCTTTTGCACGGTGGTCGGTTTTCATTTCTAAGTACTTGCTCATTTCCAGCTTATATTACTCGCTGGTTTCATCAGCTGCAGACTGACTGGAGAGAAAAAACGAAGCGAGATGGGGATCTTGGTGCCTACATGCACATCCGGCCCAGCCCGATCATGCAGTAGGTAAACATTTAGGTGCTGTGTTGAAAGTATTACCATGGATTTCAAGGGATCGTGTCGTGGGGGTATTAACGACAGACATGCCCAGACATATCCCCGGATTATGTGCGGGCACGGTCCTCTTCATTAAAAACGGTGTTCAGTATTGGATATCTCCCGGGCGGCCGAATGATCGAATTCATATTTAGGCCCCATACACCGAAACTTTGCCTTAATGTTGTGCGACGGAAAGTCTTTTATATTGACTAACTATTTACATATACCTACCAACTTCAGGAGTGGCCGGAATAACTCATGAAAACATGTCTCATTGCCTTTTCGGGGCCAATCAATAGAATGGCCCGCATTGCGTTTTCGTATGCCTTCCTGCGGGTGGCGACGCTGGATTTCAGTAGTAACAGACCGGCTCGAGTCGATCATTTCTAAACTCGCCGGTTATCTAAACGAACCTTATAAGAACACCGCACGATGCTATACCCAGGGTTCATCGTTTATAATTCCATAATAATCTCGGTTGAAAAGGTATGAAAGAAACTCTTGGGCTTGAGAATCGATTAATCGATATTAGGTTTAATGGCTACTAATTCGCCCACGTGTACTTAGGGGCAAATAAAAAGCTATTACATGTATGTGTGTATTAGGGACTTTTTTCTACCCAAGTGCATTTCCGGTTGATCTGGGGGCTTCCGGCTGCTGATTATCTCGGCTGAACTCGCGGCTGCTGCAAGGCAAAAAATATAGAACATACAGAGGGAAAGAAAAAGCAATTTGTGGCAGGCAAACAAGGGGTTACGCCACAAAAAAATATATTGAGAAATAAAACTCAGATGACACGGGACAGACATATTTCTTCCGCAGAGCGTTGTGGAAAAATTTGATCGTAAAATTTTGACGACTGGTAGGCGACTAGGGAGTGGTATTACCTTAGGGGAACCATAAATCTCAGGGCAGAGTGCATTGGAATTAGCACTGGGAGACAAACTTTGGCCTATTTTGATACCATATGGGCCGGGAAACGACGCCTTTGAGGTTAATAACAATGGTCCAAAGCATATTGTTCAAACGAGCCTTACATCACTCCTGATCACTCGCCGGATACTAAAAGGTTCACGTATTGTCACTTTAGTCTTTGTTGGCTACACATTAATAGGCAACAAAGCTTGTTGCAATATCCTTGATCTCAATATATGTAACCTCCACTTTATTTACCCTATAACCGTTTTGTAAGTTTGGGGAATCCTAGTAAATTTATTCGGATGGCAAAGGCCATTTCTCTCCACGCAGTTGACTATCTGAAACGTATCACATTGAATGTCTCTCTGGATACCCTAACAGTATAACAATTCTGAGCTCTCGGCACGATAGGAATTAGAATTACTATTAACCACACAATTCTTTTAGACTTACCCATTAAATTAACCAATTATGACCTGCTAACGCCTTTTGTGCGGCAAAATTAGCGGGTGACGCACCTGTAGCCTGGCCCGAGTTGTTATTATACATTATACATCTTTAAAATCGATATGTATCTGGAGATCAAGAACCTAGAAATGGTGGAAATGGGGGCTGGTTCTCCGAGGAAGCTATGGAGTGAGTGACAAGAGGGGGGACGGCCCGGTGGTTTCTTGGCGTTTTTTTATTCCTTTTCTCTCCTAGTCCTGGTGCAGGGTTCTATACTTCATATTCCCCGCATACGAGCATGTATTCATTGTTTGTCCGAGAAACGTTTGATAACTCATACATGTATGCAACCCGTAGGTTATAACAGAATCTTACCCCCTCCATCCCCAGGATCTGAGAACGTTTTATTTCTATCAGTGTTTGGCGAGATCTTATATATATTATAGGCTATTAGAACAATACATAAAGGACGGTCTAGATGGTGATACTTGGATCTTGGGTCCCAAGGAGGTCTAGGGTTGGTGAAAATCATGTATGGAGAAACTTCCGTTTTTTGAAAGACTCTGAAGGTCTTAGAATATGTTTCGTCTAAATACCGCAAAGTATCAAGCGTGAGGGTAATTCTGGTCGCTGCCCCATCGTAGATAATCAAACCCTCTACTCAGGTCGTACCGCTATCTGTTGCTAGACTTTCTGTATTACTCCGCTGGTGCAATTTTAAACCTGTTTGGCGGCATAGGTGGGGTCGTGAACTGAACCGGGAGAGTGATAATATACTCGGAGCGATAGGGACTCTTGCCAGGGTCGGGTCTCTATGGCAGTTGGGTGTTGCGGGAACTTCGGCAACGGAAGCAGTTGACAGGGCTGCCAAGACTATCGTACAATTTCTCCTTTCAGCTAGCGCAGCATCCCCGAGTGATATTATATGATTACCGCTCGCTTGTCGTTAATGCATTTATTGCGCCTATTTGTCACTTGTGGGGGGTTTTAAGTAGTCAATTGATTGGGCTCGTGACTATATATATAGTCACTGTAAAAAAAAAAAAATCTACCATTAATAATTTATAAGGACATTGATAGATCAGTTATCACGAGGCCATTGGGTTCTGTACTAGCATTTTGTTTGTGGCGAGAGATTCTTCTTTCGGATCCCTCTAACTAGCTGTTCTCCAGGAGGGAAAGCCTGTGCGGTTGCCACTCAAGTTATCAATAGTCCCTTTTGGGGGCGAGTAGACCTTCCCTTTTTGAATTAGGTACAAAGAGCTACATTAGTCCTGTTTAGGGTCTATTATACATACATGTATATACATGTGATTGTTGCGGCCGGCCGGATACATTTAGTTAATTCTAGACTTAGGCTATCTATATGTATATACACGGTCTTTGGCCGGTAAGGCTTGCTGGATGACCTCTAGTAGGAATTTAGATTCAAGAATTTGTACGGAGGGCGGAGGGTCGGTTCAGATTCCTAAGCGTCAGAAACTTGGAATTCAAATAGGCAATATAATATTGATTGTTTTTTATGTTAAAGGCTTTGCCAACTGGCCAGAAAATCTTGGTTCTAAGGTTTCTGCGGGAGGTCATCCACTGTATATATGTGGCTAGATACCTAACATATAGAAATAATGTATCTACTCTGTTAGAATCCTATCGCGCATTGCCATCACCAAAAAGGAACTGGCTAGCTATAGTGCTATCGAGTTAACACCAAGATCTGCAAGATGTATCCGGATCCAATCACAAATACCAAAACCAAACTATATTGCACCATCGAACCCCCCCCCCCCCCCAAATAACTACATACAACTCCCAAATTCCAAAGCGTAGTTGCATACAGTTGCTTTCCGGGTTCCTGCGTGGCCAGGGGCTGTATAAGGGTGCCTGTTAAGTATAAAGGGTTGATCTTTTTTTCCAAATGTACGGGTCAGGTTAAAAGGACAAAGGAGGCCACCACTGTCATGTGTTGAGAGGCTGTAGGTTGTGGGGAGGAAGAGGGGGGGGGGGGGTGGATATGGGGTGGTCGTGGAGGAGAGATTCCCAGCCGCGCATGGGGGTGGGTTTGATTCCTGCCCTGGAGGACTAGCTTTTTTTTATTAATTTTTTCAGACACATCTCCTTATCTTCTAGATTGAGTGTATGGGATCTTCCCTTCATGAGTTTTCTTGGCCCGTGCTTACAGCAAAAGGTTTCTTTAAGGGCTAATAGGACAATTTTTCAATAATTCTACCAGACTCGGTATATATATATTTGTCATAGTCAATATATCTCTAAAAGCCAGTACTCTAAAACATGGCCAATCGAATCCTTTAAACCGAAAACAACATAAGTATGAAAGCCAAAGCTGTGGAGGAATAACCCCTCCGCTGCCCAGATTCTCTTTTACACCAACAACCCTGATACGTCAAGAAGCCTAGAAGCGAGTAACGATTTTATCCTATAATAAAAGATTCACTAGCTTATCCATTCCGGCGCCCCAACGCTAGGCTTAATTCTAGAGCCCTCCAACTAGCCAAGCTTAGGTTTTTAAAAACTACTAAGCCCCCCCTCTTATTCCGCAGCGCCTGGAATCGCTACTTTAGATGCTACCATTGCATGCCATCAAGATCGGGTTTTCTTGCGTAGAATATCACTCTAGAGGCACGCACGCATAGGTCGGACGTAACTTGCCAATAATATATACACTGTTTATAACTCAGACATATGGTTGTTTTTCGGACATGCAGTGTCAAGTAATGTTTTGTTTGGATAATATGTATCGCGAGTGATAACTCATGATCCAATCATCTTGGACCAGAACAAGAGATGAGGTCATCATTAAAACAAAGGTAAAGAGTCCCCCTAAAATTAATACAGCGTTCTCTTTTTGATATGAAGTACCACATCAGCGGATGGCTCAGACCAGAAATATATTTTTTAGAGTAGGTAGACAATCAAAGAACATGCTGAAGATTATATTGGTTTGCCGGGCCTTTACAAAGGGACGAGACGAAACATGGCGTTAAGAAGTAAAATTACGTCTCCGAATCAACTAGTCTAGGAATAGTACTCTGTCTCAAACTGGACTAGTTCTCAGGAAGGCGAGTGAGCTCTTGTGAAGTTTGAGTACTTGTCGTGGACGCTATGTGTATACGTCAAATGGTGGAAAGATACTAATCAGAAACAACAGAGACTCGAAGAAATTGGTCGGGCCTTTTTTAACCTTGGTTAACTGTTTTTAATAAGAACTAAACGAAATTATATTCTATCTATGCCAAAAATGATCGTAATTGTACCTTAACCCCCCCAATAATCGCCAACAAGAACAAAAGAATAAGAAGCTACAAAAAAAAACTACGAATAAATAAATGATAACCAGATTTAAAGCCCCAATAATGTAACCCCTAAGCTCCACTCTAAAGTAACCTCAACGAAAACCAAAAGCACTCTATGGAGACCTTGGCACCGACGCCTTCGCAGCAGCCTGGAAGGCGCCTAGTTTATCCCCCGCATTTACCGCAAACACCATCCCCTGCTGACAATGAGTGCCCACACCACAGTATACCCAGATCGGCTTATCATCCTTCACATCGATCTGGAACGTCGACAGTCCGGTAATATCAGTTGGGTTCATTCTGACACCACTCTTGAAACCTCCATCCAGTGCCTGACACGGCTGCTCGAACGAGCTCTGGGTCACTGTATGATTTGCCGCTTTGAAGTCAAAGAAAATCTTATCACCCGGCTTGGCGACGACATTATCGGGAGTGTACCGTAGCATTGGCGTCTTTCCGTCGTTGCTGAGCCCTCCAACAATGACGATGTGGGTTACTGGCTCTGTTGTAGCAACACCCTTAGGTGGGGTTGCCTTTGCCTTCGATTTGAACTCGTCAAACTTGTTGCCCGGGTTGATGGAGAAAACCATGCCAGCCTGACAATGTGCCCCGAAGCCGCAGTAGAACCAGACCGGCTTGTCATCAACCACAACAAACTCTTTAATGAACAACCCATCTACATTTCCAGGGTTACTCTGGATACCAGTCTTGAAGCCGCCATCTATGCCGGTACATGGGGTATCGAAGCTAGACTGGGTAACGGTGTGGTTAGCGAGTAGGAAGTTGAACTTGACAATATCACCGGCCTTGGCATTAACGGTTTCAGGGTCGTATTTGAGGATCGGCTTCCCATCGTCTCCAAGTCCTCCAACCTTGACCATATATGTTGCTCTAGCACCAGATGGGTAGGTTGGAGTAGGGCCGACGCTGGTCGATGATGCTTTTGGGACAAGAGCAGCGGCAGAGCGGAAGGCATCAAGTGTTTTATCGCCAGATTTGGGTGGGTTTATGGCAAATACCATCCCAGCTTGACAATGGGGGTTGCCGTTTCCGGGCTGTGCGCAGTAGAACCAAGCTGGGTTGGTGTCTTTGACTGTGAAAAGGCTTGTTACAGCACCAAGTTTGTTTGCCTATGGGTAGTAATTAGTATGATGATGAGGGGACTCGGGAGATTATATATTAAAGAGTAATCAACATACCATATTGGGCATGAAACCGCTATCAAAACCCCCAGCCTTTGGCACACAAGGCGTCGCAAAATCAGCCTGGGTGACCGTGTGGTTATTTGCCAAAAACTCAAAGGCCACGACATCTCCGACCTTGGCGCCATCGATAAATTCGGGGTCGTACTTTAGGATTGGCGCTCCTCCGATCACATTCCCTTGTAGACCGCCAACTTTGACGGTGAATGTTGCTGCTGGCGCGGAGGCAGTGTCAGTTGGGTTGCGCTTGCCGTTATAAACAGTTTTGGTGATTGTGGTAGTTGGGATTGAGCAATCTGAAGAAACGGTACGTTTATCATTATAGACTGTCTTCGTCGTTGTAGTGGTTGGAATTGGTCCCGTGGTGCAGTCCGATGAGTTTGGTAGGGCAGCAGCAGAGGCTAGGAGCGGAAGAAGTGCTGTCAGAAGGATCGTTGAAAAACGCATCTTGGGGGTTAGATATTAGGCGTAGATGAGTGGGTCTGAAGATTTCTCGACTGTCCTTGGAAAGTTGTCTGGATAATTCGAAGGAAATATGGGGATAGATGATAGAAATATATAAAAAATTCTAACTAGCACATAGACTAGTATAGAGTAAGACAAACAAACCTTTACAAGCAAGGAGGTACTGCGTGAGTGAGGAATGCAGTAATAAAAGGATTTGCACTTTGGTGACGGTACTGGTTCTTATTTATCACTTCTACGAAATTACCGATCAGAGCTGGAGGCTGATTTCCTCGCGCTATGTGCTTACAGACAGCAGTGCGCGGTAAGCATGCGCTAAGGCTGTCGATTGGCTAGACGCCAAAAGATCGTGGCTGTGTACATATTATTGTAGTAGACCAGGGGTATGTTCATGTATCATAAAGCTACTGACCTTTATCTTCTAGAACTATTTCCGAAACGGGGGCTATTAACGGCTCCAGTGGCTGGCGTATTCACCTGAAGCGGTTGAATTAGGGATCATGCAAATTTAGAACTGACCTATTTCATCTTTGGTAAGTGGGGGAAAGAGACTAAGATGGTTGTTGACGATTAATTTGGGTGGTGTTGTTGCACCATGCATAGGGCTGGGATTGATTGTCTAGTGTGAGATTGATTGATAACCTAAAGTGGAGTTCACAGAAGCTTAATAACACTCGGGCAGGATGTCTACAGGGTATAATGATAATTATGATTGCACTGCTAAAATGAACGTAGTAGTTCTATTTGTATCTAATAAGTACATGTAATTTTGATCAGTAACCACGCATGACTATGTCTGCTCTCTATTTACCCCTCATGATCGCACAAATCCCGAATGAGGATCTAGTATCCGGATAAATCCTATACTTCGTTTGCTTCAATAGACTATGCCAGGGATTAGGTAAATACCTACACAGTAAGAAAGCCAAATACTTATGTACCTATGCTGTAGTGCTGTGTTGCTGCCCCGCACGGCCGCTCCATGTTGAATTCTTGAATATCGATTGGCAATACGCTGATAATTTGCTCTAGCCGTCTACATACACTTTGATCAAAGTAAACCGTGACTTGCATACAGTAAGCGAGCCAATCGCTTCACTTTCCAGGCTACAAAATGTCGATTATAGCTGCATTTAAGTGCACTTTTCGGCGAAAAAGGTCAATAATAACTACATGTAGTGTTGTTAGCTAAAGTTATTTCCGCCTTTCACCAAGGAAGTAGCCCTCGATGATATCGGTGTCGTGCAGAATAAGGGATCTATTGCGGGGTCTGAGTACTGTCACCGCTGGGTATTGACGGGCACTGGGTATTGACGGGCACTGGGTGTTGACAGACAGGGGGCTATTTGGCCAATAAGAGATCTAGAAAATATGGGTGTTTCTCTTTGGTGGGATCCGTCAATACCCATATCCATCATTGTGAACGACAGTAGTCCGACTCAAGTCCTCCAAACATGACCCTTGATATTACAGTCAAACCTTGATGCACCCCAGATTCGCCAGCTGTGCCGTAAGCTACAAACCCAAGGAAGGGATCGATAAATATGATACGTATGCACAAAGTTCTTGATCAGCATTCCAGACAGCTTTACTACGCATACCGTGGTACGTAAGTCTGTAGACAGTGGTCGTGTCTGCAGACTTACCCCCACCAACGCAGTACTGTATACATATACCGATTAAGTATGTCTTCGTTGATAAGTATTTCAGTTGAACCGGCCTTGCGAATATTAATCTAGGTCCTGACTGTGAGGACGGTTTGCGAACCTCCATAAACCATCAAAAAGTCTCAAGTGATGCACAGCCTATTCGAGATTTGGAATACTCGCATGCAATAAACGCCGGTGAGTTAGAGTCACCTACATGTAGTGGCTCAGTTGGCTAAGCTTTTGCCAAGCGCGGGCCAAAGTTTCAGCCCCACGTGCGACTTTGTTGCGCCTTCTATTTTTAAAGATCGCCGATTTAGGGCCTGATCAGATGGCCAGAAAATGAACTGCGGCTCTAGTATTTGAGCGATTTGGCCAACAACTTCTGAGTCTAAATATTTAGTTCTTGGCGTTTTTGGCCGTGGGTGGCCAAAGCGCTCTAATATCATTATAGTAATAAGGTTACAGCCCTTAGAACTGTATTCATTTAGGTATCATAGTTCTGAAAAACAGTACAAATGAGAGTTTTTAAGGTTCAAACAGCAAAAAAAAAAAAAAAAAAAAAGGACATGAACCGTACGTAGCTTTTAGGCGTCGGTGAAGGGGTCGGTTTTCAAAGTTCTTACTAAGCTTTCTATTTCGGTCCTGATAAGGGTGAACACATCACATGCAGGTACAAATTAACCCCTCGTGCCCATCCCCTATTTTGGTGTGGTTGGAGATGTAGTGTTTTTTATGTATTAGTCTATTGAGCACACCAAAAGAAATACCGATCGGGTCTGGGAACGAGACTAGACTAATTAACCCCCTTTTAATTATAGAGTTATATGTCTCTACGTGCACGTGGGCTGCTACGTATTTCGCTTCATATATAATCACTCGACAGCACTTCCGGAGATCATTCTCTTTGTGTCCTCTGGGATCTTTCAGGTTCTACCAATCTACATGTAGTACAATATGCAATACAAATGCACCATTGGATAAGTAGTTTGTTTATAAATCCCGAGTCCGGATTCATTCACAGATCTTAATTTATGTGCTGGAATTGATGTTTATTGCACTTGCGGTGAAATTAAGTATTGTCTTACTTATTGCGCTGGCAACCATTCAACCCCACTAGACTTGGGACCCTACAGAATCACAATCACTAGCTTAATCCAAGTGTATTAAACTCAGGCTACGGTCTTTTCTACACTCAAAAACAATTATATCCCCACTTTAACTATAATAGTGAGGTCGGTTGCTATCATGCGGGAGAAACAATACTTAATTTCACCGCAATTACACTCTCCTATAATCCGAACCGCTCTAGCTTCTTTCCTTGAAACCCTAAGTGCTGTACTGTATATACATGAGTTAAACTACATTCATATATACATGGAGGTATACCTATGGGGCCTTAGACAAAGTGATACTTTTAGGTGATTCCTTATGAGGCACTAATGAGTTACAATGGAGCTAACCAATGGTCAAAGAGGCCACAAGTTTAGCTGGTATAAGTTGGCTTATCGGTACTAGTTGTATGATAGAATATAAAGCTTGGGTCACCTCAGCTCTAGATTTTAGGGGTTGCGAAGGGAGTACTTATTCGGCGTGTACTAGAGCTCTCTATGATGAAGTCTTTCGTTAAACAAGCCCAATTGGCCAACAAAGCTTACTACTAGACCTCTTCACGGAGATTGACCACAGAGAGTACAAGGTAAATTGATAAAGTCAGTGCGCGAATAGAATTCTCTGTGCATAATAGTATTTCTGTGAGAACCATACCCTTAGTTCCGAGGGGGACATCTTGGCTCGGCTAGCATAACAGTCCGCGCCGGACCTATTGTTTTACAGGTTCGCCAATTTTATCTTCACCAAAACGTTAGTTAAGCCTCATGGGAGTCTTATCGGACGATAATGCGTGATGACGTTGGGTTCATGTCATCACGAAGTCTCTATTACTAATCACTGCTATCTTTATTGGGTTAGTGTACTACCAAAACAGGGATATTTTCTAGCATTCTGGAGAATCCACAGGAAGCTTCGAGATCCTTGGCGGTCGTACCAGTAGAATGTGGACTGCTCGGGGAGATCCCCCCCACATCCAAAGCTCAGCTTGCCTCCGTCAAACATCTATAAATCTACCTTCTTCACCTCCATCCTCTTCATACCTCATTGTTTCATCGAGATACTAGCTGCTCACTACGACCCTACAATTTGCGAAATTTTTCAATACTATCTTGATACAACTTAAATATAATTAGGACATCATGGCTGGAAGTGTACAATTAACCGATAAGGCCCAAAAGGCCCTTTCAGATGCCGCAGATTGCGCAACACAATATGGTCATCCACAGGTAAGTGACAGAATTCCTTTATGACTAAAACAGCCGTAGAATATTTTCTCACATATCCTGTAGATTACGCCAGTACATCTTGCCTTCGCCCTCCTCTCAGGGCCAACAGTAGATGAAAATGCAGCCCCCTCAGGCCCAGCACCACCACCATCAAATCCATCATTATTCAAACAAGTCGTCGAGAAAGCAAATGGTGACCTTCAAACACTCGAGCGGGGCATCAAAAAGGCGCTTGTTCGTATGCCATCGCAAGATCCCCCACCGGACCAGATCAGCTTCTCTCCATCTTTTAGTAAAGTTTTGAGAGATGCACAGAAGCTCCAAAAGACTCAACGCGACTCATATGTAGCGCAGGACCATCTGATCATGGCTCTTGGCCAGGACAGTTCAATCCTTAAACTACTGAATGAGGCAGGGATCCCCAAGGTAGATTTGCTCGACAACGCCGTAAACGGGCTGCGGGGCACGAGGAGGGTGGATAGTCAGAACGAGGAAGCTGTTGAGAGCGAGAGTTTAAACAAGTTCTGCATTGACTTGACACAGAAGGCGCGGGATGGAAAACTCGACCCAGTTATTGGAAGGGAACAAGAGATCCTCAGAGTGGTCAGGATTTTATCTAGAAGGACCAAGAACAACCCAGTGTTGATAGGAGAGCCGGGTGTGGGGAAAACCAGTGTAGTCGAAGGATTAGCAACGAGAATAGTTAACGCCGATGTGCCGGCTAACTTGGCGAGGTAAGTTACATGCACAAACCTTCCTAATGATTATTGACACTCATTCTGACCATGGTTATAGTTGTAAATTATTATCACTCGATGTAGGGGCCCTCGTAGCAGGTACAAAGTACCGCGGTGAATTTGAAGACAGGATGAAATCTGTCTTGAAAGAAATTGAAGACTCACAGCAGATGATTGTTCTTTTCATCGACGAGATTCATCTACTCATGGGCGCGGGTTCTGCGGGAGAGGGGGGTATGGACGCCGCAAACCTTTTGAAGCCAGCACTTGCCCGGGGGCAGCTCCACTGTATCGGTGCTACCACTCTCGCCGAATACCGCAAGTATATCGAAAAAGACGCCGCATTTGAACGCAGATTCCAACAAGTCCTTACACCAGAGCCAAGCGTACCTGAGACTATTTCAATTCTACGTGGTCTCAAGGAGCGATATGAAGTACACCACGGTGTCACTATCTCTGACGGCGCTATTGTTGCTGCTGCCACCCTTGCCAGTCGATATCTTACTGCCCGACGTCTTCCCGACAGCGCAATTGATCTTATAGATGAGGCCGCCTCTGCAGTCCGAGTAACCAGAGAAAGTGCGCCGGAGATTGTTGACACTCTAGAACGCAAGCATCGCCAGCTCCTGATCGAGATCCACGCCTTAGAGCGCGAGAAAGACGAGGCCTCTAAGGCTCGACTAGAAGCCGCCAAGCGCGAAGCTGCAAACGTCATGGAGGAGCTCCAACCTCTCCGTGAGAAGTATGAAGCCGAAAAACGCCGCAGCAACGACCTTCAGGAAGCTAAGAAGAAACTTGACGCACTTACTGCCAAGGCTGAGCAGGCTGGGCGTGTTAACGATTACTCTACAGCATCCGATCTTGAATACTATGCTATCCCTGAACTTAAGAAATATATTGCGAGGTTGGAGGCGGAGAAAGCCCAAGTAGATCTTGAGGCACAGCTCAACTCAGCCAATGGCGGCGAGAGCAACCCTCTCATGACGGATCTTGTTGGACCAGAACAAATCAATGAGATCGTGGCTCGCATGACCGGTATCCCAGTGACGAGGTTGAAAACAACAGAGAAGGAGAAGTTGCTGAACATGGAGAAGTATTTGACGAAGCAAGTCATTGGGCAGAAGGAAGCTGTCAAAGCAGTTGCCAACGCTATCCGACTCAGCAGATCAGGGCTCAGCAACCCCAACCAACCAATCGCCTCTTTCCTGTTCTGTGGACCATCCGGAACGGGTAAGACACTACTCACGAAGACCCTTGCCGAGTTCCTGTTCGATGATCCAAAATCAATGATTAGATTCGACATGTCCGAGTACATGGAGAAGCACTCTGTATCTCGTCTTATTGGTGCCCCGCCAGGGTATGTAGGTCACGATGCCGGTGGTCAGCTTACAGAGGCTCTGCGCCGCCGTCCATTCTCAATCCTTCTGTTCGACGAGGTAGAGAAAGCTGCCAAAGAGGTTCTTACTGTGCTTCTGCAACTTCTTGATGATGGACGCATCACCGACTCGACTGGCAGAGTTGTGGATGGTAAGAACACAGTCATCATCCTAACCAGTAACTTGGGAAGTCAGTACATCACCTCGAAATCAAGCTCCATAGACGGAAAAATCGACCCAACTACCAAGGAACTTGTGATGGAATCAATCCGCCACCACTTCCTTCCAGAGTTCCTGAATCGTATCTCTAGCGTAGTCATCTTCAATAGGCTCGCTAAGAAGGAGATTCGCCGTATTGTAGATCTTAGATTGGTCGACATCCAGAAGAGGTTAGCATCAAACAACCGCAATGTCACGATCCAAGTCGACGAGGCTGCCAAGGACTTCCTGGGAGAAGCAGGCTATAGCCCAGCGTATGGTGCAAGGCCACTTAACAGGGTTATCGAAAAGGAGGTATTGAACAAACTCGCGGTACTACTGTTGAGAGGTGCAATTAGAGATGGAGAGACAGCGAGGATATGCTTGGACCATAATAGAAGGATTCAGGTGTTACCAAATCATGAAAGTGATGCAGAAGAGGATGATGAAATGGAGTATGAAGAAGTTGAGGCAGAGTATGACGGTGGCGACGGTGGAGATATGGAAGTTGAAGAATTATATGACTAAACATTTTCTTATAAAAATTATTAGGGGCGAGTGATTATTAATGAAGGAATTACCCTTTTTTTTTTTTCCTTTTTTTCCTTTCTGTTTAATTCATTACTCGTTGAAAGAATTGCTTTTTTTGGCGGTATGGTTTTTTGTAGGGGTTTCTTTTTCTTTTTTCTGATATCCTTACTCTAGCTTATCATGTGTTTAGCAATATTAAACTAGATTCAATTACGATGAGTTAATAGAGTACAGACTACATGTAAAGCAATGTATACATGTATATGCTTAGAAAAATTAAATAAGGTTCTAAAAAAACAACCCGATCAATATCTATTGATTGATCATCCACTGGGTATCAAATGTTGATTTTGTTTCCTCCCTCATTCAATGTGCACGCTATACATGGCTTTATTCAATAGGCATCATGAAACGGATGTAAAAGTACAGCCCCACCAGCAATATAAGAATTAAATACGTAAGGTGTATTAATAAACTGAATAAAAAACCATTTAATCAACTTGGAAACGAAGGGTGAAAACCCTAGTTTCTCAAATATTTATAAAAAAAAAAACACCGTCCAAACTGCTCAAGTAACAAATTCCACCATTATATAACTCCTAATTATCTTGCCTGTCCATAATTTGATGTGTCGGCATCGTTTAGCTGCATGTGCATGATTGCCTCTGTTGGGTAACGATCATAGTCGCTGTGAGGCCTGTCCGTCCCCTCAGCCCCAACAACCATTAATGGCCTCGAACCACCCTCATTTATGGACCCATATGAGATTGACGGGCGCTTCCTACTTTTTGGTGGCGGCGTTGGCTCAGTTGTGCTTGTTGCTATTCCGTATCCACTATTGTCCTCAGTCCACTGTTGACGGTGTCCACTTCGGCCTTCATCTATAGTGGGTGAACGGGTGCCATAATGGGTGGGTAACTCAACAGGTGAGTTTATCTCATTGTCTGCTAGCTCAATAGGGAGATTAACACTCAGTTGTGGGGCCTTTTCGTTCATCATTATGGTTGATGTACGGTCTATTACTGTTGATGGTCGGCCACCCATGTTATCTGAGTGGTCATGATGATCCACGGATCGATCTGTGTCCCGAATGCCGAACTGTGCGATTGTACGCCTTTAAAAAATTAGTAAGCCATCGGTATAAGAAGGTGAATGACAAAAATACATTTTACGTGTAACCCATGAAGCTAATATCTTCCCCCGTTGCTTTTCCCCAAGCCTTGACCTTGGAAAGTCGCCCTTACCCACAAAAGCCACAATATCAACAACCAGCTGGTGTTGGTCTAGTATCGAATTGACAATCACTGGTACCATAGATGCCAGATACGATTTGACCCTCACTTCAACTAACACTACTACGAGGCCACCTGCTTGAAATACCGCGCTTCCATTGGGGACAATGTTTCTGTGGCACCGTTCAACGGAATATTCGATATCCATAGGGAAATGACTTAGCCCGTTAACTTCAAAAGTCTCGCCAATCCCACCAAGCACAAAAAGGATTTGCATTTCAACCTGTGCACCACCGGGCCCGATGGGTCGTGAAACAGTGTGCAAAAACCCGAGATCCCCGGTTCTCACATAAGTAATTCTCGGGTCACCATCTGCGGTTTTTCCATTGAACCGCTCAACGTCAAATGGGTCATTGGACCCGTAGAAAGTCTTAACGCATGCTTCTGATTCGACCCAGATTTCACCATATTCGCCGGTATGACAAAGTAGACATGTTTCTGGGTTGACAATAGCAACCTGTGTCGACACCGGCACCATACCCGAGTCTTGCACGAGGAGGGCGTTTGGACATGTATCTGCGTCAACAGGGTACACCAGACCCCTCCTAAGTGCTTTAGGGTCAAGCCAAAGCTCGATGGGCTCGATACACATATATGATCTTGAAGCAATCATAGGGTTGAGAACATGACTGTATATGGTGTTGATAGCCGTTCTATCTAGGCCGGCGCCGGCGAAGTGTAACCGAACTTTCTGGACTATTTGATGGTCAGACATTATCCACTTAAAATTTCTTTTAAAAAATA
The DNA here is from genome assembly GCA_024713865.1 of Morchella sp. 2016-72. Taxonomy (NCBI): domain Eukaryota; kingdom Fungi; phylum Ascomycota; class Pezizomycetes; order Pezizales; family Morchellaceae; genus Morchella; species Morchella sp. 2016-72. The sequence goes on from JAMJEY010000003.1 coordinate 1,179,114, forward strand.
GGGGAATGTTCGACTCACAGATATCGGACCTGGGTCTCCCTTCACAAGAAATCATCATATTTTTCAATTCATGCATCGTGAAGCCTTTTGCTGGCATGCCCGAAATTGCATGGTCTAACATCTGCGGCGTTGCATAAGTGTCCTTAATCTTGTATCTCGATAAGGTTAGGAAAAGGCTGAGCGGGTTCTGGGCAAAATCGATTGGAGAAACTAAATACGTCGGTGCACCTGTACGACAACGATTAGTAAAGGTCCGAGTGCCGACTCATGATTGAGGAGGAATAGGCTCCCCAATAGGTCTTGGGGGTTTAACGTACCAACAAAAACACCCATTAACAAACTGTACACAAAACCCACTCCACTGGTACTTCTCACACAACCCACGACTGGTCTGCTACTTGTCATCTGACATGTCTCCTTCATAACTTTACATATCCCCATTATCGTATCATGACCTAATCCAACTGCTATTCTTCGCTGGTCTGGTGTCCAGTATGTCCAGACTAACGCTAAGAATCCTGGTTGTACCCACGCCGGTTTCATCGTGAACCCAAGATCTCGGCACCCAGAATTTGACTTTGGCGGCTTGGCAGTATTGTGAATTGGAGGAATGACAGTCTTTAAGACTGCGGCAGACTGCTTCATGTGCGTACTTAATGGTTTTGTTTTGAGGAGATGGTCGACCTCTGCGTTAACGAGGATCGCCTTAACATCAAAATCAGTGATCATATGGAGGAGCGCTGGGATGTCCTCGCTCAACCGATTCTGATCTAGGGGAGCGAGGGGAACTGCAACGACACCGAGACAGAAACAAGCATGAATCGCGTATACGAAGTCTTCGCTATGGGTGTAGATGAGGATCACATGGTCGCCACTTTTGATCTTCCATTTATTCTTCATCATGCTTGCCACAGCGGCGATCTTCGTATCTAGTTTTTTCCATGTAACGCCTTTGCCCTCTTTACCACGAGTATCAATTGTGCAATATGATAGCTCTTCGGATTGACGAGCAACACGCCATTGAAGTAGGTCGACAATAGATGAAAAGTTTGTGAGTGGGGTTGATGTCCGGTCGTCAATCACCACTTCACGATAATCAACCCCGGAATATTGCTTTTCTTGTAGCATGAGAATTTCTTGACGCGCTTGGGTTGCAAGCGGGGACCATATTCCACCACTGGGGTCGATACCGATGGGAAGGTTGAGGACCGCTCTGTGGACGCCAAATTTTACGTGCACACAAGGTAGAGTACCAGCGTCGAACTCTTTGCGACATAGCATATTTCCAATTTCTCTTCGGCCGTTCTTCAGAACTCTGGGTAGAGTACTAGGCGCGGTGATCATAACACAGTACACTCGAAGATGGTGCTCATCAAGGAGGACATCCATACACCGCTCACTCAGTTGATCGAGCAATGCGATATCCAACTGTCTTGCCACCCCGCCCGCTGCCGTTGGTGCGGTTGATGCGGCTTGACTTTCCAATAAGATTATTGGAAGATGTTCTTCGTTCACAAATACGTCAAACGCCGAACTATCCGCTATCAGTCTGTCGAACCCTAACCCACCTGCCAGAGAAGAAGAGAAACAGAAACAAACCAATCAAAAATCTTTGGGATATTCCTCATAACAGAAACAACCAAATGCTGGACAAAAAAGCATCTAAACTCCTCCCTTCCCTCCGCACCTTCTTCCACCCATTCTACTTTTTGCCTGAGCCTGTCCTCATATAACCCTAGGACAAATATTTTGCCCTCAATCACACATCCCAGCAAACCAGTTCGTAGGAATTCTAGGTCAAGTGATACAGGGTTTGGATTACCCTCTTCAAACCTATAAGGGCGTGCATGAAAGATAGACTCTGTCTGCTTGGGTAGTGCCCAAAAACCTCCCGATAAACTAGGTGAGTCAACCCAGATTTCACCTATTACATTCGGAGAGCAGAGAAGGGATGTTTCGGGGTCAACGACAGCGAGGGTTGCATCAGGTATAGGGTACCCAAATGTTCCCACCCGAACTGTACCAGGGTCACCTGCCCTCTTTTGCGCCTCCTCGCCAATTGCGAGGACTATCACATCGTTCGTCTTCAACGCCTCCTTGTCCAACAGAACTTCCGAGAGCTCAGTAACCTTTTTCCCAGTTTCTCTCGCAATACCTCCGGATAGCAAAGAGGAGTAACCATTAATTCCTACTCCAGGGCGTTCCTCTTCCTCGCCCCCAGAAGAATCTTCGTCTTCGAGGTCTTCTGGCCGTGAAAGAGCGCAACCCATGCGTTCCTCGCCGCCAAGCCAATCACGCATAGAGATGACCATACCGCCATGCTCAGGTAGGCAGAGCATCGGTGCAACAACATCCCTTGCGCGAGTGTTCTTCAACGGCCGTAACCAACGGTCTGCAAGGATCTCATGAAACTCAGCGTCGACAGTCAGAGCGTCAATGAGCATGAATCTGATTGTGGAAAAATCTACTGTGAGCTTTTTTTGATAGTTACGAGTGACCATGGGCTCGTTTTGATAGTTGTAAGCCACGATCTTCAAAGCTGGATAATCTGCTAGGCAAAGGGTAGCCTTATATCGGGTTATGACATTGGCATAGAGACCTGGTGTAATGACAGTCGCCTGTGACAACCAGACTGTTGTCTGGCCGCCATACACAGCGAGGAGAACACCAAATATCATACCAATTCCTTGGCGAGGATCAAGGTAGGACACTAGAGTTTCACCCATAGTTCTTCCAGACATAGGCAGCCCAGTTTTGTCGCGGAGGGAAGGGTGGAAGGTATCTTTACTGTTATCGGCGGGAACAGTAGATATGATTGCTGAAAGACAACCCATTTGATGCATTATCGTCCGGTGAGACATCACGACACCACGGAGATCTCCAGTAGGGGAGCGGGAAAAATCGATGTAAGCCAAATCAGGGACTTGAAGGGGCGGGATATCTTCTTTGCGCTTGGGGTGGAATGAGCCAAACTCGTTGGTTTTCCACCACTCCACCCCACGAGGCCAAGAGAGTTTTTGGGTTGTTAGGTCTCGCTGGAAAACTTTTAAATTGTTGTCTGTTGTAAGGGCGAGATGGGCTTGTGTGCTGGTGAGAATGAAATTGAGCTTATGGTAGTCCTCTGGATTGTTGATGGGTACGGCCACTACCCCAGCAATAAAGCAGCCTAGGAGGGCAACAGCAAATTCAATCACTTCAACATCACGGTATACCAATGCTACCCTGTCTCCACGATAAAGGTTTGACTTATCACGGATTACCTGTGCGACCTTTTCGGCACGCGAGGCAAGCTTTTCCCAAGAGATTGCAGCCATTTCTTTTCCTTTGGTGTCGAGCACTATGTATGCATGCTGCTTTGGGTTTGTCTTCGAGCGATGGCGAAGTACGGCAGCGAGGTTATCGAATCCTGACATGGGTATATTAGGGTTGTGAGGATCGTGTACAGCAAATGGGACATCTCGAGGTTCAAGCGGGAGCATATAGTTTACTGCGCCTGGTGGGGGAAGGTCGGCAGAGGAAAGCATAGGCGGTGGTATTGTAACGGACGGGGAGAACGGCGGCCCCATTCCAGGTTCCCCGCTATATCTGTTCATCATATTCTGTGTATACCCTTGTTCGGGCGCACCACCTGCATAACCTTGGGCAGTAAAGTCTGAGAAATATCCTGCCATTGTGTTTTCTCTAGGAGAAGCTCCACCACCCCCGGCATTTTCGGCTAGTGGGTAGTCCGCAGGAAGATTGTTATTATAATCGTATTGCAAATGTTGTTGCTGCGGGTAGCCGTAGCTATCTCGCTGACTCGAAACCCCGTTCCCAGAGTTATCTGAAGGATTCCGGACGTGCATCCCGGGCAACTGGAGAGAGATGGAATTGTCCCGGGAGTGGGGCAGTACTTGAGGGACTGTAGCTGCCGAGCTGTTGGAGCCTCCAGGGTTCCGGAGATGTTGAGGTGCTAGCGGATGAATATAGCCTTGACGCTGCCCTCCATCACCACCACTACCGGCGCCATTTTCCCAGCCCTGCGTTGCAGATAATAATGTTGATGCTCTGCTCATGCTGCTGGAGTAGTGCCCGCTCAAGGACGTGGGTGTTATAGGATTATGAGTTGACTCGGGCCGCATCGACATGGTCCTGGGCGAATGAGGCGAGTTGGAGTCATTTCGTGAGAAAGGCGATTGGGAGCTTGTACGGGCATGAAACGACGAGTGTCTGTGGCTTGTTGACCCAGGAGATTCGATAGGGATATTGTATTGTGCGAGGAGTAAAGTCCGGCGTTTTTCGTAACCCTTCTGAGTAATGTCACCCTCTTCTAGCTCCGAGTCGAGAGCCGCGAGACGTGCCTGAAGCTCAGGGTCGTCCATGATGATGAAATGGTACGGCTTGATGCACAAAGTGCCCTAGCAGTATTAATAGAGACGAGAGTCTGTGTGGTTATATGTAGATTAATAATCCTACAGTAAAAATGAGCTGGACAGTCAATATGATGACCACTACATATGGTAGTGAGGGTGGGGGTAAAGAAAGAGGGAGAGAGCATTTACAATAGTTTATGTAGAAATGGAGGAGATAAGCAGTAAAATCGTTGGACAATACACAGCTGAGTAAAACGATGGTCTGGGCTTTGAGCCGCGGTTGAAATTTGCGGAGATGACGGGAATGGTGAATGTAATGAATTACAGCGCCTTTGGTGGTGTTTGGATGAGTTCTCGATCTCAGGTAAGTGATGGTGATGTTTTTATCGTGTCCCCTCTGGTGTTGTAGCCGGATCTTCAGTCGTCCTGGGCTTTGTGGAGCTTTTGGTTTCTTGTATGTGGAGCAACAGTACGTATGTACCCTGTACAGTATGCAGGGATGGCGGGAACTTCTCGTCTTGTAGGATTGCTTGTTAAAGCCTCCAGCAACACCAAAGAAAGGCCCCCAAGAGACGGCCTAGCGACTACATGTACTTATTCTATTATAAGATGTGACTTTCTTTAAGGCGTCTAGCAGCACCACGCATTCATCCCCCGCACAACTGCGACTTCCAAGAAAGATTTTGTAGAGATCGATATCATCGGTTCGGGTAGCGAAGACCTTCTTCCGGTCCGAAATGACAGGATCCACCACCTGAACCTCCGCAGTGCATATTGACGGCGCAGATACTCTACGTTTTTTTTCCCACCAAGTACAGTACCAATCCCGAATAACCTTGCTGGAAAATGTGCACCTGGGAAGAATAAGATTGATTTAAAATCACGCTGGCGGTGCAGGGGGATCATGGTTCTGGGATCTTCTAGGGTTCTTCACGCCAAGTGAAGTGCTGTCTTAATGCGACTCTATTGGACATGGAGTGTCACTCGGTCGTAACTAATCCTTGTCGTCCAAAGCTGCTGGCAAGGGGTTTAAATTGGGATGGGTTGATGCTTGTACTCTGAGAATGTTCTTCTGGTGAGATGATACACACCGGAGTCGAGTTGTAGGCGTATTGAGCTTGGTACCTACTGGTAGATCTTACTTAGCCCGGGTTCTGGCAGTGGGTGGTACTGAAATTTCGGGTATGTACGTCATTTTTCTTTTTTTCGAGCGGTTGCTTTTATTTTTTCTTTTCGTGGCTGAAATATTTCGTTTTTTATTTGCCTTCCGGGCCTTAGAAAGTTGTCGATATCTACTATGTCCAAGGGTATACTATACCAACATAGAAAACCCGGCCGTGGGTTCTGTTTAGATTCTTGAGTCATAAATCCTCACTCGCTCGAGACAATCATGATCAGCTAATACAAATTCAATATCTGTCTAATCTTGCCTAATTAGTAAGCCCCGAGCTATCATTATTCAGTCCTACCCGTACTGCGTAGATATCAAATAACTACACTAGCCCAATATCTCATCAACTAGCATGGGACGAAACCTCTTATAATGAGACTATAGCAGAATACCGATGATAAAACTGATGGGGTAACCGTGGTATATGTATAAGCATTTCTAGACAATGTCGTCTTCCAGGGTTCTTGATCACTTGAAGATAAGTATATGGACGTCCTATTAAATACCAGATTGCTGATTCTGTAGTTCTAGCTGACAGTCCCCCCTTTATATTTGTTCTTTTATATGTATCTTTAGATACATGTTATACCCTATTAATCCCCTAACCTGCATCTAGTGCCTACATATTGTTAAGACGTCATCAAATCCAACTGCAGCCCGGGGAGGAGGAACCGAGCTAAGCTCAAGGACGGAGCGTGGTGGGCTGAATAAGAAGGTGAGACCGATAGTAAATATAAGAGTATTAAGTAAACTTGACTGCTAGACTTCTTTAAACCCTGTCCAGTCTTGGAACAAAATTACCTAGCATCACGATATCGGGTGTGATTTGACATCCTACAGTAATACATACAGTATAGTATAACACTCTGGCTCGCGTGACTTCGGCCTGCCTAACCTTTGGTAGTTAGAGGTAACGGTAAAAGCGGATGGGGACCCGCCAGGCTAAATCTGGAAATACACATTGGTTTCTGCCCCGTGGCCATGTGTATGTATATCACTTGAAGGTCGGACTAAACTACAGAAATCTACTGCAAGCTTTCTGGGCATGTGTTAAAGCATTTATGTACTTGGACATTTGGGGGGTAAGAGTGTTAAAAATGGCAATATCAATTATCGGAAACTCCAGTATATATGTACCTAAGTATATGTAGCTTGCACAATCGATCACATGAAATTTGGAAGGGGAATCACGGATCTCGTAGCCTGAAGCCGCCTTTATCTTCGTAACCGATTTACGGACTTTGCCCCTGCAGAAAAAAAGATTTTATCTTAGAATTATAAAGCGGTCCGTTTGGGAGACCTGGACTCCGGCGCTTTCAAGACCCTATTTACACTTGTCTAACAGAGCAATCGAATAACCGAGTTTCATAACCATAAACACTTCCAAACGGATCTTTATTGTTAGGTTCATGTGTGTATGAGGTATAAATAAATAAAATACTTGGTGTTAGGATCATAAACTATCACTCGATTAAAAGAACAGAACATATGGTCTCCGAGTCAAGGAAAATAATATCGATCTATATCTAGAATATTCCGTGGGTTATCGTATTCTAACGATTTGCAACCATCCTAACTCCAGTAGTAGAAACATTAAGTTCTTATAAAGTACACAGCATATAATATACAGAATATGACCTATACATCGTACAGCCGGAGCTACCACCGTCCTTTAAAGAAAATTTGAGTATCCCCTAATGCTATATACCTAACCAAGTCCAAGCGCTACCTAAGGAAAACACTGCGAGCCGCATCAAATCCCAAACAAATACACACCTTCTAAGTCCCCAACCAGCACCGACCCAAGGAAAGGGCACTCGTTCTCTGCCCAAGGTAAAAGGGAAAAAAAAAGATATAAAACAATGCCGATAAGAAGACTAAAAGAATCCACAACAGACGGCGCTCCATATGAGAAACAGACAGTATAGCGAACATAAGGATAACTAATAGAACAAGAAACTGTAGATATAGATTGCTGGATTCCAGAGCAGGTAGTGGTCGGTTTGCCTAACGCAACACCCACAAACCACATACTAAAACAAGGCGTCAACAAAGAAGCCGCAGGGAGAGTCAGGTGGCCATCAAGCGACGAACACAGAAACTAGGCAGAAGGGTTATAGGCCGCAAAAAAGATATAAATGTCATCGCCGTACTCGACCAAAATACATCTTATTGGTCGCGGTCAATTTCTGATAGAAAGGATAAGGAACCCCTGAGAACCTATCATTCCGCGTGTTGTGTTGTACACCAAGGTTCAGAAGTACAGGGTGCCACCTTGCTCACTAAGTGAGAATGTGCAGCCCAGCATCTGTTCCTTTTCAAGTCTCTCTAGACTTTCCAAAATATTTGCTGCAACATCAACACCGTCCTGGAGTGTGTCTTTAACATGCGTAATGACCAAATGAAGGCCCTTAAGGGGTTCACGACCCAAGATTCCTGCAGATATAGTGGCTGAAGATGGTAAATGTTGTTTTAACAAGGGCGTCATTTCTTCGGGTGTTCTCTGCCCTACGGCCATGCTAACTGTATCAACTCCGTTGTCCCGGTTGCCAAGGGATTTGGGGGATAACTGAGGTAATAGGTAGTCCTGATCAAATTCCACAAATTTTGAGTGGTCTGGAGTGTTTGGCCCTGCTTGTTTACTCTTTGAACCACGACGACTACCGTTCGCATCGTTGTTCCGGGGCCCACCCCCATTGCTGTTTGCTTCCCCAAATGTTAACCTTTCTTGGCTCCATTGGAACTGGTTTCCTTCCCCCTGCAGAAGGTCCTCAAAATGGTTCATGCTCATCGATTTCTTCGTTGTGAGATCCAGATCACCCATATAGCCTTGACTCATGCGTTTCCTTTTGCGTTGGTTACGTTTATCCCTTTCTTCTTGTGCCCTTAACGCCACAACCCTTCCAGCTAGAATCTTTAATTCCTCCAGGAGATGTGGTGGATTAAGATGCCCATACAAAGCTATATCCGGTTGGCAAGAGTCGTAACTACACTCAATGAAAATGGTGCTCAGTAGCCCTTGATGAAATTTAGTGGCGGCCTGGTCCCAAGCAGGATGGTTTCTCGGTGAGAGTGATAGTGAGTCTTTGTAGAGAGAAAAACCTAAATCAGCACTAATATAGTTGCACCGGGAAGAGAAACAAACCTGGTTCAACATCCCCCCACATCATAACCTCCTGCTTGGTAGCTTCATCTCTAATAAAGAATACCGCCGAATCGTACACGCACATGCGCTTGACCGTACCACCTGGACTTCTTTCAGCCCCGGCACTGATGCTTCCTCGATGTGAGTGAGTGTTCATGCAGTGTCCATGTGATATGGGCCATGCTTGGACACTCAATCCTTTGCTAACCTCCACATATTCCGATGCTGCTACCGGCAGTCGTTGGTATGTGACTAGTCCTACACCACATCCTTCATCTGAGAGGTTGGGCCAGATAACGTCGTTGAATATATGGGTCTTTATAGCATCGATTGTTGCAGGTAAAGATGCTATCCGTTTGGGGTATTTTGTTTGGGTAAAGGATGCTGTGTTAATTACCAAGCCTGATAAATGATCTAGGTGCGGATGAGTGATCAGATATGTCGAAACGAGTTCTCTGGTGACATGCACCGCGTTTGCACGCGGTGTATTATGTGGCAAGTCCGCACCGACGAAGGGAAATGGTCGTTTTGCCACTCCATTACCATCTGGGGCCGGAATTGACACTGAGCCATCCTCAGTGCGTAGAGAGTCGGCAAGCCATGAGCCATTGTGTTCTTCAAGAATTCGTATGATTCCCGCCAGATGGGTCCCTGCATCAACAGCAAGCACCGAACCTTTAGCCCATGCTGTCGCTGTAGATCTTATCAAATATCCAGAGACGTTGCTCTCGCTCGGACCTCCCGCTGATCCCTGCAGATACCCGAACCACAAACAATCAGATCCACGCTTCTAAACTTTTGCGGATTTATGGAGGGGGAGGGGGAGGGGGGGCGGATAGGCATCTCACTAGCACAATGACCTGGAAAGCGGGAGAGCCGTCGTCTTTGCTTGAAACCGCCAGTTTGAATTTAATTGATATTATTTTGGTAAATTCCTTCTGCTTCTCGCTCAATCTTTTATTTTGAGATCAATTCCGAGAATTTAGTGTTGTTGTTGAAACAAGAAGGAGAGGGGAGAGGAAGTGGGTATTATGACAACCGTGAGATTCTGTTTTTTTTTTTTTTTTTTTTTCTTTTCGTTGGTGATAATGTGTAGAGTCCTGGTAACGATAGTCTGCTGGTGGTTTCTACACTGCGGAAACCCGCAGAGAGTGGCTTGTGCGCTATTAGACCCGCGAATGGGAGGCAAGCGTTTGTGATGAACGGAAAATTATGGGATCCGAGCCACTGAAACTTTGGAATTGGTGAAGGGAAGGGGGCCAAGTGAAGTCCTTCAAGTATCTGAGAGGATAGAAAGATAGCGGAAGTCTTGTGGCACAATACCCACTTTCCCACTCACACACACTCACTCACATACACGGTCGGTCACAGGTGAGACTCCAAGCAAGGGTCGCAGACAAGTGTTTGGTAACTGCGCCCTGGAAGACCCGTTAGACTCGATAAAGGGTGATTTGATGTGTAGGAATGCCGTAGGCTTTTTGAGGAAACGTATGTACTCGTAGAGTGATGATGGTAATAATATACAGCAACGGGTGGTGCGAGTACGTTTGAGCAAGAGTGGGTGGGAAAGATGGAGGCGTTGTGGGAGACTGAGATGAGATCTTTTCTCCCTGCTCTGCTCTGATTTGCTTTGCTTGCTTATTTCACCGGCCGTCTGTGCTCTGAACTATCTTGAATTTCTATCCCCTTTGTCCTCCCAGTCCTTTTCTCCTCTAATCCGTTGCACACCACCGAGAAATGATTGTCTGCTGGCTGGCTGCGAAAGTGCTAAAAGTGCTAAGGCAGGTTACTGTTGTGGGATAGGGACGTCGACGTAAAGCACAAGACAACCCGGCCTCCAAGCTTCCTGCACCTAACAAGTTGGTACCACTCTTGTACGGCTGTACTACCACTGACAGATCAGGGGCGAGAAAATGGAGCACAGGGTGGCGAGAATATTATGTACCTAGGGACACAAAGGTGATAACTCGGCTCCAAGTCCGATTCACCAACCACCAGATGATGAGACAATCGATCAACTTAAGATAACGACTACCTAAGCGACTGGGGTATCCGGAGTTTTGGAAATTATAATTATGACGGTATTGGGGAATCCCTTGGAATAGGAGGGCTGGATAGGTGAGATACTTTTCATCAGGATAATGAGAGCTAAATAGTAAGAAAGGAGGTGGGAAGGCGTGGAGCTTAAGAAGCTGTGTGAACCACATGAGCACGAGAGAGAGGGAGAAAAAAAAATAAAAAGCCACCCAAGGATGCATCTTTTGATCCATCTGCACACCCCCAATATGTTGCCCCCGAATATTCAACCCGGGCGTCCCCCTCAAAGGTGCAGGGAGTTGGTCTTGCGAGCGCGTACTGCACCCTGGGGGCGCCATCGCTAAAATCAATCTGCAGCTACTCTACTCCGCTGTAGTTACCATCGATCGTCCAGGTATCGTGCCTCCTTGGGCGCACGCACCACCTCAGCTGGCCGATTCAACGACGACGTGCCAGTTGGGGAGGGAGTGTGTTAAGTCAAGGTCTTGACGTAAATATATGTTACCAGTGGTTTTCCTACCGTTTTTCTCCTCAATACGGGAACGGATCATCCGATTAAAACATTCCAGATGTTCAAGTGGTTTCAAAGCATTGGTATGGTCCATGCACTGATCGGAGGATTTGGTCAGATTCACAGGGTTGGGGTAACCCTGCCATTTCTACCGACCGTGCGGGCCATGGTTTTGTCGAGACCACATACATAACCACATACATAACCACATTGATATAGCCCCGAGAAGATATTGGGGGATATTTACACACGTTTTAAGTGGAGAATGAAGACATGTCTGTTTTCTTTTTTCTTTCCTCGGCCGTTGGGTAAAAGCCAAAGTCCGAGAGCTGGCGCAATGAAACATTTCTGTCGGTGTTCTCTAGCCCAGGATTGGACATGGGTGCGATAGACAACAGACCATATTCCCGATTGTCGGCTTTCAGACTTAACGACTCATCTGAATCAATTTCTCAAGACAAAGGCTGCGTCGGAAGTCGAGTCTCTGGAAGTCTCCCAAAGTCCCAAGCACTAGTCAGTCTCACTCCAACTCAATAAGTAATCACTAACTATAAAGAATACTTCACTCAAGGGGGGGAGAGGGGAGAGGGGGGTGGGAGGAAATAAATAATCGAGATCCTAATACAGATTCTCGAATACTGATCCCGAACGCATGTTGGTTTTGTTTTCTTCAGTGCCGTTTTTCGTCGTTATCCCCGGATTTGGAAGTTGACGATATTCCAGAGTAACGTTACTCACGGCTCGATCAGTAAGATAAAGTTTTGCAGCTGAGACATATAGGAGCACGATTTGTGGCGTGATAGAATTAGGATTCTCCAACCTACACCAATAGTAGTGATTTATTACTTACATATTGGTATCTGTCTCAGTGGTTTAGGCACCGGAAATATCTTCAAGGGATACTACCTTATTTTCGGAAAAATCATGTAATTGGAAAAGGACAAATCAGTCGATTACTACTATTCCGATATGTGTAATATTCCGCACATGACCGAGACAGGCCTTAGAGGAATCCCTGGTTGGCCAGTTATTTATTCAAGACCTTCTAGGATTCTGGAGTTCACGTGTTTTATTTTCTGGGTTGCTCTGCAGTTTGCGTTGTACTTGTACTCTGTGTACTAAATTCGAAAGGGTTCGGTGTTTGCGTGACATTCACTTATTTTCGTAAGCTTAGGGGTCTACTGCCTGGCTTTGACGTCAACGATTTGCCCGAGTGCGCATATGTACTGTTTAAGTACCAACATATGGCACGAAGGTCTTCAGGGCCCGGATGTGCTACATCCAACAATCAAGTACTCATATATCAAGCATATGTGGTACTGTTTTAAGTCCCGTCTGATACCAGTGTTGTACCACTAGTCAATAATAATATCAACAAGCTTCCGAAGTTAGCCTCTAGTGTCTGGGACCCGAGGGTTATCAACTAGCAGTGTGTTATGATTTAGATGATTAGTTCTTAGCGGATTCTGAAATAATGTGCGGGAGAAATCGAGGCATCTTGGTGCGAAGACGGGCCATGATAGGCTCTGTTCTGCTAATTAACCTCATCAGCATTCCGTATTAGGAACCCGATGCTAACCAGGTTTTACTTTCAGGAGGGCAGTCTTTGGATGTCTCCAGATATCCCCTGTCTGTTTGATTCTCTTCCCCAGGAATCAAAGGCACTGTTTTCAAATAGTCAAAGGCCGCCCTTTGCCTTAATCACTTTTTGCGTATCCGCATCATACGTCTAGGGGTCACACTTGCTTTGGACTAGTAATTCGTACGAATCACTAGGATCTGGGTAGTGAGATATTACAGCCACAACTGACCCTCTGATCGAGTTATAAGTCGATACATACATATGTACTTTGTATTCTGTAATCATCGCCTCTCAAAGGTTCCCAAACAGGAAGGCTTCTCGAAGTGTGATCACGATCTACATGCTGCAGCTGACAGGCTGGGTGGTGACACAGACCTCATCCGATCTCGTTCCTGATCAGTGAATTATTAACACCAACAACCTCCAAAAAAAAAGAAAGGAATTTCCGGTGTGGTACTCACCGGCCTCCCGTATGACGTGCGTAGTTGAGATATAATCTATCATATGCACTTTTGGGACGCATTTCACCAGCGCTGTTTCTGGACTGCGGGAGAAGGGGAGATTGGGGGGCTGGGGGTGGGAGGAGGCTTGTTCTGTTCTCTTTTTTAATCGTTCAAAGGGGATCGCAACTGCCGAGGTGTCTTTCTTTTGTTTTTACGTTGAATCATCTGTTTCCTGGTTTTTATACTGGTGATGCACGCAAGGCTTGCTTGCTCCCCCCTGGATTTCAGGCAACTCTGGTACTACTTAGCTCCCCATGGCCCGACTTAAGAGTCAAGAGCCAGGTTAGTAGCTCTCCTTCTCTTCCACCCAACCTCCTATGGTGTAACGCGCTACCGCTGACAGAAGCCTCGCCATTTCATTAATTCCATGATCCATGACCCAGCGAAGGATCCGAGGAGAGAAGGCGTGCAGCGTCTCACGTATCTTCTCGCACACCCTTATCCTCCTCCTCACCTCCCTTCCTTCCTTCAGGCACCATTTGATATTCCGACCCTAACTGCTCTGGACCCCCCGCAACCCACTACTGCAGGTGCAGAAAATCTCACCCACCCAACACCCCTGTCATTCTGCCAACCTAACCCACTCTACCCCGGGTGATGCGTGCAATAAGCTTCTTCTAGAAAGACTTGAAAGAAGGAAAAATCACTGGACGGCTGTTTTCGCCCTTTTCCCGCGCGCCCCATTGGCGCCGGTGGCACTGTACTGGGAGTCTTACGGACCAGGACCAGGGGGGGGGGGAGGGAGGTTAAAACAGATGCGGTGAACCGTTATACGCATACTTTTAAGTTTCTTTCTTTTTCTTTTCTGCCTGCCTTCAACACGCAAATCACCGGTTCTATCACATGTAGCAGCAGCGGAGCGGCCTTGGAGCCCTCAGCAGACTTTGGTGCGTTGCAGGAAGTGTCTCTTTTTGACTTTTTGCAGATAAGGTTGGAATTGGCGTTCCCCCCCCCCCCGGTCCCCCGTCCCGAGACGCTGATATTACATACGGTACTTGGATGTAGGCACACAACCGACCTACATGTATTCACTTTCTTAGTGGCCGCTGTAAGATTTGAGGAGATTGAGATTCATGCCGGGCACCACAGCACACCAACTACTGCTTGGAACCCCCGCGGGATACTACTCTCTAGCACACAGCTCTTGGTGTGTACGTACATGTATCTAGCTATCTACAAACTTTTGTGGGTGTTGGGGGAGGGGGGGGGGGGTAGCGCCAGAGCCCCCAGTTGGGGTGGGAAAATTCAATATAAAAAGCGCTACATGTAAGCTATGCAAAAAAAAAAAAAAAAAAAAAAAAAAGGACTATGTACATGTATGTATAACCAAATATATAAGTAGCTACCCCGTCCAAGAAGATGTAGCTTCGCTCCCTCCGCTCCATAACCCCCCCCCCCCCCCGTTAGCCGGCTTTTTTTTTTGGCCCCCGTGGGGGGAGGGGGGGGGGGTAATGGGGAAGAAAGAGAAAAAAAAAAGACTAGCTCCAACTCCAAGACGGGCGAGCTTCCATCTTACACAAAAGACGTACTGGCCTGCTGACCGCGCGCGGGGGGGGGGGGGGGAACGGTAGATGGGGTGAAAAGAAAAAGGGAAAAAGGTCAGACAAGGCCGGGTGGTAAGGTAGTGGCTAGGCCGGTAATGATCACTAGGTCGGAAATGTAAAATATAAAAAATGAAGATGGAAAAAAGAGCTCTTATCGTAGATATATGTAGGTATAGGTAGGTACATGTATGTAGGTATGTACTTAGGTCTAATAGGCAGGACAGACAGGACAGGCAGGACAGGCAGGACAGGCAGATAGGGAGGTAGGGAACAGTATATAGCAATCTACCCCCCCCCCCCACCCCGCCCCACCCCACTGGCACGCCCAATACAAGAAACGAAACGCACGCACGCACGCAGGTTTACAATGGGACCCTAGGAATATGCAGCTACTAGCAAGTATGTATGTATGCAGCTACAAGCGCCCCAAGTACTTATTGTAGGCAGGTATGTAGCATGGCCAGTCCAAGTATTCAATAGTAAGATTTTAAAAAAGGGAGAAAAAGAAAAAGATGAAAAGAAAAATGACATGCTCCTTCCCTTCCTTCCTTCCCTCCTTCCTCCAGCTTCACACCCCCCGGGCCATATGATATGCCCTGCGTTGCAAAAAAAAAAAAAAAGGTCCTAAAAATCAAATTTCCCAAATCAAATTCCATATTTCCAAACAAGAGACCCCCAAGAAAGAGTAGAAAAAACAGACATTCACCACCTCCCCCCCCACTCCTTCCCGCTCCCCCCCCAAAAAAAAATAAAGAAAGGAAAAGGAAAAGAATAGCCATAGTAAACCCCACTCCCTCCCCCCCGGCGCTACGGCGCTCAACGTACCTACGGGCGTAAAAAAAAAAGGGAAGATGCCAGTCAGCATAATATCGAAAAAAGAAAAACCAATTTTTCACAAGAAAATAATAACACCCGTAAATGAAAGAAACGAAATTTAAGGTAGTGGAGAAAAAAGGGGAGAAAGATAAAGAAAAAAGAGTCAATGTTCGCCCCTTGCCCACCAATCGCCGTAGGGTACCGTCTCCCAGCCAAAAACATATCACAAAGCTCCCTTCTCCTCCCGGCACATACTCACAAGACAGCACCTTATAAATTTCCTTCCTTCATCGAATGTCACACCCATCCCACAGGCCAATTGATCGCACCATGAACAGCAGCCGGAAAAGCAAAGGAAAAAAAAAAATCACATTCCCATCACAAACAGCCAGGAGGATGGCAAAAAATAATAATTTCAAAGAAAAAAAAAAGTCTAAAACACCCTAAACGCCGCATGCCCACCACTCGGCCCCGCCGGCGCGCTCCCGCTCCTCCCCCTGCCTCCAATCCCCGACGAACCCGCACCTTCCCTTACCACATCACCATATGCCGGCGTCGGCGATCTCCTGCCAACATTAACCATGCCCAGTAACCTCTCCCTCTCCAGCTGCCCTCCGCGCCTACGCCCGTCCTCATCGCTGTCGTCACTGCTATCGCTGCTGCTGTCCTGCGAGCTGTAGTCCGGCGGCGGACTGGCGCCGCGCGCCGCCTGTGTAGCCTCGAAATTGATATTGGCGAGCGAGATGTCTGTTGGGCTCCTCTGGGGGCCCGGTGATGTCGGCGTTACAGCGGTAGAGGAGGTCCCGGGCGCACCGGATCCAACACGGACGTTTGTGTGCAGCGTGCTGCTACTCCTTCCGCGCTGTGGGGGATGTGCTAGGGGTGGCTGCTCAAAGTAGCCTTGATGCTGCAGCGGTGGTGGGGGTGGTAGTTGCTGTCCGCGCTGGCCGGTTTCGAGGAGGATGCTGCCTTGCTCGGAGCCGTAAGGGGGTGGGGGGGCGAGAGAGCCAGAGGCGGGGGCGAGACCCCACTTCTTGACGTTGGCTTCGATGAAGACGAAGCCGAGCTGACCAAAGTTTACGTGGATGGATGCGGGGCCGTTGGCGCCGATGGTGGGGAAGAGATTGAGGGATTTTAGGCCATGGGCGGCGTCGTCGAGCTTCTTGCCATTGCGCGTGAAGAAGATTGTGCCAGTACGGGGGCGATATCCAACGCCGATAACGTCACCTTGGTGGTATGGGGGCGCATATGTTGTCCCATTAAATGGCTGGTTGTGTCGTCGTTGACCAGTGGATGTGTATGCGATTGAGTGCTTATGCCAACCTATACACCCACACATCAGCCCAAAACCCCAAACCACAATATCAGGCAATATACATACCAGGAAGCCTAAACATCGGATACGGCTTCGTCGTCATTCCAATTGACACGAGGGTATTCTCAGGCTTATCATAGAGCTTCGCCTCCCAGTAATACACCTCATTCTGCTTTGGCACCGGCAGGTTGCTCTGCACTGAGCAGACGCTGTCGTAAAACTCAATCTCCGTCCGGGCCTCCACAAAGCAATTCGCAATCTCGAGCTCTGCCTCAAACTCCCACGCCGATACGCCCTTCTCCTGGATTGCCAGGAATTGCGACAGCGATATATCCGTCGGCACTGAGTCTGGTGGGTTCGCCTCTATGAACGCTACACATCCCGCACGCACAGCCCACTCGTCAGCCCCTCCTCTCTCATCTCTCTACGGATATCCGGGCAATCACCGCCCAGTCCAATCCAATCCAATCTACAAAGACAAAAAAAAAAAAAGTAAAAAAAAAAAGAAGGAAAGAAGTAAAAAAAAAAAAAAAAACATACCCTTCGCCCTAAAATAGTCCTCCCTCGATATCTCGTCCATCTCCTCCAGCGCATCCGCCTCCTCCCTCGCGAGCGCCTGCTCGTCATCATATTCACCCGGTCGCCCTATCCGGTCGAGCAGGATGCGCCCGCGCGACGTGTACCGGAAAAAGTAGATGACGGCAAAGATTGCGGCCACGAGAGCTGCGGAGCCAAAGGCCGAGAGCAGGCCGATGAGCATGCCCTGCCCAGACGACTCGGGGGTGTCGGTGGACGTGGGGGGCGCCGCAAATATATCGTCTTTTAGACGGGTACGGGTCATGACCGTCATTTTGACCCCGGGGGGCACTTGCCGCAATATATCTTGAAGGTAAATGTGGTGGTAGTGGTATTAGTGGTGGAGTAGCTAGGTGACGATGATGATGAGCGTATTGTGTATGTTGATGTGGAGTAGATGGTGGTGGTGGTGGTTAGAACGATAGGGTGGCTAGACTACAGACCGACACCTGGTGGGGACAGCGACTTAGACTTGAGGGGGGGGGGGGGATGGTAGATGTATGTAGGTGGTGATGATAGTGGTGGTGGTGGTGGTGATGGTGATGATGGTGGGCTATCTATATCCCACCGTGCAGCTGCAGTCGTAGAATGCAGGGCTAACAACTTATCGGATAACCCAGTGTAATCTCCCTCTCTTTCCTTCTTTCTTTAGATGTCCTTCTCTTTGATGATGATGGAGATGTATGTGGGTTGATGGGGGTAGTAGTTGTAGATGTAGATGTAGTGGGTTAAGAAGTGTGAGGTTGTGGTTGTGGTTGTGGTGTGTATGTGTGTGTGCAGGCAAGTAAGGTGTCGGGAGACCCTGAAGATAAGTGGCGGGACCAAAAATCAGGCGAGAGAGCAATTATTGGAGAACGGTGGCTGTACCGTACGGCGGGTGTAAGTACAAGTACCCAAGTATATTATTGTATGTATGTATGTAGGTACCTTTTTTTTTCTTTCTTTATTTACCTACGCCTTTATCCACTATGCTTTTTTACCTTGCTTGCTTACCTTTGCAAGTTGCCTGCCTCTGCCTGCTTGACTTGACTCGCCCCCAGAGTAACTAAACTACTTAAACAGAAGCCAGACGACAGGGGTGGTGGGGGCGCCAGATCGAATCGACGAGGGGGGGGGGGGGAGGAGGAGGAGGAGGAAGGAGGAAGGAGGAGGAGTAGTATGTAGGATCAATAATTAGAAGCAGAAGGAGCACAGCAACAGCCGCAAACAAGCCTCTTCTTACACCCCTCCACTTCCAGGTTTAAAAAACAAACCTTAAAGATACGAATCGCTAAAAGAAGAATCTAAAAAATAAAAATAAAAAAAAGAATAAAAAAATGGACCCTTCTTCACTCCAGAGTAAAAAATTGAAATAAAAAAAGGAGGTTGTCGAGAGTCGAGGTCTGGGAGTGGTGTGAAAGAGGAAGAAAGGGCAAAACACACACGCACACACACACGCAACGAGCGTAGGCGGAGATGGGAAGCGAGGGGGGGGAGTGGGATTGGGGGATTGGGATTGGAGATTTCAACCATCAATCCACTCAGCCCGGTGTCAGCCTGCTTTGCTTGCCAAGGAATGTCTCCTCCTCCTCCTCCTCCTCCTTCCCCGGCCAAGCCCGAAGGACCTGAAAAAGCAGGCCGGGGATATCGATAAAGTCCTTGTCTGCTGCTCTCCTGTATGGGGATCAATATCATCATCATCATCACACCCCTGCCCGGCCCGCTACTGCTTTAGTGATGCTCTCTAAAGCTATCATTAATCAACCCCTAGCTAGTCTCTCTCTCTCTCTCTACAGAAAAAAACGTGAGACGAGTTTCATATGGAGACAAGTTTAAAAATAACATATACCCCCCCCCCTAAACATCCTTCTCTATATTCGACATTCATCCACCGGTTGGGCCGACCGAGACTGACGAGTACTTTTACGGCGCGGACGAGCCGAGATCGGACTCGGAACCTAACCGGTCGGGTTGGGCTTGGTTTGTTTACTTTACGCTCCACGTTTTAGACAGGACAGGCATGTGAGGAGATTGATTGACAGGGCAGAGCAGGGTCAATCCGTAGAAGTAGTAAAAATTTGATTATTTTACCCTGGCGCGAATGTGTTTCGTCCCCCTGACGCCTTGCCCATAGGTTAAAACGGTAGTATTGTTTACCACATCGTGATACATGTAGTTTTGTCCCTCTCTTTCCTTCCTTCCTCAATCTACCGCTGTTGCAATCAATACCCGCCGAGGATGGTTGGACTTCTTTGCACGCCAACTAACAAGTACATACATGTAACCACCGTAGAACGGTCTGGCCAGCGGGTACTCGCTGGTAACATAACTACATGTATCTTTGACTACATGCTCTACGTAGCTACTTGTATGTAGCTAGACGCCCCAATGGTGAGCGGGGGGACCAGGATCCAGATTTCACTCTGAGAATCCCCCCTGGCTCTGGGCAAGACATCGCTCTGGAGCCTTTTGGTTCGGTTGATTTGGGAATTGGGGGTTCAGTGCTTCTAGGTGGGAGATGGTTGCGGAAGATAATTGCGGAGTAGATAGAGGTACATATCTCTCCACGAAAAGTGGATGATGTTCTACAGGAGAACAATCGAGCACCGCATACAGCACGTACGTCCTGTAACTGCCAAACAGACAGGACAGACAAACGGCTCCTGTGCGACACAAACAACCTTTAACCCGGCGATCACTGACTGAGGCGATGATGTAAGGGTCGGCGCCGGGCCAATCCCAGTCAAAAACACACCTAAAAAAAAAACGCGTATGTACCACCACCACAAAGGGGTAAATTACAAATAAATACATACATGTACAACGTCAGTCCTAAGTGCTAGTACATGTAAGCACGAGCATTTACCTTTCAAGAGGGCGAGAAAGAGGGCGAGAGATGTGGATATGCAATTTCGGAGAGATATGGATTTGTAGCTAGAGCTTAGCACATCTCGATCTCTTAATGCTAGCCACATGCTGTAATCAGTTATAAATTATCAAAACGCTGCATGATGCTAACTCTTAACGACGCGGCTCTCTGGCTAAATTTCCCCTACAGATAAAGGGACCAGGCCAGACCGTAAGTGATGATCCCCGCCAGGATGCCTGTCGGTTCTGACGAAATGCACTCCACACTGGCAATAAATAAATAGAAATACTCTGCCTAGGGACGCAGACTCGTAGTGGGTCCGGTAGATGTACCTACATGTACCTACAAGTAGAGTAACTAAGGGGTTGGGGTTGGGGGAGTGGAGTGTAAGTATTCTTGGCGCACAATCTAGACGCGTCTTCCCCAACAGACGCGCTCTAGATCTGGATATATCTGGACAAACGCGTCTCTCTCTCTTTCTCTCCATCTCCCCCCGATATCAATCCTCAATCCTCTCGATTTCATCCTTCTCTCTCTCCTACCTCCCTTCAATTCCCCCCCCCCCCTCCCCTTCCCTTATACTCCTCCCCTCTCCCCTCCCCACTCGCACCGCCACACCACCCCCACCTCCCCTCAGATATGTACTCCAGAAAGTTCGTCCCCCCCCTCCTGCGCAAGCCCTCCTCTGGCCCTCCTGAAGAACCGCCCCCAAAGAAGGCCCGCCTCTCCTCCTCCAGCTCTGCACTCACAGTCTCGACCGCTCACGCCCCCCAACGCCTCGCTCAGACCCTCCGCCTCGCCGCCAACGCCACCACCGCCCCCCGCAAACCCCTCATTCTCGTCCGCAACCCCGTCTCTCCACCGCCAACTACCCCCTCGACCCCCACCGACCCCACTCCACCCACTATCCCCACAACCACAATCACCAATGAAGACATATACTACAACGTCCTGTGGCGCAAAAAGACCACAAAGAAACACAAGACCTTTGACGGCGACGGTATTCTCGTTCTCAGCGCGGGACATGCCACCCTCCAAGACACCTCCGGGGCCCACCTTGGCCGTACCATGATGCGTACGCCCCCCGCACTCGGAGACCTGATATCAATGGGCGGTCGTGACGTCGAGATCGACTCTGTCCTCTCCAAAGAGGACTATCTGGCGGGTCGCCCGTTCTTGAAGAACGCACCCCGGGAGGAGCAGCCAGCGTCGTTCACGCCCGTTTCTGCGGCGGGCTTCTTCGGGAGCAAGTTCAAAACACCACTACTAAACAACACAACAACGGTAACAAACACATATGCGCACGCACGGGTGCCGACCCCACGACACGATCCCAACGCCGAGGGTGCCCTAGTTATGCCCCGTCCCCCCGGGACGGCGGCGACGGCGGCAGGAAAGAACGTCGTCGACGTGGTGGTGGACCCGTTCCTGAGTGCGCACCTACGGCCGCACCAACGCGAGGGCGTGCAGTTTCTCTACTCCGCCGTTATGGGGTACGGCGCGTTCGATGGCCACGGGGCAATCCTCGCGGACGAGATGGGGCTCGGCAAAACGCTGCAGACAATCGCGCTGCTGTGGACGCTGCTGAAGCAGGGGCCGATCTGGGGGTCCGGGCCGGTTGTCAAGAAGGCGCTCATCGTGTGTCCTGTTACACTGATCACCAATTGGCGAAAAGAGTTCACAAAGTGGCTTGGTCGCGAACGGATCGGCGTTTTTGTGGCCGACAGCAAGGCCAACATCCGTGACTTTACGCACGGGAAGGTCTACAATGTCATGATTGTCGGCTACGAGAAGCTGCAGAAGGTACAGGGGGAGCTGCGCAACGCCGAGATTGATATTGTGATCGCAGACGAGGGCCACAGACTCAAGACGGAGAAGAACAAGAGCGCGGCGGCAATCAGGGGGCTAAACACCAAGCGGCGCGTCATACTGAGTGGGACGCCGCTGCAGAACGATCTGCACGAATTTTACATCATGGTGGATTTCGTGAACCCGGGGCTGCTAGAGAGCTATCAGACGTTTCGCAGGGAATTTGAGAATCTAATCGTGAAGAGCAGGCAGCCGGGGGTGTCGAAGAAGGATGTGGAGAGGGGAAAGGCAAGGGGTGACGAGGTTTGTTCCTTCCTTTCTAAAACTTGTTTTTACGATCATTGACCTAGCTACACTGCTGACAAACAATCCCCTCCCATTTAGCTCGCCCGCCTGACAAAACTGTTTGTCCTTCGACGCACCGCCGAAATCTTATCATCCTACCTCCCCCCAAAGACCGAATACGTCGTCTTCTGCCGGCCGACCCCTAAACAGATCAAAGTCTACAAATCCATTCTCTCCTCCCCCAGCTTCGAAACTGTCTACCGCGCCCCCGACACCTCCCTCCTGCTTATAACGCTCCTCAAAAAGCTCTGCAACTCCCCCGGCCTCCTCGCCCCACGCTCCAACAAGCCCCCCAACCCCACCACCCAATCCCTCCTCTCAACCGTGCACCCAAAGCTCCTCGAATCCCACAGCTCCTCCCACTCGGGCAAGTTCCGCGTCCTCGACCGGCTCCTGCTCACGCTCTACAAAACCACCACGGAGAAGATTGTCATTGTCTCAAACTACACCTCCACGCTCGACCTCCTCTCCACGCTCCTGTCGACGCGCAACCTACCCCACAGCCGCCTGGACGGGTCCACCCCAGCGGCCAAGCGGCAAGACCTAATCGACACGTTCAACCGCACGCCGGCCAAGACGTCGTTTGCCTTCCTGCTGTCGGCGCGCTCGGGGGGCGCAGGGATCAACCTGATTGGCGCATCGCGGCTTGTGCTCTTTGACGCGGACTGGAACCCGGCCACGGACCAGCAGGCGATGGCGCGCGTGCACCGCGACGGCCAGAGGCGCCCCGTCGTCATCTACAGGCTCCTCACCGCGGGCTGCTTCGACGAGAAGATCTTTCAGCGCCAGACGGCAAAGACGGGGCTGGCCGACAGCGTGGTGGACCAGAAGGTGGGCGTGGGGAGCTTCACGGCCGAGGAGCTGAGGGACCTGTTTAGGCTGGACGAGGGCACGGAGTGCGCGACGCATGAGCTGATGGCATGTTCGTGTGGGGGGAAGGGGTATCTTCCTGGGCCGCCCGAGTCCCCTGTGGGGCGGGAGGGTTGTGGAGAGGAAGGAGAGGAGGAAGAGGAGGAAGAGGAGGAGATAAGGTACCCCGGACTGATGAAGGCGAGCGAGGTGGATATCGAGAAGATTGAGAGGGAGAGGCTGGCGGCGCTGAAGAAGGTGCCGAAGGGGGCGCAGCTGGGCTCGCTGATGGAGTACTCGCATGTCCTTGCTAGTAGGCTGCTCCGGAAGTCGAAACCCCCCTCCCCTACCCCAAGCGAAATGCAAGGGGAGGAGGGGATGGAAGAAGAAGACTGCGATGATGACGATGACGACGAAGTCAGCATCGAGGACGACCTCCTAACACAGGTGGTACGCGACGGCGAAGGGAAGGAGGTTAGTTTCATCTT